>JBBPBR010000007.1:26734251-26771990 GCA_037974775.1 Cicer pinnatifidum | reverse complement strand
TATAGAGTATTATGATTATATTATTATTATTATTACTATTATTATTATTATTATTATTATTATTATTATTATTAATATTATTATTATTATTGTTATTATTATTGTTATTATTATGATTACTACTATATCAACTATAAATTTGCATAAAATAAGGTAACAATAGTATGTTGTTGTTTGTTGAGACTGTAATAATAGGAAGTTTGTTTTGTTTGTTAACGGTTTATGTGAAATAGATATTAACAAACAAGTTGTTATAAAAAATTTTTACTACTTAATTATCTATTATTAAGGAGTCAAACAAAACCAAACAAACAATCCTATATGACCAAAACATTGATAAATCAATTGAGCAATCAATTATCTAACTCAAAATAAGATTTTCCAATGAACCCATCGATTGGGCAAATCGATTTTCCTGAAAGTTTTTAGTGAAAATTGAACTCTGAACTTACATCGATCGATTGGGGAAATCGATTTCGTGAAAGACTGAGCCCCTGTATTGGTCAATCGATTGGGCAAATCGATTGCGTGAAAGACTGAGCCCCTGTATTGAAGCCAATCGATTGGGCAAATCGATTTCGTGAAAGACAGAGCCCCTGTATTGAAGCCAATCGATTGGGCAAATCGATTTCGTGAAAGACATAGCCCCTGTAATGAATCCAATCGATTTGCTAAATCGATTTCTTAAGTGGTCTTGAAAAAACACATTACCAAATCGATTGGGTAAATCGATTACCCTGTAAATTCTTCCAAAAATACATAAACTAACACAATCATATTCAAACGCAACTCCAAATCTTAACACTTAGCAATTTCCACACAAACACCACGACAATTGGGTTTCGGAATAGTTTTACCATCCATCACACTTACACACGATAATCAATACGTAGCACTTAGCAAATTCAACACAATTACAATGACATCTCAGGTTCAAAACAATCAGTCATAAACTTGAAACAAACACACTACACACAATCTATTCCAAAACATAGCACTTAGTAATATCATCACAGTCATAAATTTGAATCAAACATGACTCGTGTGCCAAGCACCCTAATGCAATGCGTATATGCCAAAATGCATGGACTCGGAATTCCAAACCAAAACCCTCCTCGAAGGGCCGTAAATCATAATTGTACCGCCTATCGCAGGCCAAAGTACCAATTACCGAGGTACCACCTATCACGGGTCAGCACGATTTACTAAAAAGAGTAAATCGTAAACGTACCACCTATCACGGGTCAGTACTGTTTACCGAGGTGCCACATATCACGGGTCACACGATTTACCAAAAGAAAAGGTGTAAGTCGTAAGTGTACCGCCTATCACAGGCCAAAGTACTACTTACCGAGGTGCCACCTATCACGGGTCAGCACAACTTACCAAAAAGTAAATCGTAAACGTACTACCTATCACGGGTCAGTACAGTTTACCGAGGTGCCACCTATCACGGGTCAGCACAATTTACCAAATGAAATGCATGAGCATACACTAACTCCATCCACAACAATTGTTAAGTAAATGCAAAAATTGAAAGATTCCCCATTTTTAATACTCATTTAACTTAAACGATTTTCACGCCAAACATTAAGCAAACAGACATATTAAGAGATTCCCCATTCTTAATATTCTTTTAATTTAAACGATTTTCAAAACAACATTAAGTAACCCAGACATTAAGAGATTCCCCATTCTTAAAGCCCAATTAACTTAAACGATTTTCCAAAACAAACATTAAGTAAACAAGACATTAAGAGATTCCCCATTCTTAATTCTCATTTAACCTAAACGATTTTCCAAAACACACATTAAGTAAACAAGACATTAAGAGATTCCCCATTCTTAATTCTCGTTTAACTTAATGGTTTCCAAATTCCACACACAAAACAAACTCAAACATACTTTCACATTCAATCCATAATTCACACCAAAACACATCAAATCATTTTTCCACACAAACCACACAAACCACATCTCAAATTCTATAATTATCAATTATGAACACGTCGAATATGACGACACATATTAACACAATAAATTTCATTTATTTAAAATCATACATACATGAGGTAAATTCATTTTCCATGAAACATTCATCAATATAACCAAAACCTAACTCTTAGATTTTACCTATAAAACCTTAGATTTATAGTGAAGGTAAGGGCTCCTTCCAAACTTTTAGTTTGCATTTAGGGACTTATATGTGGTTGTGTGGAAAAGGATTTTGTTAGGGTTAAAGTGTTGATTTGGGGGAAAATGAATCTAAGGTTTTATAGGTAAAATCTTAGAGTTAGGTTTTGGTTATATTGATGAATGTTTCATGGAAAATGAATTTACCTCATGTATGTACGATTTTGAATAAATGAAATTTATTGTGTTGATTTGTGTCGTCGTATTCGATGTGTTCATAATTGGTAATTATAGAATTTGAGATGTGTTTTGTGTGGAAAAATGATTTGATGTGTTTTGGTGTGAATTATGGATTGAATGTGAAAGTATGTTTGAGTTTGTTTTGTGTGGAATTTGAAAACCATTAAGTTAAACGAGTATTAAGAATGGGGAATCTCTTAATGACTTCTTTACTTTATGTTGTTTTGAAAATCGTTTAAGTTAACTGGGCGTTAAGAATAGGGAATCTCTTAATGTCTTGGTTACTTAATGTTGTTTTGAAAATCGTTTAAGTTAAAAGAATATTAAGAATGGGGAATCTCTTAATATGTTTGTTTGCTTAATGTTTGGCGTGAAAATCGTTTAAGTTAAATGAGTATTAAAAATGGGGAATCTTTCAATTTTTGCATTTACTTAACGATTATTGTGGATGGAGTTAGTGTATGCTCATGCATTTCATTTGGTAAATTGTGCTGACCCGTGATAGGTGGTACCTCGGTAAACTGTACTGACCCGTGATAGGTGGTACGTTTACGATTTACTTTTTGGTAAGTTGTGCTGACCCGTGATAGGTGGCACCTCGGTAAGTTGTACTTTGGCCTGTGATAGGCGGTACACTTACGACTTATGCTTTTTCTTTTGGTTAATCGTGCTGACCCGTGATAGGTGAAATCTCGGTAAACAGTACTGACCCGTGATAGGTGGTACGTTTACGATTTACGCTTTTTAGTAAATCGTGCTGACCCGTGATAGGTGGTACCTCGGTAATTGGTACTTTAGCCTGCGATAGGCGGTACAATTATGATTTATGGCCCTTCGAGGAGGGTTTTGGTTTGGAATTCCGAGTCCATGCATTTTGGCATATACGCATTGCATTACGGTGCTAGGCACGCGAGTCGTGTTTAATTCAAGTTTATGATTGAGTATTTTGAATTTGAGTTGTCGTGGGAATTGTGTTGAAATTGTTAAGTGTTATGTATTGATTATTGTGTGTAAGTGTGATGGATTGCAAAACTAATTCGAAACCCAATTTGTCGTGGTGATCGTGTAGGAATTGCTAAGTGTTAAGATGTGTATGAATGATTTTGAGTTAGTTTATGTATTTTTGAAAGAATATGCAGGGAAATCGATTTCCCAATCGATTGGATGAGTTATAGGGACTTCTTTAATTTGACATAATCGATTTGCCAATCGATTTTATAATATGTGTTTCAAATTCTTTTAAGAAATCGATTTGGAAATCGATTGGCATTAAGTCAGGGGCTCAGCAAAACTGACAAAATCGATTTGGAAGTCGATTGGCATTAAGTCAGGGGCTCAGTTATCCTGTCAATGGATTGCCCTATTGATTGCCCAATCGATTTCCCAATCGATTGCCCAATCGATTGCCCAATCGGTTGAATTAAGCCCAGAATTCAAATTTCACTAAAAACCTTCAGGAAATCGATTTGGAAATCGATTGGCTTAGTAGAAATTCTTATTTTGAGTTAGATAACAGATTGCTCATTGATTTATCAATGTCTTGGTTAGTTATGTATTACCTGAGGGATTGAGAACTTTATTTTGATTTCATTTTTAATTGGCAAGCATTATATGAACTTTTCACATATGGAAAATCCTTTTAAGGTGCATGCTAAGTTGAAAGGTTATTTTGTGCATTTAAAAACTTAAATGTTATGTGTTAATTGTTAATTTCGGTTGGTGACCCTTTACAACTATTGTGGAAATTTGGGCTTTGCCCTCAGATGAGAGCCAGGACGATCCTACCGGTTCGTACCCTACGGATGTGAATGTAGATGGGAATGCTTGACTGGAGCTATGTTAGGAGGATCTCACGGGGCGCGTGGAGATCACTCAGGGTGTATAGCTATAGTTTTTTTGAAGAATGATCAGATTAGGATGACATAGAGGGAACAAATGTTTTTTTGGATTACGTTATTTTGAACTGGAAAGCTGTACCTTTACTAATATTGTCAGTATGACATCTTAGTTGAATGGGTTCCATGTATCTTCTGTTGTTGTGTAAATACTTTGGATTCATATATTGTGAGAAACTTTTCCGCTGCTTGTAAATTATAATGACTCAATTATTTATCCAAAGGCTTTTCCTTATGTATTTGCTCTGTTTTATTTAATTTGTTTTGAGAAAAAAAAATACACCCTCGCTTTGAAAAATGGGGTGTTACACTGAAAATCAGTAATAACATGACAGGCATAATACAAAATGAACACCTATTAGCTAAAGTACCGCAGTCTTTTGTGGACAAGGAGAACTATGCCTTATCTGGTGACGACTTAGTGTTGTTTAAGGATAAGATCATTGTTCCTAAGGAGGAGAGTCTTAAGGATAAGATTTTAGAGGAAGCTCATAACATTAAGTTCACGATGCACCCACGAACTAAAATGTATCAGGATTTGAGAAAAATGTACGGGTTTTGGTGTTTGTGTCTAGTATGTCAAAAGGTTAATATTGAGCACCAAAAGCCTTCAGGATTGTTACAACCATTAGAAATTCCTTAGTGGAAATAGGATATGATATCTATGGCTTTTGATGCCATTTGGGTGATAGTTGATCAAACGACCAAATCAGCTCATTTTCTACCAATTAAAACAACTTATAGTTTAGATAGACCAGTGGAGCTCTACTATAAGGATATAGTAAAGTTACACGATGTACCCACCTGTAAAGTATCAGATAGGGATCCACGATTTACCTCTAGATTTTGGGAAAGCTTTTCAGAGAGCTTTTGTTATTAGGCTGAGATTTAGCACATCTTACCATCCACAGACAGATGATCAATCAAAGTGAATTATCCAAACTCTTTAGGATATGCTAAGAGCTTGTGTTCGGGATGAAGGTGAGAGTTGGACACTCTACTAGACTATTTTTATAATAACAATTATCACTCTAGTATAGGTATGACACAATATGAGGCTCTTTACGGAAGAAAGTGTATATCTCACACAAATGTATTAGTATGAAGTTAGGGATAAGTCTTTGTTAGGACCTTATTTAGTGCAAGAGACCACTAGTAGAATTCAACTAATTAGGGAAAGGATGCATACAATTCAAACTGGGGAAGAGAGTTATGTTGACAAGAGAAGAAAACTATTGGAATTTCAAGAAGAGACACGTGGATTCTTAAGAGTCTCTTCTAAGACTGGGGTGAGGAGGTCAATGAAAGTCAAAAATAAAATAAAACTTTTGTTTCATGGGTCATTTTTAAATTCTAAAGAGAATAGTTACGCTACTTATCAATTAGCTCTTCCTCCTCATGTATATAACCTTTATGATGTCTTTCTTGATTCTCAACCCCGAGCATATGTGTTAGATTATTCACACGTGATAGCTCCCGAGTTAGTCCAATTAAAAGATAATTTAATCTTTAATCCTAGATTTATACACCAGAGATGGCTATTTCAGAATCAGAGGAAGAAGTCATATGACAGCATCCAAAAATAGATACAAAGAAGAAAATAAAATAAAATAAAAAACTCAATAGAAAGAACTATATATGCCATCATAAAGAGGAGCGAAAGTATGATTGCGTTTGCAGTAGCAGCGGTTATTAATGACTAACACAGGCGATTTTTTTATTTATAAAAGAACGCTTCAAGAGGTGAGTAATCACACCCTTTAAACTTTCATGGTACATTTATTTTGGAAATTTAGAATGGAAAAAGAGTTAGATGTTATGGATCGTATTTTCTTATAAAAATATATTTTGTCTAAAATCTAACTCTATTAAAATTGAGATTTTATAAATGGTAATAATAGATAATGAACTGATTTGTTTACTATTGCTTGTTGGATTACCGTTTTCATGATTGTTTGAATATATACTCTTTATAAAGGTTGTTTTATGAAATTTTCTTGAATGATTGTTGTTATTATATATTCAAATGAAATATTATATTATAAATATCATTTTACGAATATAGTTGTTGAAATATAAATTATTTGGATTGTATGTGTTTGAGAAATATATATTTTTTAAAAAGATTGTTTTACTATATTTTCTTGAACGATCATTGTTATTATATATTCAAATGAAATATTATATTATAAATATGATTTTACGAATATAGTTGTTGAAATATGAATTATTTGGATTGTATGTGTTTGAGAAATATATACTCTTTAAAAAGATTGCTTTACTATATTTTCTTGGATGATCATTGTTATTATATATTCAAATGAAATATGATATTATAAACATGATTTTGCGAATATGATTGTTAAAATTATGAATGGTTTTGATTGTGTTTGCTGGAGATGGGTCTTGTACCCCACATATTGATGAGTTTTAAACTTCACAAAGAAATGAGGTTTAAACTCCACCTGGATGAGTATTAAACTTCACAAAGAGATGAGGTTTAAGCTCCACATGGATGGGTCTTGGACCCCACATATTGATGAGTTTTAAACTTCACAAAGAGATGAGGTTTAAACTCCACATGGATGAGTATTAAACTTCACAAAGAGATGAGGTTTAAACTCCACATGGATGAGTATTAAACTTCACAAAGAGATGAGGTTTAAACTCCACGTTGATGGGTCTTGGACCCCACATATTGATGAGTTTTAAACTTCACAAAGAGATGAGGTTTAAACTCCACATATGGATGAGTATTAAACTTCACAAAGATATGAAGTTTAAACTCCACAAATGGATGAGTATTTAAACTTCACAAAGAGATGAGGTTTAAACTCCACGCAGATGGGTCATTTACCCCCACACTAGATTAGCTGGTGCTCCACCTGATTACATAATACTCACTTTGCATAAGTAGTATATCTCCCTCATTGATTTGGTTGATTATTTTATGCAGAATAAATGTGTATATTAGAATTATTTGATTATGATAGATGCGGATTATCGTTAATTTAATTGATGAGTTTTTATTAATTATTGGAAGTAGTTGGTTATTATAGAGAAATCTTAGTTATATCACGAATAGTTCTAAAGAATATTTTTTGATGAAGGCAGGTGCCATGATCGACTTTCCGGCTACCGCTCCGGCTGAGAATAATACTTGTTTTAAAATTATGTGTATTACTCACTGGGATTTTGTATCTCATTAAAGTATTATTTTCAGATACTAAGACCGTTGGGAACGTCGAGAGATGAGAAGTCCTACCTCCCTTGAGAAGACTGATTTCTTTCGATTAGGTTAGTAGATCAAATATAAGTAGACATAATGTCTACATCGTACTTTATGTTGGGATAAGACACTATTTGCCCAGTTTTGAATATTTTAATTATCAAAGATTTTCCATTTGTAAGGATTTATTTTGAGATTTCATAACATTACTTCTTTCTAACAATTCATTATTTATTACAATACCTTATTCTCTTACATAATTTTGAAAATTTTTCTGTTATTATCTCAATTTTTATACCCACATAACTAGGCGTTACATAAGTCATCACTTGTACCAGAGCTGATATAACATATGTTATTGGAAGATTAAGTCGGTATATAAGCAATCCATATAAAGAACGTTGTACTAATAAAGTATTAAAATATTTGAAAGAAACAATTAACTATAGTTTAATCTATAGTGGATATCCTTTACTTTTGAAAGGATATACATATGTCAGTTGAATAAATCATGTTGAGGATCATGCTTCCATAAGTGGATAGATCTTCAACCTAAGTGAATGTGCAATTTATTGGGGTTCAAAGAAAATAACTTGCATTATCAACACCACCATGGCTGCACAATTTATTGTTCTAGTTGCAGGTAGTAATAAGGTATAATGGTTAAGAAATTTGTTGTATGAGATTCCAATTTGACCAAAGTCAATGACATCAGTATCCATACATTGTAATAGTCAATATCCACTATTAAAAGCATATAGCCAAATATATAATAGAAAATCAATACATATTGTTTTAAGACATAGCTATGTAAATGATTTAATGGAGTGATATCCATAGTGTTTGTAAGAATTGAAAAGTATCTTGCAAATCCTTGGACGAAAGGTCTGACAAAGGACATGATGTTGAAAACATCATTAGGAATATGATACAAGCTCATATCTAGATAATCATCAATGGTGGAAACATCAACTCACGCTTGAGTATCATCAAGTCTTGAGTTCAATGATGAAATTACACTATTAGAGTGATTGAAGTACTTGACAATAAATACATCCCAAAGGATAAAAGTACTTTGACCATAAAATAAAAATGGTAGGATGAGGTCTCCTCTTAATGGACATATAGCATGTATTTGATGAAATGTATAATTATGGGTGCATTTTTGATGTAGTCCACCTATATGAGAATGAATTGGGCCGCTTCATAGGGTTCAAGAGCTTGACTCTTAAATTCTCACGAAAAGGATATGAGACACAGGGTCTTATCAAATGTGTCATTTTTATAATTCGATCAATGGTACCGAGATTTCGTGTGTGAGTTATGCACACTTGTTCTAATGAATGATTGGTTCAAAGTTTGTCTACCAATCTATTCGGGGATGAGTGAAAACAAAATTTACTAAGTAATGGTTCAAATCGTAAGATACCTTTATCTGAAACCATTAGATTTTCAGAATAACGGACTTAGCTATATTTTGAAATTGGTGGGGGATTGTAAGGGAAATTTCCAAAATATATTTGGAATTCTATAATAGTTATATTAATGTAGCAAAATTAAATAACTTAATGTATCACTTGGTCAACTGGTTGCAATTCTTGGGTTTAATTCAACCCAATGCATCTATTAAGTTATCAAAAGTTACAATCTTTCTCAAGAGTTATTTTCTTTCACCAATTGGTATGAGTTGAAGAGTTGTTTTCTTTCACCAATTGGTATGAGTTAAAGAGTTGTTTTCTTTCACCAATTGGTATGAACATCTATATAAATAGAGATACTTTAGAGGCAAAAACAACACAAGAAAAAGAACATAAAATTCATGTTACATGAGTCAAAATTATGTCAAAAATATTTCTGAGTCATTCTTCTTTTCTCTAGTGCACGAGAGTAAATGATGGAACTTTATTCTGTAAACTATCATTGATCGATAGGCTTGATGTGAATGTGCAATTCACTTCAAGGATTCCAAAGTATCCTGAAGGGGATTCGCCGGTTAACCCGTTTGCATCCAATATATATAGACTCGTGGGAGGGAATTGAACCTAAAGCTTAGTGTGATATACACGCTGTGGAATTTATTTGTGTAACCATCATCATCATCAATTTCATCATCTTCTTACTCAAGATTTGCAGTATACCCCAACAAAAGATCCAACAGTATCATCCTAAGCCTGCTATTTATGAGATAGAATTTGTGGTTATTACCGATTTTCCCTAATATTCCAATGTAGCACACGTAGGCTTCTCTATGGCAAGGGCTCCACCTGTTGTAAGAGTTTCGTGAAAGAACATAGTGTCACTTCTCTTTCTTTGGGTAATGAAGTACAATAATAATGCTTGTATTTTTTTTTTTTTTTTACCGAGAAGGAGAAGGGTTTTGTGAATAAACAAGTAAGGATAACTAATTCTATTTTCTTTATTTATTTTTTTTTTGTAAAAAAACAGCTTCATTTTATGTTTTTTTTTTAATTTATATATAACCCATTTTCCTTAATAAAATTACCAGTTTACTCTTTTTTTAAATAATATACTGATCTAATGTTTACAACGCGTTTAGAGTGCATTTGGTATGAAAGCTGTAAAATATAGTGCTCTCACATAATGTTTATAGCGTTTTTAAAGCGTTGTAAAATATAACGCTTTCACACAATTACAGGGTCTTTTAGAGCGCTTTTTATATAAGCGCTATAAAATGATGCATATTTGATAAAAATCATTCTCTTTAAATAAATAAAAATATATTTAATAAGTTCTCTCCCTAACCCTATGAACCTTCCTTTCCTCTATTGTGTGAACCCTCCTATACTGTGCATTGTCTTCTTATTGAACCCTCCTCTAGTGCTCCTCTACTGTGCGCCAATTCTATTGAGTGATTGTTATTTCTGGTACTGAATTTATTAATTTGTTATTGTCACTAAAACTAATAAATTGTTACCTGATAAATCGTGTAAAATGTTTCCTGATAGTAAATGACATAACCTTGATAAATCATATAAATTGTTACATCATAAATAAAATAAGTTGTTACTGGATAAATCATATAAAATTTGTTCGATCTGTTATGTTTTGAAATCAGACTTGAATGCATAACCTTGGACCTTGGTTTCCATTTTCCAATATTAGACTATATATATTATAGATTGGTATAATGTTATAAGTAGCTTATCATTTTGTGTCACACTACATTCATATAGGTCATATAAAATGGACCTGAAATGAATGTCTGCCAATCGATTGTCAAAAGAGTATGAAAATAGAGTTAAGGAGTTTGTTAAGTTTGCAGTGAAGAATGCAAAAGACCCAATCAAATTATTTGTCCTTGTTTAAAATGTCATTTTTAGAAAACGCGTTAGAGAAGATCAATTGGAAGGGCATTTAGTATGACATAGAATTGATCAAAGCTATACATGTTGGATAAGACTTGATGAGAAAAAAAAGGAACACTAATTTTGAGAATGGTTCAACATATGCTTCAAATGATTTCGACACAGATACATATGAGCGGGACCAAGTTGAGGAGATTGCAAAAGCAGTTGAAGAAGATCTTTGGGATTGCCCTAAAATGTTTGAGAGTTTGTTCACTGATGCAAAGAAACCATTATATAATGGTTATACTAAATTCACAAGATTGTCGGCGACGTTAAAGTTGTACAACTTAAAAGCGATTAATGGATGGTCTGATAAAAGCTTCAGATAATTATTAACACTCCTAAAAGATATGTTTCCAGATGATAATGAACTTCCCAGTCGAACCTACGAGTCTAAAAGAATTTTTTGCTCTATTGGCATGAGTTTCGACAAGATTAATGTGTGTCCTAACGATTGCATTTCATTTTGAAACGAAAATGAATTACTAAAGGCGTGTCTGAAAAGCAATGTCTCTCTATATAAGAAGAAAAAGTATAATCCATCAAAAGTCGTGTGGTATTTTCCTATAATACCAAGATTTAAGCGCATTTATCACTGTGAAGAAGATTCAAAACACTTGACATGGCATGCAAATGAAACAATTAAAGATGAAAAGTTTCGACACGTTGCAGATTCTCCACAATGGGCAAAAATTGATTACGAGTATCCTGATTTTGAGAGAGAGTCAAGAAATATACGACTTGCACTTTCTACTGATGGAATGAATCCACATGGTCTTCAAAGCATTTCACACAACATGTGGCCTATGATTTTGTTGATTTATAATCTACCTCCATGGTTACGTGTGAAGCATAAGTTTATGATGTTGTCTCTGTTAATTTCTGGACCCAAACAATCAAGGAATGATATCGATGTATACTTGAGTCCTTTAATTGAAGATTTAAAAATATGTGGGAGACATGTGTGGAAGTTTATGATGGATATAAGAAAGAATGTTTCAATTTGAGAGCTATGTTGTTCAGCACAATTAATGATTTTCCAACATATGGTAATTTATCAGGATATAGCATTAAAGGTCAGTGTGCATGTCCTATATGTGAAGAGAGTACATATTGGATGTGGTTGAAACATTATAAGAGCATATCTCTTGGATATCGTAGATTTTTACCTTTTAGTCATCAGTGTCATAGATGGGGAAATGCATTCAATGTAAAATTAAAGGAAGATACTGCTCCTTTAGCACCGACTGGATATCAAATATTTGAAAAAGTACATGGTTTGACCATTAAATCTGGCAAGCCTTTTGCGGGAGAGCTTGTCAAAACTGGGTGGAAGAAAACGTCAATTTTCTTTGAATTGCCATATTGGAAGTCATTGTATATAAGACATTTTCTCGATGTGATGCATATTGAAAAAAATATATTTGATAGTCTTATTGGTACGTTACTCAATGTTCAAGGAAAGTCTAAGGATGATATCAATGCAAAATTGGACTTGCTCGATATGGGAATAAGAAATGAGTTGAGTCCCGTAAAGAAAGGAAATCGAACATATCTACCTCTAGCTGCTCACACTATCTAGAAAGGAAAAAAAAATTGTAATTTTCTGCACGAAGTTAAAATTCCAGAAAGATACTCTCCAAACATTAAAAATTTAGTCTGTATGAAAGACCTCAAGTTAAAAGGTTTAAAGATCGATGATTGTCATGTTCTAATGGAGAATTTGTTACCAATAGGTATACGTTCCATTTTACCTAAAAAAAGTTCGACGAGCCATAACTAAATTATGTTTCTTCTTTAGGGAAATTTGTAGTAAAGTGATTGATCCTCATAAATTACCGACATTATAGAGGGAAATTGTTGTTACTTTGTGTGAGTTTGAAATGTACTTCTCACCCTCTTTTTTTTGATATAATGGTTCACCTTACTGTTCATCTTGTTAAGGAGACACAACTTTGTGGGCAAACTTATATGAGATGGATGTATTCGATAGAACGATATATGAAAATATTAAAAGGGTACGTAAAAAGTAGAAGTCGACCATAAGGTTGTATTGTTGAACGGTATATTTTCGAAGAAGCTGCTGAATTTTGTACTGAATATCTATCCAATGTTGAATACATAGGGCTTCCCATGTCTCTTCATTTGGGAAGAATAATAGGAAAATGCATAATTGGAAAGAGAGTAATGATTATATCAAGGACAAAATGGGAGCATACACAATTGTAAGTTCTACACAATGATGATGAGGTTCAACCGTATGTTACAATACACATGGATCAATTATCTAGTTTGAACATAAATAGGAATTAAAATTGGATAACACAAGAGCATAATCGAAGTTTTATAACATGGCTAAAAAATCACATTAACTCAAAGTTTGATATAGACCCTAGTTCAATTTCACAGAGATTGAGGTGGCTAGCAAATGGTCCGAGTTTATATGTCTTTTCTTACACGGGTTATGTAATTAACGACTACACATTTTATACCAAAGAACAAGATTATCAAACCCCTATGCAAAATGGAGGAGTCACTCTCGTAGCTGAAGCGATGCATGTCTCAAGTGCAAAAGACAAAAACCCAATATATGCAAATCTATCATATTTTGGGGTTATTGAGCACATATGGGAGTTAGATTACACAATGTTTCGTGTTCCCATTTTTGGTTGCAAGTGGGTCGATAATTATAATGGCGTTTGAATTGATGAGACAGGGTTTTTTGTTGTCGATTTTAATATAGTGGGATACAAAGATGAGCCTTTTATTTTAGTGTCTCAAGCTCAACAAGTGTTTTATGTCACAGACCCTGCTAATGATAAATGGTCCATTGTCCTATCGACCAATAAACTAAGTGATGATAACAATAACAATAAAGATGTTGGTAATGATATTTCTTTGTGACATTACAATCACGTGAAATTGATTCAACTGATGGTGGTTTATATCTAAGAGATCATCATGATGAGGGAATCTGGATTAGTCCATCGTTTTATATCGTTAAAGGACAAACAAAAGTGAATCCCACCAAGAAAAGAAGAAAGGCATCTTAAAATGTTTAAGTGTTTTATATAAGCCATGTAATTTGAACTCGTCATGTAATTTATACCAAGTTCGTGTAATTTAAGTGTTTGACCTACCAAAACTGAGTATTTTAGCATTTAGCTTGAATTGTATTTGATTTTCTGCTTATACTGATTTTCTACTTATACTGAACTTAAACATGAATAAGCTATGTTAGACTGGGCATTTTCCTTGAACTTGAACTGATCTCAATTTAAACTGATCATCTAATTTAGCATTTATATATAGGTATTTAAATAATTATTTTGAAAAAAAAAATCCAAATATAGGTATTTAATAGAAATTGAACTGAAGTTGTAATTTAACATATTTAACTTGAATTGGACATAAACTTATAATTTTATAGCGCTTTGTCCACAAGCGCTGTAAAAGGCTTTCAAAAATTAAATTACAAATCATTTTACAATACTTTTTATCTATAAGTGCTTTAAAAAGCTTTTAAAAATTAAATTAAAAATAATTTACAGCGCTTGTTCTACAAGCCTTATAAAAGGCTTTCAAAAAATATAAATTACAAAAATTTTACAACGCTTGTTATATAAGCGCTGTAAAAGGTTTTTAAAAATGCTCACACACAGTGTTTTTAATCATTTACAATGCCTTTTGTCCATAAGCGCTGTAAAATGCTCACACACGTATTTATGCGTTCTCTTCTCGTTGTTCCTACTTAAGTAAAGTCGTAACCCTAAAACTCAATGATTGTTGTTGTTAGGTATTCTATTTATTAATTTGTTGTTGTCACTAAACTGCATGTTGAATTTATACTGCTACTTAGAATATTACATGTTGAACTTGTTGAAGTGATACATAACTTATAATTATACTGTGTGAAATGTGTAGATAAATTGAAAATGATTTAAATCATCAAAATGATGAAGGTTTCAGTACTAAGAGTTACGAAAACGAATTTAAACGTGGGGCAACTATTATGCAAAAGGTCATCAAAGCAAGAAGTAATTGAATTAAATTTGAGGTATACTATACTTTGTTTAGATTTTTTTTTTTTTTATCTTTTTTGAAAACATGCACATACTCTATGAGTTTATCAGGTGGGATGGAATCAAAGTGGTCAGTCAATTGAGTCCAACAGTTCGGTGATGGTAAGTTACATTGATGCGGTTGTTCGTCAAAATATCCCAATAACAATTGACAATTGGAGAGATAAAGCTTCGAAGGATGCTAAAGATATATTGTGGAATGATATACAAGTAAATTTTTTACTCCACTTTTTTCTTACTTAGAAATTTTTCCATTGAAATAATTTTACTGATACTCTATCTTTATTTGGTTTGTAGTCAGCATTTAACGTTGACGATGTGCAAAAACAATTATGTGCTTAGAGTTGTCAAAAAAATACACAGTAAATTTAGATCTCATTTCAAATTGTTACTTAAGAGATCGTGATGGAAATTTGAATATTGAAGCTCCGAAAATATACAAACACTACATATTAAATGAAGAATGGAGCGCTTTTGTAGCTAAACGTGTAGACCCCACTTTTGTGGTAATATTAATTTATTGTGTTTTATTCATATTCATAGCGTATTTTTTTACACGATCATTATCTTTTTTATATAGAGTATAAGTACAACAAATTGCGAGAGAGCACAACATCCAGTATATCCATACAAAAAATCGTGTATGAGGTATGCACGTTTAGAGCAAAAAATTATAAGTAAACATCACTTTTATATAATATGGTAGATTATATAAACTATAGTTTCTAACCAATATTTTGTTTATGTCTTAACGCATAGCTTCAAGAGACGAAATCCGATCAACCATTAGGTCCTCATATTTTGTGGGAGGAGGCTCGTTTGAATAAAGATGGAATAATTGATAATGAAAATGTTCAACAAGTGATAATAGAATGTGTAAGTATATTGTCACTTTAATATTTTTTAATATTGTATTTTAAAAATGATATTGAACTTATCTTTTTAATCATACATGTATTTTAGGAGAATCTAGAACAATGTTCTAAAAATCTAGAGGAGAATAAACAAGTTAGTTGCAGGGACATACTTGGTAAGGTATTTAATGTTCCTAAATATTCTGGCCGTGTGAGGGGTAAAGGATTTGGCGTAACTCCAAAAAAACATTTTTCACATGAGAAGCACACAAATCCATCTAATGAGGAAGTACTAGATAAGCTAAAAATCCTAACAGAGCAAGTTGCATTTTTGGTGAAAACGAATAAGGAAAAGCAACTTTTGGAGTGTCAACATGAAATACAACTCGATAGTGAAAATGGTAGTTGCAAAATTGGTCGTAAAAGTCTTCCAGATGTAATTAATTACTTAATGAAATAAGAAATTCATCAACCTAATTGTTTCACAAACTTATGTATTAACCATTGATTTAAGGTGTCTCAACTTGTGTTCTATATTTATCCTCCCCTACTCATCGCATGGTTGGAAAAGGAACATTGTACAATACCTTGAGAGAAGCATTGAGCGCTATATATTACAGCGCTTTTTTATTTTAAATATCTCTATTGTATCTTTTAACATCACTAGACACTATATCGCTTAAAAGCACTGTAAAATGCTATCAACCTAATTATTCATTAGAACAAGTGTGCACAACTTACACATGAAATCTCGGTACTATCGAAAGAATTACAAAGATGATACATTTGTTAAGGTCTTGTGTCATGTACCCTTTTCATGAGAATTTAAGAGTCAAGCTCTTTAACTCTCTGAATCGGTCTCACTTCATCCTCACATAGGTAGACTATATCAAAAATACACCCATAATATATATTTCAGCAAATTTATGGTCCAAGTACTTTCAACCTTTGGGATGTATCGATATTTAAGTACTTGCAATCACTCTAATAGGGTACTTTTATCATTTAAGTATATTTAAGACTTGATGTTACTCAAGTATGAGTCGATTTTCCACCATTGATGATTAATTAGATATGTGCTTGAGTCCCATATCCAATGATGTCTTCAACACCATGTCCCTTGTCAGATATTTCGTCAAAGGATCTGCAAGATTCTTTTCAATTCTTACAAACACTATGGATATTACTGCATTTAAAATTAAATCCTTTACATAGCTATGTCTTAGACCATTATGTCTAGATTTTCCATTATGTACTTGGCTATATGCTTTGGACAGTGTGGATTGACTATCACAAGGTATGGATACTGGTGCCATTGGCTTTGGCCAAATTGGTATCTCATACAACAAATATTTAGCCATTCTGCCTCCTTACTACCTACAGCTAGGGCAATGAATTCTGCAGCCATGGTGGAGTCAGCAATGCAAGTTTGAAGATCTATCCACTTGTGGAAGCATGATCCTCAACATAAGTTACCCAACTAACATCTCTATATCCTTTCAAAATTGAAGGATATCCACATAGACTAAACTATAGTTAATTGTTACTTTCAAATGTTTTAATACTCTATTAACAGTCTGCCAATGTTCTTTACTTGGATTGCTAGTATATCGACTTAATCTACCTACAACATACGCTATATCAGGTCTGGTATAGGTCATGGCATACATCAAGCTTTCGATTACATTTGAATAATCTAGTTGTGCCACAAGGCATCCTTTATGTTGTTGTAAAGTAACATTTTGATCAAATGGGGTAGAAATAGGTTCGCAATTAAATTGATCAAATTTCTTTAGCATTTTCTCAATATAATGAGATTGGGTTAAATCAATATTTACTCCATCTTTGATGATTTTAATTCCTAAAATCACATCTGCTTCACCTAAATCTTTCATATCAAAATTTTTTTATAGGAAAGTTTTAGTTTCTTCTACTCATCGAAATTGGTGCCAAAGATTAACATATCATCCACATATAAACAAATCATAACACCATTTCCATTATGAAGTTTACCATAAATACACTTGTCAGATTCATTTATTTTGTATCCATTAGAAAGAAAAACTTTATCAAACTTTGGTGCCATTGTTTGGGTGCTTGTTTTAACCCGTATAAAAATTTAGTCAATTTACAAACTTTATGTTCTTGTCATTTGATAACAAATCCTTCTGGTTGTTTCATATATGTAACATCCCAAATTTCATAATCAACTATTTTATTAATCAATTAAGATTTTAAAGAAATTAATTTGGTGTTAAAGTTATTTTAGAATATATGTTGATTAATTTTATGATTACTTCTCCTTATATGTGTGAGTTTCTTAGGGTTTGATAATCGTATATATATTTGATTTATTATAAATTAAAAATATTTTGTTTAGTTATTTAATTTTTTTTTCAAAAATATAATAGTATTTTAGCAAAAATATTTTAGAGGATAAGATTTTGAGTGAGTTTACATGTAGATTTGCATTAGATATTTGTGGTGATATTTTTATTTGCGTTAAACTACGTAATAAATGCGTGCATAGTTATATTTTAATTATTTAAGACTAATTCCTATTTTTAATTATTTGTTTTACAGATAAATTGTCTTAAGATAGTAGTAATATTGTGCTTAATTTCTTTTTCTATATATTTTTTATAATATGATGGTTTTATACGTATTTATTGGGATTTAGCAATAAATATAAATTATTTATGTTATATTTAATTATTTTATCATTTTGACTATTCTATAAAGATGATAGTATTTTTATGTGATTATTTTATAAAATAGTATAATAATAATTGTAGTTAATATTATAAATATGAGTGTTTTTGTTATTAATGTATTTTCAAATAGTAATTGCTTAAATGACTTTTTATAAATATTAGTATTAAATATTGGTAATACATTAGTAATGAAATTCTGTTAAAGAAATTAGTTTTGGTAATTATTAGTTTTATTTAATAATAATAATAATATAATAATAATAATAATAATGATAATAATAATAATAATATTAATAATAATAATAATAATAATAATAATAATAATAATAATAATAATAATAATAATAATAATAATAATAATAATAATAATAATAATAATGTCTCCCTTCTATTCCTCTCAGCCCAACACTAAAAAAAGAATACTGAAACACTAGCCACTACTACAAACCAATTTCACAAACACTTTATAAATAAAACCAAAATCCTAGCCTCCCATTACCCCCTCTTTTTCGGCATCAAAAGCTTAGAAGTTCTTTTCCTTGTGAACGACCTTGTGGGGCTTATTGCTTTGTACTAGGAAGAAAAGCGATCAAGGGCATTTTCCCACGCAAATTATAGTTAGGCCGTTGGTTGAAAGACATGAAATAAATAATCCTGATTACTTATATTTTAGAAGAAATATATGTAGACTAATAAAACTCAAATTTTGGGGAGATTGAATTTAATATTTGACTTATATGTAGTAAAGTAAGAAATTTTATGCGATATATGATAAAAAAAAATTAACTCTTATTATGTATATTAGTTGGAGTGTGAATTTTATGGTTATATATGTTAAAGTGTTAATTTTTATGGCCTATATTATATCATATTTTTAACTTTATGTGTATGTGGTGAGAGTCATAATTTTTATCATTATTTGTCTATGAATATGTGATACTCATGATATGGATGTGTGTATCTGTTCTTAATGATGTGTAAATAAGGTGATGATTTTAAAAAAGTGATTTTGAATGCACATGACAATTTTTAGTGGATTGCATGGGAATACATCTATTTGATACTACATCTTCATGTCGTAGCATATGCATCTTCGTGGAAGTTGCCTTAGTGGCAGGTTTTTCTCCATTGGTATGAGTGACTTTCTGTGTGGAAGTTGCCTTAGTGGCAGATTTATTCTCCCATTGGTATGAGTGATTTTCTGTGTGGAAGTTGCTTTAGTGGCAGGTTTATATCCGAATCATGTAATTTTAGGAACATTCATCATGCATATGTTTTGATATACAATTTACCGGTTTGCACACTTTTTTCTTTTAAATGGGAATTTTTTACGTTTATATATTGTGTTATTCTTCTATAAGTCTTACTTTGGTTTGATGGAAAAAAAAAAAAAACTAACCCTTACAACAACATTTTAGGTACTAATGAGTTCGATGAGATTCAAGAGTAGTTAATGAGTATTGGCGTGTGGCGAACGCGAGGTAAACATGGGTTTTTCTTTCAAGACAATTTTGTAATAATGGAATTGTCCAATATTTTTAAGTTCATTTAATCTTTTGTCACAAACTTTTAAAATGTACTAGAATTCTAGAAATATGGAAGTGATTCCCTTCCGTTAAGGATAATCGTCTTCATATTATTTTAATTTTTGAATAAATATTTTCTCAATGATATTGAATAACGTGATTGTTACTAATTATGTAAAATGAATAAATATTAAGTATTCAATAACAATTTTAAAAATAATTAGAAATCATCAACATTATTCAATATTAAAATACGTGTGATAACTATTTGTCTTGTTTGACTTACATTAGTTGAAAAAGTTGTAAGTAACAATTATTTAGTAGAAATTAACAACGTACTAATATGTTTCACCCCAATTAAATTTAGTAAGTGATTATCAACTAAGTCTATATGTTACGTTTTATTTGTAGATTATAGTGAGTGACTCTATGGTATTGTCGTCCATAATTGAATGCTAAATGTGATATGTGTTGTCAACTCAAGTTATTTTTATGTGATTATTTTGCAAAATAGTATAGTAATTATTGTAGTTAATATTGTTAATATGAGAGTTTTTGTTATTAAAGTATTTTAAAATAGTAATTGCTTAAATGACTTTTTATAAATATTAGTATAAAATATGGGTAATACATTAGTAATGAAATTTTGTTAAAAAAATTAGTTTTGGTAATTATTAGTTTTATTTAATAATAATAATAATAATATTGTCTCCCTTCTATTCCTCGTTTAGACACAACACTATGAAAAGAATATTGAAACTCTAGCCACTACTACAAACCATTTATAAATAAAACCAAAATCCTAGCCACCGTGATGTGGATTTGAGTGCTTCCACATGAGATTGAATATCTAACCAAGTGATTTCTTGAGATAAAGTGGTAAAATAAAAGGGAAAAAGAAACAAACAAAGATGGATTTAGATGGAGAAGATGAAGAAGGCGCCATAATCAAGGATGATTGATAAGCCAATATGGAATCGCCACAATGGTAAAGAAATTCATTGATAAGATTCAAGTTCTAATCCAAGAACTCAAAGAGGAGATATATCTCACTAATTCTAATTCATTTCAAAATTATCTCCAAAAGGAGACAATTACAAAGTATTTAAAAAGGAATTACCTTATTCCTAAAATTGGCCCAAAGGTCAAATCTCTATACCCATATTGGGCTTACACCACTTAACCAAAATTGTTACAATTCAAATTAAATATAAATAAAACTAAAAACTATTATAAAGTCTTGACTTGAAATATTATTTGTTTTTCCTCCTAATTAGCTATTTTTAGGTCCTCATCATTCCCTCCTTCTTAGAAGAAATTCGACCTCGAATTTAGCTAAATCATAACCTACAAGAAGAAAAACACAAGTCAAAGACATGAAGAACGATGTTAACGCTACCACCGGTCTCAAATGGAAATTGTGAAAAACCACTAAATGTGTCAAGTAGTTGAAGCACAATTCCACTTTTTGCATTCAACAATCTAACATATTCATTTTCAATATAAGGAGTTTTCAAGATAGAGATAAAATAATACCTCTTGAAGTTGACATTAAGTACCAATGTTACCTTCTTTGGATTGGAATTGAAGACGAACAAGAAGTTACTTTGTATTTCCAAAGGCTTAAGGGCAAGTTGAGCATGGACATTCATTTTATCATAAACAAATGAATGTTCTTTTTGAAACAAGACAAGTCTCTCACACAACTTAGGAGTACCATATGGAAATTTAAAACATTTGTCACTAAAAGAAAGAGTAAGGAGAGGTGTAGTAGTGCAACTATCAACTAATTCCACATGCAAACATTTACCCTTCATAGAAAATCTCAAGATACTAACTTTATTCTTAACACAAGAGTAAGTATTTAAGTTAGCAAACCAATGTTTCTTAAGAATCCCAACATATTCTTCAAATTTTTTGTCATGAACCAAAGTTACTTTAGAAAGCACAACAACACATTTATCAAGAAAATCATTCAAGTCTTGGCTCATAATTCTCAAATCAAGTTTAGAAGAAAAACATGGATCAAACACTTGATGCATCATGGTTTCAATTTTCAAATGAGGCTTATGAAAATAACACAAGTTAGGTATTTCAACATTAATATTTGCAAACCTATCAAGCATATGAGGAAGAAATTTTTCAAACAATTTAAGAGAAACATGAATTAAAGTAGTAGTAGAAGAATTAAAGTTGCTAGGATGCAAACCAATATTTTTCTTGCAAGGATCCTTTTGAGAAACATTTGGCCAATCACCTTTAACTTCAATGGATTGTGGGTATTCCTCTTGTGGAGACCTATTTTCAAGCTTTTGAACATAAGAATCAACAAAGTTAGGAAAATAATTAGACTCGATTTCTTGCTCTTTGTCTCTCAAATTTTGTTCCACTTCACCTTTCTTTTCTTTAATTTTCATTTTCTCTCTCAAGGCTAACTTATTTTTTCCCTCTTTCTCTTTCTTTTCTTTGATTTTCTCTTTTTCTCTCAAGGCTAGTTTCTCTACTTTTCTTGCCTCTTTTGTATATCCATTTTCATAAAGATATTTCACATACTCCGGATCCAATACAAAATCTCTAATATATTTTTCATATGATATACTTTCCTTTTTTTTCTTGTTCCTCCTTTTTATATTCTCTATGTCTTTTCTCTTTTGAATACCTCATATCATCCCTCTCAAAATCTATTTGCCTCATTGTTTTTGCCCTATCACTCTTTTCATGTCTCATTTCATCCTCACCATAATCTCTATATCTTCTTTCTTTTTCTTTATCTCTCCTTTCATACCTCATTTCCTCCTCATCATAATTTTCACATCTTCTTTCTTTTTCTCTAAATCTCATCTCATACCTCATTTCCTTATCATCACAACATCTATATCTTCTTTCTTTTTCTTTATCTCTCCTTTCATACCTCATTTCCTTATCATCATAACATCTATATCTTTTTTCTTTTTCTTTATCTCTCCTTTCATACCTTATTTCCTTATCATCATAACATCTATATCTTCTTTTTTTCTCAATTTCAAACATACCTTTATTTTGAGAAGATCTTACATGGTGAGATCTTATATCTCTTTGATTCACAAACTCTTCTCTCAAGGCATTCATTTGAGTATTCAATATTTTTGTAAAGTGACCCATAAGATAAGTGGTTCTAGGAGAAAGTGGATTTGGTTCACTTTCACTCATGATTTCAAAAACAACAAATCAAGTAGTATCACAATAATCAATCAAATAACAAGAACAACATGAAAATAAAAAATAAGGCCCTCACCACTCACTAATTGTTTACACTCAATAAATGTATCACTCATGTATATCACTCAATGATGGTTTTTTTTTTCAATGATATGCACTCTTGCCTTTTTTTCACTCAAACTCTGCGTTCAAGTTCTTAAAAAGAACCAAAATAAGAATCCAAATCAAAGAACCAAAATACAATGTAACAAGTCCACAAAAGCTATCAACACAAGAGTTTCAAGAAGGAAAACTCTAAGACAAAACTAAGAATTTAAAATGACAAACAAGAAGAAGAAAAAAAAAACTAGGTAAATGAAGACACACTCAAGTAGATTATAAAAGAAACAAGAAAAATTAGAATTAAATGACTAAGTGATCCAAATATGTGGGAGAGCTAAAATCAAACTTGCAATGTCTAAATGAGGTAAGAAGAATGCAAAAGATGTTTGGTATTTCATTAACAACAATTCTGGAATTTTTTTTTCTTTTTCGAAATGCCTTTTTTTCAAAAGTGCTTTTGTGTAGAATCACTTTTTCGCAGCACTTATATTTCCAGATTTTTTTCTGCATATTTGAATTCCTCTCATTTTTTTAATCAACTGAGGCTTTTGAATTTCCAGAATCGGACTTGTATGGAAGAAATAACATGAAAAACAAATTTTGAAGTGAAATTTGGGATCAAACAATTGCAAGTGAAGAAGATGAATGCAGAATTTTTTTTTTTTTTGTGCGAATTTTTTTTTTCCAGCAACTTCAGATTTTGAATTTCACACAAAATAAATCAAAAAATTATCAAACTAAACCATCCCACACATATTATAACACTTATAATCAACTAATAACTCAATATTACACAAAAATAGAGGTAAAATTTCAAGAAATTAACCTAAAATTTCAAATTTTCCAAGAACTTCAAAAACATCAAAAACTTAAAAACAAAAATTAAGAACAAATGTTACCACTTGGTGACAAGCTCTGAATACCAAATGATGTGGATTTGAGTGCTTCGACATGAGATTGAAGATCTAACCAAGTGATTTCTTGAGATAAAGTGGTAAAATAAAAGGGAAAAAGAAACAAACAAAGATGGATTTAGATGAAGATGAAGAAGGCACCACAATCAAGGATGATTGATAAGCCAATGTGGAATCGCCATAATGGTAAAGAAATCCATTGATAAGATTCAAGTTCTAATCCAAGAACTCAAAGAGGAGATATATCTCACTAATTCTAATTCATTTCAAAATTATCTCCAAAATCAGACAATTACAAAGTATTTAAAAAGGAATTACCTTATTCCTAAAATTGGCCCAAAGGCCAAATCTCTATACACTACTTAACCAATATTGTTACAATTCAAATTAAATATAAATAAAACTAAAAACTATAATAAAGTCTTGACTTGAAATATTATTTGTTTTTCCTCCTAATTAGCTATTTTTATGTCCTCATCACACCATCACCCCCTCTTTTTCGGCATCAAAAGTTTAGAACTTCTTTTCCTTGTGAACGGACTTGTGGGACTTATTTCTTTGTACTAGGAAGAAAAACGGCCAAGGTAAGGGCTTTTTCTACCCAAATTATAGTTAGGCCGTTAGTTTAATTATATGAAATAAATAATCGGGATTACTTGTATTTGGAAAGAAATAAGTGTAAACTAATAAAACCCCAATTTTGGTGAGATTGAATTTAATATTTGACTTCTATGTAGTAAAGTATAAAATTTTATGAGATATATGATAAAAAAAAAATTAACTCTTATTATATATATTAGTTGGAGTGTGAATTTTATTGTTATATATGTTAAAGTGTTAATTTTTATGGCCTATATGATATCAAATTTTTATCTTCATGTGTATGTGGTGAAAGTCATAATTTTTATCATTATTTGTCTATGAATATATGATACTAATGATATGGATGTGTGTAAGTGTTCTTAATGATGTGTGAATAAGGTAATGATTTTAAAAAAAGTGATTTTGAATGCACATGGCATAATTCTTAGTGGGCTGTGTGGGAATATATCTATTTCATTCTACATCTTCATGTCATGGCATATGCATCATCGTGGAAGTTGCCTTAGTGGCAGGTTTTTCTCCATTTGTATAGGTGATTTTCTGTGTGGAAATTGTCTTAGTGGCAGGTTTATTTTCCCCCATTGATATGGGTGATTTTCTGTGTGGAAGTTGCTTGAGTGGCAGATTTATATCTAGATCATGTAGTTTTAGGACCATTCATCATGCATATGTTTTGATATACAATTTATCGGTTTGCTCATTTTATCTTTTAAATGGGAAGTTTTTACGTTTAAATGTTTTGTATTATTCTTCTATATGTCTTGCTTTGGTTTGATGTGGATGATGGAAAAAACTAACCCTTACAAAAACATTTTACGTACTAATGAGTTCGAGGAGATTCAAGAGTAGTTGATGAGTATTGGCGTGTGGCAAACGTGGGGTTTAACATGAGTTTTTCTTTCAAGACGATTTTGTAATAATGAAATTGTCTAATATTTGTAAGTTCTTTGAATTTTTTTTCAAAAACTTCTAAAGTGTACTAGAATTCTAGAAACACGGAAGGGGTTCCCATCTGTTAAGAATAATTGTCTTCACATTATTTTAATTTTGAATAAATATTTTTTAATGATATTAAATAATGTGATTGTTACTAATTATGTAAAATGAATAAATGTTAAGTATATATAAAAAAAAAATAGGTTCATAAACTTTTCTAAGAAATAAGTATTTTTTTTTAGTAAAGTTTTGGATTAAAAATCTGGGCATTACAATATACACCTCTTCATCTAACTCTCCGTTTAGGAATGCAGTTTTAACATCCATTTGATGGATAACAAACTTATAGATAGAAGCTAGTTCCAAAAGCACTCTTACGGATGCAATTCTTGCAACAGGTGCATAAGTATCAAAGTAGTTGATACCTTCTTTTTGTGTAAACCCTTTGGCAACAAGTCTAGCTTTGAATTTATCAATAGTACCATCAACTTTCATTTTCTTCTTAAAGGTCCATTTACAACCTATTGGTTTGGATCCAGGTTGGAGGTCGATTAATTTCTAAGTTTTATTCCCCATAATTGAGTCTATTTCCTCTTGGATGGCTTCTTTCCAAAAGGAAGAGTCTTGAGACTTTATTGCCTCTTTATATGAGCCTGTGTCACTCTCTAAATTGTAGCAAATTGGTCCATAACTGTTAATGGAGTTATTTGTACCTTCTACAAGGAACATAAAGAAGTCTAGGCCATAATCTTTGTCTTTTATGGCTATTTTACTTCTTCTGGGTTTTGAACATGTCAAAGTATCAATATTAGATACATTATTTTCTAGACTTTGTACATTAGAACATACAGTTTCCATAGAATGTGGAATTGAGTTAAATCTATTTTCTTGAAAAAATGCATCTTTTGACTCAATTATTGTGTTAATAGGATATGAATCATTACATTCAACAACCATGAATCTATAGGCCTTGCTATTTTCAGCATAGTCCCGAAATACACTTTCAATTCCTCTTTCTCCCAATTTCTTTCTTTTTGGTTTAGAAACCTTAACAATTGCGCTACATCCCCAAACTTTTATATAGTTAAGATTGAGTTTTCTTTTCTACTAGAGTTCATATGGGGTTATCTTGTTCTTTTTATTGGGAACTCTATTTAGCAAATAACATGCAGTTAACATGGCTTCACCCCAATTACCTTTAGATAAACCAGAATAGGATAACATGACATTCACCATTTCTTCTAATACCCTATTTTTCCTTTCTTAAATTCCATTTTGTTGTGGGGAATATGGTACAGTTGTTTGATGCATAATACCAGTGGACTGAAAATACTCAGGATGACATAACTCTCCTCGCCTATCACTTCTAAAACACTTAATAAAAGTTTCATGTTGAAGTTCTACTTGTGCTTTAAATATTTTAAACTTGTCTAAAACTTCATTCTTAGAGTGCATTAAATAAACATAGCAAAATTCTAGTGTAATCATCAATAAAAGTGACAAAATACTTTTTACCACCAATTACAGGCCAACCATATAAATCGCATACATCATAGTGAATTAAATCTAATACCTTATAACTTCGTTCAACACTTTTAAAAAGTTGTCTTGTGATTTAAGTTAGCACGCAAGTAGTACATGAATTTGAATTTTTATCAAAAGTCGGAATTAAATTTGATGACATCATATCATTCAATTTACTAAAGTTAATATGTCCTAGTCGCATATGCCATAAATCACAAGATTCAACAATATAAACATAAATCATGTTATTAGTATAGTTACTAATAACATTACATTTGAACATATTCTCACAAAGGTAACCCTTCCCTACAAACATACCACCTTTAGAGAGAATAAATTTATCTCCCTCAAATACACATTCGAAACCAAACTTATTAAGTAAAGGTACATAAATCAAGTTCTTCCTAACATCAGGAACACAAAATACATCTTTAAGAGTAAGTGTTTTTCCAGAAGTGAATTTGATCTCCACTATTCATTTTCCTTTGACTTGGATAGTTGAGGCATTTCCCATGTACAAAATACTTCCATCTTCTTCATCAATGGTCTTAAATAGTTATTTGTTTCTGCACACATGGCGGGTAGCACCAGAGTCTATCCACCAAGATTCAATATCTTCAATCATGTTGAGTTCAAAAATGACAGCAACAAGATTGCACTTATTTTTAAAGTGTCCAGGTTTTCCACAATGATAACAACATCCTTTTGTTTTTTTTCGTTGTTCATCATTACCATTGTATTTTTCATGAGATTTATCAAAATATCGATTTCTTTTCTTAAAAGATTTGCTTGAATTTCCTTCCTCCATTACATGGACCTTTTCATGAGAAAATTGGTTTTTAGTACACTCTTGTTTACATTACTCTTCTTCTAAATGAAGGTGATTACCCAATTGCTCAAGTGATATGTCCTATTTCTTATGTTTCATAGATTTTTTGAAATCTTTCCACGAAGGTGGAAGTTTGTCTATTATGGAGGATACAATAATGGTTTCATCCATGTTCATATGTTGTTGTTTGTAGTTATTAAGAATATGTTCAATCTCATGCATTTGTTCCATTACTGATTTATTATCAACCATTTTATAATTATTAAATTGAGAAACAAGAAACTTCTTACTTTTAGTGTCTTATTGCATGTATCTTGACTCTAATTTCCCCTATAATTCCTTTGCAGAGATGCTACTTTCATATACATTGAACAAGGAGTCAGACATTCCGTTGAGAATATGGCTCATGCATATATAGTCATCATTGTCCTACTTTTGCATTTCTCTTATTTCTGCTAATGTTTCCACTTCCTTCTCTAGTGGTCTTGTGGTGTTCATAACATACACCACCTTCAATGTTATTAGAAGGAACTTCATCTTTTTCTTCCAACGGATAAAGTTTCCTCCATCGAATTTCTCCAACTTCAAAAAATTAGAAGTCATTTCTTTGAGTGATGCAACCATTGATTAAAAATGAAATTGAACCTAAAGATTGTTGGATTTGTGTAAGTGACAATTGTTGCAAGACTTTAATAGTGAAGTTATTTATGAAGATTATATGTAGCACATTCCAAAACCTTGATATGATTTGCACTATCACGCAAAGAGTATAGAATCGAACTCAGGACATACCAAATTTGGATCAAGAACACAACCAATTGAACCAACAACTAAATCATGTCAATTACCACCAATTATACATACATATATTTATCAATTTTTTGGAAATATCTCGCAAAATAAAATTTTTAGGTTTTTTTATATTTGTTACCAAGAACTTTACCGTGTCAATGTGAGTGTTATGTGAGAAACTAGAGGGGTGTTTGTGACGTATAATAAGATTAGGAGCAATAGATGGAAGCTTAGAGATTGAATTAATAGGATTGTATCATGGAGGCTCAACGAGATTGTAATTCATTTTGTACTATGAATGGATTTTGTAAAATTTGGAATTGATCGTATATTTCTTTTCAGATTGAACAATTGAATTGTTTTTGACCTTTAATAGCATATATATTACCATTTATTTGTGTTTCTTTGTATTTCTAATTTTCATTTTTCTATTTTTCTGTATTTTTAGTTTTGTTATGATGAGCTGGCACTAGTTAGTTGAGGCAGTTAGAGTATATAGCAAGCTATAAGTACGTTTGTACTCACATTTTCAAATCAATGAGAATAAGAGTTTTTCACTCAATCATGAGTTTAATTACTAGTTATAAATTCTAATCACATGGTATTATAGAGTCTGGTTGCAACTACTTTATTGAATTAATTTGCATAAATTTTTTCTTCAATTCAAGACTCGAGCCTTGTAATGGCACAAGAAACAATAATTCAAGAATCTTTAGTGGTAATAATTAAAATCCAAATCCAGATGCATCATTGTTGCCGTACTGCATTCATCACTTCCCAAATATAGCAATGATCACGGCCGGGGACAACGATGCATTGTGTTCATAGAATGTGAACGGTGCACCAATTTGGTGCACTCATGGGTTATCAATTAGATGACTCTACATATTGCTAAAGGTTTGGTTTTCTTTGAGAATGTCGTTGATGTACGGAATGATCTTAAAAAACCATACTTACAAAGTGACGGAGTTTGGGTTGCTACCCTATATCAAGATATCGTGAATTTCAAACGGGGTTTGATAAAGTTATAATATTTTGTAGAACAAAAAACATAAGAAATGGAAGTTTGAATTGTATTTTATTTTGAAAAACTTCTTAACAAGATTAAAACAAATGGATGGAAAAGAGCAAATAAAGTAGAAACACGTAACATAGCCAATTTATCTTGGTTTACCAATAATACGGTAGCTACATCCACTCCTTTCAATCTAAATGATTTAATTCACTAATTCACACCTTGAATCACACTTCCACTGAACACATACTAGTCAAAATGACTATGTTCAATCTTTCTCAACCTACTAGCTTAGTACAATCAAGCTATTGAGGATCGCATCCACTATTGGGCTAGGTTACAAAAGAGTAAGTTTAAGGGTTTTATGAATACTCTCACAAGAGGGTGTTTACAATGTTGAATTATTAGAAAATGTTTCTAAACACTTAGACAAAACAAAAGGATAGAGAGCAAGAGTGCAGAGACGATTGTATTGTGCTTATTTGTAGTGTGTTGTTACTGTGTGAATCAAGGAGGGTTTCCCGTCCTTTTATAGTGAAATTTTAGGGGTTTTGGTCGTTGTTTTGGTTGCAAGAAATCGACATGTATCATGAATTTTTTTTATCAAATCTTTAGAGATTGATTCTCCTATAAAATTCTCTAGAAATAGTCTTGTAATTGATTTTGTGTATCTTGATATGAAAACATAGATAGTAGACATATCATGATTAAAGTAAGTCACACAAACCTTCAAACAAATAACATATTCAGCGTGTTGAGCAGATGATGCACAGACTTGTCTTCTTCAGAGTGTGGACTTTTCAAAGTGTTGACTTTTTAAAATGCTAACATAATTACTAAATTACTAAATTGTCGCATTAATTTTGATGTATTTTTTTTATGTGTTTTATTTCATTTTATTAATATAATTTGACATTTTTATTCTTTTATTTATTAAATTAACAATTAATTATTTGTTATAAAAAAAATTGCATCCCTGTCTTTTTAAAAGTAAACAAAATAAGATATTTTAATATATAAATTTCCATAAAATATTATAGTATATAAAAGTAAAATGTCTAAAATATTACACGGATGCATTATATATCAATACAATAGTTTTTCATTTGACTCAATATTAATACAAAAGTTAAACTAATAATAAAATATACAAATGTAATGAAAAATTTATATCAATTTAAGGAAAGTGATTTATGTTATATTATTGTTTTCCAATTTTAGCTGATGCTCTCTTTCAAGACTACAATTTTATAATATAATTTTCCGTCAAAGTTTTGGATTAGTATATTATTTTCAATAGCCATTAAGATATTGTTTAGATATATACTGTCACTATAATTTCTAAAACATTGTGGTCAAAAGTGTGAAATTTATGGCTTCTTGAATTCAATAAGGAATAAACCAAAGCGATTTAATCAGATCTTCGTAAATTTCAAACAATAAAAAATTGTGTTAGTATGAATTGTAGTTTAATATTTTAAAAAGGTACATTCAATATGAAATAAGAATTTGGAATGCAATAAATTTCTCACCTCATTTAGGATTTATTGTTTATCAAAAAGAAAATTTAGTATTTTAAAAATTATATTCCAATTTTTTTGGGTGTATATAGTTTGCATATATAAGAATTTATATAAGATCACACACACTTCAACATTTATCCCCATATAAGCGTTACATAAACTTGCTAAATTATTATTTGAGTCTAAAACAAGAGAAACCAAATGGGTATGGAATGCTCAAATCCGTCACTGCAGGAAAAATTGCTAGATGAAGAAAGTCTTCTTGTTGAATCAAATCCAAAGACAAATGAAAGAAAGCCTGGATGGAAGGCCATGCCTTATATTTTAGGTGTGTTTTTGAATCTTATATTGATTTTGTAATATACTATTTAGTTTTAATTGTATTTTTTATTCATTTGTTTTAGCTGAATTACGAAAATAATTCTCCTATTTGATTTATCTCTAATATTAGTCCCTAAACATAATTTTATTCTAAAATTTGATAAAATATTTTTTTTTTGTTTATTTAATCTACACAATATTTCAAGATCTCGTGGTGCAACAATTATACCTGAAATTTATGATAATAAATGGTATAATGTGGCTTAAAAAAACGACATTTCATAAGTCTTTGACTAAAATTCTGTTTTGGGGACCGAAAATAGAGAAAAATAAAATAGGAGGACTATTTTCGTGATTCAGTTAAAATAGGAGATCAAAACTATAATTAAACCAACTTTTTAACTATTTTATTATGCTCAGATGAAATGATTGATTAATTGTATATATAATAAATGAATGCTCAGGAAATGACACAATTGAGAGGTTGGCAACATTTGGAATGCAAACAAACTTTGTTGTGTATTTAATAAAAGTGTATAACATGGATCAAGTTCTTGCTGCAAATATTATGAATACTTGGTCGGCTATTTCCAATGTTATTCCTCTATTTGGTGCCTTTGTTGCTGATGCCTATTTGGGAAAATTTCATACCATAGCCATTTCTTCATTAGCTAGTCTTATGGTATCTTTTGATTTCATTAATTAATTTGGGTTGATTATATATTTAGCATTTTAAATTTTATAATTCACTTCAAAAATGTTTAAGTAAGCTATCTCAATCACATCTTTTTATGTTATTTACTTCACTTACAAAATTAGTATTAATAATTTAACTTTTATTTCACAAATTTACAAAATTAGTATTAATAATTTATCTTTTATTTCATAAATTTACTAGGGACTGGTGATCTTTATGGTAACATCATGGTTCCCACAATTTCATCCAGCACCCTGCACAATTCAGCAACAAGAAGTTGGTGTGTGTATTGGCCACACAAATTTCCATCTATTGCTTCTAATTTTTGGTCTATTTTGGTTATCAATTGGCACTGGTGGAATTAGGCCTTGCAGCATACCCTTTGCAATTGACCAATTTGATTTGACCACTATTGAAGGAAGAAATGGAAGTACAAGGTTCTATAGTTTTTACTACACCACACAAACATTCATCATGCTCATAAATCAAACTCTTTTGATTTATATTGAAGATTATGTTAGTTGGACTTTTGGTTATTGGTTGTTCACTCTGTTTATGTTAATTTCAATTATAGTTTTCTATGCTGGGTCTAGAGTTTATGCATATGTTGAACCTAAGGGAATCATATTATCAAGCATTGCTCACGTTTTGGTTGCGGCTAGACACAAGAAAGATCTTCATTTGCCTTCTTCTGAGGATACACATATTGGAGCTTTTTATGATCCTCCTTTCCACCATGATTCAGAAATAAAGTTGCCTCTTACAAAAGAATTTAGGTAAAGTAGTATATTTGTTATTCAAAAAATTAAAGGCATTAATATTGCATCATAGAATAGGACAGTATATATTTAATTATAGGTATTAAATTGAGATCATACATCACTAACATCCTTGATATGTTGAGGCGCATATTCAAACCTGCAATAGCCCTCTCCTCCACATGTAATATGTGTGTTTTGCTGCTAGATTCTTTGAAAATATTTTTTTTTTTTAGATTAGTGACTGCAATTACTACCACAATAACATCAACCATATTTATTCATAAGTTTTTGTATTATGAAAGATTGTGATGTAATTGTCTTTGCAATCACAATTTAAAACCCAATCTCCCATGTAATTAGATATGTCAAAAAAGTTCAAAATTGCAAACCCCTTATATTAGACCTATGTTAATATAATTTTTGTAAAGCTCTGGTATGTTGTTTCATTGGGCTTAAGGGAGGGCCTGTAAAACCCCAATATTTTGTTAATTTTGAGAATTTCTTTTTCTTGAAAATTTTTTTAAATTTATTTTTTTCGAAAAAATATCAAAAAAATATATTTTTCTTAGAAAAATTTTAAATCATTTATTACAAAAAGAATTTGTGAAAAAAAGTTCAAAAAAAAATCAATTTATTTTACGAATTAAAGAAATTTCGAAAAAAAACTGTAAATAACATTTTATCAGAAAAAAAAAAATAAAAACATTTTTATTGGTGAATTTTTAATATGAAAATTAGCCAAAGATCCCTGATGCTTCATTTGCCTTACAATTAAATATTTTTAATGGTTGATTTTTGTTTCTTGTATAGGTTCTTAAACAAAGCTGCTCTAGTGGTTGAGGAGAAAGAATTAAATAGTGATGGATCAAACAAAGATCCCTGGAGGCTTTGTAGCATTCAACAAGTTGAAGAATTAAAATGCATGTTAAAAATAATACCAATATGGTTAACAAGCATCATAGTTTTCATTCCAATTGGACAACTATCAATATTTTCAATATCACAAGCCTTAAAAATGGAAAGACACATAGTACCCAATTTTGAGTTACATGCTGGATCAGTAACAGTAATATCATTGATAGCAATAGGTATATTCCTACCATTCTATGATCGAGTAATTTCCCCTTTACTTGAGAAAATAACCAAACAAGAACAAGGACTCACAACCCTTCAAAGGATTGGAGTTGGACATGTTTATGGGATTCTAGCAGTTGTAGTTGCTGGTTTAGTAGAGAAAAAGAGAAGGGATTTAGCCATTTCAATGGGAGATTCAAATGGAGTTTCACCTATGTCAGTAATGTGGCTAGCTCCTCAATTCTTACTTATAGCATGTTTTCATGTTTTTGGAACTGTTGGACACACTGAGTTTTTCAACAAAGAATCACCTGATAGCATGAGAAGTATAAGCAATTCTTTGATGTGCCTTAATGTTTCAGTTGGCAGTAATCTTAGCACTTTCATAGTGAACATTGTGCATTCTTATACTGGTAAACAAGGAGAAGCAAATTGGCTTCACAGTGATATTAATAAGGGAAGATTGGAGTATTTCTATTTCATCATTGCTGGATTGGCATTGCTAAATATGTGCTTTTTCATATTTTTTGCTCGTAGATACTCTTACAAGGCCACTTTCACAGGATGAAATTATATTGGAAACATAGCATACATCATTATACTTATAGGTTGCACATATATTTTCCAAAAGCTTTCCTAATAATATAATACAGATCGATAATTTTCAATGTTCAAGAATGTCTCTTTAAATTCTACCAATCATATTTCTTTGTAGCTTAGTTTATACTAAAACTAGAGCCACTACATGAGTTGCATAAATTTATCTATCTTTTACTTATGAATAAAATAACACACTGTAACATCTAATTTGTCTTATACAATATTATTTGTGTATTTCAAAACCTATAAGTGAATAAGCATTTTAGGGAATTAAAAAGCAAATAGATAATAATCATAAAAATGCAATACAAAGATAAGATTATATATAGTAGGTCGCTTTGTTACCCAAAGAAGCTTAAAGGAAAAATGATATAAAATATTTTAGACTTTTACATTCTCTTGTATATATAGTTATTATAATTCTATAGCTCTATGTTATTGTTTATTTGTTTATGAAATTCTCTTGTTCATTTGTTCATTTGTTTACCGTAGAACATATTTAAATATAAAACTTGAATTAACAAATAGAATTTATGGTGCATGTATTAGTTATAACATAACTATAAATAAATAGTTTATTTAATTGAAATGAAATGAATTCTTATTTGTTAAGGAGTACATGACTTACATGTTTGGATCCACCCTAGAATATTTGATTATGAGAAATTTTTATGATCATGCTTTGTTAACTTATGGTAGTATATATTTAATGCACTCAATGTTTAATATCTTGCATTTTCTGTTTGGCCATTTATCTGCACAGGTGGGGGATAAAATATACCGCATTATTGAGATAGTTATCGCTAATTATCTCTGATTTTTCCCAACAAATAGCATATATATTACCATTTATTTGTGTTTCTTTGTATTTCTAATTTTCATTTTCTATTTTTCTGTATTTTTAGTTTTGTTATGATGAGGTGGCACTAGTTAGTTGAGGCAGTTAGAGTATATAGCAAGCTATAAGTACGTTTGTACTCACATTTTCAAATCTACGAGAATAAGAGTTTTTCACTCAATCATGAGTTTAATTTCTAGTTATAAATTCTAATCACATGGTATTATAGAGTCTGGTTGCAACTACTTTATTGAAATAATTTGCATAAATTTTTTCTTCAATTCAAGACTCGAGCCTTGTAATGGCACAAGAAACAATAATTCGAGAATCTTTAGTGGTAATAATTAAAATCCGAATCCAGATGCATAATTGTTGCCGTACTGCATTCATCACTTCCCAAATATAGCAATGATCACGGCCGGGGACCGCGATGCATTGTGTTCATAGAATGTGAACGGTGCACCAATTTGGTGCACTCATGGGTTATCAATTAGATGACTCTACATATTGCTAAAGGTTTGGTTTTCTTTGAGAATGTTGTTGATGTACGGAATGATCTTAAAAAACCATACTTACAAAGTGACGGAGTTTGGGTTGCTACCCTATATCAAGATAGCTTGAATTTCAAGCGGGGTTCGATAAAATTATAATATTTTGTAGAACAAGAAATATAAGAAATGGAAGTTTGAATTGTATTTTATTTTGAAAAACTTCTTAACAAGATTAAAACAAATGGATGGAAAAGAGCAGATAAAGTAGAAACACGTAACATAGCCAATTTATCTTGGTTTACCAATAATACGGTAGCTACATCCACTCCTTTCAAACTAAATGATTTAATTCACTAATTCACACCTTGAATCACACTTCCACTGAACACATACTAGTCAAAATGACTATGTTAAATCTTTCTCAACCTACTGGTTTAGTACAGTCAAGCTATTGAGGATCGCATCCACTATTGGGCTAGGTTACAAAAGAGTAAGTTTAAGGGTTTTATGAATACTCTCACAAGAGGGTGTTTACAATGTTGTATTATTAGAAAATGTTTCTAAACACTTAGACAAAACAAAAGGATAGAGAGCAAGAGTGCAGAGACGATTGTATTGTGCTTATTTGTAGTGTGTTGTTACTGTGTGAATCAAGGAGGGTTTCCCGTCCTTTTATAGTGAAATTTTAGGGGTTTTGGTCGTTGTTTTGGTTGCAAGAAATCGACATGTATCATGAATTTTTTTTATCAAATCTTTAGAGATTGATTCTCCTATAAAATTCTCTAGAAATAGTCTTGTAATTGATTTTGTGTATCTTGATATGAAAACATAGATAATAGACATATCATGATTAAAGTAAGTCACACAGACCTTCAAACAAATAACATATTCAGCGTGTTGAGCAGAGGATGTACAAACTTGTCTTCTTCAGAGTGTGGACTTTTCAAAGTGTTGACTTTTTAAAATGCTAACATAATTACTAAATTACTAAATTGTCGCATTAATTTTGATGTTTTTTTTTATGTGTTTTATTTTATTTTATTAATATAATTTGACTTTTTTATTCTTTTATTTATTAAATTAACAATTAATTATTTGTTATAAAAAAAATTGCATCCCTGTCTTTTTGGAAGTAAACAAAATAAGATATTTTAATATATAAATTTCCATAAAATATTTTAGTATATAAAAGTAAAATGTCTAAAATATTACACGGATGCATTATATATTAATACAATAGTTTTTCACATTTGACTCAATATTAATACAAAAGTTAAACTAATAATAAAATATACAAATGTAATGAAAAATTTATATCAATTTAAGGAAAGTGATTTTATGTTATATTATTGTTTTCCAATTTTAGCTGATGCTCTCTTTCAAGACTACAATTTTATAATATAACTTTCCGTCAAAGTTTTGGATTAGTATATTATTTTCAATAGCCATTAAGATATTGTTTAGATATATACTGACACTA
>JBBPBR010000007.1:26714274-26726132 GCA_037974775.1 Cicer pinnatifidum | reverse complement strand
TTTATTTCTATATATTTTCTATAATATGATGGTTTTATACAATATTTATTGGGATTTAGTAATAAAAATAAATTTTTCATGTTATATTTAATTATTTTATCATTTTTGACTATTCTATAAAGATGATAGTATTTTTATGTGATTATTTTGTAAAATAGTATAATAATAATTGTAGTTAATATTGTGAATATGTAAAATAGTAATTTTTTTAATGACTTTTATAAATATTAGTATGAAATATTGGTAATACATTATAATGAAATTCTGTTAAAAAAAATTAGTTTTGGTAATTATTAGTTTTATTTAATAATAATAATAATAATAATAATAGTAGTAATAATAATAATAATAATAATAATAATAATAATAATATTATTATTATTATCTCCCTTCTATTCCTCGTTTAGACCCAACACTATGAAAAGAATATTGAAACCCTAACCACTACTACAACCCTATTTCACAAACCCTTTATAACTAAAACCAAAATCCTAGGCACCGTCAACATCACCCCCTCTTTTTCGGCATCAAAAGCTTAGAACTTCTTTTCCTTGTGAATGAACTTGTGGGGCTTATTGCTTTGTACTAGGAAGAAAAACGGCCAAGGTAAGGTTTGATTATATTAAATAAATAATCGGGATTACTTGTATTTTAAAAGAAATAACTGTAGACTAATAAAACCCCAATTTTGGTGAGATTGAATTTAATATTTGACTTCTATGTAGTAAAGTATGAAATTTTATGCGATATATGATAAAAAAATAATTAACTCTTATTATGTATATTAGTTGGAGTGTGAATTTTATTGTTATATATGTTAAAGTGATAATTTTTGTGGCCTATATGATATCAAATTTTTATCTTTATGTGTATGTGGTGAGAGTAATAATATTTATCATTATTTGTCTATGAATATGTGATACTCATGATATGGATGTGTGTGTGTTCTTAATGATTGTTGAATAAGGTGATGATTTTTAAAAAGTGATTTTGAATGCACATGACCTAATTCTTAGTGGACTGTGTGGGAATACATCTATTTCATACTACATCTTCATGTCGTGGCATAGGCATCTTCGTGGAAGTTGCCTTAATGGCAGATTTAAGAGTTAGAACATTTGCTCCATAACATAGAATTAGGCTTCAAGATTGGTCAAATGTAACGTTATTAAAAACCGAATATGAAGGAGTGCTATCCTAGTAGGTTATTACTGCTAATTTTCATTTTGTATTTTTCTGTATTTTTAGTTTTGTTATGATGAGCTGACACTAGTTAGTTGAGGGAGTTAGGCTATAAATACTTTTGTACTCGCATTTTCGAATCAATGAGAGTAAGAGTTTTTCACTCATTCATGAGTTCGATTCATGATTATAAATTCTACTCACATGGTATCATAGAATCTGGTTTCAAGTACTTCATTGAATCAATTTGCATAAATTTTTTCTTCAATTCATGATTTGAGCCTTGGAATGGCACCATGAAACAATAATTCAAGAATCTTCATTGGTAACAATTCGAATCCAAATCCAGATGCAGCGTTGGAGCCGTACTACATTCATCTGTATAAAAGCCCTGCCTTTATGTGTGTCAGGCCTCCGCGTTTCCCGGAGATAGCAATGATCATGGCCTGGGACGGCAATGCGTTGTGTTCTAGCTATAAATAATAAAGTTCGATTTGTGGATGGTACGATTCCAGACCAAAAGAAAATGATCTGAATTTCATAACATGGGAACGGTGCAACAATTTGGTGCACTCATGGTTAATCAATTAGATCACTCTACAAACATCTTTTTAGAAATAGTCCTGTAATTGATTATGTGCATCATGATCTGGATATAGACAGACCAGATGATATCATGATTAGAGTAAGTCATATAGGCCTTCAAACAAATAACGAATTTAGAGTGTTGAACATATGATGCACAAATTTGTCTTCTTTAGAGTGTTGACATTTCAAAATGTTGACTTTTCATCAGAGCTTTGACTTTTAAACAATCACATAATCATATGCTTGATGCGATTATTAGAGGTGGAAATTAACTTGCTTATTCAGAGGTAGAGTGATGAGATACTTGTTATAGTCATCAGAGCCAAACTAAACAATGAATTCATGCATTAACAAAATAACTGGAGGCGCGTGTCAGAGCTTGTTCATCATACTCCGAATAAGAAGTCAAAGTGGAGTCTTAGTGTTCATTTAACTTAGTCTAAACATTAGAGGATGCAACATAAAGTCATTCAAAATAAATCTAATTTGGTAAATGCACAATTAAACAAAACATTAGTGCTTTAAATTGTTCTAACAAAATAATTTTGTCATCATCAAAACAATAAAGGTCATAGTTCTTCAAATCAACTTGGTTTTAACATTCTCTTCCTTTTTTACGATGACAAACGTCTACTTTTGTGATAATTTTTTAATTTTAGAGTAAACATAATTAATATAGAATATCACAACAAAGTTCCCTATTAAAATATGCATGTTTAATTGTAAGAAGAGAAATATTCTAACAAGATAGTTGATAAACGTTAGTAAAGGAAATTAAAAAGAACTTGAAACTTTCATTAAAAAAATTATCAAAACATATTCTCCCCCTTTTATCATTAGACATAAAGAGGAAAAAAATTATTACAATTAAACAAAGAACAAAATAAAAAAGACAAAAAATAGCTAAGATTATGCTAAGGGTAGTTTAAATGTTCTCCTAATTCTTGGCAGTTTATTCCATGAATATCTCAGTCCTTGTATCCAAGTGATCAAACATGGCGCAAAAGGTGGTGGAAGAGTGACTTCTGGAGGCAGATTTTGCAGATTCTATAGTAGCAGTAGTAGGAGCATCCAATGAGGGTATCTCAATATTTGGAATGATCACAAGGAACTGAAATGGTGCTAATGGAGAAACCATTGAGAGTTCTATATGAACACCACTAACGGTAGAATGGTCATCCTTGATGAGCCTTCTGACGTGGCTGTTAATAGCTTTTTGGACCAATTGCTCTAGGCATTTTGAAGCTACAAGATTCATAAATAGAGGATCTCAACTGTTTTTCTGAAAGTAGCAGAACTTTGGGAGGCAACTGCATTTCATGATCCATGTTGTCCCATATCCAGTTGGTGACAAATGAGATATCCTTGTTCCATTGGGCCTAATTCCAAACTATGAGTATTCTTATTGAGCGCTAAAGTGATTTTGGAAATAAGAGAAGCAATGAATGAGTTGAGGTTTGGAAATCTAGAAGGAATGGAATGTGTGAGGGGAATAAGGTCTAGAGGGATGACGGACGTGGAAGGTTCAAAGTGAAAGAGGTTGAGGGAGGAACATAGGAGTCATCTGAAGAGGTATCAGAGGCCAAGTCAATGATGACTTGAGCTATTGTCTCAAATGCTTGGTGAAAGGGATTCACAAGTCTTTGTGAGGTAGGGTCAATTGTAGGGGTGAAATGGGTAGGTGTTTTTCGAGAGTCAATGTGAGTAGTTGATATTGTTGGTTTGGAGTGTTGGTCTTGAGAGGGAGAAGATGTGTTTTATATAAGTGTTTTGCTAAAGTAGCCTCAAACATTTCATTTGAGGTGTGAAAGAGGGTATCATGGGCAAAGTTAGAGGAAAGACCAACTATGTTCGTATGTTGGATAGAGGGAATGAAAGGTTATGGTTCATGTTGTTCATTACTACTTGTATTACCAAAAATAGAAGATTAGTTTGCTCAGAGTTAGGTGTTACCATATATTTCTTCCTCAAAATGAGGTTTGTTGCATCCTCATTGGCGCTTGTTTGTTCTTCGTCGTCCTCTTCTATATTCAATATCTTTGTAACCCTTTTTCTCTTATTCTTAAAAACTTGAACAACTTTAGGCAGACTGAAGCAGTCTCTTGGACAGATTAACATATCCTGAGATGCTCCAAAACTACTTCTTTATTATCTTCTTTAAAGGCAAGATCATAAGAGTATTCAGCTACAAAGGGAATGGCATGTGATCCACTGGTTTGACCAGATATCCTTCTAACATCACTACTAGGTCGATTGGAATTCTTCTGACATCAGTCTCATCTTGATGACATTGGATATGTTGAACACTAGTGTAGATAAAGAAACCACGTATTCTTCTTGAATAGCTCATCTTACATCTTCTAGAGCTTGATAAGGACGAGTACCTTGTACTTAGGTTTTAAGTGCACAAACTTGGAATTCACCTTAGAAACTTCAAAAAAATTCTTATTGATCTTGAACGAGCCAACACTTGACTCATAACCATTTTAAATCAATACCCCTTCCTCTGAACATCTTGTAATAGGCTTTAGAGATTGTTGTGTAATCTTGATTGGAAGCCCTAACACATTACTAGATACTTATCCGTCTTTGTTTATGTAAGCAAATCTCCAAAATTAATTGACTAGAATGTCCAAAGCCACATCTTGTTCTTGGTTAAAATATTCGAACCAACCAACACCAGCAAAGTCCTCAATAAAGTGAAATTCATTTTTTTTTTCTTTCTAGTTTTGGGAAGTAGACTTGGATTTCATATTGAATTTATAACATATCAAGATTGCATGGTAGGAACTCAAGAGACGTTTCCGAGTGTATGGTTTGAAGATGAACTTGAAACTATTGAAGTAGAAGAGATTCAGAGATTTTTCAAGAAGTTTTAAAGTTTGAAAGATACGTGAGGGATGTGAGTGGTGAGTGAGTTTTATGAAAAGATTTGAATTTCAAAAAACCATAACTAACACAAACTCGTAAACACACGTGAACAATACCTATCAGTGTATCATAACTTACAAGATAAACCGTTTATATTAACATTAATTGAATTTAGATTTACTAGAAGCACAAATAAAATCAATTTCATCAATGTCAACAAATTTAATCCCTAAATTAACCTTCTAGACATAATCCCTTATAAAATTATGTATAATCTCTATATGTTTTTTCCTTGAATGTAAAATAGGATATTTTTGTTAAACAGGTAGCTGAAGTATTATCATAAAATACAAGAGTGTTACTCTAATTGATTTTGAAATCTTCTAGTGGATACTTCATCCACAACAACTAAGTGTTACAGTTTGGTGTTGTTGACAGAGAAATAGGCCCTTGTCTTTTGCTCAAATGTACAATTTCCACTTATGCCTTTTCTCTCTAGCTTGTCTCTAGCATAATCAACATCACATAAACCTAATAACCAATACTCATAGGATGAATTATAATATAGACCAATAATAGTAGTACCATTCATATATCTAAAGATCCTCTTAACATCTACTATGTGGGGTTCTTTACGTTGAGACTGAAATCTGGCTCACACACACTAAAAAAAAAAATCAAGTCTAAAAGCAGTTAAGTAGAGGAGAGAACCAATCATTCCTCTATATACCTTTTGATATACCTTTTTACCTGATTCATCCATGGCAAGAGAACAATTTGGACGCATATGTGTAGACGTAGGCTTACATTCATCCATTTTAAATTTCTAAAGCAATTCTCTTTTATATTTGGCCTGAAGAATGAGTACACGATCTAGGCTTTAATAAATTTGGATTTGAAGAAAGAACTTTTAACTCTCTCATTATGCTCATCTCAAATTCTTTCTACATTAACTTAGAAAGTTCTTGGTAGAGGTTGCTGTTACTAGAACCAAAAATGATATGATCAACATAGATTTGAACAACGAGAAAACCATTCTTAGATGATTTTTCAAACAAAGTAGTGTCAACTTTGACCTTTTTCAAAACCATTCTTTAATAAGAATTTTCTTAGTCTATCATACCAAGCTCAAGCTCTTGGAGCCTGTTTCATACCATACAAAGATTTCTTTAATTTGAAAACATAGTCTAGAAATTCATTATCTTCAAAGCCAAAAGGTTGTTTAACATACACTTCTTCATTTATCTAACCATTTAAGAAAACAATTTTCACATCAATTTGATATAAAATGATTTTATTCAAAATCGCAAATGAAAATAAAATCATTATTGCCTCTAACCTTTCCACGGAGGCAAAAGTTTTAGTATAAGCAATACCTTCTTGATAATCGTATCCTTTAGCTAAAAGTCTAGCTTTGTTTTTAACCACATTACCTTTCTCTTTTAGTTCGTTTTTGAAAATCCACTTGGTTCCAATTGACTTCTTTTCTTTAAGATTGAGGGAAAGATTTAATACATCATTTCTTTTGAATTGATTTAACTCTTCTTGCATGTCCATTACCCATCCTTCTTCTAAGAGAGTTTCGTTTATAGTTGTAGGTTCAATTTTAGATAGTAGTCCAAACATAAATGTTTCTTTAAACACATATCTAGTTTTCAGATGATCATTTGCACTTCATATGAGAAAATTTGTATTTCCATCTAGGTTTGGATTCCTGATGATCTTGATTTCTGGAAAGTTCATTATTTCTTGTCATTGAGTTCTCAATCATATCTTCCAATTCATTTGAGGCTACTGTTGTTGGTTTCTCTAATATATTTGTTCGTCTAATATTTGTAGATCTTTAAAGTCTACATCTAGCTTTGACTTTTTATGGCCTAGCTTTTTGTCATCAAACTTAGCATGAATTGATTCCTCAACAATTATTGTTTCTTTATTGTATACTCTGTAGGCTTTAGACCTTTTAGAGAATCCCAAAAAGTTGCACTTTTGAGATCCTGAATCAAATTTTTCATGATTCTCTTTGGTATTCAAAATATAGCATATGTAACCAAATTGATGAAAGGATGAAATGTTAGACATTGTTCTTTTAGATAGTTCTAAGGAGGCTTATTAAGAATAGGTCTAATATAGATTCTATTTAAAATATAACATGCAATGTTCACTTCTTCTGCTCAAAAGTGCTTAGCGACACTCATTTCGTGAGTAATCGTATGTGCCATATTTTTCTTTCTACAACACCATTTTTTTGAGGTGTTCTAGGAGATGAAAAGTTATGTAAAATTCTATTCTCTTCACAAAAAATTTCAAAAATCTTATTTTCAAATTCAACCCTTTGAACACTGCAAAGTGTTGATACAGAAACCTTTTATCAATGCAAAATTATTTTTAAATACAATATTCTAGTTGATGTTAAAAAATACATATAAGTAAAGAAAAAACAATCCCCTAACTATATATGCTAAGTGTGCATATTAAAGGAAGTAGCCTGGATTACAAGTACTTTAGAGATTTTCTATTAGAGCAAAATGCAAATGAAATATTGCGGAAAAAAGTGCAACAAAGCATGTCTCTCTATATAAGGTCTACATGTGCCCGTGTATGGTTACATGTGCCCGTGTTGGCGCAAGCTTCAATTGATTCTAGGATGCAAGCAATGTTGTACCTCGATTGCCTCTGATAAATCTAATTGTATTATGTTCCTCTGCCTATGATACAGGCATAACAATAATTCTTCCACCTCTGCCTTTAACAAGCGTGACAAGAATCCTTTTGTCTCTAGAAAGGTACAACGATCCTTAATAACCTCAACGATCCTTATTAACCTCAACGACAAGATGCCACTATGTTGAAGAACGGTTCTAGGAAAGAAATCCTAGAGAGGCCATAGAAAAATACTAAAAGCATGAAGAGGTAGAGTAAAGAATACTCGTACAACTATTTAATGGAAATAGTGGATTAACCCCTCGACTATACCGAATCAAATAATCTTTGTAAGGAGAGGACTAGAGGTAGCAATATTTTGTTGTGAACTAGTATAAAAATATATGGTTCTCTTTAGTCTCTTTTAGTTATCGCATTTTAGTTCATTATGATTCAACCTTACTTTTGCTAAACCTCTTTCAATAGTAAGTTGAATGTTCTGATAAAGAAGAATTTGTGTAAGAAAAGCAAGTTTTTTAAAACAGTAAACACAATTCAACCACCCGCCCCCCCAACATTTCTTGTGTTTTAGCAACCTGATTTGAAAATTTTAAAGGATATCAGCAATCAAATGAAAATCATACAGCGTGATAGTTTATTTAATAAATATGATTTAACTAGATGTGACATATGTGAGGTGAACTTCAAAAATATAATTGGAATTTCTTAATAGTTATATTAATATAGTAAAATTAAATAACTTAATATATCACTTGGTCAAGTGGTTGCAATACTTGATTTTAATGTATATGTTAGTTTCTCTATAAATAGAGACATTTTAGAGGCAGAAATGTAGAACACAATTTTTATGTCACATGAGTCTAATTTATGTAAAAAATATTTTGCGTAATTTCTTCTTTTGTCTAGTGCACGAGCATAAATGAAATAACTTTATTTTGCAAACTATCATTGATCGACAGGCTTGATGTGAATGTGCAATTCACTTCAAGGATTCCAAAGTTATCCTCAACAGAATTCGTCGGTTAACCAATTTGTGTCACATATATATAGATTGGTGGGGGCGAATCAAACCTAAAGCTTAGTGTGACACACACACACTGGAATTTATTTGTGCAACCGTCATAATCATCAATTTCATATTCTTCTTGTTCACGATTTGCATCATAACCCCAACTACAGATCCAACAAATTTTAGGTTCGATTATGGTTTTATTAACTTTTGAACAATAGATGCTTCTTTAAAGATGAACAATCATATATGTGTGACTACGATGAAAAGTACATAATCAATTTATACTAGTATAAGATATGTTTGATATTCATATATTAAGTTAAAGATGATATATTCGTATGGATTGCATGTCTTGTTACCAACATTGCTTGCATATATAATTGATGATAGTTTCATTGTGGTTTATATATGAATGAACTTTGTTTGTTGGGATTTTGAAAATTGTAACACCTCGGATTTTGATCCAAAACATTACTTAAAAATATTTATTTTCTTTCAAAAACAACATAATTTTTTTTCTTAGAAGTAGTTCATCATGTAATCCATAAAAATTTCCATAGTAACTAGTTTGATTTCATTTTATAAAATAACACAACGCAATTTACTGGATATTATTGTTGTTATTTTCGCGAAGATAATTTGCTAATTATTAAAAAATGTTGTCTTACATCCTAAAATAGAATAAATTATTCTTAAGTGAAATAATAAGTAAAGTGGATTGATTCAGGTTTTTCATAGCAGAAGAACCTCACCTCCGCATTTCTATTTAAAATTGATGACGAAAAGTAAATAAACTTTAGAAAAGTATCACATCGTCTTATCACTACAAACATTATTTTTAAGTTAAAGTACCCTTTTTTTACACGCGTGTGCGCCAAATAAACGTCATTCATGCAACTCTTCGAGATCGTTAGTACCTAAATGTTGGTGTAAAGGGTCAGTTCATCCCACGACAAAAATCAAACCAAATAATAAGTTAACAACCATAAAATATAAATATGATTTTTCTTTTGTAATAAAAGATATCAAGAAATTGATTTTTTTTTTTAAATATTCGCCCAAATTATACAATGTACTGAGTAAATCAAGTAGCAACTCACCCTAGAGCAAATAACAGATCGAAATAACAATAACAATAAAATTTATGCAAGATACGAATGCTCCTAAACATATATGATCCGGATATAACCAGTCACTAAGGCGTCCACAAATAAGTCATCCATACGAATATGGGAAATTAAACCAGCCACTAAGGCATCCACAAAGATGCATATGGTATGTCATGACAATGATAATGATGCCCAAAATGTACAAATCGCTAGTCACTTAGACAACCAAAAAGAAAAAGGGTCATAACACAAAGAATCAGCCACTCAGGCAACCACAAAGAGAAAACTATTCAAACCACAAATCATCAGCGACTTAGGCAACCACCAGGACAAAATATTCAAGATTAATTTTTTTTTAATCACATAAGACATCAAATTTATATTTTGATGGTTGTTCATAGTTAGAACTCAATAACTTCAACCCATCAAATATGTACGCGAACAAATATCTCAAAATCACCACTATCATTTTAATAATCCATAAGATTCGATTTGGCTACATGTTATTGATAAAAACTAAAACTCATGTCAACAAGAATACAATAAAAACATAAATTTTATTCCTTTCACTATAAAGTTTTCCCCATTAAAAAAATGAACTATTCATTAATGCATTTTAGTAATCAACTTTCTCGTATTGTCAAAACTAAAAATACAAAATTTTCATCAATTTTCCCAAGACACATATATTGTTCATAAAATTTTAAATTTTATAAATTTTAAATTTTAAATACTCAAAACGTCAAGACTTAAAATAAAATACATCATAATAAACATATTACTAATGATATCATCATAAAAAATATAATTTTACAATTAAGTACTCTAAAACACGTAATACGTTAAACATTTTCACTACAAGTATATTTATTAAGGTATAATAATAAAAATAAAACTCTATAATTAAGTTCATCAAGATAGATGTATTACTCAAAAGAAACAATCAAATCATTATAGTTATATTCTTTAAGACAAAAATAGAATCAACATTTTTCTTTTAAGACATCAAGAAATCATATCAATATCTTATGAACCACTAATTTAATATCTAGCCTAACTCTACATGGAGAAAAGCCCTTACCTTGAGTATTTTCCTCTATGTGACACTATATTGTTGGAGTTTTATTGGTGACAACTCCATGCCTCTTTTTGCACGAACGACCTGGGGTTCGAACCCAACAGATGTGTCCTTTCATATTTATACAAAATGAATGCCCATGTAAGAATCGAACTTGGGACAACCAGATTTGCATCTAGAACACAACCAATTGAACCAACAACTAAACAATGTCAATTACCAACAATTATACATACATATATTCATCAACATTTTGGAAATATCTCACATATATAACCCTCGAAAATCTCACCAAGATGAAGGGACGAAAGTTTAGAACTTCGACCAGAATGTGAGGGAATGTTGGGATGGTTGCTTAGAAAATATTTGAGATAAACCAAATATAATATTGGGAATGGCGTGTGGGTGATTATGAATTTTTTTTTCTCTATTGCAAGTTTAATCGCGTTTTACGAAGAAGAGGTGTATGTGACTAATAAAGGAGGTGTGAGCTGATCAGAGAGAAGGAATAATTATCTTCACTGAGGTTAATTGCACACATGAATACAAAATTTAATAGAAATAATATCGTTCAATGATCAACTGTTGTGAATTAATTAACATTCATGTATTTATTCTTGCTAGTTACACATTTGAATGGACGCAAGGGAGAAAACCAATGATTCTATAAACTCAACACTATTAAAAATAGAATATAGTTACCAAGAGTAGTAGTGTAGGTGATTCAATTTTGAGTAAGTCAAAATTGACTTGGTCATTGTTCACTCTAAGACAAATATTCCTACGAGTTTTAACTAGTTAATAATAAAAATCATAAGAATTAATTAATTAATATAAAAATATTTCATCAAATAATTAAACATGCAAGGAATAATTATCTTATTATTGTCACACTAAATTAATCAAACAAAATAAACAAAACTAAGGGTTTTAAACTAATTAATTAAAATAAAGGGTGTTACAAAAATCAGTTTATGTCTTGATTTTTATTAATAGCATTGTATCAGTTTGACTCTTTTATGATATTTTGGTTTCAGATCTTATATTTTGAAATTGTTGACAAAAAGAAACACAAAAGTTGGAATGATAATATGTTGTAAAAATTATATTGAATCTTTTAATTTTGGAAACAAAATTGGCGTATATGTTAGTTACCATGGGCGTAGATCATAAAATTTATATGGTTCTAAATTTGTATGATTTTATGAAATACTCATAATTGTAATGCTACAACAAGTTCATATTTTGATACTAACAAGTATTTTATTTTACTAGCATTCATGTGTTTGACTTATGATGCAGGCTTGTGTACTAGTTTTTTTTTTATATAAAAGTACTGTAAGTAACTTTCATA
>JBBPBR010000007.1:26670412-26712782 GCA_037974775.1 Cicer pinnatifidum | reverse complement strand
GCAAAACAAAATAGAAATTTCTTAAGGTTCAAAAACCTTAAATAATAATAAATTTTTTTACATAATAATAATAATAATAATAATAATAATAATAATAATAATAATAATAATAATAAAAATATTAGTTACACAAAATTATCAAGTCAAATAAAAATTCAATTTAACCAAATTTTATAGTTATGATATTTTGGATGGAGAGCAATATCAATTATTTTAACTATTGTTTCATCTAAATAATTAAAATGTGCAATGAAATTTTTAAATAATTATTTGACACGAAGAAACATCAAGAGTGGGTTGCAAAAAATTATACACAAGAAAAATTTATGGATGTTTAAGACATAGAAAGTTTCAAATGAACAGTGAAATAGTTAGAAGTTATTCATTTTAAAATATTTAATTTTTTTTTGTTTTGATTAATATTTGTGTTTTTTTAATTATAAAAACAAAAAAAATGCTATTAGAAATAATAGTTATATATGCTCTTGAAAAATAGTTGACAACAGAGGAACAATATTGTTGAAGTATATGTGAATTGAAAATGTGTCACACAAATAGGTGTAGCTTGGTTAGATTTCATAATGTTGTTATCATGACTTGAATTGAAAATGTGAAAGAGAGTAGTTGAAAAACAGAAGATAGATCATGATGAGTTTATGTTGCATTGTGATCCTTTGAAGATATTGGATGCGTTTTTTTTTTTTTTTGTATGAATTATTGAAATGAAAGTTTTGATGAGTAATTAGAGTCTTTAAGTGTATTGATGAGTCATTGAGTGATAAATTAAAGTTGAAATTGCAAAATATATGGAATAGTTGTACTTCGATGGACAAGTGAAAAGGTTTGCGTTATATATCGAAGAAATAAAATAGAATGGAAGTAGAAGATGAAAAAAATAGTGAGCTTTGGAATGTGCCACATCAAAATTGTGAGTTGACAAATATTAAAGGATGTGGCATATATGAAAATGCATTTTCGAAAATAGAATTTAGAGTTATGTTTTAATATATTATAATAGATATATTAATGTAGCAAAATTAAATAACTTAATGTATCACTTGGTCAAGTGGTTTTAATGCTTGAGTTTAATGCATATGTAAGCCATCAAACCAATTGTTATGAGTTTCTCTATAAATAGAGACATTTTAGAGGTAAAAAGTAGAATAAAATTTTCATGTCATATAAGTCAAACTTCTGTCAAAAATATTTATGTGTCATTTCTTCTTTTCTCTGATCCACGAGAGTAAATAAAGGAACTTTATTTTGTAAACTATCATTAGTTGATCGGCTTGGTGTGAACGTGCAATTCACTTCAAGGATTCTAAAGTATCATGAAGGGGATCACTAATTAACTCATTTGCATCCAATAAACATACATTGGTGGGGAGAATCATACATAAAGCTTAGTGTGATAAACACGCTTTGGAATTTATTTGCACAACCTTCATAATCATCAATTTCATTTTCTTCTTGTTCAAAATTTCTAGCATACCCCCAACAATATATCCAACATCATCTTTTTAGTCCTTGAGTGTTTAAAACACAAGTTGTACAATCTGGTGGTTTTCAAACTCATTTTTATAAACGAAATAATAATACTATTAATAAATAGATTAACTAGATGTGACATCTTTTTAATCCTTGAGTGTTTGAGACACAAATTGTACAATTAGATAATTTTAAAACTCGTTTTAATTAAAATAATTTTTTAAATTAAACAAAGTAGTTTACCTAACTTTCTTATCGTCAATAAAACAATTTCCTTAAAAGCAATCAATGCATCCGCATTTTCTACCAAGAACTTCATAACTTTGATTTCTCCATAATATTGCATACTTGCCGAGCATGATAAAAGAAACTTATTTTTTCTTTTATGTTTTAATTAAACTTTTATTTCTAGATTGTTTTAAAACAAATGGATTATATTTGGATTTTAAAAAGCAGAAATACATTTATATAATTTAGCACTAGTTTTGCACAATTAATTATAGGTAAGCGCAGTTTAACGGATGTCATAGGATGTTAATATCTTTCCTACACATACTTTGGTTTCACATACCATTTTTCTAATTTTTTTATGGGTTTTCCAATATTTTTCCTATTTAAGATAAATTTTTGTAGTGACTCCATTGAATTCGAGCTAACTCTCAAAAGTTTAGGCCACGAAAAGGTTCTAAAAGAGGATGTGTTAAAGGATTTGGTGGATATCAAAGAGGATATCGAGGGGGAAAAGGTCTTGAAAACACTAAAGTATGTACCTATTGTGGCAAGATCGACCACACTATTGAAATTTGCTATAACAGTATGGGTATCCACCAAACTTTGGAGCTGAAAGAGGAAATTTACATGAAAAGTCTTATGTTAACAATGTTAACATTGATGATTGTGATGCAAAATCACAATCCTAGAAGATTGAAGATGAAGGCAATGTTTCTATGACAAGGGCATAGTACACAAATCTTCTAATTTTGCTTGAGAAGAATGCAATAAATAACAAACATGGTGAGAAGAGAAAGTAGTCCACGCTATTCTACATGAACAACATGTATGAACCATTCAACAACCTTAACTTCATATTTTAGTGCTTCTCACTAGATTCTAGATATTGGAGCCACATATCACATATGTACTTCACTGAAATAGCTCATTTCACACACTAAAGTAGATCCATTTTTAGTCCGTTTACCAAATAGAAATGCTAGTAAAGCTTGTTTCACTAGCATAGTCAAGTTAACTGATGGTTTGGTTATTGAGAAGGTCTTATAGCTACCTGATATTAATGTGCATTTAATCTTTGTGTCACAATTAAAAGATCCCTCAGTTGTATTATGTCATTTGAGAGAACAAATTTTAAAAAGATTGTTTTGGCTAAGCAACTAGGTGGATTGTATTACCTAGAGACAAATAAGGTAAATCCAATTCCCACTTCAAATTCAATAAAAAGATAGTCCTCTAACGTGTTGTAACATTTGAGGTTATGATATTTTTCAAATGATAGTATTAGATGCGTGAATAAACAGTATAATGACATTTTAGTTCCCGATGAAGTTACTTGTGATATAAGTCACATGGCTAGAATTATGCACGAATTATGTCAATGGATACAAGCATGTTTTGACTCTTTTAATGATAAAAGTAAATACAATGGGTTGCTATGCTTAAACTAAAATCATATGTTCTATAGCTTGTTTAAAGTTTTGTGAACATGGTGCAAACTTAGTTAAATAAGCAAGTAAAAATGGTTCATAGTAAAAGTGGTTCATAGTGATAATATGCCAATAAATAAATAAAACACAAGACAAGTTGTTTGGCTACATGATAGCTTTTCAGCAAATGTACTGAATCGTTGCAAGTAATAATAAAACGGTAGTACCGAGTGTCGAACTCAAGTATTGCGTTTTACGATTGAATTATATTTGATTACTAAAATTGAACAAAAAGGATCCCAAGTTGATTGAAATAATGTTTGAAATTAACAACAATAATAAAATTGATCTTTTATAATGAGAAAAAATGTTAGGGATGAGTTTCACTTCGAATCCAACCTTGGTGTCTAATTTGGTCCTAGTTACTGAATTCCTTTATTGAATTATTACCGAATTCTCTTTATTATTCATGCCCTAATGTCTTAGTGACAGAACCTTTAATCCCAAAGTAACCCCTAATTCCTTAGTGGATTTAAGATTAGAATTAAGCATTACCGTATAGAAATTCTCTTGTAAATTATTGCTTTGCAACTAATTTAATTGGTTTCATGACCTGCATCCATCCCTAGACTACAAATTCATGAATTTCTCATCTCAAGCATTCGTAAAGTCCACTTCCGTTTCAAAATGCAAATCGTAGAACATTTTAATGTTGATCAAGCAATAAAAAGCATTAAGCACAGAGATGAGAAAAACAATTCAATAAACTCATTCATATAACTAGAAATCAAATCACAAAAATAAGGGTTTCATCTAGTTACACTCATCCCTAACAAATAGAGTTTAGTTACTCATGGCCGAGATACAAAAGATAAGGATTAAAGAAAAATTACAAGAATGATTCATGGATGATTCTTGATAAAACTGCTTCAATGGCGTTAGAAACGGCCGTCTTTGAGTTTCTATGCTAGGGCACAAGTCTCCCCACTTCCCAAGAGTCAAAAAGATCTATAAAACAGTAAAAAAATAGTGTTTTTTATGATTGCTGATGCGCGTCACGCGCTCCAGGCGCGCGTTGGCAGAGCTGGATCCTGTGAAATGCGCTCCAGGCGCGCAGGGCGCGCTTCAGGCGCGCGTTGGCAGAGCTGAATCCTGTGAAATGGGCTCCAGGCGCGTAGGGCGCGCCCCTGGCGCGCAACATCTGCTGTCTGACGTATTTTGCATTTTTCTTGGCTTTCGCGTCTGAATTGGGTCCCGGTATCTTCATGAAAGTTGTAGATATGGATCGTAGCGTTCATTAGCACTTGGAATGACTCTAATTGGACATCTAGAACTCTAGATATGGCTGAAATACTCCAGATGTATCATGTTGATTTTTCACCAAAATTCAACACTGCACTTAAAAACAAAACGCAATGTAAAATTACGAAAAACTCCTACTAAATCACTGAAATACAAGCATAACATATTAATAAATTCAAAGAACAAAAATAAACCGAATGTATCAAATAAGTCCTTAATTTAACTGATGATTGAAGATAAATAAGACTAAAACAGTGGAAAATTATGCATATGATGAAGAGTTATCACAACCCCAAACTTAATCTATTGCTTGTCCCCAAGCAACAATTAATTTCATGTTTGGTGTAGTTAAAAATAACCTTAAACTCAATTTCTCAAATCATATCAAACTCAATTTTCAGTTTCAGCTACTACAAACATCCCTCATGCTCTATGGTTGCTAAAAATTTACAACAAGATTTGTACACATTGGCATTCATTTATCAAATTCAACTCTCTCTTCACACAATCTCACCAAAATTCTCTCAAGTGTTTAGAAGGGTTATGAATTTATCACTAAAATCCTAGAACATGCATCACGCTACCATAGGCTTGAAAAAATTCTAGTTAGTCATCACTATGCAGCAAATACATACATTTTTAGAGGACTTTCGGGTTGTAATGGGGCTTAGGTAAGGGTAGGACATTTTGGGATAGTAGGCTTTACTGCTTGGAGTTAGGTATATACTTCCAAATTATTCTACCATTTTTTTCTTTTCATTATGGAGATTCTCAAACATTGAACAAAGAACCAAGAATATATTATTTATCGTTTTTATTTTTTATTTTATTTATTTTATTTTGTGAGAATCACCACCCCAAACTTAAAAGGTTGTTATCCCATGAGCAACCCCAAACTTAGAATTTGATCAATACATAACAAAACTTTTCTACCTAACTCCAAGTAGGGTGATGTAATTGAAGCAGAGTCTTTTTTTTTTTGTGTGTGTTTTGTGATGTGGCTAGTAACCGAAATAAAGGGGCAAGGCTCAAAGGGGCTAGCAAAGGATAACATTTTTATAGGGTAGTTAGAAAGCCTCAAACGACCGAATAAAATTGCCTCAATGTATGCATAAATTACAAGTGATGCAAGTCAGAATTAGTGCAAGTTCTGAAGGGATAATACATGTCTGGATAATCACACAGCAAAGAATTTAAGTGTTTAGGCTCAAAAGCTCACAACTAGGATAGTAAGAGAGAGTATGAACAATCAACATAATGCCAAACATGTATTCGAAAAGTTAAAATTGTATTTTCGAAAAAACTTGATGGCCTATTAGCCTTCTGCAACCATTTAGTAATCAAGCATGTATGCATTAGGGAGACTTATCGATTTGAGCAATAACATAATCAAAGAAATAGAGTTTAACTTTCGAAATCCAAAACAGAAACTTAATGATCAAGTGCAAGTTATTACAACTTTTCATCATCAAACAAAGGAAACAAGAAGAAACAAAGAAAAGCAAATAGACTAGACTAAAACAAAGAAGAACAAGAAAAGAAACAAAGAAAAAAAAAAGAAAAACAAAATTCAAAACAAAAGAAAGAAAACTTCTCTAGTTTAGCAATTCAAGGATCCTCGTTTAGATCATCTGCTCCTGTTCCGCTCTGGTCGCCTGTGTACTGGTGAGGTGTAAATAGATCAGCATAAAACATGCCTCCCGGTGTCTGTTGAGAAGAGGCGAATGCTCAATAGAGATTGTTCATCCCCAACTCTAATCTGGCGTGTCTATCTCGCTGATCAATCATTACTCGCTCCATCATAGTTTCCAATCTACCGATTCTGTCTTCGTTAGAGAGCTGGACTGGGTGTGGGGGGTGGTGTTGTGGTTCTTGTGGTTCAGTATGTTCCTCTGCTGGCATCGCTGCTGGTGGGGCAACAGGGTAGTCTACTGGAATCATAGAGTATTTTGTTATCCATCTTGCAGTGATTGGAGTAGCTGATTTCAACATTTCTTCGCCTTGTTTTGGTACCACTCTCACCAACTCACATAATTTGCCTATCAGGGAGGCGTGATGGAAGTAGCCTGTTGGAGGATCAAGAATGGTTGTGCCCCGAATATCATTGGCTATTAACATGCCCACATTAATTATGTCGCCTTTTAAGATAGCAAGTAGTAGACATGCTCTTTGAAATGTTATATCGGACACATTCAAACATGGAAATAGTGTATGATGGACAAAAGTACTCCATGCTTTAGCAATCGGGGTGAGGTCCACTGAGCGTAATATCCGAACGGAGCCATCTCTATTTCGTACCCAATATGTGCCTGGTCTGCATAAAATGTGTAGGATTTCCTGACTGCTTGCTCTTATAGTTTGTTTTTCCATAGCTAGAAAGCGACAGTCATTATAGTTCGGCAGGCCAAAGATTTCATTGATGACTTGAGGCGTGAAAGACACCCTTTTTCCCCTCACATAACTCACAAAGTGGGAATGGTTGGTCAGACTTTAGATCGGAGGCATTAGAGTAGAATTCCACAGCTAATGATTTGCTAGCTGCGGTGACAAATGTGGTCAACTTCTCCCATCCTCTGGCAGCAATCATAGCCTGGATGTCAACAAATTCGTCGTCTTCCAACTGAAAATTCTTTTCGCTTACGAACTTGTGGACTGCTGGGAGTTTGGCATGGTATTCCTGTGTTGCCCTGTTCTTGAATAGGAATGCATCGTGTTGTGGGGAAGAGGATGTAGTTGCAACCTTAGTGCGTTTTGCTTTTTGTTGGGTTGCCATTGGGTCCTGCAAAACAAGTAATTACCCCCAAGGTTCAAAATATTCCAAGTTAGAGATAATTAATTTAAGCACGGTCGACCTTGGAGAAATAACATCATACATGGCCATGAGTTTGTCCACTAACATTCTAAGTGATAATAATGCATGTGCATTGGTTGTGTCATTTTAACAAACAGTTGGAATGCAAGCATGATGATGGTTGTGACATTTTATCAAACAGTTGGCGTGCAGGCACAATAGTGGTTATGACATTTTATCAAACAGTTGGCATGCAGGCACAATAGTGGTTATGACATTTTATCAAACAGTTGCCATGCAGGCACAATAGTGGTTATGACATTTTATCAAACAGTTGGCATGCAGGCATCATAGTGGGTGTGGCATTTTAGCAAACAGTTGGAATGTAGGCATAATAATGAATGAAAAATACCCAATCTCGCAACCATTAACCCCATTCGATCTCATTAACAACATACCTGCATGCATAGGTATAAAATACAACATAGATTCACATTTACAACCCTAAACCCTAAACATACATCAGTCACATACATCAGTCACCAAGAAGGAGTTGCTATTAGAAGTTTGAGGAAACTTACTTGAGGATGTGATGATGTTGGATAGGAGAGGGGAACTTACTTGAGGATGAGAGTGAAGAGAGTGAGCTTCAATGGTAATGGTGTTTGTGAAAGAGGGAGGGCTGCACTTACTTGGAGTGTTTTAAAACCTTCAGTGCGCTTCAAGCGCATGGGACGCGCTTCAGGCGCACGCAAGGCAGTGCTGAAAAACGAAGAATGCGCTCCAGGCGCGCGTCAACAGAGATAAATACGCGAAATGCGCTCCAGACGCAAGGTATGCGCTCCAGGCGCGCCTAAACAAACTTAAAACACGCGAAATGCGCTTCAAGCGCAAGGTACACGCTCCAGGCGCACCTAATACAGAACCAGCGCTGGAAAATGCGCTTCAAGCGCAAGGCATGCGCTCCAGGCGCGTTTTGGCTGCCTCTCAACAAAAAAAACACCCCCTAACACATTTTTATGATTTCTTGCTTATACTAATCATCAGCAATGAATAAAATTAGTAATTAAAAGCTAAAATTGAAATTAAATGAAGTGACGTCAAACAAAAATGAAAAGGATATGAAGTTGGGTTGCCTCCCAACAAGCGCTCGTTTAGTGTCCTGAGCTTGACAATTCACTCTTCAAGTTGTGTCCATATGGATGGACTCCATCGAAAGTTTTGACTCTTCCCCGAAATACGATTTGAGTCTTTGTCCATTGACCTTGAAGTTTCCATCGGAGTGTGTATCTTTCAACTCTACAGCTCCGTGTGGAAATACCTTGATTACCTTGAAAGGGCCCGACCATCTTGACTTTAGTTTTCCGAGAAACAACTTCAATCTTGAGTTGAATAGGAGAACTAGTTCTCCTTCTTGGAATTCCTTGAATCTGATTTTTTTGTCATGCCAATTCTTGGTTTTTTCTTTATATATCTTGGCATTCTCATAGGCAAAATTCCGGAATTCTCGCCTCGCCTACCTTGCCCAAGTCAAAGTTCAAGTACTTCGTTGCCCAAAATGCTCGATGCTCAAGTTCGAGAGGTAAATGACAAGCTTTACCATACACCATTTGATACGGGGACATACCTAGGGGGTCTTAAAAGCTGTTCGGTAGGCCCAAAGTACATCATCAAGTTTCGTTGACCAATCTTTTCGTGAGGCAGTTACTGTCTTTTCTAGGATTTGTTTAAGCTGCCTGTTGGAGACTTCAACTTGCCCACTCGTTTGTGGATGATATGTGGTTGCCACTCTATGACGCACATTATATTTCTTCAGAAGGTATTCCATATTCCGGTTTAGAAAATGGGTGCCTTTGTCACTAATCAAGGCTCGAGGCACACCGAAACGAGCGAATATGTTCTTCTTGAGAAAGGTGATAACCTGTTTCGAATCATTTGTTGGAGTAGCTATTGCTTCAACCTATTTTGAGACATAATCCACCGCCACTAAAATATAAACTTTATTATAGGACGATGGGAATGGACCCATGAAATCAATACCCCACACATCGAACACTTCTACTTCTAATACAGGATTTTGTGGCATCTCGTCCCGTTTTGAAATGTTACCAGTGCGCTGGCATCAATCGCATTTCTTCATATAGTTGAATGCGTCCTTGAATAATGAAGGCCAAAACAGCCCCGATTGTAAAACTCTTGCTGCAGTTCAGTCACCACTGAAATGACCCCCATACTCAGAGTCGTGGCAGTGCCACATTACCTTTTCTTGTTCCTCCTCGGGCACACACCTTCGCAACAGCCCATCCACTCCTCTTTTGTACAGAAAGGGTTCATCCCATACATAGAATTTGGCATCGTGGATAAACTTCTTTCGTTGTTGGTAAGTGAAGTCAGATGGGATTGTACCCCCCCACCTTGAAATTAGCAAAGTCGGCGAACCACGGTGCCATGGTAATGGCGAAGATGTGCTCATCAGCAAATTGATCTCGAATCGGTCTAATATCCTCATTCTCTGCGACCTTCTCCAATCGAGATAGGTGGTCAGCCACAGTGTTCTCTGATCCCTTTTTATCCCAGATCTCAATGTCAAATTCTTGTAGTAATAGAATCCATCTAAGCAACCTTGATTTTGATTCCTGCTTAGTAAACAAATACCTCAAAGCAGCATGATCAGTGTAAACAATAACTTTCGATCCTAATAGATAAGACCGAAATTTATCAAAAGCATAGACTACAGCTAATAATTCTTTTTCAGTTGTAGCATAATTGTGTTGTGTCTGATTTAAAACATGACTAGCATAGTAGATCACATGCAACATCTTGTCTTTTCTTTGTCCCAGAACTGCCCCAATAGCACTGTCACTTGCATCACACATGATTTCAAAAGGTAGTGACCAGTCAGGTGCAGTGATAATGGGGGCAGTTATCAGCTGGTTTTTCAAATTGTTAAAGGCATGCAGACAATCCTCATTGAATTTTAAAGGTGTGTCTTTCGCAAGTAGGTTTGTAAGTGGTTTTGGAATTTTTGAAAAATCTTTTATAAACCTTCTATAAAATCCAGCATGGCCTAAAAAGCTTCTAATGCCTTTCTCATTGGTAGGAGGGGGAAGTTTTTCAATAACTTCAACTTTGGCCTTGTCTACCTCGATCCTCTTGTGGGAGATTCGGTGGCCTAAAACAATTCCCTCTCTTACCATAAAATGACATTTCTCCCAATTTAGGACCAAGTTAGATTTTTCACACCTTTCTAATACAAGAGATAGATTAATCAAACAATTATCAAAGGATGACCCAAATACAGAAAAGTCGTCCATGAATACCTCAATATGTTTCTCAATCATATCAGAAAATATGGACATCATGCACCTTTGAAACGTGGCCGGCGCATTACACAGTCCGAATGGCATTCTTCGATAAGCAAATACCCTATACGGGCATGTAAATGCAGTTTTCTCTTGATCCTCGGGTGCTACAGCTATCTGATTGTACCCTGAATAGCCGTCTAGGAAGCAATAATACTCATGTCCGGCTAACCGCTCAAGCATCTGATCAATGAAAGGGAGCAGGAAATGATCCTTCCTCGTAGCATTGTTCAATCTTCTGTAATCAATACACACTCTCCAGCCTGTAACCGTTCGAGTAGAAATTAACTCGTTCTTTTCATTTGTGATGACAGTCGTCCCCCCTTTTTCGGTACAACTTGGACGGGACTTACCCAAGAGCTATCTGAAATTGGGTATATGAGGCCGGCTTCTAGTAGCTTTACCACCTCTTTCCTGATCACTTCCTTCATTACCGAATTCAATCTCCTTTGAGGTTGTACTACCGGTTTGTGATTGTCCTCCATGAGGATTTTGTGCATACAAAAAGTCGGACTTATTCCCTTCAAGTCATCAATGGACCAACCAATAGCACCCTTGTGCTTCCACAGAATTCTCAACAACGTTTCTTCTTGCAACTCGCTTAAGCTTGCACTAATTATGGCTGAATTTTTTTCTTCTTCACCCAGGAATACATATTTCAAATGAAGAGGCAGCTGCTTGAGTTCAATCAGTGGTGTCTTTTTCTACGCGGACTTGTCTTCATTTCCTTTCAACTCCTCCCATCTCGTAGGAAAACGAGGGGAGTAGGATGGTGATGCTTCTAACATGGCCAACACTTCTTTCATCTTTGGGTCTTCACTTTCTTGAACGACATCTTGGGGTAGACATAAAACTCTTTCTAATGGCAGACTGGGTGTTTGATGCTTTATTTCTTCATTGACTATCTCATCTAAAATCTCGATTCGATTGCACCCTTCTCTTTCTTTTGAGTGTTCCATGGCTTTTAGAATGTTGAAAGTGACGGTTTCCTCATTTACTTTCAGGGTTAAGGTGCCATCTGCTACATCAATCATAGCTCTCCCTGTTGCTAAGAACGGTCTCCCCAAAATCAAAGGAATGTCGTTGTCTTCCTCCATATCTAATACTACGAAATCTACTGGAAAAATGAACTTATCCACTTTGACCAACACATCTTCCACTACTCCATAAGGATGTTTCATTGAGCGGTCCGCAAACTGTAACATCAGTTGTGTGTCCTTGACTTTTCCGATGCCCAGTTTTTTGTATATTGAAAGGGGCATAAGACTTACACTAGCTCCAAGATCACACAAAGCTTTCCCAAAAGTTCTATTTCCAATAGCGCACGGGATTGAGAAGCTTCCAGGGTCCTTGAGCTTCGGTGGCAACTTCCTTTGTAGTATAGCACTACACTCTTCCGTAAGCATAACGGTTTCTCCTCCGATTTTTCTTTTTTTCGACAGAATCTCTTTCATGAACTTAGCATATGTCGGCATCTGCTCTAGTGCTTATGCAAAAGGGATGTTAATCTGTAATTTTTTAAAAACATCAAGAAACTTCCCAAATTATTTTTCAGTTTCTTCCCTCCTTAATCTTTGAGGAAATGGAAGTCTAATTTCTGGTTTTGGCAATGGTTCCCTTTTTTGTACCACAGGTTCTTTCTCCTTTTCAATAGTGATGTGCTCTTCCCTCGATATTGGTGTGACCATTTCCTCCAAGTGGGTTGAGGTCAAGGTACTTTTACTCTATTTGGCTTCAGGTGGTACTTGTTCCCTCACTTTGCCACTCCTCGTGGTCACTGCATTAACATTGTTTCTTGGGTTCGGAACTGTGTCACTAGGCAGATTTCCAGACGTTCTTTGTGCCATTTGTTGAGCAAGTTGACCCACTTGAGTCTCAAGATTTTTTATTGATGCAGAGTGATTTTTCTGGACGGCTCTTGACTTTTCAATGAAAGAACTTGTGCTTGTAACTAGTTTCTCTATAGCCATTTGACTCTTTTCTATAGCACTCTCCCAAGCAGCCTTTTTAGGTGGGAATTGGTTTGTATGAGCTTCTTGTTGACCCTGAGATCCACCTTGTTGATCTCTCCAAGAAAAGTTTGGATGATTTCTCCAACCAGGGTTGTACGTATTAGAGTAGGGGTTATTCTGCCTGTTGTTATTACTCACAAAATTCACCCGTTCTAGTTCTTCTACCTCATTGTCATCCCGTGCTTCACATACTCCGGTTTTATGTGCCCCTCCACAAAGGTTACAACTAGTCTGCTTTAGTAATTTGACAGGGGCCACTTGGGGTTGTATATTTAGAGCTGCCATTCCTTTCTTGATCTCAGTGGCGATAACCTCTTCCATCTTCGACATAAACCTGCCTGGAGCTAATCCATCCATAACATTCAACTCCATTACACCACTTGTCGACCCACCACTTCTGTCATACAACATCATCTGTTCATTTGATGCCATGATCTCAATAATCTTTCGTGCTTCTGTTGCGGTTTTGTAATTCAAAGAACCACCAGCTGTGGCATCCAACATAATTCTAGTGCTCGGCCTCAAGCCATTACAGAATATTTGCATTTGGGCAGTGTCGTCATAGGAATGATTAGGACATCCAGCTAGTAAGTTTCTGAATCTCCTGTAAGTGTCACGAAGAGATTCCCCTTCTTTCTGTTTGTAACCGGTGATTTCTCGCCTCTTTCTAATGAACATGGATGGGGGGAAATATTGTTCCAAGAATTTATCCTCAAGATCATCCCATGTGGTGATGCTGTCGGCAAGGAATGAAAGAAACCACTCTTTAGCATCATCTATCAAAGAGAATGGCAATAGCTTCAATTTCTTGCCTTCTTCAGACAACCCATCCACCTTCACTGTTTCACATAATTCAAAGAAGTTTGTGAGGTGTCTGTTGGCATCTTCGTTATGTCTACCGGCAAAATGAATTTCCCTCAACTCTCGGTATAGAGCAGGACTTATTTCAAACTTATTAACTATAACCGGTTGGTGATGAATGGGTAATCGAGCACGATTTCTGTTTCGATTCTCATATTCTCCGAGAGTGCGTTCTGGTGGTGGTGGTTCGGCCATTTCAGTTAATATGACAGAATCACCTAAAACCTCTTCTTCCACTACTAAATGTCTTTCCCTTTGTCTCCTTTCTCGAGATGCCTTTCTATGTGCTTTCGCTGTTTTTTCAATTTCTGGATCAAAGATAAGCTCAGCTGAGGACTGGCCTCGCATACAAGGTTAGACAAATTGTGAGTACTGAAGAGTTTTAAAATAAGAAAAAAAAACAAAAAAAAACAAAAATTTTATTGCAGAGCAAAAAATTTCAATTGCAGTAATTAAATTAAATTCAATAGTGATATGGCAATCCCAGGCAACGGCGCCAAAAACTTGATAGCTTTTCAGCAAGTGTACTGAATCGTTGCAAGTAATAATAAAACGGTAGTACCGAGTGTCGAACTCAAGGATTGCGTTTTACAATTGAATTATATTTGATTACTAAAATTGAACAAAAAGGTTCCCAAGTTGATTGAAATAATGTTTGAAATTAACAACAATAATAAAATTGATCTTTTATAATGAGAAAAAATGTCAGGGATGAGTTTCACTTCGAATCCAACCTTGATGTCTAATTTGGTCCTAGTTACTGAATTCCTTTATTGAATTATTACCGAATTCTCTTTATTATTCTTGCCCTAATGTCTTAGTGACAGAACCTTTAATCCCAAAGTAACCCCTAATTCCTTAGTGGATTTAAGATTAGAATTAAGCATTACCGTATAGAAATTCTCTTCTAAATTATTGTTTTGCAACTAAATTAATTGGTTTCATGACCTGCATCTATCCCTAGACTACAAATTCATGAATTTCTCATCTCAAGCATTCGTAAAGTCCACTTCCGTTTCAAAATACAAATCGTAGAACATTTTAATGTTGATCAAGCAATAAAAGCATTAAGCACAGAGATGAGAAAAACAATTCAATAAACTCATTCATATAACTAGAAATCAAATCAGAAAAATAAGGGTTTCATCTGGTTACACTCATCCCTAACAAATAGGGTTTAGTTACTCATGGCAGAGATACAAAAGATAAGGATTAAAGAAGAATTACAAGAATGATTCATGGATGATTCTTGATAAAACTGCTTCAATGGCGTTAGAAACGGCCGTCTTTGAGTTTCTATGCTAGGGCACAAGTCTCCCCACTTCCCAAGAGCCAAAAAGATCCATAAAAAATTAAAAAAATAGCGTTTTTATGATTGCTGATGCGCGTCACACGCTCCAGGCGCGCGTTGGCAGAGCTGAATTCTGTGAAATGCGCTCTAGGCGCGCAGGGCGCGCCCCAGGCGCGCAGCATCTGTTGTCTGACGTATTTTGCATTTTTCTTAGCTTTCGCGTCTGAATTTGGTCCCGGTGTCTGCATGAAAGTTGTAGATATGGATCTTAGCTTTCATTAGCACTTGGAATGACTCTAATTGGACATCTAGAACTCCATATATGGCTGAAATACTCCAAATGTATCATGTTGATTTTTCACCAAAATTCAGCACTGCACTTAAAAACAAAACGCAATGTAAAATTACGAAAAACTCCTACTAAATCACTGAAATACAAGCATAACATATTAATAAATTCAAAGAACAAAAATAAACCGAATGTATCAAATAAATCCTTAATTTAACTAATGATTGAAGATAAATAAGACTAAAACAGTGAAAAATTATGCATATGATGAAGAGTTATCACTACACCACAAAAAAATGGTAAAGAAGAACGCATACATCAACATATTCTAACATTTTCTAAATGTCGGTAGGGCCTTAATATTTCAATCTGGTTTACCTAAGGTGTATTTGTCATATGGTGTCCAACCTGCAAAAAAAATTATCAATAGGATTCCTACAAGATCTTTTGCATGATAAATTTCCGTATGAAGTTTTTCATAGAAAACTTCAACATTTTATCAATCTTTAGAACCTTTGGGTGTCTATGTTATTATGTTATCTTGTGTGCACAAAGACACAAATTTGACCCGAAAGCCTTAAAGTTAGTTTTTCTTGGATACAAACAAGGAATGAAGGGGTATGTAGCCCTTGACCTGCACACTAGGACCATATCTGTTTCCAGACATGTGAAATTTTATGAGTAAATTTTCTTTACAAAGCTCGTCCTATACAATTACTTGAACCACCAAAATCACCCACACCTGACCATCCTGACGACTTTACTCGTGAAGAATACATAACCACTTTATCTCTCACCTTACCTAAATGACCACATCTTGACGCTCCAACCCCTCAAGACATACACATTGAACTACCTACATGTGAATAATGCATTTCTCTATGGAGACCTCAATGAAGTTTTATATATGAAAGTGCCTCAAGGTGTTCATGTCATACAGTGGCCTCAAGTAGGCGAACAGGTAGTGGTTTAACAAGATGACAACGTTCTTCTTGGCTTATTGATTCATTCAAGCACAAGGAGATCACACAGTGTTCATGTTGAGAAATCAAGAGATGGAATTTTAAAACTCTTTTTAAAATCAGTCTCAAGAGCAGAAAATTCCCATAGCCAAAGTTCATGTATGCACAAAATTTAACAAGAAAGGATTATGTGTTTACCTAGCGTCGAAGAGGACACAAATTACCATCACGTAGCGTCTCCCTTGAATCATTCCTTAACTTTGATCATCAACATGGAAATTATCGGCATATCTACAAAGTTCACGTGAGCACAAAATGGTACGTGTTGGTAGCCATTCTCTAAGGGTAGCGACAAATCATAATTACTTGGGGAATGTGCATTAAATGTCCTTTCGAACAAATGTCTAATTGAACGCAACTCACAAAATGTGTCATCCTTGCAATGTGTTCAATTCTTTATTCAGATGTGTAAAACCAATGTACTCAATATTACATATTGGTCTATTCTAGCATGACCATGCATTTTCGCGGTCTCACTCTATCGATAAACCCAAGACATAACTCTTGTGATATAGGAGAGACGAATCTTATCTATGTAACTCACACCCTTCCACCTTTATGATTGTCTTATTACAAACAACGTTTGATGACATTAAAGCCTACAACTCCCCATGTAGAATGTGTGGTGACTTCAAGTCGAAGGACTACTCACTATGGTCACATGAGCATCGCTAATGACACTTACACAATAATTATGTAGTATTCTCATGGTGGGTCAATCTAGTATAAATATCAACCCTAGTATTTATATCAATCTGATGACTTGATATCTCATATTCATGAACCGTGAAATATGATCATCAGTCTACTCACATAATAATCTTGTTGTATTATTTTCATCCTAATTAACAATAATACTTTGACTATAGATACTTTAAGAAGAGCATTCTAAATGTTCTATAATGTTCCACGATCAAGTCATACTTGATATTCTATTGAACAAACTATCTATTCTAAAAATTTTATTATATTATATGATTAATAACATGATAAATGATACCTTGTACATATACTCGAAATTAGATTTATGAATCGAATCCATGATACAAATAATAATCTATGTAAAATAGATTGGCTTTAGGGATTACACCAACAGTTTACATAGTCTACACCTCATTCCTTTTTTGTGTTACTTGTATATGTGGACGATATTATAGTTTATGGAAATTGTGTTGATGAATTTGATTAGCTCAAGGACGCCTTGCACTCTACCTTTAAGATAACAAAATTTGGTCAACTTAAATACTTCTTGGGATTAGAGGTTAATCACTCATCTCAAGGTATTTCTATTTGTCCAAGAAAATATTGAACCGGGTTACTTAAACGATTCAAGTTTAGCTCATTGCAAGCCAATAAGTACACCCTTAAATCTTGCCAATTAAGTTTTCTTTTAATGATAGTCCACTATTTGAGGATGTTAGTGCCTATAAGCACCTTGGGGGATAGTTGTTGTATCTCAACACTACTTGCCTTGCATTTGATATCCAACCGCTCAGTCAATTCATGTCAACACCAAGTGACAATCATCATCATGTTACCCTTATAATGTTGCATTATTTGAAGAATGCACTAGGTCATGGCTTTATTTTCCTACATAATACAGATCTTTAACTCCTTGAATTTAATGATGCTAATTATGGAGGGTGATTGGTGTTATTACTAATTTGAAATTAGATAAGTCTAGAACCATATAAAATCTCTATATAAGAATCTAGAAGTATTTTAATTATAGAAAAATGTGGAAAATTTCTATAAGTGGCTATTAAGTAGGAAGCTCCTAGAATTGTGTCTAGAGTTATCTATTTGTACCTATAAATACCCCCTTGTACTTGACATTATGCATCAAGCAAATGAGTTTTCTATTAAAAATACTTTCCTTCCTCTAACAAAGTGGTATCTAGAGTTTGTTTATGAGATTTTAGAAATGGTGACTCGTGATTAAACTACTTTCCACTTCTAAAATAAGAGAACCATGAAAAATGATGTCTTTTCATGAAAGCATTGTTTGGCTCTCTAGGTGTATGGGAGGTTGTGGAAAAAGACTATGATGAGTCACAAGATGAAAAGGGAGAGTCTCATGTTGAGAATGAGGTTTTGGAAAAGACGAGGAAGAAGGATCAACAAGCTCTTACTATCATTCATCAATGTTTGGATGATTCTATGTTTGAGAAGGTTTCCGATACTACAAATTCAAAAGAAGCTTGGAAGATTTTGGAGAAGTCACTCCAAGGCATCGAGAAGATGAAGAAGATAAGGGAGATTTCTAAGCTTTCAAGATGAAGGATTTGAATTGATTTTATATTATAGCTCAAAGGTGAAGACAATAGATAATTAAATTAAAAACATGGAGAAAATATAGAAGATGTTCATGTAGTAGAGAAGATTATTTGTTCCTTCACTCCTAAAGTTAATTATGTGGTGTGTTATTGAAGAATTATAAAGTTCTTTGCAAGCTCAAGAAGAAAGAATGAAGAAAAGGCAAGAGGAGCCATTAGAGAAAGTTCTCACGATCAAAGCTTTGTTGAAGGATGACAGAGGATTCAATAGTCAATTCAGACATGGACGTGAACAAGGAATAGGACGAGGATGTGGTATTCTCCAAGGAGGAAGAGGAAAAGGCTTCAATGGTGAATCAAACTACGAAAAAGAAGTCACTTATCAACAAGAATTAGTGGAAGAGGAGGAGATTATGGCTATTATCAAAGTGAAAGAAGGTATGACAAATCTAAAGTTGAATGTTATAACTGTCATGAATTTGGCCATTTTTCTTCAGAATGTTGTAATGCTCTTAATCAAGAGGAATAAGAGGCTAATCTTGTTGAGGAAGATGAAAAATCTAACTTTTTTGCTAACACTCAAGGTAGAAGATAAAGATGTTAATAGTTCATGGTACTTAGGTAATGGTGCAAGTAATGATATGTGTGGATGCAAAGAGAATTTTGTAGAGCTTCATAAAAAGGTGAATGGAAATTGAAGGAAAAAGGTACGATTCTAATCTCTTCTAAAGATGGGAGTCATAAGTTGATTAGTGATGTTTACTATATGCCTAAATTAAAAAGTAATATTTTGAGCTTGGGCCAACTTCTTGAAAAAAGGATATGAAATTTTCATGAAAAATAGACATCTTTGACTTAGAGATTAAAATAACAGTCTAATCTCTAAGGTTCTTATGTCAAAATATAGAATGTTTATCTTGAACCTAATAACTATTGACGCAAAATATTTGAAAATGAATGTCTAAGATGAAGCTTAGCATTGGCATATGTGGTATGGCCACTTGAACTTTGGTGCACTTAAAATCATAGGATAAAATAATATGGTGAAAGGGATGCCTTCAATCAATCATCCAAATCAATTGTGTGAAATTTATCTTCTTGATAATTAAGTTAGAAAAAGTTTCCCTAAAAAAGTCATAATAAGAGCAACTTAGCCACTACAACTTGTACACATCGGCTTGTGTGAGCCCTTCAATCCATCTTCATTTGCTAAAAGTAAATACTTCAATTTCTTTATTGATGATTTTAGTAGAAAAACTTGGATTTATTTTTTAAACCAAAAATAAAAAACTTTTGTTGCTTTCAAGAACTTCAAAGCTCTTGTTGAAAAGAAAAGCAGTCATGAAATCAAAGCTTTAAGATATGATCGAGGAGATAAATTCACTTCGAAGGAGTTTAATTAAGTATGTGCAACTCATGGAATTTTTCATCCGTTGACAGCTCCAACATCTCTGCAACATAATGGAGTAGTTGAGAGAAATAATATAACTATTTTGAACATGGCAAGATGCATGCTAAAATCCAAAAGGATGCCAAAGGAGTCTTGGGTTGAAGCAATTTCTTGTGCGGTCTATTTGAAAAATCATTATCCGACGTCAAATGCCAAACAGCAAACCCCTTTAGAAGCATGTAATAGAAAGACGCCTAGTGTTAATCATTTGCGTGTCTTTGGGAGCATTGCATATGCACATGTGCCACAACAAGAAACATCAAAGCTTGATGATTGAAGCATCAAACATGTCTTTATTGGCTATGATCCGTATTTTAAAGATTATAAGTTGTACAACCCATACAACAATAAGGCATGGTGAGTTGTGAAGTTGAATTTGATGAAGATGCTACATGGAATTGGGAAGGTCAAGAAGAAACAAAGTATACTTTCCTTCCATATTTTGAAGAAGATTAAGAGACCACAACACCAGTTCAAGATGCAACTCCACCTTCTTCACCTACTTCTCTAGATGAAAGTTCAAGTGAAAGACCAAGTCAGATGAAAGATATACAAGACATTTATGAAAGGTCAACTGAAGTTACTCTTGACCTTGAAGTGTTGTATTGTCTCTTGGCGGATAGTGAACCATTATATTATGGCAAAGCAGTGAAAGATAAAATGTGGAGACAAGCCATGGATGAGGAGATCAAATCAATTGTGAAGAAAAACACTTGGGAATTAACAACTCTTCCAAAATGCCATGAAGCAATTGGAGTATAATGGGTGCACAAGGCTAAATAAAATGCTAATGGAAAGGATGAAAAATACAAAGTAAGACTTGTTGCCAAAGACTACAAACAAAAATATGGAGTGGACAATAAAGTAGTTTTGCACCAGTTGCTCGCATGGACATTATTTATTTTGTAATCTCTATAGCAGCTCACAATAAGTGGAAACTTTATCAACTTGATGTAAAATTGGCATTTCTAAATGGCTATTTTGAGAAAGAGGTCTATGTTGAGCAGCTAATGGGGTACACGATTAAAGCACATAAAGATAAAGTTTTGAGATTGAGAAGAACGTTGTATGGATTAAAGCAAGCACCAAGAGAATGGAATAGTCGCATCGACAAATACTTCCAAGACAATGAGTTTGCTTGTTGTCTTAATGAATATGCTCTTTATGTCAAAATATGTGATAATTGAGATATTTTGATTGATTGTCTCTATGTGGATGATCTTATATTCATTGAGAACAATTCAAGTTTATTTGAAGAGTTTAAAAAGGACATGGCGCTTGAGTTCGAGATGACTGATGTTGGGCTCATGTCATATTACTTAGGTCTAGAAGTAAAGTAATTGGAAAAATGTATATTTATTTTTCAAGAAAACTAGACGAATAAAGTTCTGAAGAAATTTAAAATGATTGATTACAATTTGGTAAACACACCAATGGAGAGCATATTGAAATTTTCAAAGTTTGAAGATGGACAAAAGGAGGACCTTTTTTTTCGAAAGTCTCGTTTGAAGCCTAAGATACTTAACATGTACAAGGTCTGATATTCTATATGTGATTGGAGTAGTGAGTCGTTTCATGAAAGCTCCTACTACTACAAACAATAAAGTAACTAAGAGGATACTCCGCTACCTTAAAGATATGCTTGATTATGGACTATTTTACTGTTCTTCTAATAATTTTAAACTCTGTGGATTAAGTGATAGCGACTTTGCAAGAGATATTGATGATAGAAAGAGTACTGGTGACTTTATATTTTTCATGGGGACTATGTTTTTCGTGAAACTCAAAGAAGCAACATATTGTCACACTCTCAACATATGAGTCAAAGTATGTAGCAGCAACATCTTACACTTTTCATTCCATTTGGCTAAGGAGATTATTAAAGGAACTTTATATGTCCAGAAAGGAAGCTATTGATATTTGTATAGACAAGCACAAACACTTGCAAAGAATAGATTGTTTCATGATTACAACAAACACATAGACACTAGGTACTATTTCATTAGAGAATGCATTGCCAAGAAAGAAGTTGAGCTTAAATATGTGAAGACTCGAGATCAAGTTGTAGATATATTTACAAAACTATTAAAATTTGAAGATTTTCAAAGGCTAAGAATAAGACTTGGAATAAAGAAGAAAATTTCAAATTAAGGGGAGCAATGTTACTACTAATTTGAAATTAGATAAGTCTAGAACCATATAGAATTTCTATGTAAGAATGTGTTTTAATTATAGAAAAATGTGGGAAGTATCTAGAAGTAGATGTTAATTAGGAAACTCTTAAATATATGTCTAGAGTTATATCTATTTGTACCTATAAATATCCCTTTGTACTTGACATTAAGCATCAAACAAATTGTGAGTTTTCTATTAAAAATATTTTTCTTTCTCTAACACTTGGATAGTAGACGCTCAATTGCTATTGTTTCTTTTTTGGCCATTCTTGGATCTCATGGAAATCCAAGAAATAAAGTGTAGAATTTCGTGGCATTGAATTAGCAACACAAGAATTACAATGACTTGTGTACATGCTGATTTATTTGTCTCAGACTTGTATCCGTCAGCCAATTCTCAATTGTTATAGCCAAAGTGCTATGCAAATTGCAACAAAATTAGTATTGCACAAGCGCACCAATTTAAGGCATCTTCTCCTCGGCCATTTCACAGCTTAATCCACAACAAGAAAACATTGATTTTGTGAGGGCCGAAAGCCCTCACAAAGGAGGGAAAACAGCTACAAAAGAGACCTTTGTGATGGCCTTAGGTAGCTACAAAGAAGGTGGTTACAAACTTTTGTGGCAGCCTAAACGGTCACAAAATGTTGAAAATTCGTTGCCATTTGTGAGGATTTTGGCCGCCACAAATCCTACTTTTGTGAGGGCTTAGGCTGCCAAAAATGCCACCTTTTGTGAGGGCTTAGAGGCCGCCACAAAGGTTAAAGCTGATTTTTAAAATTATGCTTTTCTGGGGTCCAGGCCACCACAAATGTCTCCTTTTGTGAGGGCTTAGGCCGCCACAAAATATTCACTTTATTAAAAAATTATTTTATTAAATTCGAAGTTAATACTATAAAATAATATTATATATAATAAATTAATATGAATATGAATTTAAAATTTAAATTAATATTATAATTTAATTAAAATTTAAATTAAATTTAAAATATAATATTAAAATTTAAATTTAATATGTTATATATAATAAACTAATATCAATATAAATTAAAAATTTAAATTAAAAATATAATATTAAAATTTAATTATCATTTAAATTAAATTAAAATTAAAATTTAAAAATTAAAATAACTATTATATATAAAATTATGAAATTATTCAAATACATCAATCATCACAATAATTTCTCTCATCAGCTCCACTCCCTCCATTATTATTGCTGGAATATTACCCGACGATAGAAATTTCTCAAAAGTATTATTAATTTCTGCTGGAGGAGACATCATGGTTTGAAATTGGATTTCATCTTCAATTACACCACCACTAGTCGAAGGATGAGCCATAGATGGTTGAGGTTGATTTAAATATGGTCTGATCAAGCCAGCTGTTGGCATAGTTGCTCGGTATGGAGTTTGATCTGATTGAGGTTGAGGAAGTTGATGTGAAGATGACGGAAGATACTGATAATTATTAAAATATTGTTGTTGTTGAAACATTGGCTGCTATTGTTGCTGGAAGGCAGAGTTTGGAGGATCCTGGTGTTGCTGTTGAAAATTTGGAGGCGGTTGTTGCTGCTAGGAGTATTTAGAGTAATTTTGTTCCTGTTCGAAAAGTGGTTGTTGATGCAAGTACTGAGGCCGAGGCGGGAACTGCTGATGAAACACAGGAGGAAATGAAAATTGTTGCTGTTGAAATTGTTGTTTTTACTGAAACTGCTGTTGCTTCTCTTGAAACTTTTGTTTTCATTCCTCATTCAATTTATCAATTGCTGCTTGTATTAGCTGCTGTGTCTTTTCTTCTTGCTCACTTGCCCATTTCTCCTTTAACTGGTCAAGATTATCTATCGACGGACGATGAGATCGATCCATACTAGCATAAGAAGAAGACGTCTCAGTCTGAATATAGTCTGTTGGACCTTTCATAAATGTTGATGATAAACTACCGGCACCCAACACATGCCCTTTGTACTTGCCACCACTAATGTTCATAAACCTTGCAGTCTCATATTGTTTCCGCTGCACTGGACCTGCTCGCTGAGCAGAAGGAAGAGTAACTTGATGATCATCCCATTCTTTCATGACTTGTTGAAGTTGTTCCTATATAAAAAATTAAAAATTAAAAAAGTAAAATAGTTAATTAATGTATAATAATTTAGAGGGATAATTAATATATAATAATTACCTGAATCATTTGTGATAATCCATCAGTATACTCATTTGTTTCTGGATTAACATGAAGATAGCGATGTATCTTTTCCTGAGTGACCTCCCTTCCAAGTTGTTTTTTCCTAAAATATTAAATTAATGTCAAGTTTAGTTGGTAAAATGTGATGATTAATTGAATATAAATTAATAGATATATATTATAAATAGTAATTACCATATAATATTTAATTTCTCCAGTAGACATGGACCCTCCCTTAGGAGTACTGGTACCTCTCTCAGATGCTCTATTAATCTTTGCTTTTTCTCTCTTCTGTTTGTAAGCATATGTGTTCCATTTTCTCCACAAAGCACTTCAAACATTTTCATCAATCCAATTCGGCCATTTTTCCTCCCCCTTATTACGTGCGTACGCCAACATAGATGACAGACGCTTGGAAAAGCGATGGTCAAAAGAAGCCAAAACTGCAGCATCATGCTCTCTTTTACAAGTACATTTAGTCTGTTGTTTGTTTAAATTTAAAAAATATTAAAAATATAATTCAATTAAGCAATCAAATGTATAATTAGTAATTAAATAAATTAATCTAATCACTTACTTTGAAACAATGTAAAAATTGATCAACTTCACTAAATTGAGGTGTCTTATCCTCTTTTATCTCACCCCAAGACAACCATGATTTTTTATATTTCTCTTGTATGACTTCAGCAATTGTCTTTGCAGATGATTTAAAATGAAGATATCTTCAAAGTTTACATACAAATTAAATATAAAAATGAATTGATAAAATAATGTAACATGCAAGAATGAAATATTTAGCAATCATAATTTAAAATAGTTTACATACCCATCTCCTTCTAGAATGATGACAATGCGGCTGTAGCAATCAACACATCTGGGTTCCATTATTTCTTCTATGGTATAAGGCTCTATAGGGACCTTAGGATATAGAGGTATAGCTCCACTACTAGTACCAATCGTCGACATCGGCATGAGAGATGGGTCATTAACAACACGTGGTTTAGCAACTTTTTTCTTACCACGTGATGTTTTGGATATTCCTCGTATTCCCACCGTTCTCATTCCTCCTGATCCTTCTGATCCTCCTACTCCCGACATTGAAGCCATGTCTATATATATATATATATATATATATATATATATATATGTGTGTGTGTGTGTGTGTGTGTGTGTGTATGTACAATTAACATAAATTAATAATGAAATATACATAAATAAATTATAAATAAACATAAATAAAGAAATATATATAAATTATCATTCATATTTCACATTACAATATAATATTATATTATATATATATATATATATATATATATATATATATATATAATGCATAATTAATTAATTGTCTTCGTCATCTTCGTCGTCATTTGATGAGTGAATTAAGTCACTGCCTTCATAGTTCTATAATTCTTCTATTTCTTGTTCATCAACTTCTTCTCCAATGTTTGACTCATGACAAAGTTGGCTAATAGTCTCATCTCCAATCACATGATTCAAATTTGACAATTCATCCATTTGATATGCAACTTCTTCATTTTGACCTGCTTCAACTTCTTCTATTCCACTCATTGGTTTTGTTTTGATTGCAGCACACCAACTTTGTTTGCTTCTGACAGTTGATGGATAAGGAACATAATGCACTTGTCTTACATTATGTGTTAGGGGAAATGGATCAAACCGTGGATATTTTTTGCTCATACGAATGTCTACAGTATTGGATATCAAATTGATCTTAGTTCCTCTGCTAGATTGATCAAACCAGTTACAGTAAAACAACACCACTATTTTCACATAATCTAGAAACATATAGTAAATTTCGTAAATATGCTCAATTATGCGGTAGAAATCTTCTACTACACCGCTATCAGACACACTTTCATACAAACTCCACTATTAATTGTTTCTTTTCCTTCGGTCCAAGATTCAGTGTGAAATTTGTATCCATTGCGTAATAGGTCTGCCATTCTTTGAAACTTCTACTCGAGCCCATAGATAAGTGCCTCAAGTGGATGTTGATAGGAGTTTGTTCTTTGAGATGTACTTGTTGTTGAAACCATAATGGGAAATTTGATTGTATATCAACATGATTATCCTGTAGTTAAAAATGCCCAGATGGATGACTATATATATGGTGAATATTAATTTAATCACATAAATATAATAAAAAAGAAGAGGAATTTAAAACTTACTCAATGTATGGTTTAACTTCAGTGCAGGTAATCAAAACGTGAACATGTTCCACATTAAATACTTTGTCACTTGACCAGAAAATCGGAGAATCCTTACCAGCATGATGACCAAACAAGCCAAAAACTGATAAAGCATGTGGGTGATGTATAACACTATCAGTAGCGTTTCTTCCGTTAACTAGTGACAACGTTTCGTTGTTGAAATAATGAGAACAAAAGTGTGTTGTTTCACGGTGTAGGTAAGATGAAGAAATTGAGCCCCCAACTCTAGCTTTATTTTTCTCCGACCGTTTTGAATAACCCATGAACCTATAATATAAAAAGAGATGTACAATAAGCTCCATGTATATATATATATATCACCTTTCAAATGGATACATCCATCTATACTGAACTGGTCCACCAAGCCTAGCTTCACTTGCAAGATGCACTGAGAGAAGCTCCATGGAATAAAAAAACCCAGGAGGGAATACTTTCTCCAACTTACATAGAATCGTCGGAATGTCATTTTCCATCTTGATGAGATCTTTATCAATGAGTGTTGAAGAACACAAATTCTTGAAATATTGACTCACTTCAATAAGTGGGTTCAATACATGTGTCGGTAAAGCACTAAAGGCAATAGGAAGTAAACACTCTAAAAATATATGACAATCATGACTTTTCATCCCATGCATTCTCCCATTTTCCACATCAGCACATCTTGCCAAATTAGAACAATAACTTCAGGCGTCTTCAACTCTTTGATCCAACGATAAACAGATTTGGCTTCATCAGTAGATAAAGTATAATTCACACGAGGTTTTAGAGTCTTGCCGTTGTGTTCCACCAACAACATCTCTGGTCATCTGCAATATATACCTATGTCTTTTCTAGCTTTGTCATTATATTTTGTTTTTCCTTTCACATTCATCACAGTATTAAATATGTTGTCAAAGAAATTATTATTGTCCAATTGTGCCATTGTTCGTAACCTTGTGGTTCACAAGCCACACCATTAACAACATGTACCTTTGGCATATCTTTTACTTTATTCCAAACTTGTTATGATGTCAATTTAAGCGGGGGTCCTAGACTTTCTGCATATCCCTTCCTAAATGCAGCTTTGTTCCTTCTAAATGCATGATCAGTAGGTAATAACCTATAGTGCGAGTCAAACCACGATGCCTTCCCACCAAATTTTAAAGTAAATGCTTTTGTATCTTCCATACAAATAGAACAAGCTAATTTACCATGGGTGCCCCATCCTATGTTGTAAAAAAATATCAATGCCAGTTGCAGGATTAGAAGGACCTAGTATCACAACAGCTAAGAACATATAAGGTTTAGATATACACATATCAAGAGAAAGATTATAAGGAGTAACAATAATCGGCCAACAAGAATAAGGAGTAGACGATGCTTGTATGTAAGGCGTAAATCCAACTGAGGATAATCCAAGTCTTACATTGCGTGGATCTGACGCAAAATCAGGATGCATTTGATCATAGTGTTTCCATGCCTGACCATCAGACGAATTTCGCAAGTCACGTGAATTTATTTTATTCTCATAATGTCATGTCATCTTTCCTCCAATTTATATTGATGCAAACATTCTCTGCAATCTTGATACAATAAGTAGGTAAAACATTGCTTTCCTTAGAATTGATTTTCCCCTACTTACCCTAGAGTTATTCTTTTGGTAATACCTTGGTTGTTGACAAAACTTACATTCAACTAAGTTAGCATCATTTATACCAAATTCATTGTCATAATACAACATGCAACCTTTAACACAATAATCAATCCTCTTGACACTTAATCCTAACTTTGATACTAACCGTTTAGCATCGTAATAACTTTGCGGCAAACCATCTCTAACAGGTGTTGCGTCTAGAATGATTTTAGTCATCAAAACTAAAGCTAAATCAAGAACATGAAATTGAGACTTTAGACCTGATAGTCTAATACACATTGATAACTTTGAGTTTGGAGATCCTTCAAACAACGATGTATTTGTCCCTTTCAAAAGACCATAAAATCTCTGAGCTTCTTCATTCGGAAGTCCATCGATATCGTCATATTGATCTTCATTGAATGACAAATTAACCCCAACAGCATCCGAAAGCATATATCCATCACCTCAAAGTGTTGATAGTTATAATAATCTATACCTAACATGTTAGTACTACTTGAAGGACCCATGTTATTCTCCACACATATACTAGTATTAGGCGCCTTCGGAGACTCTTCCCCATGATTAGTCCAAATCCAGTAGTTAGGCATAAATTCATCTGCATATAAATGCACTCTTATTTCATCTTCACTTTTAAACCGTCTACATCGACATAAACAACATGGACATCTCATTCCCCCTTCATCTTCGACAATTTTCTGCACTCTCGCAAAATTGAGAAATTCATCAACATTGTTAGCAAAATGTTGTTTAAGACCCTTCCTTCTAGGAAAATTCCTATAGTACATCCAACTACGGTCTATATCCATATATGTGTATATATATATATATATGTTTATTCTAAAAATTAAATAAATATATAAATTATGTGTGTGTGTGTATATATATATATATATCGATGTTTTATATATTAATTGCTTTATTTTTCAAAAGTATTTTATATAAATTTTGACATACTTTATATGTCAATTAAGGGAGCATTTGCAAACAATATAATAAATTATTATCAAGACTATAATTATATAAACCGAAATAAAATTTTAAATGATGTTTAATGAAAATTTTCATAAAATAACTCCTTATATATGAACAAAAATAGATATTGTTAAAGTATATAAATTTTTTGTACTAACTCAACTACAACTCTTTTTAATAACTAACAAAAAATATTAATATCATCAATTTTAATAATATTTTTTTTAAATATTTATATTAAAATCAATAAGTTTTACATGTGTTTTAAATTTTTATTTATCATATATTATGTAAACAACATAATTTCTATTTTTTTTATAAATAATCTATAATAACACATATTTTACTAATCTATATTTTAAAAATAATATAAATATATTTATAATATCACATATTTTACTAATCTAAATTTAAAATGTATAAAATACTAACTTGATGTCGGGTAGTGTCTGACTTGAAGTTTTCACAGAGCTGAGAACTCTTCGAATCACCACTATCAAAATAAAAATTCAATAATATTAATTAAATAAATAACTTCAATTCAAAAATAAAAATAAAAAACTAAATATATAATATAAACTTACCAAAATTCAAGATAATAAAGAAAAAGCTTGGAGGAATAATTTTTGTAGAGAGAAGGTAGAAGTGAAAAATGATAAGAGGAGTGAAGTGATATTTATAGAAAATGGTTGATCCTTTATAGCAGCCAAAGCAGCCACAAAGTGCAACGGATCTATGGATTTTGTGGCGGCAAAAACGGTCAGAGAGTCAGCCGTTTGTAGCGGCCTGGGCTGCCACAAATGGCAATGGAACTATGGGATTTTGTGGCGGCCTTTGCAGCCACAAAGTGTAACGGCTAAATGCGTTTGTGGTGGTCTGGGCGGCCACAAATGACTTGTCTTTGTGGTGGTCTTTACCCTCACAAAGGGTTGATTTTGTGGCTGAAAAAGCCCTCACAAAATTTTAAAAATTTAGCTAGATTTTGTGGCTACCTAAGCCCTCACAAAATCACAACGTTGTGATTTTGTGAGGGCTTAGGCAGCCATAAAATCCAGCTAAATTTTTAAGCTTTTGTGAGGGTTTTTTCAGCCACAAATATAGACCAATTTAAATTTTTGTATTTGTGAGAGCTTTTTCGATCACTAATTTGTGAGGATTTTTTTCGGCCACAAATGAAGGGATTTCTTGTAGTGAATCACCAAGTTTGGATTGGTGAATATTTACCACCATCTAGCTTCTTGTGGGGGTGATAACGAATGAAGAAGAATGGAATCTATCTTAGTTATTACTTCTAATTTTCATTTTCTATTTTTCTGTATTTTTAGTTTTGTTATGATGAGCTGGCACTAGTTAGTTGAGGCAGTTAGAGCATGGATCTAGCTATAAATACTTTTGTACTCACAGTTTCAAAACAATGAGAATAAGCGTTTTTCACCCATTCATGAGTTCAATTCATAGTTATCAACTATACTCACAAGTTACAGCATAGCATTATGCCAAATAACTATGTCAACACTATCATCTTATAAAAATGGCTCGTGGTTCTTATCTTGTGAGAGATAAATGGGGAATAAACCTTTTACAACCAAATTTAAAAGAATAGAAAGCAAACATATGTGCCAAATCAAGATTTTGATGTGGGAAAACTACAATTAAAAAAGTTTTAGTATATTAAAAATGCTTACTTTGTTATGAGTTAAATTAAGAATGTTCAAGAGGAAAGCTACCAATGGAGTAGAAGGGTTCACTTCACCCCAAGTATGTTTGGCACACCAAAAAATTGCATTATAATGGGGTTAATAAAACCAAATTAATCCTTAAGTGTATAGAAAGTTCTCAAATAAGCGGTTGAAATTATTAATATTTCAAAAAAAGGCAAACGATTTTATTAAATTGTCAAGTTATTCTTTATCTATAACCACTTATTATTAATTATGTCTTTTATTTTCACAACTACTATCAATTAAGTCCTTATGCTTAACCACTTATTATTAATTTAGTCATAATATACTTTCACAATAATTAATATGAGTAAAATTTAACAAAATCAGTAACCTTTATGAAATATTCATAATCTAAATGACCTATTTTAGAGTGCTCTACAAAGTCAGGGACAAAGTTGATGGTTTACTCCTGTATATGTACTCCTTTTGACTCGCAATAATTGATCGATTTGCAAAAACGAATGATCCTTTTGATTTTGAATATTTTTTGATCCAATTATATTGTTTAATTAATATTACTTGCATCACTTCCACATTAATAATACACTAATACTTAATAAAAATAATTTGATAAATATAATATTCTCTTTTATTTATAATTTTTTAATATATTTGAAATAATCAAATTATTATGCTACTATGGGTTGAGGGAGTAAATTTTTGAGATGTGGCACGATATATTTGATTGAATATATGGAACATTCCATATTTAGTTTATTGAAGGAAAATTAACAAAAAAATATTCAGACATCTCTTCTACACCAAGTGAAAGATAGAAATAAAGATAATAATATAATAGGAGGAGATAAAGAGAAAATAAATGTTGAATCAACGTGAAAAAGTTAACAGTATCCATGGATAAACATAGTGAATGGCATCACTACGCGAAAAATAGGATTTTACAGCGTTTTTTTTAAGCCATTTACAGCGCTTTTTCAAAAAAAAACGCTGTAGAATCGAGCGCTGTAAAAAGATGCAACAGCAATTTTTAAAATAAAAAAGCGCTATAAAAAATATAGATATATTGCGTGCTTGTTATGCACCTTTTACAGCGCTTATTTGAACAAATGCTGTAAAAGGTGCATTCAATATATGCATTATTATGCACCTTTTACACCGCTTATTGAAAAGAACGCTGTAAAAAGGTGCACTCAATATAAGCATTATTATGCACCTTTTACAGCACTTATTTGAAAAAGCGTTGTAAAAGGTGAATTGAAAATAAGCATTATTTTACATCTTTTACAACACTTTTTCAAATAAGCGCTGTAAAAGGTGACCTTTTACAGTGTTTTTTCAAAGAAGCGCTTTAGAAGGTGCATTCAATATGTGCAAACGCTATAAAAGCCTTAAACATTATGTGCAAACGCTATATGACCCTACAACAACGCTTGTCAAAAAACATTGTTATATCCTCCGTTATTTTTAAAATATATTTACAACAGTGTTTGTATTTAGTAAGTGATGTAAAAGACGCGCTATCACTACGCGAAAAATAGGATTTTACAGCGCATTTTTAACTCATTTACAGCGCTTTTTCAAAAAAAAAAAACGTTGTGGAATCGAGCGCTGTAAAAAGATACAACAGCGCTTTTTTATAAAAAAAAAATAAAAGAAACGCTATAAAACATGTAGATATAATGCGCGCTTGTTATGTACATTTTACAGCGCTTTTTCAAAAAGGCGCTGTAAATTATGCACATATAATTCATATATTGGGTGCACGTTTTACAGCGCTTTTTCCAATAAGCGATGTAAAATGTGCACTCAATATATGCATTATAGGTGCACATTTTACAGCGCTTTTTTGAAAAAGCACTGTAAAGGTGCAATTTTTTTTTTTTAAAACGTTGTAAATTAAATTTTTGAAAAGCGCTTTTTAGTTTTTTATGGCATTATTTTAGAAAGCGTTGTCTTTAAATTTTTTTTCCAAAATTATTTTCATCCGAAATCAGTTCACAATCAGTTCACACAACAACAAAACATATTCAAATACATATTCAGAATCAGTTCACACAATCAGTAGACAAAAACAGAACTATATAACTTTACTTTATATATTAATTTACAACAGAACATTCATATACATATATATATAACTTAATTAACTACATATACATTGGACATATATTGTACAACAACACATATTCATATACATGTTCATATATTGTGTCCTATGATCATATACATATAACTAACAGAATACATAGAATATAACTAGCTACCATATAATATTCAGATCCCTAGCAGCTTCATTAGATCTTCCTCAGAGTATGATGGACTGGAATTGTCAAAGTATTGTGCAATATAAAAATTGAACATATTAAGTTAGAATCAAATATATAGATAATTTATATATGAAAATCATATAATGAAAATACCGTATCGTTTCTGGGATAATAGTTTTATTCCTGTCAACAATCTCCTTCATGAATCGCAATACATAGTACCCACAGTCGATGTTGTTTGTTTGACGAGGGCACTGTAAAATAAAATATATAAGTCAATAAAATATTTGTGCATTGATCGTAAAGGCATATATTTGTAAATAAAAATTTAAAGGCATATATTTCAAACCTTTATTGGAATCCATGTGATGTTATTAGATTTTTGCTTCGACACTGTAGCACCTCTTTGAGCTCGAAAAACTTGTAAAGCACTATCGAATAAATAAATATGATTATTATAGCATTAACAAACACATTATTTATATACATATGTAAGAAATAAATGAATATTACTTACATGTCGAACATAGTCTTTATATCGAAGTGATTGTTGTAATTGCCATGCAAGGGATTCAAATAGTATATAACTTCAGAGGTCGCATTAATTGCATATAGCATCCAATGTGCCCTACAACAACAAAAATGTGGTTAAACAATTTTGTTTATACACAACTAATAAATTAAAATCTCATCAATTAAAAAAGATATAAATAAATAATATATAATTACGTATCCTGAATTATATGGTGCGAAGAACAATTTATCCTTTTCTATATTTCCTAATAACATATCTACAATGTAATTCTTTACATTTACTGGATCGAGTTTACACATCGACAGCTTATGCGGAGACAAGAATGAGTATCTATTTGACAATTTGCACGTGCACACAACCTTCTCATACAAAAACCTTCAATGAAAATTTTAAACTAGATTAATTATCAGTACATTTAATTAATTACCAATAAATGCAATTAAAAGTATTTTTTACCTTATGTACAAGCTGATGACAGTAGCACTCAGCTCCTTATGGTTGAGAAGTTCGTAAATGTGCTCCTTTTCGAGAAATTCTTCATACTCATCTCCGAATATAGTTTTATTCATGGGTATGATGCGCGAATCGTCGTTGCTACCTATGTTCCTTTTTACTTGGATGTCAATACACTCCCCGTATTTAGCAAGGCATATGGCTGACTTATTTTAGGAGCAGCAGCGACCGATTGTCCCCGATCCAATTTTCTAGCTGCAACTTTGGCAGCTTTATTACCCCCCAGCTTTTGTAGTTTGCCAGCTCTATTACCCTCTAATTTTTGAGGTTTTCCGGCTTTTTTTTGTTGTACGGGTGGTTTATTTAATTGGATCTACAAATATGAGGTTAAATGTTAGTTTATTGAATCTGAAAAAATGACAAACCTTAGGGAATAAATGTGACAAACCTTTTCAGGAGATGTAATTGATTCGTTTATGGGAATCTTTTTATCATTCCATTTAGGCTTTTTCAGAATCTAAATATAAATGTTAAATTAAAGTTAGGTGCGGAAAAAAATCAGCAATTAAATATACAAATCAATTAAACATACATTTCAATTAATTAAATATACCTTATCAAGGGCAACAAGATGTGTGGGCCATGCCACGTAACTACCAATTGCTTCGCCCAAAAACTGCATATCTCCATCGTTGTCCGGTATCGGCAACGGTGCAGTTGGTTCCAAAGCAATAACAAGTGATACTTTGACATAGCCCGTAGGGATCGGTGTATTGTGCAATACCTCTCCCGAAGTATTGTACAATTTTCCTTTTTCGACCTTCCGATGAGTAGGGGAAGATAAGTATAGCACGCATGGAGTGACACCCTAAATCAATAGTTAAAACATAAGTACGATTAATATATAAGTATATTTAATACATAAGTAATTACATAAGTAAGTAATTAATTACCTCGGGAATACTTTTGAGACCGATGTTATAACTCGCGGTTTCACTCTCCATTTGTATTTCATGTTGGAGCTGATCCGGGAGTTGCTTGTCTTTGTTCGTCTTCACCAAAAGTGCCACTTGCTCTGTAAGGAGTTTGAGCTTCTCTAATACTTCCTCATTGGAAGGATTTTGGCGCTTCTCTTGAGAAAAATAGCTTTTGGGAGTTACGCCAAATCCTTTCCCCCTAACCCAACTGGAATACTCAGGAACATTAAACACTTTACCCAGAATGTCGCTGCAACTAGCCTTGTTGCCCTCTTGATTTTCAGAACTTTGTTCGATAGTGTCCTAAAATACATGTAGAATTAAAAAGATAAGTTCAATATCATTTTTAAAATACAATATTCAAATATATTCAAGTGATAAAATACAATATTAAAAAATATTAAAGTGATAATATACTTACACAAAGTTCTATTACTTTTTGGACATTTTCATTGTCAACCACTCCGTCTTTATTTACACGAGCTTCCTTCCACAATATATGACGACCCAAGGGTAGATCGGATTGGGTGTTTTGTCGCTATTCCTTAAGATCATAAACAAAATATTAGTTAGAAACTATAGTTTATAATACAAATTACTTCATTATATAAAAGTGATGTTTAATTACTCAAGACGTGCATATCCCATACGTGATTTTTTGTATGGGTGTGTCGGATTTCTTGCCCTTTCTCGATTTGCCTTACTAATATTCTATATAAAAAAAATAGCAATCGTGTAAAAATTTAAAATACGCTACGAATATGAATAATAAAACACAAATACTAATAAATTAATCACTTACGACAAATGTGGGGTCCGAATGTTTGGATACAAATGCGCTCCATTCATCATTTGATATATAATGTTTATATATTCTTGGAGCCTCAGCATTTTTATTTCCTTCTCTATCTTTTAGATAGAAATTAGGTGAGATCTAAATCCCCGGTGGATTTTCCAAGAAACTCTCAATACATAACTCTTTCTCCCCTCATCAAGAACAAAAGAAGTCTGCAAGCGAAATAAAGATATAGTTTGAGTAAGTAAAGTATTTCAATGAAAAAAATTATAAATAATAAAAGAGTGGATCAAAAAAGTTACTTGAATGTCATTCCATAGTATATCTTTGGCATCCTTCAACGCCTTATATCTCCAATCATCAATCGTAATTGAGATATTTTGACAAACAACAGCCCCAATGTAACTTACAAACATGGAGCTGTTGGGGTCAATTGGCTGACCACTCTCATTCCAGCCAACCTAATAAACTCATATAGTAAGTACATGCTATTAAAAAAAGATAAAAAATACACAGCAAACAGAGTATAGTCTTAGTGTTGACAACTTCTTCATTTTGACATTCTAAATCTTTGGTGGTATCCATTTAACTACAACAAGTTCAACATGCAGTTTAGTATAACTTCAACAAGCTCAACATGCAGTATTCTAAGTACATATCAGTATCAGTATATCTTAAACAAGCTCAACATGCATTTTAGTGATTACAAAAAATTAATAACATCAATACTTGAATAATGAGGGTTCGAAGAAATACGAAATGCGAAGAAAAGAGGGTTCGCAGAAAGTTCATAGAAATATGGTTCGCAGAACTATGGATAGTAGGGTTTGCAAAGGAAGAGAAGAACGATGAAGGTTGAGATGATAGTGAAGTTTACGTAATGAAGAGGAAACTGAAGCGGTTTACTGTTATATATATAACCCTTTTACAGCGCTTTTTTATAAGTCTTTTACAGCGCTTGTTAGAAAAGCGCTCTAAAAGCCTAAGCCTTTTACAGCGCTTGTTTGAAAAGCGCTCTAAAAGGCGTCTTTATTTAATTTTTAAAAAGGCTATATTACAGCACTTTTCCCAATAAGCACTGTAAAAGACCTCCTTGTTTTCTAATATTATATGAATGTTTTTTTAAAGCCTTTTACAGCGCTTGTTGGGAAAGCGCTCTAAAAGGCCTCCTTATGTTATTTTAAAAAGGCTCTTTTATAGCGCTTATTTGAAAAAGTGCTGTAAAAGACCTCATTGTTTTCTTATGTTATATGAATGTTTTTTTTAAAGCCTTTTACAGCGCTTGTTGGAAAGGCACTCTAAAATGCCTCCTTATGTTATTTTAAAAAGGCTCTTTTACAGCGCTTATTTGAAAAAGCGCTATAAAAGACCTCCTTGTTTTCTTATGTTATATGAATGTTTTTTTTAAAGCCTTTTATAGCGCTTTTTCAAATAAGCGCTCTAAAAGGTCTCTTTATTTTATTTTTAAAAGGATCTTTTACAGCGTTTTTTCAAATAAGCGCTGTAAAAGGCCTCCTTGTTTTATTTTTATATTTAAGGTTCTTTTTCAGTTCAGTTCAGTTTAGTTCGTGTAAATTACTAATTTATATTCAGTTCAGTTCATGTAAATTACTAGTTTATATTAAATTACATGAACTTAGTATAAAACACTCAAATCAAGCTAAAGATAAGGAGAAAATAAATTAATCAGAAAATCAAATACATGGCTGCTTATATAAAACAAATGTTCAAACAATTAAATTTACATTAACACAGTTCAGATTACATAGCTTATATAAAACAATTAAACATGTACATTAAGATTCCCTTCTTCTTTTCCTGGTGGGATTGACATTTGTTTGTCCATTTACAATACGAAACGATGGATTAATCCAAATTCCCTCATCATGATCATCTCTTAGATATAAACCACCATCAGTTGAATCAATTTCATGTGGTTGTTATGATGTTGCAAATAAAAGATCATTACCAACATCTTCATCATTATTGTTATCATCACTTATTTTATTGGTTGATAGGACAACAGACCATTTATCACCAGAAGGATCAGTGACATAAAACACTTGTTGAGCTTGCGACGCTAAAATAAAAGACTCGTCTTTGTATCCCACCCTATTGAAATCGACAAGCAAGAATCCTGACTCATCAATCCGAACGCCATTATTATTATCGACCCACTTGCAACCAAATATAGGAACACGGACCATTGTGTAGTCTAACTCCCATATGTGCTCAATAACCCCAAAATATGATAGATTTGCATATATTGGGTTTTTGTCTTTTGCACTTGAGACATGCATCGCTTCAGCTACAAGAGTGACTCCGCTATTTTGCATAGTGGTCAAATAATCTTATTCTTTGGTATAAAATGTGTAGCCGTTAATAACATAACCAGTGTAAGAAAATACATGTAAGCTCGGACCATTTGCTAGCCACCTCAATCTCTGTGAAATTGATTCGGGGTCTATATCAAACTTTGACTTTATGTGATTTTTTAACCATATTATAAAACTTTGATTGTGCTCTCGAGTTATCCAATTTTGATTCCTATTCATGTTCAAACAAGATAACTGATCCATTTGTATTGTAGCATACGGTTGAACCTCATCATCATTGTGTAGAACATACAATTGTGCCTGCTCCCATTATGTCCTTGATATAGTCAGTAGTCTCCTTCCAATTATCCCTTCTCCTGATATTCTTCCCAAATGACGAGACATGGGAAGCCCTATGGATTCAACATTGGACATATATTCAGTACAAAATTCAGCAGCCTCTTCAACAATGTACCGTTCAGCAAATACAACCTTCTGGTCGACTTCTACTTTTTACGTACCCTTTTAATATTTTCATATATCGTTCTATGGGATACATCCATGTCATATAAGCTGGCCCACAAAGCTGTGTCTCCTTAACCAGATGAACAGTAAGGTGAACCATTATATCAAAAAACGAGGGTGGGAAATACATTTCAAGCTCACACAAAGTAACAACAATTTCCCTCTACAATGTCGGTAATTTTTGAGGGTCGATCACTTTACTACAAATTTCCCTGAAGAAGAAGAAACATAATCTAGTTAAGGCTCGTCGAACTTTTTCAGGTAAAATGGAACGTATACATATTGGTAGCAAATGCTCCATTAGAATATGACAATCATGGGTCTTCAAACCTTTTAACTTGAGGTCTTTCATACAAACCAAATTTTTAATGTTTGAAGAGTATCCTTCTGGAACTTTAACTTCGTGTAGAAATTTACGTAAAACAATTTTTCCCTTTCTAGATAGAGTATGAGCAGCTGGAGGTAGATATGTGCGATTTCCTTTCTTTACGGGACCCAATTCATTTCTTATTCCCATATCGACCAAGTCCAATCTTGCATTGATGCCATCTTTAGACTTTCCTGGAACATTGAGTAACGTACCAATAACACTATCAAATATATTTTTTTCAATATGCATATCATCGAGGAAATTTCTTATATACAATGACTTCCAATATTACAATTCAAAGAAAATTGACTTTTTCTTCCACCCAGTTTTGACCAGCTCTCCCGCAAAAGGTTTTCCAAATTTATTGGTCAAACCTTGTACTTTTTCAAATATTTGATATCCAGTCGGTGCTAAAGGAGCTTTACATTCCTCTGATTTTCCATTAAATGCATTTCTCCACCCACGATACTGATGACTATAAGGTAAAAATCTACGATGTCCAAGAAACACATTCTTCTTACAATGTTTCAACCACATCCAATTTGTACTCTCTTCACATATAGGACATGCACACTGACCTTTAATGCTATATCCTGATAAATTACCATATGCTGGAAAATCATTAATTGTGCCAAACAACATAGCCCTCAAATTGAAACATTCTTTCTTATACCCTTCGTAAACTTCCACACCTGTCTCCCACATAAGTTTTAAATCTTCAATTAAAGGAGTCAAGTATACGTCGATATCATTCTCCGGTTGTTTGGGTCCAGAAATTAACAGAGACCACATCATAAACTTACGCTTCATACATAACCATGGAGGTAGGTTATATATCAACAAAATCACAGGCCACGTGTTGTGTGAGATGCTTTGAAGACCATTTGGATTCATTCCATCAGTAGAAAGTGCAAGTCTTAGATTTCTTGACTCTATCCCGAATTCAGGATACTCGTGATCAATTTTTGCCCATTGTGGGGAATCTGCAGGGTGTCGAAACATTCCATCTCTAATTCTTTCATTTGCATGCCATGTCAAGTGTTTTGAATCTTCTTCACTGCGATACATGCGCCTAAATCTTGGTATTATAGGAAAATACCACACAACTTTTGCTGGAGTAGATTCTTTCTTCTTATATCGAGAGACATTGCATTTTGGACATGCCTTAAATAATTCATATTCGTTTCGAAATAATATGCAATCGTTAGGACACGCATGAATCCTTTCGTAACTTATGCCAATAGAGCACAAAATCTGTTTAGCCTCGTAGGTTCGATTGGGAAGTTCATTATCATCTGGCAACATATCTTTTAAGAGTGTTAATAATTCTGTGAAGCTTTTATCAGACCATCCATTACTCGCTTTTAAGTTGTACAACTTTAATATCACCGACAGTCTTGTGAATTTAGTACAACCATTATATAATGGTTTCTCTGCATCACTCAACAAACTCTCAAACATTTTAGGACAATCTTGAAGATCTTCTTCAACTGCTTTTGCAATCTCCTCAACTCGGTTCGGCTCATATGTATCTGTATCGAAGTCAGTTGAAGCATATATCGAACCATTCTCAACATTAATGTTTCCTTTTTTTTTTCTCACCATGTCTTATCCAACATGTGTAGCTTTGATCAATTCCATTACATACTAAATGTCCTTCCAATTCATCTTCTCTAACGCGTTTTCCAAAACAATATTTTAAACAAGAACAAACGACTTTATTTGGATCTTTTGCATTCTTCACTGCAAACTCAACAAACTCCTTCACTCCATTTTCATACTCTTTTGACAATCGATTGGCAGACATCCATTTCCGATCCATATTATACGACCTATATAAATGCAGTTACAAAAATAATAAGCTACTGAACAGATCAACAAATTTCAAAAAGAAACCAATATCAACATATCTAATAACAATTTCAAAACAGAAAAGATTTCAAAACAGAACAGATCAACAAATTTCAAAAAAAAAAAGATTTAATATATAACAATTTATTAGTTTTCAATTATTAAAAAACTAAAGATTTTTTGACAAAAACAAATTAATAAACACTTGAGACAACGTAGATGGCCGCACAGTACGTAGAGGATATGAGGGTTCCCAAAGTAGAGGTGATGAGGGTTCATAAATTTGTTTTAAATTTGTTTTTATTTATTTAAAAGTAAATGATATTTATTTAAAGTGAATGATTTTACAGCGCTTGTGAAAAAAGACGCTGTAATAGGTATTAAATTATTTGAAAGCGCATGCATGTCTTTTATAGCGCTTGTGAAAAAAGCGCTGTAAGGTAATTTAATTATTTGAAAGCGCATGTCTTTTACAGCGCTTGTGAAAAAAGCGCTGTAAAACAATACGTGATGACGCTTCAATTTACAGCGCTTGTGTACAAGCGCTGTAAAAGTTTTATAAACATTATGCGCAAACGCTATATGACCCTACAACAGCGTTTTTTTCACAGCGCTTGTCAAAAAAGCGATGCGATAGGCTCCGTTATTTTTAAAATATATTTACAACAGCGCTTGTATTTAGTAAGTTGTAAAAGGAGCGCTATTAAATGACATTTTTCGCGTAGTGTATAAAATGTCATTTTTGGCGTAGTGCATGTATCCATGGATAAACATAGTGAATGCCATGTCTTCAAAAAAACTTTGTGTTGGCGTCACATGAAAGAGTGCTTTCTAATGAAGATTGACGAATAATTAATTTGCTTTGGTTGTGTGGAAAAATATATTGAAGACTGGATCTGGTGGCCGATGGTACCAAAGGCATAATGAGATGATATGGGCCATTGGTTAGGCCACAGCAACCTAAACAAGAGACCAATTATTTTTTTAAGAGCTTCTTTGTCCTCTTGTTTGGTTACTTTAAATCAAAAGCATGTATTTTCTTTAATTTACACGAACTTTCAGACGAGTACTTTTGTACTCGTACGTAGGTTGTATGTAATTTTAATTTTTTAATTTTAAATATAATATAATGAGTGAAATTCACTAAATATGATTAGAAAATGTATTTTTATGAAGTTATATATTTTTTGGACAAAAATATATATTTAGCTTTTTAAGTTTAGCTCAATTTTCACTTAAGTCCTTTAAATTTATATTTTTTAATTTGATTGATCACTTAAATTACATTCGTTTGTACTATTAATTAATTTTTAAAATATATTAAATTACGTATGTAGTACTTTAAGTTTAAAAAATTTCTCAAATTAATGTCAAAAAATATTAAGATCTAATCAAAATTTCACAACAAATTGAGTAATGATTAATGATATTTATTATATTATTTTTAAGTTTATAGGTGTTTAAATTGTTGTAGAGAAAATACAAAGAAATTTATAAAATTTGATGAATGTTTTTTGAAAGATCATTATAAGGGATATATTATTGCATTATTTGGTAGAGTTTTAAATGGTCATAATATTTCAATTAAATT
>JBBPBR010000007.1:26644683-26667026 GCA_037974775.1 Cicer pinnatifidum | reverse complement strand
ATAGTATAAAACTTATAAAGAGAGTATATAACAACACAACTTTGAATTTATAGAAAAGAAACTTAAGGTCATGGTTTCGCTTGTAATATCAATACCTAAAGTCTTAATTTTATATAAATTCTTATTTATTTTCTCAATTATCAATCCCTTTTTAAAACTATTAACAAAGATTCGTCATTCACTGTGATATGTTTTTTCCTAAATTAATTATTTCATTGATCATACAAAAAATTTAATTAAGAGAATGCATAAAGAACCAAGAGGTTCAATGATTGAAAGATTAATATTTATGTTTCATCATATATACAAGAATCCTAATCTAAATTATTCTATAGATCTACCAATTAAATGTAGTTGGTCACTAATCAAAAATAAAACTAGAATTTAAAACTAAAACATAGTACAAAGTTTCTTAATCACAAGATTCATCAAAGATCCTAGAAGAGAGCTTAGTTACTAAGTGACATATAGTAAATAATAGAAGTGTTCATCAATTAAAAGAAAAAGAAATAAAATCTTCAAAGAGTATGATTTTTCTTCTTCTCCAATTATGTTTCTAGTGTGTGTGGCTCTCACATCTGTTTTTGATTTCTCCTACTTATTATAGCAAGAAAATCATCATTTTATGCAACAACCTTCCTCCTTCTTTGGAAACAATCTCCCCCCTTTCTTTGGCAACACTTTGCTGTCATAAAATTCAATCTTTGAAGTGTGCAACAAACTTTCTTCTTGTACTCATAAGTTAAAATATTAAACTTTATATTTTTTACACTAAAAACTTAGTAGATTTGATCAATTTGAATTATTTTCTCATCCTATAATCATAAATAAATGAATAAATAAAAAGAAGTTGAATTCAAAATTATAAAATAAGATAAAATAGAGGATAGATACCCTCTTAAAATCCTATAGAAATAGATTTATCAAGAACTAAATTTAAATAAATTTTATTATAATTTATAATAAATAAAATTAAATCATGCAATTATTTTAAGATACATTTAAAATAAAATTATTTTATTTTATTTATTTTTTAGTCTTGGGATTTAAGGGTCTTAAACTTGGGAAATGATGTGTCACGCAACCTTAGGGAGGACCTTAACCCTATGAAATTGTTTAATGGGTGAGGATAGCAACGACCCTAGCCATGGGAAACATTCTGACATGTGAATTTAATGAGAATCTGAGCCTTGGGAAATATTCTAAAAATTTAAATCAACGAGGGATGTAGTCCTAAGTACATTGTGAGGGTCTAAACCCTAGGTTGTTTATGAGGAATTTGGCCTTATTTATGGTTTCATTTTTCTGTTTAAAAAAAGGCGTTTTGCGAGGACTTTAGTCCGTGGTATTCCTTTCTGTAGCCCTTTGGCCCTCAGAAATGTATTTTTCAAAGTTTTTTTTTTTTTTTATCATTTTCCAAAGCTTTTGGCCCTATCAAAATCACAAAATTCTTGTAGTTTGCGAGTAAAAATGGTGCTCCTACTCAACAACACTTAATTGTGAAATTCTTATGTTCTAGACTCCCAAAAACAATCTTGTGGTATAAGTAATACCAATCAATCCTTATTAGCATCGCTTCAACCATATATATAGTCTCATAACTACCCGATATTAGGGTCCTTCTGATTTTGATGTGATTATTTCATTTATGTCTTCTTTTCTTAGAAGCATGTCGCTCATTATATGTGTCTTGTACATCGGAGATCACTCTCTGCCTTCGCCAACTTTAGGCTTGACATTCCTCGTTCTCCATTTCAGTTCCTCTTTATGCTTTCGCTTGAAAGTCATCGTTGTTGTATTTTTTAACATAGTTGATTCAAAGATCAACGATTATGAATAAACTATTAGTTTTACTAATGCATCAATTTAGGCTTTGTTTGAAGAAGATTGGCCCATGTGTCTTCGTCTCCAAGTATGTATGAAGTATGTATGACATCAGTTTGGGATCTTTTGTGCCTTTTTTGTTAATTGAATAAAAAATTACAAAATAAAGATCTTTCATGGTATGATTCGACTGAAGAAAGTATTAAGAAATCGTATTATGTTTTGTTTAACTAAACCCAAGTCAAAATCTTTTATACTTGTACTTTTGTATTGAAAAATAATGTCCACTTTTTTCAATCTTTACATGGGAATAGACAGAAACAATGATTTTTTTTTTTTTTTATGAGTCTTGTTTTTATTAGAATTCGTCTTTGTCTCCCACTTACTAAATTTGAATGTGAAGTGATTTGATTTTTAAACGTTGCTCCTTCTTAGCTTCATATGAATAGTTGGGCATACATAAGGTGCTTTGAGTTATGTTGTAGTCATCAGAAAGTTCCTAGTATTGTTGATATCTTTTTTATTTCTATACTCTTTATGTAGGAGGTCAAGTCGGTCTTTGTTTGTTAAGTGAACAATCAAACCAAAGTTTTTTTTTTTTTTTAAAGTTTCTTGCTTTTCTAGTGAATTGTGTATCACTTACAATGATGAGGGTTAATCGAGTTTGCTTCTACCCACAATCTAATGTATAATCGAGTTTCTAGATTCTCTAACTTTTACGAGCTTCAGTCTGATCTTGAAGTTTGAGTCTAGTCCTAAAAAATTGAAGAAATTAAATACTGTAGTATGTGTTGGTTTGAATTCCCTATTTTTTTCAAGTATGGTTATGGTACACTTTCATATTGATCTTGTTTTCTATAACTAAGATGGCTCATAGGATGTCAAATAATATGCTTGCTAGTTATTTGGATGAAGCTAAGGCATCGTGAAAGGTCCCTACTAACATCAGGGACTGGGTAGATGAGCATCCTATTACATCTCCCACTCTAGAGGAGAAGAAAAGAAAAGGGATGTCATTGTATGTTCTAAAGATGCAAACACACAAAGGGGGTTGAATTGTGTTTGTCAAGGTTGGATTCTTTTTTATTCTTTATTCAAGAACTGGTTCAAATTAGGTGATTTTAACTAATACAAAGGTAGTAGCAATCAAGCTTAAGTAATCAAAGGCAGTAGTAAAGTAAAGAGTACAAAAGTAAAATAACACAAATAGATTTATCATGGTTCACCACCAACTTGGTAACTACATCTAATTTCTTAACTTAGAAGTATTTAACCACTAATTCAAATCCTTGAATTACACAGCATCTGGCCCTATAAGTCAATCTTCTAAAAATAACTTAACACCTACAAACTTTTTTAGGCAACCAAACACATTGACCCTACAAGTCAAGTTTTCTCCACACAACTAGAAAACCACATATTTTGAAGGCAACTACACTTTGACCCTACAAATCAAGCCTTTTAAACACAACCTGAAAACCACATATTTCTTTAGGAACATTAAAGCCACTACCGGGCTAGGTTACATAAGTTTGAAACGGATTATGTTTTGCTTATACTACGCAGATTGTTACAATTGATTTCTCACATTAAAATACTTAGAAAATATTTCTTTGACCAAGTGCATCTCTAAAATTTAAACCTTTGAGCTTTGAATACTTAGGAAATTTGAGCTCACAAAAGTTTTTCTAAATTGTATGGATTTCTGAGTTTATGAGTTCATACTTTCTTCTTCAACCTTGAGTATTCATTTATAATATAGATTAGGGTTTCACTTTTGTCCTTGTAAAATTTGGATCATATCTTTCTTTGGAATAAATTCTGAATATATCTTCTTTTGAACAAATTATGAGTGTATCTTCTTGTGAATAATTCTAAGTGTTTTTTCTTGTGAATAATTCTAAGTGTGTATCTTCTTGTGAATAATTCTAAGTGTATTTTCTTGTGAATAATTATGAGTGTATCCAATTGTGAATAAATTATTAGTGTATCTTCTTGTGAATAAATTATGAGCATATGTTCTTGTGAACAAATTTTGAACATATCTTCTTTTGAACAAATTTTGAGCATATCTTCTTTTGAACAAATTTTGAGCTTATTTTCTTGTGAACAATATTTTGAACATATCTTCTTGTCAACAATATTTTTGACCATACTTTCTTGTGAGAAATATTTTGACCATATCTTCTTGAGAATAATATTTTGACCATATCTTCTTGTCAACAATATTTTTGTCATATTTTCTTGTGAACAATATTTTGATCATATCTTCTAGTGAATAATAGTTTGACCATATCTTCTTCTGAACAATATTATGACCATACTTGTCAACAATATTTTGGTCATATCTTCTTTTTACCTTGGTCAAAGATTTTCTTCATTTATAATTATGAATTGTATCTAATTTCAAATTGTGTTCAAAAACTTATTCACACGAATCTTCCTTCATACTCTTGATTGACTGGAGTAGGAATGGATTCGAGCTTGTACTTGATATTCAGAAATTTTGATTCAGGTAAGTCTATTCTTCATAATGAATTCTTTCAATCAGAGTCGTTGACTTTCTTGTTGAGGTGAGATGTTGTATTTCTTGGATAGTAAAAGTTAGAGGCATAATTGTGTGACTTAGAATTAGTGGCTTTGGACAAATCACATTGTTGAATCGTTAGAGTTAGTGCAACATTAAATGATGCATATCAGAGGTAGCATGTTGAGTGTGTTGCAAATTTTGATTAGCATAATATGAATTTTGAATGCATGGCTTGAACAATCTCTTCTGAGTTAATTATAGCCTGGTATAAACTCTTCAGATGCATGTTGAGTTTGTGAACATCAGACGCACGCAAGGGCTGCAAAGGCATGTTTCAAATTCAGTCTTTAGACCTAACATCAGACCCAATTATCAGCGGAGGTCTTCAGACCCTAACTTTAGAGCTAAACATCAGAGGTAGTCTTTGTAACCTTTAGAGGCACGTTGCTTTCAAAGGCATATGTTTAGAGGCAGACGTGTATGTTTTTGTGTTCCTCTGATCAATCCCTCTGGTAGATTCCTTTAGTACCTTCCTTTGATTTTCTTGTTTTAATTGTTTCACACTTAATAAATTCATTAGTCCAAACAAATTGTTCCATAAACTATCTTTGTTAACATCAAAATCACAAGAGGAAAACAAACTTAGTTCTAACAATCTCCGTATTTTTGGTGATGACAAAACTGTAATTTTTTATAATAATATATTGACTTTTTATTACTTGACTCCCCTGACTTAAGGTTCCCCTAAAGTCTAAGTAGTTTTACAATTCTTTTCTCCCCACATGCATTCATTTTCTCTCCCCACATAAAAAGATCAAAAAAGAAATTATTTTCAAATATCTTTATGCCCCTTTTGTCATCAGACAAAAAGACTTGAAAGTTTTTATTTCATGCCGAATTTTTAGAGAATAGAAAAAATATAAAATACATACTAATATGAATCTAAACTAATCTATGCATAGCACAACATTAATCAGATATAAAGGTAAGGTTCAAATTTTTCTTAATGAATTCAAAAGTATATTCAGCTAATGGATTTGGTTATTCATTAGACAAATAGAAGAAGTATTATCACAGAGTATGTGAATGTTACTCTCAAGGATTTTGTAATCTTCAAGTTGATTTTTCATCCATAACAGTTGATAGCTACAGGATTTTGTCTCTTACTTGACTAGGAAATTAAGTTTTCACCAAGAAATGTGTAATTTCCCCTTGTGTTTTTTCTTTTAAGTTTGTCTTCAACATAGTCAACATTACAATAGACGCTTAATTTGTACTTAATAGACTTCTTATAGTACAAGCCAATATTGAAAGTACATTTTTGGTATCTAAGGATCTACTTAACAGCAGTTAAGTGAGATTCCCTTTGATGATCCTAAAATTTTGCACACACACATACACTAAATAAAATATCAGGTATCGAAATAGTAAGGTACATAAGTGATCCAATCATTCCTTTGTATGTTTTCTGGTCAACCTTTTGGCTTGATTCAACTTTTTCCAGTGAGCAAGTATGGTGCATTTGTGTAGCCATAGATTTTCAATCATTCATCTTAAACTTTTTGATAAGTTCTTTTATACACTTGGTTTCATGAATGTATATGCCTTTTTTTTTTTGTTGAATTTGTATCCCTAAGAAGAACTTCAGTTATTCCATCATGCTCATTTGAAATTCAAGCTACACTAACTTAACAAGTTCTTGACAAATAGTGTCATTAGTAGATCCAAAAATAATGTCATCAACATAAATTTCAATAATAAGAATGTCAGTTGCTAATGATTTTCTAAACAGGGCGGTATCTACTTGTCCTCTTTTAAAACTATTTTTAAACATGAAATTACTTAATTTATCAGACCATTCCTTAGGTGTTTACTTTAGACCATACAATGATTTCCTAAGTTTAAACATGTAGTCTGAAAATTCAGAGCTTTCAAAACCTAGGGATGGCTTAACATAGACTTCTTCACTTATATATTCATTTAGGAAAACAATCTTAACATCCATTTGAAATAATGTAATGTTATTAGAAGTAACAAAAGATAGTAGGATACAAATTGCATCTAACATGTCCAATGGAGTAAATGTCTCAATGTAATCAATACATTTTTGTTGATTGTAACCTTGTACAACCAGTCCGGCTTTGTTTCTGACAACTTCTCCCTTTTCATTTAACGTATTTCTAAAAATCCATTTGGTTCCAAGAATGTTTTTATTTGGTTTGGGTACTAGATTCCAAACATCATTTCTTTTAAATTCATTCAACTCTTCTTGCATTGTAAGGATCCATCTATCAACTTCTAGTGCTTAATCAATAGAGGTAGGACCAATTGATGATACTAATCTAAACTAGGATGTGTCGTTCAGTGATGATCTATGTAATACCACGATTTTTAACAGCAATAGTGCATTTTTTTAAAAAAAACAAAAAACAACAACTTAATGAAATATTATGTCGTAACACAAAACGACAAGAGTCATAAATAATTACATCATACATACAAACAAGCTAAAATAGTTTTTGGGCCAATAGTCTACAATATACAAATACAAAATACATCAGGGCTATGAGTCTTATCAGACATCGCTCATACCCTGAGGTATTCTCTACAGACACCTACACAAAAGTACTGCTCCAAGAATGCTATCCCCCCATGGTCTCGTCAAAAAAATGAAAAATGGACCCACCAAAAAGTCAAATGTCAAGTTATACCATAGATACAGTCATCCCAAAATGAAATATGTACAACCACCAAAAGAAAGACAATATGGCCCTATACAACAAAAAACTAATATGACCATCCACTAACAACTACAATAAAAAAGGTGACCTTCATACACCACACAAGTTCCTTCTGTCGCAATATCTCTCCTCGAAGTAACTTATTCCTCGTCATCAATCATAGAGGGATCAATCTCCTCAGAAGTCAGGTCCACCCATGAGAAATATTTTCCTAGCTCTCCTACTTGTCCTTACCATTATCCCAGTATAGGTAGCACTACATGAGATGGGGTTATATGCTCAAGCAGTCAGCGAATGTCGGTCAAGGAAGTCTAACAACGTTTCCGTCGTCAAGGTAACAATTAGTGGAGGGAACTCGGGTATCATCTGAGGGTAATGCCTAATTTCCACAATAATGTAAAGGGTCACAAAATAAAATTAACAATTAACATTTAACCATTATGTCATAAAGACAAGCAATAACACTTAGCAATTACGGCATGATAACGAAAAATAGTCGAGCAAGTATATACAAATATTATATTATAACAAACATTACTCGCGTGCCAAACACCTTAATGCAATGCTTATATGTCAATGCACATGATTCCGGAATTTCTAAACCCTTCTCGAGATGCGTAAATCATAACGTACCGCCTCTCACAGAACAATATTAATTACTGAGGTGTCACTTATCACTGATCAGCACGATTTACCATAGTGCAATCTATCACAGACCTACACGACTAAAAATCCTCGTAATGATAAGATGGACCACTCAACTCATCGCACCATCTTGTGGCCCATCACGGTCACCACTAACATTGTGGCCCATCACAATCACCACTAACTCTATGACCCATCACGGTCACCAATAATTATAAAATGCATGAGCATACTCTAACTATTTCACCACAATCATTATGTAAATGTAGCTATTAAAAACTCCCCTTCTAATACTCATTACACACTGATAATTTTGCATACTTTTCACATAGCATACTCAAGACATATTCTCCTCAATAAAATTAATAACATATAACAACACGTATTACCACTCAAGAATGCATCATCACATCCACATTAATCATCACATATTCACACATCAATCCTACATCAATCACACATATAAGGTTCCTATGTGCAAACTAAAAATTTGGAATGAGCTCTTACCTTAGTTATAGCTTTTTCAACCGTTATCACTACCACACTCAAACACAACAAAAATCTCGTTCGTGTCAACACCTTCAATCAAATAGTGTTTGACTTAGTCACATTAATCCCTGAAACTTTAACTACCTTACAAACCCTTTCGTACTCTTAATCCCTTTAAAGTATATTTTACTAAAAGAGTTTACAATGAATAAGGATTAATAGTATTATTAACCACAACACACTTTCAACATATAAAACATATTTTTAGAAATTAACATTCTTTAATCTTTCAGTGAATTCACTAACAATCACACAAAACAAATATCGATGAATATTTTTTCTAATTTCAAAGTTCTAACTCTTTGAATTATTTTCATTCTTTTCAAAATATATACTTCTCAACAAAGTTTGTATTTTAATTCATCAAACATTGACTCATTAAAAATAATCTTCTTACTCAAGCTTGAAACCACAATTCGTTGATTTTCCTTTAATCATAAGTTCAAATTTTTGTTGATCATATATACACATGCTTAATCATCAATCATAATGATTATTCTTCGAAATGCATAAACTAAGAAAAATCGTTTTTCTTTAACTACTACGACAACATTAATATATCAGAGTTCTCCCCACCGTTAACTCGATGTCAACGGTCTTGATTCCTTTTCGAGACTCAAGAAGCTAACTACATAAATATAAATATTTATAACAATTTGTTCACAACTAATATTTATCCAACCACAATAAAATTCTAAAATTACATATTTTTCGCACACTAAACTTGTAAAACCAAAAGATCTACATTATTTGGTTAAAACTAAATAAAATGAATATTTTCCAAATCAAACATTCACATACTCGACTATTAAAGCACCAAAAATTTGAGTTAATAAAGTTCTCTAATTTTTTTCTTTTTAAACTCAGTCCAAGAGTAATTAAAATAGTAGCATTTTAAACTCTTAACATTTTAATTTCAATTCAACTTTTTGCTCAAACTCTTTAACTTAGTTAAAATTAGAACTTTTTCACAACTTTAACAACTCTAATTTTTTATTTTTTTTTGTAAAATTTGAACTTCAGTTCAAACTCATTTATTTGAAAACAACTCATTACATAACTCAAACACGTTAATTTCAAACTCAAACTTTCTACTCAAAACTTTCAAAAGATGAAACTTTATCAAACTAAACTTTAATTTAAAAATATCCAAATCAAAACTTTTAACAAAAAGAAATTTAGGTTTTTTTTTTCTTTAAATCTTTATCACCATTGTTACTCCTTTTCCATTACATAGTCATGAAAAATATGATTTAATATTACAAAACAACATGAATACACGTAGCTAAAATTGGTTTATAATTTCACTCATATAACTTGGATCATTTCTAAAACTTGAAACATATTATAACATTATTAAATTAATTCCTCTAAATTTCTTTGATCCTTCATTTTAAACAAGCTTCGTGAGTATAAAAATTAAATAAATAAAAAAAACATTCTCCCACAAACAAACACAAGCATATGGCCTAAGAGGGAAAAAGAGTTAGAAAAAGAAACATACAATCCAATGTCACCACAAGCACTACAACGCTAACATGAACAACTTTGATTCAAGGACTTTCTTCTAATTTTTCTTAGATTTGTCTAAAAATGAATATGTTTCTCTTAAAAAATCACTCACCAACACTTTGTTATATTTCTTTTTGTTTGACTAATAAAAGAAGAAGAAAGTTGGAAGGAAACATAACGAGAGAAATGTGTTTGTGGCTTACTTAAAAAGCTGGGTTGCTTTTCCTATTTTTTTTTAAACTTACAAACAAAGAAAAATAAATAAATAAATAAATAAATATATTAAAATTAAATATTTAGGTATATTACTACAATCATCTTTATATTATCTAATTATTCTTACACACATCACATCATTCACTTCTCAGTTTAATTTGATGAAAAAAAAATCTACTCTCGTTGTAATTCAATTGACATGTGAATTTATCAGCTACAAGTAACATTTTAAAATTTTGTTCGGTAATAAATTTTTTGTAATTTAATTAAATTATGCTTTAATAAACAATTTTAATCAGTTCTCCAAATATATATATTAAACATATTACTAATTCTAACAAAAAGTATTTTTGGTACTTAATTCATAAAATAAAAATTGGGGTAAAGGGCTAAGCAATTCAACATAAAATACATTAAAATTACATGAATTAGAGTTTAGAAAATTCAAGGTCTTACAGTCTAGGTTTCAGAGGATCATTGTAATTTCCAATAATCAGAGTTTCAAGATGGGATGACTTGTATTTCCATCCAGTTCTGACTTCTAAGTTATTTTGACTGCTTCTAACTTGGTCAGATTCGTCTTCTAATCTTTTGTCATCTTCCTCTAGTTTACATGCATCCTTTGATTGTTTGAGTTTTTCTGGTTTGTCTACATCTACTTCCTCTGGTTCCAGTAAACCTGCAATATCTTCAACTTTCTTTGACTTTTTAAGGTCTCTTTTCATCAAATTTAATATGTATTGACTTCTCCACACTTTGATTTTCCTTATTGAACACTCTATAAGCGTTGGATCTTTTAGAGTATCCATAGAAAATACACTTTTGTAAGCGATGATCAAACTTGCCAAGGTTTTCTTTAGTGTTTAACATATAACAAATTCAACCAAATTGCTTAAAGTAAGATATATTAAACTTTTTACCCTTCTATAATTCATATGGTATATTGGCCTAATTAAAATTTTATTTTGAATATAGCATGTAGTGTTAATTGCCTTTACCCATAAGTTTTTTGCAACATCCATCTCATTTAACATGGTTCTAGTCATTTCTTGAAGTGTCTATTCTTTCTTTCTAGAACTTCATTTTGTTGTGTTGTTCTAGGAAATGAGTCGTGTGTGAGATTCCACTCTCATCACAAAAACTTTCAAATAACTTGTTTTTAAATTCTCCTCCATGATCATTTACAATTGTCATAAACCTAAGACATTTTTCATTCATTACTTGTTTGTAAAATGCAATAAACACTTTGTGAAAATCATCTTTATTTCTTAAGAATTTTACCCGAGTCCTCCTAGTGTAATCATTTACTATTACAAAAGCCATATTTTTATCAATTTACTAATGTTATTTTCTAAGTTACATTTTGGTTCTTAAGGCTGGCAATTATTCCTAAATTTCAAAGTTTGAATTATAACTCATGTACTTTATGTATGAAGGATGTCCACTAAACTGGACATACTTTGTTAAATTTGTTATGTTTGGGTCAAAAGAAGCAATTGGTTTACCATATGCTAAAGAAGTCTCTCGGATTTTAGAACATTTTATGGTGGACTCCTCTTAAGAAGTCATGTATACACCCACAAAGGAAAACTTGTTGGATTTAGGTGTCCTGCCTAGCATGAGGATCGTCTGGAATGAGCAACTTCAGTCTTTTGTGCATAAAAATGACCTTGGCCAATCATCTGTTGCCGATCAAGAAGACATTGTTGGCCCCTCCAATGCTGCTGCCCAATTTGACGAAGATGGCGAGGAAACAGCCTCCGATGATGATCATTTCTCCAATCGCATGGTCATGAACATACTTGACTCCTTACAGACCTTCATCACCACCTAATTCCAAACTCTGACTACTTCCATCGATACTCATTTTCAAACCATCGAAACTACTATTGCTCACAACCATGAAGCCTTATCTAGAGACCTTAGTAGTCTATCTGATAAGATTGATCATTTTCACCTCCCGCTTGATGTTGACATGTAGCTCGATACTAGGACTTTATTTGTACTACTTTGTAGTTTGGTTTATGTACTGCTTTGTAGTTTGTTTTGTGTAATACTTTATGATGTTATCGTTACAAACTTCTTGACTATATCTCTCTTTTGTGATGTACTAAGTTGAACATGATTCCATTTTATCTATGTAATCCTCCTTTGTTTTCCATTTGTGTGGTGCTTTCCCTTTATTAGTATTTATATGCTTGAAATTGTATGTTTCTATATTTTTCCTTCTTTTTGATCATGTCAAAAGGGGGAAAAAATTTGGTATTGTTGTTTCTTTAAAAACCTTTGTAGGTATTCAAACAAGTTTTCAAATTGATCACATACATACAAGATCAATGTGGACTACGCATAAATTACGGGGGAGCAATGTTAGAATGATGCAATCTCTTCAAACAACAACATTTTGTTATAATCAAAAAGGGGGAGAATGTAAAATACATGCATTTGATGAAGACAAAGACCAACGATTATGATCAAGGCAACCATCTCAAAAAAAAGTTCAAATATCTTTGATAAACTTTATATTCAAACATATTAGATGTTTAAATGTAAAGGTAAATGATACAACCAATAGCTCAAATACATGAGAACCATTCATATTTACATATGCATATAAAGTATTTTCAAAAGTCAAAATTCCATTAACAAAGTCTTAAAACTAATATATTTGACAAAATACAAAGTTGTATTCGAATACAGCATAGTGTATTCAAATACAGGTGTTAAGTCAAAAGCAAAAGCTTTACACATGTATTCGACTACAACTTGCTGTAGTCGAATACTGACATCAAGTCAGTAGCTAAACTTTTGAATTTGTATTCGACTACGACCTGCTGTAGTCGAATACAAACAGCAAGTCAGTGGCAAAAATGACAAATTTCTATTCGACTACATGACTGTGTATTCGAATACAAGGTGTAAATTTTGAATAAATCTGAACGTTACACAAAGGTGTATTCGAATACATACATCCTGTATTCGAATACAAATGGAAGCAACACAATTTTTCAGATCTAAAATGGCTCCAGATCATTGTATTTGTTTATCAAACCTCTTGGATCAATGGCCACAAATCTGAAGAGATGTTTATGGAGTATAAATACACCATAACATCAGATCAATCCAAACACAATCTTTTAATAAAGCCTTGAACAACTTTGAACAAAATTTCTGATTTTTTCACAAGTACTTGCATTTCATTTTCATATCATTCAGAAAGGTTCTCAAAGTACTTGAAGTATTATTGGATTGAAATCATTCAGAAAATTCAATTACCATATTGCTGAAAACAAGAAAATTTCCTAACACCTAATTCATCCCCCCTCTTAGGCATACCTCTGTACTTACAAGATTTTCCTCAATTACATGAATCTTCTTTCATACTCTTTGAAGTCAAATATATTGTTTTCATATTGGAAACCACTGTAGAGTTTAGATTTTGGCCACAAAGATATTAAGGATTTGAGTACTGCTAGCAAACCATGCAAAGAAATTGTGCAACAATTCAACAAGTTGATAAGACCGCAAATGCGTTGTATTATGACGTAGTTATAAAAATGATCGTTCTCACAAGGACTTTGTTATGAGTACCAATATCTTTTTACTATTATGATTAGCTAAAACGACGAATCTTGATAGTGATTTTTTTATTAAAGTTCGTAGTAAAAATAAAGTATTGGGATTGTAGTTTTTAAAAATGATGGATATAATAAAACTAACTTTCTCTAAGTTATGGTGTTAAACTCTTAAAAATCAGATAAACAATTACAACTAATGTCTTCTTTTAAAGGGCAAAAGTGTATTTTAAACTAATAACAAACCCATTTTTATGATTGATGTATTGGCAAAATCCTTTACAAGAAGATATCTTTCATAATTTCAAGAGAACCAGAATCTATTTTCATGATTTGGTTCTCTTATCCAATCTTATTGGTCAGAAATCAAATACACCTTTCAATATATTATTTAATATCCAATATGAACATGATTTTCACTATGATTGGATTGAAAGATCAATAACCATGACAAAAAGAAATAAATATAAATTATTAGAGATCAATCATTGGAAATCCTACAATCCCAAGACATGGAAAATCTACTCACTCATGATTATAGCAGATTCATAGCTGAAATATAAATACATTAGAAACATAGAAGAATATAATAAAAGTAGATAATTGAATGTTATTGAAACTAGTAAATATGTTAAGAAAATTACAAGAACAAAAACAAAATTAATAAGAGATTGTGAGTAGGAATTTGAGTCTAAAACTTAGTATTTTCGTCCTTTTTTTTATCCCTAGGTGCCTTCATCGGCTTTAATTACAAGAACCCATCAGAATTTCACATAAGAAAAACAGTTCAGCAATAGAAGATGAGCAGATTACGGCCATAATAGCCATTATGCCAAACAGTAATCCTTGTTGCCTTAAAGTGGAAGATTCTTATATTTTTTTTTCTCGTTCAGCCATTACGGTCATACCATAATTCTTGTTGGAACTGGAGTTTCTTTCATTTCCTCGATTAGGATGGACCATGACTGCACCACTTGACTTCAAGGCTCTTCGCACCAAAAATCTTCACTTATTCATTCACTTCTCCTTGCAATGAAAACAAAACAAAAAAGTAATAAAATAAAACTAAAACCAAATTAAAAACAACAGATTAACCTATCAAATAAAGCTATAAAAATAGATATATTATAGCCTATCACAAGTATCAGAGGTTTGCCAACCAGCCGCATCAATCACCTGAGGTGCTACATCAATTATTGATGTCTTGGCCTTTCAATTGTAGTACAAGAAATACAAGAAAGAGGGTTCGAATTGTGTTTTATTTTAAATAGAGTGATAAAATAAAGCAGATAAAACAATAAACACATAACAACACAATCCAATTTATATGGGTTCACCAACTCGGTAGCTACGTCTAGACCTTTCAAACTGAAGAGTTTAATCCACTAATTCACCAACTTAAACACACGCCCACTAAAACCCTTGCAAGTCAACCTGACTGTGTTCAAGTTTGTAGTACCCCAATTTTGTCCGGCCCATCAAATTATACTCATAATATATCAATTTTTATGTTGTCTTTATTTTATTTATATTTATGAAAATCTTAATATATATATATATATATATATATATATATATATATATAATAAAAAAGATATATATACATATTTATGCATTCATAATAAAAAAAATGTATGAAATAGAAATAAAAATTATATTAATAAGTAAACTCATTTTGTCCAATCAAATTACAATTAAACATTAGGTCAAATTAAATTATAATTTTAAACATTAAGCCAAATCAAATTACAATTTTAAACATTAAAGCAAATCAAATTACCATTTTAAACATTAAGCCAAATCAAATTAGAACAACTACTCTAGTCCACTTTGCTTCTGTTTTGTTTCCTGTTGTTGCATTGTCTTGCTAATGCACTATCCTTGCTGATGCACTAGCTTTGTTGATGCCTTGCTTCTATTTTCTATTGTTGTTGTAGAAGTTTTGTTCTTTTATATTTGTTGTAACTAATTAGAGAAAAATATAATTATATTAGTCAGAGTGTTGTAACTAATTGAAAAAATGATAATTTTATAACTGAAAATTTGATACAAAATATGGCAAAATTGGTATGTAATGAAATAATGAAAAATCAACCATGTACAAAATTAATCAAAGCTGCAAATAAAATAAATAAATAAAAAAATAAAAAAAGCTCTTTAGCCTAACAAACCAGCTATGTCGAGCTGATGGATATAATCAGATAAAAAAAAAAGTTAAAATCGTGAATGGATCATATGTGCAAAGTAACTCAGATTATGAGCAAAGAAATTAAACATCAAATTTCATAAATAAATAAACACAAACAAATATTTCATTAAAGATTTAACGTGACATTTTTTTAATATTTGAGTTGTTATGACACAAGTTGTGACAGCTTGATAGTTCTAAATCTCATCTTTACAGATAAATTAATAAACTAAAACTCATAAACAACATAATAAATAAAAGTTATTATTAAAGGTTAATTAGAAATGACATCCTTTAATACATGAGTAGCATAACACAAATTATACAACCTTATAGTTCTAAAATTTATTTTTAAAAGTACATAAATCTAAAATCAAATTTTTAAATTTGATTAATTAAATGTGACATTTTTTAATCTTTGAGTTGTTAAGACACAAGTTGTACTATTGGTGGTTTTGAAACTCAATTTCAAAATAAAAAATAATATAAAATATTCTTAAGAGGATTAAATTAAATGTGACATTTTTTTTCTCTGAGTTTTGAGACACGAGTTGTACAACTTGATCGTCCTAAAACTCACATTTTAAAATAATTATTCAAATATCCAAAACATCACGTCGTAAGAAAACTGTTGTTAAACCATGTGTTGTTAATGACTTATCTCTCATGTCGATGTCGACGATTGGTACTAGTGGTGGAGCTATTCCTCTATATCCTGAGTCCGTATAGAGCCTTATACCATAGACGAAATAATGGAACCCAGATGTGTTTATTATTACAGTCGCACTGTCATTATTCCAGAAGGAGATGGGTATGTAAACTATTTTTAATTAAGACCGTTAAATATTTCATTATTGTCAATTATTGCATTTTACATTATTTTATTAATTAATTTTTATATTTAATTTGCATGTAAACTTTGAAGATATCTTCCTTTTAAATCATCTACAAAGGCAATTGTTGAAGTCATACAAGAGAAATATAAAAAAACCATGGTTGTCTTGGAGTGAGATAAAAGATGATAAGACACCTCAATTTAGTTAAGTTGATCAATTTTTACATTGTTTCAAAGTAAGTGATTAGATTAATTTATTTAATTACTAATTATACATTTGATTACTTAATTGAATTATATTTTTAATATATTTTAAATTTAAACAAACAAGAGACAAAATGTACTTGGAAAAGAGAGCATAATGTTGCAGTTTTGCCTTCTTTTGACCATTGTTTCTCCAAGCGTATGTCATCTATGTTGGCGTACGCACGTAATAAGGGAGAGAAAAAATGGCCGAATTGGATTGGTGAAAATGTTCGGAGTGCTTTATGGAGGAAATGGAACACAGATGCTTACAAACAGAAAAGAGAAAAAGCAGAGACTAATAGAGCATTTGAGAGGGGTACCAGTACTCATAAGGGAGGGTCCATGTATGCTAGAGAAATTAAATATTATATGGTAATTACTATTTATAATATATATCTATTAATTTGTATTCAATTAATCATCACATTTCACCAATTAAACTTGACATTAATTTAATATTTTAGGAAAAGCAACTTAGAAAGCAGGTCACTCAAGCAGAGATACACCGCTATCTTTTGTTAATCCTGAAACAAATGAGTATACTAATGGATTATAACAAATGATTCAGGTAAATATATATTTAATTAGTATTTAATTAGCCCTCTAACTATATATATATATATATATACATTCTAATTTTAATTAATTAGACCTCTAAATTATTACATATTAATTAACTATTTTAATTTTTTAATTTTTATATAGGAATAACTTCAACAAGTCATGAAAGAATGGGGTGATCATCAAGCTACTCTTCCTCTTGCTCAATGAGCTAGTCTAGTGCAGCAGAAACAATATGAGACCGCAAGTTTTATGAACATTAGTGGTGGCAAGTACAAAGGGCATGTGTTGAGTGTCGGTAGTTTATCGTCAATATTTGTGAAAGGTCCAACATGCTATATTTAGACTGAGACGTCTTCTTCTTATGCTAGTACGGATCGATCTCATCGTCCGTCGGTAGATAATCTTGACCAGTTAAAGGAACAATGGGCAAGTGAGCAAGAAGAAAAGACACACAAGCTCATACAAGCAACAATTGATAAACTAAATGAGGAATGGAAACAAAAGTTTCAAGAGCAGTGTAACACCCCGTTTTTCAAAGCGAGGGTGTATTTTTTTTTTTTCAAAAGAAATTAAAATAAAACATAGAAATAAATAAGGTAACACCTTTGGATAAATAATTAAGTCATTATAATTTACAAGCAGCGGAAAAAGTTCTCAAAATATGAATCCAAAATGTTTACATAACAAAAGTGGTACAGTCTTCCAGTTTAAAAATAAAAGCAATCCAAAAGAAAGACATCGGTTCCCTCTGTGTCAACCTAGTCTGATCATTTTACAAAACAACTAAACACCCTGAGTGATCTCCACGCGCCCCGTGAGATCCTCCTAACGTAGCTCCAATCAAGCATTCCCATCTACATTCCCATCCGTAGGGTACGAACCGGTAGGATCATCCTGGCTCTCATCTGAGGGCAAAGCCCAGATTTCCACAATAGTTGTAAAGGGTCACCAACCGAAATTAACAGTTAACACAAACATTTAAGTTTTTAAATGCACAAAATAGCATTTCAACTTAGCATACACCTTAAAAGGGTTTCTATATGCCAAACATGCATAAACAAAGTTGAAAAATGAAGTTTTTAACAAAACAGCACTGCTGTATTCGAAAACAACATCTTTGTATTTGAATACAAGGCTATTTCAGCATTCAGCAGCAAAACAGCGTGTCTGTATTCGACTACAACAGTCTGTATTCGACTACACAGTAAGTCAGTGGCAAAACAGCATGTCTGTATTCGACTACAATAGTCTGTATTCGACTACACAGTAAGTCAGTGGCAAAACAGCATGTCTGTATTCAAATACAGCTTGCTGTATTTGAATACACATTAGACAGCAACAGAAAAACAGCAAAATTCAGCATTTTTCAACTTTTCAAAGGGTTTCGAAATCAATCAACACTTACCCACAAATCCAAACAATCAAACTTAGCAATTATAGCGCAATCACCACGACATCTTGAGTTTCGAAACAGTTTTGCAATCAATCACACTTACACCCAACTCCAAAATAGAACACTTAGCGATTATAACACAATTACCACAACATCTTAAGTTTCGAAATGGTTTTGCAGTCAAACACGCGATCACACAATTCCCAAACATCCACACTTGGCAATTATAACACAATCACCACAACAACTTTAGTGTCGAAATAGTTTTACACTCAATCACATTCATACATAATCCCAAATCTTAACACTTAGCACTTATAACACAATTACTACAACATCATGAGTTTCGAAATAGTATTGCAATCAAACATGCTATCACCAAATTCCAAAACATAACACTTAACACTTATAACACAATTACTACAACATCATGAGTTTCAAAATAGTATTGCAATCAAACATGCTATCACCAAATTCCAAAACATAACACTTAACACTTATAACACAATTACTACAACATCATGAGTTTCGAAATAGTATTGCAATCAAACATGCTATCACCAAATTCCAAAACATAACACTTAACACTTATAACACAATACCCACACGGACAAGATGAACCAACAATTCACAATTTACCAGGGTGTAGTCTCTCACGGACAAACACCTGTGCAGTCTCTCACAGACAAACACAATTCACCAGGGCGTAGTCTCTCACGGACAAACACCTGTGCAGTCTCTCACGGACAAACACAATTTACCAGGGCGTAGTCTCTCACGGACAAACACCTGTGCAGTCTCTCACGGACAAACACAATTCACCAAGAAACTTAAGTCGTAAACGTACCACCTATCGCGGGTCAGTACTGTTTACCGAGGTGCCACCTATCAAGGGTCAACACAACTTACCAAACGTAAATCGTAAACGTAACACCTATCACGGGTCAGTACTGTTTACCGAGGTGCCACCTATCACGGGTCAGCACAATTTACCAAAATGAAATGCATAAGCATACATAGACTCCATCCACAACGATCGTTAAGTAAATGCAGATATTAAAAGATTCCTCATTTTTAATACTCATTTACTTAACCGATTTTCACACCAAAACGTTAAGCAAACAGACATATTAAGAGATTCCCTATTATTAATATACTTTTGACTTAAACGATTTTCCACAACAAAACATTAAGTAACCAAGACATTAAGAGATTCCCCATTCTTAATGCCCAGTTAACTTAAACGATTTTTCCAAAACAAACATTAAGTAAACGAGACATTAAGAGATTCCCCATTCTTAATACTCATTTAAATTAACGATTTTCAAAACAAACATTAAGTAAACGAGACATTAAAAGGTTCCTCATTCTTAATACTCACTTAACTTAAACGATTTTCACAAACAACACACATTAAGTAAACAATGGTTTTCAAATTCCACACAGAACGAACTCAAACTTATTCACAAATTTATTACACAATTCACGCCAAAACACAACAATTCATTTCTCCACAAAATCATTTTCACGACGACATTAAGTAAACGTAGATATTAACAAATTCCCCATTCTTAATACTCATTTAACTTAATGATTTTCTAAACAAAACATTATGCAAACAGAAATATTAAGAGATTCCCCATTCTTAATACTCTTTTAACTTAAACGATTTTCCAAAACAAACATTAAGTAACCAGGACATTAAGAGATTCCCCATTCTTAACGCCCAGTTAACTTAGACGATTTTCAAAACAACCTTAAGTAACCAAGACATTAAGAGATTCCCCATTCTTAACGCCCAGTTAACTTAAACGATTTTCAAAACAACATTAAGTGACCCAGACATTAAGAGATTCCCCATTCTTAACGCCTAGTTAACTTAAACGATTTTCAAAACAACATTAAGTAACCAAGACATTAAGAGATCCCCATTCTTAACGCCAAGTTATCTTAAACGATTTTCAAAACAACATTAAGTAAACGAGACATTAAGAGATTCCCCATTCTTAATTCTCATTTAACTTAAACGATTTTCCAAAACAAACATTAAGTAAACAAGACATTAAGAGATTCCCCATTCTTAATACTCATTTAACTTAATGGTTTTCAAATTCCACACAAAACTAACTCAAACATACTTTCACATTCAATCCATATTTCACACCAAATCATTCTTCCACACAAACCACACAAAACACATCTCAAATTCTATAATTATCAATTATGAACACGTCGAATACGACGACACAAATCAACACAATCCATCACTCAAACACACAAGTTTCATTTACTCAAAATCATACATAAATGAGTTTAAATTCATTTTCCACGAAACATTCATCAATATAACCAAAACTTAACTCTAAGATTTTACCCATATAGCCTTATTTACATTTTTCCCCAAATCAATACTCCAACCCTAACAAAATTCTTTTCCACACAACCACAGATAAGGCCCCAAATGCAAACTAAAAGTTTGGAAGGAGCCCTTACCTTCACGTTAGCTTTAATGTGCGATTATGGTACCGCGAGTAAATCCGGTAAAATGTCCGCTCGCAACGTCGCTTCCAAAGTTGGTCCCCTAGCACCGTAGCGTAGCGGTGAGAAACTTTCCCTTCTATCTCTTCGTGATACGAAGCTTAGATCTAGATGAAACGGGGAGGTTTGTGTTTGACGGTTTTGAAATCCCTAACACCGTTTTTCTTCGTTTTCGAAACAACAAGGAAGTATGAAGCTGAGAAATCCTTGCTTTCTTACCCACTAAGCCTTGGGTTTCTATTCTTGAGGAAAAGGAAGCAAAGAAAACGAAAATGGAGGGAGGGAGAAAAAGAAAGCTTCGCGAGAATAGTTGTTTTCTTCCTCTGTTACGTTTCCTTTTCTTTCTTTTTTTCTTTTCCACTCTTTTTGTTTTCTTCCATTTTCTTTCCTTTTCTTTTCTTTCTTCTCACATATATATATATATATATATATATATATATATATATATATATATATATATATATATATATATATATATATATATATATATATATATATATTTATATAATAATTAAACCTAAACTAATAAATATCTAACAACTCTCACATCCATCACTTCACTCACATCTCCAACTATTTTGATAAAAATATTTACTCTCGTCGCAACTCAATTGTCAAATACAATATTCAGCAACCCGAGATATTTTGAACAAAACCGCCCAGAATTAAATTCTTCGAAACCCAAATAAATTATTCTTCGACAAATAATTTTAGTCCAATTTCCAAAAGTATATTTTCGACCTAAATACCGAAAACTGGGTTAAAAGCCTAAGCAATTTAACACAAAATACCCTAAAATTGTATAATTTAGGATTTAAAACTACGGGTCTTACATTACTACCCCCCTAAAATTAGTTTCGTCCTCGAAACTACGCGTCGATAAATAACTCTGGTGTTGTTCCCTCATCTTGCTCTCCAGTCCCCAGGTCGCGTCCCCAGTAATTGGGTTCCAAATCACTTTTGACCAACGAAACATCCTTGGTCCTC
>JBBPBR010000007.1:26596154-26644673 GCA_037974775.1 Cicer pinnatifidum | reverse complement strand
GAAATGGTTTTGCAGTCAAACACGCGATCACACAATTCCCAAACATCCACACTTGGCAATTATAACACAATCACCACAACAACTTTAGTGTCGAAATAGTTTTACACTCAATCACATTCATACATAATCCCAAATCTTAACACTTAGCACTTATAACACAATTACTACAACATCATGAGTTTCGAAATAGTATTGCAATCAAACATGCTATCACCAAATTCCAAAACATAACACTTAACACTTATAACACAATTACTACAACATCATGAGTTTCGAAATAGTATTGCAATCAAACATGCTATCACCAAATTCCAAAACATAACACTTAACACTTATAACACAATTACTACAACATCATGAGTTTCGAAATAGTATTGCAATCAAACATGCTATCACCAAATTCTAAAACATAACACTTATAACACAATACCTACACGGACAAGATGAACCAACAATTCACAATTTACCAGGGTGTAGTCTCTCACGGACAAATACCTGTGCAGTCTCTCACGGACAAACACAATTCACCAGGGTGTAGTCTCTCACGGACAAACACCTGTGCAGTCTCTCACGGACAAACACAATTTACCAGGGCGTAGTCTCTCACGGACAAACACCTATGCAGTCTCTCACTGACAAACACAATTCACCAAGAAACGTAAGTCGTAAACGTACCACCTATCACGGGTCAGTACTGTTTACCGAGGTGCCACCTATCACGGGTCAGCACAACTTACCAAACATAAATCGTAAATGTACCACCTATCACGGGTCAGTACTGTTTATCGAGGTGCCACCTATCACGGGTCAGCATAATTTACCAAAATGAAATGCATGAGCATACACTGACTCCATCCACAACGATCGTTAAGTAAATGCAGATATTAAAAGATTCCCCATTTTTAATACTCATTTACTTAACCGATTTTCACACCAAAACATTCTTAACTCTCATTTAACTCTCATTTAACTTAAACGATTTTGAAAACAACATTAAGTAACCAAGACATTAAGAGATTCCCCATTCTTAATGCCCAATTAACTTAAACGATTTTTCCAAAACAAACATTAAGTAAACGACACATTAAGAGATTCTCCATTCTTAATACTCATTTAACTTAACGATTTTCAAAACAAACATTAAGTAAACGAGACATTAAGAGGTTCCCCATTCTTAATACTCATTTAACTTAAACGATTTTCACAAACAACACACATTAAGTAAACAAGACATTAAGAGATTCCCCATTCTTAATACTCGTTTAACTCTAATGGTTTTCAAATTCCACACAGAACGAACTCAAACGTATTCATAAATTTATTACACCATTCACGCCAAAACACAACAATTCATTTCTCCACAAAATCATTTTCACGACGATATTAAGTAAACGCAGATATTAAGAGATTCCCCATTCTTAATACTCATTTAACTTAATGATTTTCTAAACAAAACATTAAGCAAACAGAAATATTAAGAGATTCCTCATTCTTAATACTCTTTTAACTTAAACGATTTTCAAAACAACATTAAGTGACCCAGACATTAAGAGATTCCCCATTCTTAATGCCCAGTTAACTTAAAAGATTTTCTCAAACACACATTAAGTAAACAAGACATTAAGAGATTCCCCATTCTTAATACTCGTTTAACTTAATAGTTTCAAATTCCACCCAAAACAAACTCAAACATGCTTTCTCATTCGATCCATAATTCACACCAAAACACATCAATCAACAACCATCAAGTATGAACACGCCAAGTACGATGCACACAAATCAACACAATAAATTTCATTTATTCAAAATCATACATACGTGAGATAAATTCATTTTCCATGAAACATTCATCAATATAACCAAAACCTAACTCTAAGATTTTACCCATAAAGCCTTAGATACATTTTTCCCAAAACAATACTCCAATCCTAACAAAATTTGTTTCCACACAACCACAGATAAGGCCCTAAATGCAAACTAAAAGTTTGGAAGGAGCTCTTACCTTAACGTTAGCTTTAACGTCGATTTACGGCACCACGATCAATTCCGGTAAAAACTTTGCTCGCGACGTCGCTTCCAAAGTTAGCTCACTAGCACCGTAGTGTAGTGGTGAGCAAATTTTCCTTCTATCCCTTCGCGAAACGAAGCTTAGATCTAGAAGAAACGGAGAGGTTTGTGTTTGACGGTTTTGAAATCTCTAAACCGTTTTTCTTCGTTTTCGGATCAAAGAGGAAGAGTGAAGTTGAGTAATCCTTGTCCTATCACCCACTAAGCCTTGGGTTTCTATTCTTGAGCAAAAGGAAGCAAAGCAAAGCGAAAATGGAAGAAGGGGGGAGATGGTTGTTTAACGCGAGCAGAGGAAGAAGATGGAAAAATTTTGCTTTCTCTCCTTTCTCTTTCTTTCCTTTGCTTTTCCTTTCTTTCTTTTTCCTTCTTTTTTTTTTCTATTTCTTTTTTCCTCTTTTCCTTCCAAACATATACTTATATATTACTAATAATAATAATAATATAATATATATATATATATATAATAATTAAACCTAAACCAATAAATATCTAACAACTCTCACATTCATCACTTCACTCACATCTCCAACTATTTTGATAAAAATATCTACTCTCGTCGCAACTCAATTGTCAAATACAATATTCAGCAACCTGAGATATTTTGAACAAAACCGCCCAGAATTAAATTCTTCGAAACCCAAATAAATTATTCTTCGACAAATAATTTTAGTCCAATTTCCAAAAGTATATTTTCGACCTAAATACCGAAAACTGGGTTAAAAGCCTAAGCAATTTAACACAAAATACCCTAAAATTGTATAACTTAGGATTTAAAACTACGGGCCTTACATTACTACCCCCCTAAAATTAGTTTCGTCCTCGAAACTACGCGTCGATAAATAACTCTGGTGTTGTTCCCTCATCTTGCTCTCCAGTCCCCAGGTCGCGTCCCCAGTAATTGGGTTCCAAATCACTTTTGACCAACGAAACATCCTTGGTCCTCAATCGCTTAATCTTTCTATCATCAATTCTCACAGGTGGTACTTCGAACGACAAGTTATCCTTTAGCTGGATTGTGTCTGGTTCGATCACATGAGATGGATCTGCAAGCTATTTCCTCAATTGCGACACATGAAACACATCATGGATATTGGACAGCATCGGAGGCAATGCAATCCGATAAGTAACAGGCCCAATTCGTGCCGAAATCTGATATGGTCCAATGAATTTCGGAGTCAACTTCTTCGATTTCAATGCTCTACCAACTCCAGTAGTAGGTGTGACTCTCAGAAATACATGGTCACCCTGTTCGAATTCTAAAAGTCTGCGACGCTTGTCCGCATAACTCTTCTGACGATCCTGTGAAGTCTTCATTTTCTCCTTGTTTTTGGCAATCCAGTTATAAAATCCATGGAAATGTTGTCCCACTTCCACTCAGATATATCTAAAGGTTGTAACACCCTAGCAGGTCGCTGATGTTCCACCTTGTACGGAACATCCATCTAGTACCAAACCTAAACACTAAGTATGACACCAACACATTGAGTACAATATATCATTACCTAACGATAGGACTTCCAATCCATACCAAGAATGATCTTGGGTTATTGTAGAGGTAAACAAATCAAATTAATCGAGAAATCTCTATTATGGACAATTACTTGGAAATGTAAACATGCAATATTTTCAGTCAAAGTCTTAGTAGGCGTAAAAACAACCAAATCAAAAGGGTAGTGACGACGCAGATAACTTCCAACGATTCACACAATCCATAGTAATGAAGGAATGGGTTGTCCCCGAATCAAAAAGTGTAGTTAGGGGGTTACCTGTAATCGCACAGTCATATTGAATCAGATTGCTAGATAAATTTCCAACTTCAGCGCCGACGCAATAAACATGTCCTCTAGCAATAGGAAGAGTAATCCTAGCTACATTCACCATTGGTTCCACCTTCGGAGCCTTGCAATTCTTTACGAAGTGCCCTGGTTTATGGCAATTGTAGCAAGTAGGACTGTTAAAGGTACAAGCATAAGCATAATGTCCCTCTTCTCCACATCGAAAACATCGTATCCCTTGTCCCACTTGTCTCCCAAAGTCTTGGTTCCCTGGGTTATTCTGTCTCCCGTTGTTATCATGTGATCGATTATAGGGTTTAGCAACTCGTTTTCCCTTGTTCTGATACTTCACCCGACTAGGCCCTCCTGAGTTAAAATTCCCTCCTCGGCTAGCTCTCTTATTCTTCATATCCTCAACTTCTCTACATTTTTCCACAAGAACTTGGAAACGTTGAATTCCCAAAGGTAAGACAGAGTCTTGAATCTCATACTTTAGTCCGTCTTGGAAACGATGACACAAGAATGGCTCGTCAATATCTTCACAGAAAAATCTGAAATGCCTTGATAGCGATTCAAACTTAGCAGCATATTCGCCCACGGTCATGTTCCCCTTATGCAGTTTCAGGAAATCATCACCCAGTCTAGTCCTGGTACTCATCGGAAAGTATTTGTCTAAAAACTTCCTTTTGAAAGATTCCCAGTCCACCTCCTCATGAGCTGATCTCATCAACAACCTTGTACTCCTCCACAAGTACTCAGCATCTCCTAGTAGCACATAAGTGGCATAGTTGACCCTCACTCCCGCCTGACAGTTAATCATTTCGAAGATCTTCTCCACTTCTTGGATCCATTGATCCGCTTTCTCTGAATTCTCATCCCCCTCAAACTTGGGAGGATTGTAACGATGAAAGTCTTTTAATCCTCTTGACTCTGCAGCACGGATCTCTCTTTCCCTATTTTCGAGATCACGTTGAGTCTTGGCAGCAGTCTGTGCAGCAACAGAACCAGCCATGTTATTCATAGCCTCCGCCATTCGATCCTCCCTATTGGCATTGGCTCTCAGAACGTCATTCCTCCTTGGCGGCATGGTTTTTCTATAAAACCATCATCAAGTAGAGTCTTAACACTACTTCAATAATTCCAGAAATAACTTCCGGCCACATCAGCACATAATAATTATTCTGAACTTGACAACTCAAACGACCTAAACCGACAAATGATCAGACAACAACTCCTAACCTCCAATCTAGAACCTAAGGTTCCACAACCCCCAAAGAAAACCAAACCAAAGCTCTGATACCACAATGTAACACCCCGTTTTTCAAAGCGAGGGTGTATTTTTTTTTTCAAAAGAAATTAAAATAAAACAGAGAAATAAATAAGGTAACACCTTTGGATAAATAATTAAGTCATTATAATTTACAAGCAGCGGAAAAAGTTCTCAAAATATAAATCCAAAATGTTTACATAACAAAAGTGGTACAGTCTTCCAGTTTAAAAATAAAAGCAACCCAAAAGAAAGACATTTGTTCCCTCTGTGTCAACCTAGTCTGATCATTTTACAAAACAACTAAACACTCTGAGTGATCTCCACGCGCCCCGTGAGATCCTCCTAACGTAGCTCCAATCAAGCATTCCCATCTACATTCCCATCCGTAGTGTACAAATCGGTAGGATCATCCTGGCTCTCATCTGAGGGCAAAGCCCAGATTTCCACAATAGTTGTAAAGGGTCACCAACCGAAATTAACAGTTAACACAAACATTTAAGTTTTTAAATGCACAAAATAGCATTTCAACTTAGCATACACCTTAAAAGGGTTTCTATATGCCAAACATGCATAAACAAAGTTGAAAATGAAGTTTTTAATAAAACAGCACTGCTGTATTCGAATACAGCATCTTTGTATTTGAATACAAGGCTATTTCAGCATTCAGCAGCAAAACAGCATGTCTGTATTCGACTACAACAGTCTGTATTCGACTACACAGTAAGTCAGTGGCAAAACAGCATGTCTGTATTCGACTACAACAGTCTGTATTCGACTACACAGTAAGTCAGTGGCAAAACAGCATGTTTGTATTCGAATACAGCTTGCTGTATTTGAATACACATCAGACAGCAACAGAAAAACAGCAAAATTCAGCATTTTTCAACTTTTCAAAGGATTTCGAAATCAATCAACACTTACCCACAAATCCAAACAATCAAACTTAGCAATTATAGCGCAATCACCACGACATCTTGAGTTTCGAAACAGTTTTGCAATCAATCACACTTACACCCAACTCCAAAATAGAACACTTAGCGATTATAACACAATTACCACAACATCTTAAGTTCTGAAATGGTTTTGCAGTCAAACACGCGATCACACAATTCCCAAACATCCACACTTGGCAATTATAACACAATCACCACAACAACTTTAGTGTCGAAATAGTTTTACACTCAATCACATTCATACATAATCCCAAATCTTAACACTTAGCACTTATAACACAATTACTACAACATCATGAGTTTCGAAATAGTATTGCAATCAAACATGCTATCACCAAATTCCAAAACATAACACTTAACACTTATAACACAATTACTACAACATCATGAGTTTCAAAATAGTATTGAAATCAAACATGCTATCACCAAATTCCAAAACATAACACTTAACACTTATAACACAATTACTACAACATCATGAGTTTCGAAAAAGTATTGCAATCAAACATGCTATCACCAAATTCCAAAACATAACACTTAACACTTATAACACAATACCCACACGGACAAGATGAACCAACAATTCACAAATTACCAGGGTGTAGTCTCTCACGGACAAACACCTGTGCAGTCTCTCACGGACAAACACAATTCACCAAGGCGTAGTCTCTCACGGACATATTAAGAGATTCCCCATTCTTAATATACTTTTGACTTAAAAGATTTTCCACAACAAAACATTAAGTAACCAAGACATTAAGAGATTCCCCATTCTTAATGCCCAGTTAACTTAAACGATTTTTCCAAAACAAACATTAAGTAAACGAGACATTAAGAGATTCCCCATTCTTAATACTCATTTAACTTAACGATTTTCAAAACAAACATTAAGTAAACGAGACATTAAAAGGTTCCCCATTCTTAATACTCACTTAACTTAAACGATTTTCACAAACAACACACATTAAGTAAACAATGGTTTTCAAATTCCACACAGAACGAACTCAAACGTATTCACAAATTTATTACACAATTCACGCCAAAACACAACAATTCATTTCTCCACAAAATCATTTTCACGACGACATTAAGTAAACGCAGATATTAAGAGATTCCCCATTCTTAATACTCATTTAACTTAATGATTTTCTAACCAAAACATTAAGCAAACAGAAATATTAAGAGATTCCCCATTCTTAATACTCTTTTAACTTAAATGATTTTCCAAAACAAACATTAAGTAACCAAGACATTAAGAGATTCCCCATTCTTAACGCCCAGTTAACTTAGACGATTTTCAAAACAACCTTAAGTAAACAAGACATTAAGAGATTCCCCATTCTTAACGCCTAGTTAACTTAAACGATTTTCAAAACAACGTTAAGTGACCCAGACATTAAGAGATTCCCCATTCTTAACGCCCAGTTAACTTAAATTATTTTCAAAACAACATTAAGTAACCAAGACATTAAGAAATTCCCCATTCTTAACGCCCATTTATCTTAAACGATTTTCAAAACAACATTAAGTAAACGAGACATTAAGAGATTCCCCATTCTTAATTATCATTTAACTTAAACGATTTTCCAAAACAAACATTAAGTAAACAAGACATTAAGAGATTCCCCATTCTTAATACTCATTTAACTTAATGGTTTTCAAATTCCACACAAAACTAACTCAAACATACTTTCACATTCAATCCATAATTCACACCAAATCATTCTTCCACACAAACCACACAAAACACATCTCAAATTCTATAATTATCAATTACGAACACGTCGAATACGACGACACAAATCAACACAATCCATCACTCAAACACACAAGTTTCATTTACTCAAAATCATATATAAATGTGTTTAAATTCATTTTCCACGAAACATTCATCAATATAACCAAAACCTAACTCTAAGATTTTACCCATAAAGCCTTAGATACATTTTTCCCCAAATTAATACTCCAACCCTAACAAAATTCTTTTCCACACAACCACAGATAAGGCCCTAAATGCAAACTAAAATTTTGGAAGGAGCCCTTACCTTCACGTTAGCTTTAACGTGCGATTACGGTACCGCGTGTAAATCCGGTAAAATGTCCGCTCGCAACGTCGCTTCCAAAGTTGGTCCCCTAGCACCGTAGCGTAGCGGTGAGAAACTTTCCCTTCTATCTCTTTGCGAAACGAAGCTTAGATCTAGATGAAATGGGGAGGTTTGTGTTTGACGGTTTTGAAATCCCTAACACCGTTTTTCTTCGTTTTCGAAACAACAAGGAAGTATGAAGCTGAGAAATCCTTGCTTTCTTACCCACTAAGTCTTGGGTTTCTATTCTTGAGGAAAAGGAAGCAAAGAAAACGAAAATGGAGGGAGGGAGAAAAAGAAAGCTTCGCGAGAATAGTTGTTTTCTTCCTCTATTACGTTTCCTTTTCTTTCTTTTTTTCTTTTCCACTCTTTTTCTTTTCTTTCTTCTCACACACACACACACACATATATATATATATATATATATATATATATATATATATATATATATATATATATATATATATATATATATATATATATATATATATATATATATATATATATATATATATATATATATATATATATATATATATAATTAAACCTAAACCAATAAATATCTAACAACTCTCACATCCATCACTTCACTCACATCTCCAACTATTTTGATAAAAATATCTACTCTCGTCGCAACTCAATTGTCAAATACAATATTCAGCAACCCGAGATATTTTGAACAAAACCGCCCATAATTAAATTCTTCGAAACTCAAATAAATTATTCTTCGACAAATAATTTTAGTCCAATTTCCAAAAGTATATTTTCGACCTAAATACCGAAAACTGAGTTAAAAGCCTTAGCAATTTAACACAAAATACCCTAAAATTGTATAACTTAGGATTTAAAACTACGGGTCTTACAAGCAGCAACAGCAGTTTCAGCAGCAACAACAGTTTCAACAGCAACACCAGGCTCCTCCAAACTCTGCCTTCCAGCAACAACAACAGCCAATGTTTCAGCAAAAAAAATATTTTAATAATTATCAGCATGTTGCATCATCTTCACATCAACTTCCTCAACCTCAACAAGATCAAACTCCATACCGACCAACTATGTCAACAGTTGGCTTGATCAAACCAGATTTAAATCAACCTCAACAAGCTATGGCTCCTCCTTCGACTAGTGGTGGTGTAAATGTAGATGAAATCCAATTTCAAACCATGATGTCTCCTCCAACACAAATTAATAATACTTTTGAGGGACTTCTGTCGTCGGGTAACATTCCAGCAAATAATGATGGAGGGAGTGGAGCGATTGGTTAGAGGAATTATCACGATAATTGATGTACTTGAATAATTTCCTAATTTTATTTTTGGTTCGTATGAACACAATATATCTTGTCCTATTTAATTATGGTGTGTTTAATTTTTGGTTTGTAAGACATGATTTATTAATTTTGGAAAGTTTTATTTGGTTTGGTAGTAATTACTTTAATTAATATTAATATTATATTTTTATATATAATAGTTACTTTAATTTTTAAATTTAATTTTAATTTTAATTAAATTGTAATATTATATTAAATTTAAATTTTAAATTTATATTGATATTAGTTTATTATATATAATATATTTAATTTAAATTTAAATGTTATATTTTAAATTTAATTTAAATTTTATTTAAATTATAATATTATTATTTTAAATTTAAATCTTTAATTTATATTGATATTAATTTATTATATATAATATCATTTTTTAATATTAATCTCGAATTTAATAAAATTATTTTTTTAATAAAGTGAAAATTTTGTGGCGGCCTAAGCCCTCATAAAATATTTATTTTTTAATTTGTTTCATCCTTTGTGGCGGCCTAAGCCCTTACAAAGGGAGACATTTGTGGCGGCCTAGACCCCCACAAAAGCTTAATGTTAAATATCAGCTTTAACCTTTGTGGCGACCTAAGCCCTCACAAAAGAAGGCATTTGTAGCGGCCTAAGCCCTTACAAAAAGTGGACTTCGTGGCGGCTTTTTCCCTCACTAATGGCAACGAAAAGTTCAAATTATGTGGCCGTTTTGGCCACTACAAAGGTTTGTGACCACCTTATTTGTGGCTGCCTAAGGCCGCCACAAATGTCTCCTTTGTGGTTGTTTTCCCTACTTTGTGAGGCTTTTGGCCCTCACAAAATCAATGAATTCTTGTTGTGTTAGTTAGAGACAGAAGATCAATTGTTTGACACAATTATCGGTGCCAAAATAAATAGAGCATTGCTTGTCATAATAAAGTCACCAGAGACACGTTTCAGAGCACGTTAATCAGACTTAGAATATGATTTTCAAAGCGAAGTCTTGGTGTTTTTGTAATGTGTCCAAACATCATAGGATACATCGTAAAGTCACTAACAAATATATGATATGTGAACTGCATACTTAAATAAAATATTAGTACTTTAAATTGTTCCCACAAAATAATTTTTGTTATCATCAAAACAAATATTGGTCATAGTTTTTCAAACCAACTTGATTTTAACATCAACACTTAAGGTCTAGGCATCCTCGGACCTTTTCCACCTGCACCAGGACAACTCAAATTCATTGTGGTCACACTAGACTATTTTTTAAATGAATAGCAACTGAACTTTGTCTAACATCACTGTAGAAAAAATGACAAAATTTGTGTAGAAAAATGTCATTTGTTGACATTGTCTCCGATATTCAATCATTATTTGCTAAGGCACCCAATTCGCGTGTCAAAGGATTCAAGGCTTTTATGATGGCTTTGGAATCAACTTGAGATTTTCTTTTGGTGGAACACCCTCAAACTAATGGACATATTAATTCTGTCCACAAAATAATTCTCCATGGAGTGTATTTAAAAATCACAAAGTAAGTCCAACATAAATTGGGCAAACAAGCCCAATATTAAGATCCTGATGAGTAAAGATTCGACGTGGTGACATTAACACTAACAGATTGCACAACATGGAAATTACCCTAACGTCATTCCCAAGGGCACAACACACGTGCTAAAAGGTAATGTATTATGGTGTACTTATAATGTTCCATGCATCGCATAATGCACTTGAATCAAATATGCCCTAACACTTATCTTGGTATGTAGTTACATCGCGGACAACAACATCCGATTGTTAATTCAACAATCACCTCAATAATAATAGCAATAAACTACAACATATATTAGTACAATTACCCTATAAATAAAGAGTTCATATTTCAAGAAAAAAATCTCAAAATTAATAAAATTTTGGAGTATATAAGTTCATTGACTACCCTCCCTTAAACCCAATAAAATAATGGGACCGAACTTTAAATAAATTATTTTAACAGAAGACTTAAGATCAGAGACTTAATGATTTTTTTTTTAAAATAGAATCTTAGAGTTTGAGACTTTTTTTACGCCTCTAATCACACCATCAAACTTAAATTCCACATAACCCACTTCCAGTGATATACCTTGTGAATCATACAAGAACAATAATAAACCAACTCAATGATATAACATTAATTTTTTTTTAAATCAACTAGTCTCACAAAATAAAATAAAAATAGTACACATAGCAGCCGATACGGCACTCGTATCAAACATTATGAATTTGTTGAATGACTATTATGTGTAGATCGCAATCAATGGGATAGATAACGAAGGTAGAGAACAAAATTATCAATCAATGGTAGGTAGTGTGAAGATGATCGGAGTGGTAGGCGGTGGGCAGATGGGATCAGGAATAGCCCAACTGGCCGCCATGTACGGCTTCGACGTTTGTCTTCTAGATCTTAACTCTCAAGCTCTTTCAACTGCCTCCTCTTCCATCTCTTCTTCCATCAACCGTCTTGTTTCCAAATCCCACATCTCCCAGGCTACAGCTTCTGACGCTTTCAAACGACTTCGTTTTACCACTAATTTAAATGACCTCTCTGTTGCTGATTTTGTTATTGAAGCTATTGTAGAATCTGAAGTGGTTAAAAAAACTTTGTTTGTTCAATTAGATAAGATTGCTAAGACTTCTGCAATTTTGGCTTCTAATACTAGTTCTATCTCCATCACTCGTTTAGCGTCTTCTACTACAAGGCCACAACAGGTTTCTTTTTCTTTTTTTTTTTAATATGCATACTATTAGACACTTGCTACCCAGCACCAACACTTTAACCTGTGTCCAGTGTTAACTGTGGCACGCTGACACATGTGATTGCATTCAATTACCTTTTTACTATCTCCATTTCTTTTTATAAGAGTCATTTGGATTATAGTTGAGATGACAAAAGTTGATATATTTGATCCATAAAAGAAACTGAGGGAGTATTAGTTAGGTATGTATTAGCTACATAGCACTGACACTTTAATCGTATTAAAGACAGGTGTGTCATGTAGGCAAAGGTTAATTGTTAGTTTGTTATGGGAGTAGAAATTTGTAAGCATCGGTGTTAGAGTTAAAGATGAATAGCATATTTAAAATAAGCTTGAGAGTTTGATATTGAGAAACTTTTATGTGTTTTCCATATTGATAAAAGATAAAGAAATGAATTTAATGAGTTCTCTATTTCTAGAGCAACTAATTAACTAACTCTACCAACCTAATTGAATCATTATTCAATTCTAAAAATCTAATTGAATCACTATTCTAAATATTCTTAACATGTTGAATCCTGGATCTTCTTCTTAATACTCTTTTAGGGTTCAAAGCATTCAATTGCTTTAATTGTCAGAAATTAAACTTGGGTTATGTCATTCGGTGGCTTTTTGTAGGTGATAGGAATGCATTTTATGAATCCTCCGCCTGTGATGAAATTGATTGAGATTGTGCGAGGTGCCGACACTTCTGATGAGACATTTGCTGCCACAAAAGCACTCTCACAGAGGTTGTGATCTTAATTTTGCTACCATCATCTGCTATATTTGAGTATGATTATGAAACACTCACTCTATTTAATTTGCATCTTCATTTCAAAAGACAATAATGTATGTTTGTTACTGTCCTTCTGAAATATGTGAATGTGACCTATGTGGGTATGATGGAAGAGGAATTAATTGTTGATGTTTGAGACTGCTATGTTCCCATCCCCATAATTTTATTTATGTAGGTTAATATTATTTTCATGAAAATAATTATGAGGATCGTCGACTGGTTTTGCATATGGACACATTTTTGTATTCATTAGAATTAGAATAGACAAAAATACAACAGAATATCATGTTCTATTATATATAATTTGTTTCATATGTTTAGCAGAACCATACTGCATTACTCTTTTACCTTATGATTTTCAATTCATTTTTTGATATGTTGTGTCAAATATAGATGATTTTGGTCCTCCAGTTATTCCATGTTTCTAGAATTGGTCAAACAAACGGAAATACAGGGCAACACTTGTCACATGGATTTTTTAAATTTTGCCATCCTTTTTGTAGTTTCCTATGTATTCTCTGAGCACAACTGTAGAGACTAAACCCTTAGAGGATCTGAAGAACATTTCAAGGTTACCTCTCCCAAATGGTGAATTTCCATACGCATGAATCAGGGATGAAACCAATGACCACATGCTTATGAGACTAGAACGGCTTATCACTTGGACAACACCAATGGACTTTCCAAAAAGTATACATGCTACATTCTATCTGTCCAACAAGCAAAAACAAGTGGCTGAGACCAGTTCTAGAAACGCGTAATAAGTAGGGCACCAAACATAGGAGAAAGATTAAGTAGAAATGAAACTTAAATTATGGGTATTTTGTCAGGACCAAAAATATAATTAACCCTAGAATAAAATCCATAGCTGTTGTTGTTATGTATTATTCTTTTCTAACTTATTTACTATGCATCACATTAATATCTTTATGCTGAACTGCCTTTAACATGCATACATTGTCTCTGTTTTCTTTCTCTTCCCTGGTTCTGAGATTCTTTTGCTTCATCCTTCTTGTTCAAGACAGCTAGGCACAATACCTATGGTTCTTCTAATTTATGCTGGTTCAATATGTGTTGCAGGCTCGGCAAGACAGTAATAACCTCCCAGGATTATTCAGGCTTCATAGTGAACAGAATCCTTATGCCTATGATAAATGAAGCATTTTATGCTTTGTATACCAATGTTGCAACCAAAGAGGATATCGATACAGGAATGAAGTTGGGTACTAACCATCCCATGGGCCCTTTAGAGCTTGCAGACTTCATTGGGTTGGATGTATGCTTGTCTATAATGAAAGTTCTTCATGCTGGCCTTGGGGACAATAAATATGCGCCCTGCCCTCTACTTGTGCAGTATGTCGATGCTGGTAGACTTGGAAAAAAACGAGGTATTGGCGTGTATGACTATAGTAAAGAGCCAAGATCTATAAAATCATCTTCTCGTCTCTAAAATGTTTGGTTTCCTTGGAAGAATAAGTTGTCCACATTTGTACCTTGTGATCTCCCTTTTACTCTACATTTGTTTTATTATATCTTGTCTCTTCTGTTTGGTGTCAGACTTGCTACCAAAAGCTTCCAGTCGCATGTATAATAGTTTTAATAGCAACCCAAGAACAAAAATTATCTAGACAAACAAGTTAATCATTGTTAATTTGTCTCTCATTTTGATCGCTATATTGCCTTTTTCAGTACAGATAAAAGACAATCTTGTGTGAATTTACTAAATTTTGTAAATCAATTAATTGGTCACACAATTTAAGCTCCATTAATTGGTCACACAATTTAAGCTCCACTCTTGAGGGAATTAGTGCAAAGATTAGGAAACAATGTGTTTACGGAGAAGGTTAGGAACGTAGCAAGGGAAGCCGAGTGAAGTGTTCGAAGTAATGAAGCTAACAGACTGAAACGATTTTCCTATTTCAATATCACTATCGCGTCTTGGATGTTCGATAATACAACACTCAATCTTTGTTGCAAATTTCTCAATAGTGCAAAGATTAGGAACAATTTGTTCACGAAAGAGGTTGAGAACGTAGCAAGAGAAGCAGGTGTGGAGTGCAGGGTCTAGGGGAAAGGTGATTGAACCTTCCATTTCCAGTTCAACAGCATAGTGATGGACTGATGGTGGAGAAGTTATAGTACCAAGCGAATGATAGCGTAAACTCTAATCATGTCTATTATTTAGCAATTTTAACAATATACATCAATCAGAGAAGAAGAGAAAGGCGAAGAAGCAATGGGAGGCTGGGGTCCTTTAAATAGGGGATACCTTTAGCAAGTTACCTGTTAGGCTGTTACCATGATACTAAGATTTTAAAGCCGAATGACAAAAAAAGTCTAACTACTTATTGTAATTAGAGATGTATTGGATTATGATTTTAAAAGACCTTTTTGCATAAAAAGGTTTTGTGGATTTTAAAAGATTTAATGACTTTTAAGATTTGTAGTTTTGATTTTAAAGATATATATCATAAGAATTTATAAAATTTGAAAAAACTGTGGATTTATAAGATTTTAAAAGACCAATGAATTTTAAGCTATTTTAAGCAATTAATTAAGAGAAATGATTAAAACACACTATTTAACACAATATTCTCCATACACGATTTTGTATTTGCTAAAATTTAAATTATTTCCACAAAATTCAATTCTTCATATTAAAAATCATGTCAACCATTATTATTCTGAACACATAATCTTTATTGATATACAAAGAGATTAACAAATTTATTTTGGTTTTAATGAGTGTTACCCTTATATGTAATAATTTCATTGATATTATCTCTATTAATTTTTTTAAAAGAATCTACAAACTAGACTAATAATAATACATTTTTATTTTAAAAGTTATTATCATGATTTACGATATCTTGAAGATTAATTACACGCCTTGAAGTGAATCTAAAAATTCACGTTATTTTTAAGTGAAAAAATCTTTTGTTATTTTGATATTGTATGTGACGATTATAAAAAAATATACTCCATAATTTATAAAAGAAAAAAATATTTCTATAGAAATAAGAAAAATTGAAAAACAATCCTTTAAAGTTTAAACACTATATATAAATGTATAAAATAAATAACAAAATTATAGAAGGTAATGAAATATTTCAGTGTTGAACGCAAGGCAGAGACATAGATGCAACACTTCAGTGTTTGTGGAGTGAAAAGATGTGGAACAACTTGATGGAGGGTGATGCAACACGCAATCTTCGTTCCAAAGATCATGAACAGTTTGTTCCCGGAGGAGGTTGAGAACAGAGCAAGATGTTGGGTATTCAATTATGAGTCATTAGTCCCACATTAACTAGGAATGAAAGCTGTATTGGATATATAAGGAGAATGATCCATACACCTAATGCCTTAAGGTTTTGGGTTGATATGTGGTGTCTAAGTCTCTTATAAATCTTTTTCCGAATGTTGTGTTCAACTCCCTCCTCTTACAAAATTAACTCAGACGTCCCACAACATATTGTCGAATATAAATATATGATACACTTATAAATGAAATGAGGATAATATTATCATATTATTATATTTTAATAAGAATGTCTTGAGTTGAATTTTCACTCTCAATAAAATATTAATATATATTTTTATTTAAAGATTATAACAAAATATTTCTCTTTTTTTTATTCAATACAATTTTTCTTTAAGGAACATGTATTAAAATATTTTATTATTCTTAATTATTAATTTAATTAATAAATATTGATATTATTATGTTGAACATTATATTATGAATTCAAACTTAAAATTTTATATTTGTTTATATAAATTTTAGATCGTGATTAATACTCTATCTGATGATTAAAAAAAATTATCTTATTAATTTAGTGTCATCCTTATCTATTTTTTCTTTTTCAATTGTTGAAAAATTAAAACTATTTTTTTTCTTAAATCATTTACACATAATTATCACATGAAATTAAGTCAATGGGAACGGATGTTTGCACTTAATTTTAAATATGCATGATAAGTAAAAAAAATTATGTATACAACATCCTTATGTTTAAATTTCTCTTATTATTTTTATTATAGTTTATGTGTTTTAAGATATTAATTATTGTCACTCCAACTTCACCAAACTATTATGACTTTGTGTTATAATTAAGTTAAAAATATTCATGAGTATTTTCAAGTTTTAATTTTGTCCCTAAAAAAATTTAAATTTTTGTATGAGTAGTTTGGTTTTTCTAAATCTTATTAAATTTATTTATTAAATATTAATTTGTGCTCGTATGTATTTTACAGCCTATTGAGCTTTTCTATAAAATGTAAAAAACTAAGAATTAATTATTTATAATATTAGGCTATTTGTATAAGTTGTACAAAAATTTGATCAAAATCCAGAATAGTAGGCTCTTTTTAGTTCACCGTGATGGACTGATAGACCAATCTAACAAGTTCACCATAACTGCGAAATTTTACAATGTACCTCCCATATATTAACACTCCATAAATGTGATAAATTAATATATTTATCATCATATAAATATTAAAAAAATTCATTTTCTCTCATAATATTATTTTAGTTTTCCGGTATACAAGCGAGTGTTATTTCTTTTATTAGAAATTTATTTTTAAATTTTTCATTATACTTTAAAAAACTTCAATAAGAAAACTTTTTTTAAAGATTTTCGGAACACACCTCTTTACTGATAATTACCAAAAAAATTTAAAATCACAAGTTTTTTGGAAAATATTTTATTTCTTCTTTTTTAATTCATTTTTATTTTTATTTTTTAGTGGCTGCTGTAGTAATAATAATATTAATAATAATATTAATAATAATAATAATGATAATAATAATAAATAAATAAATAAAACAAACAAACAAACCAACCACCTCCACTTCACCTCATTTTTCTCAGTTACTTTACCCCTCACCCCCATTTTCAATATTTTTTTTCTTCTTTCCTTCTCCTTGCTTCTTCTCACTCCACAATACTTAAACATTCAACCCTTAGAAGGAACTTAACATCCCCAATAGCATAATTTCTCAAGTTCCTACAAATTCTCTTGGTTAGGATTTTGGATTAGAGCTTGTGCTCTAAGTAAGGAGAAGGGTATCCATCTCTTGAGAGTTGTTTATTGAGACTCCTTGAGTTAAATACACAACTCTAATGCTAGTATGAATATCTAGAAAAATATAGTTTTGGTTAAAAATCTTATTTTGTATTTAGAGTAGATTTAAATGATTTTTAATTATGATTTTCTAGAGTTAACTAAACTTTAGAATAATTTTTCTAAAGTCTTGAGAATATTTTTTTTTACTCAGATTTCTCAGCTGAGGGTACTCTGTCAGAAATTTTTCTAAAGTCTTGAAAGTTAAATAGGAATTTTATAAACTTGGGAACGTTAGAGTTACAGAGGGTACTCTGTCAAAATTTCGAGAAAAATTATATATTGTTATGAAATGATTATTGAGGACTAATTAGTCGCTTATTAGTTAAGTTAGTTGGTAGGCTTGCCAAGCTACGAGTATAGCTTGTGCGCTGGTCACAACGTTTAGTTTTCGGGTCGTGACAAATTTGACCCACATGATACTTAAATAAATTAAATAATTCAAAAACGTCAAATAAAGAAAGATGTGTATCGAAAACTTTGTCACAAGTTTTTCGGTACATGAGTTCACCAGAAAACTTGTGAAAAGTTTTTCGGTAGTTTAGGTTTTCAACCTTTTGTACCGAAAAATTTATTAAAAAAAAATAATAGTAGTTTTCGGAAATGTTTTGCGTGCGACAAAATTGAATTGATTAGTGCGAAAATCTTTAAATAGTGAAAAAAAAAGTAAATTTGAGTTTATAAAATAATAAAAAAATCGAAAATAAAGTTGACATTTTAAAAATATTGTGAAGGTATAAAATAAAATTTTCTACTAGTTGTCACCACTTATTAGTTTACCTATCCACATAACTCAACAATGTAGATTTTTACTCTCAAGAAACATGCAAACACATTAATTATTATACATAGATTGACAATATGCACTCATATAATATTACACATTAAGGGTGAAGTAGCAATGTCAATCACAAGAAAGAGAGATTTGATTTGTGATTTAACTTTTTTAAATTTTTTTTTTGAAAACAAGAAAATAACTCAAGATTGATCTTGTTGTGAAAACAAAAAATGGAGAGCGTTCTTGGTTCTAAAAACAGAAAATGGAGAATGTTCTTAGTTAGATAAAATCAACAATTTAACTTGATAATCAAAAGGACTGAAAGTAAATAGAGATAATAGAAGAGATATCACATAATGATATGTCCTACTTCACCCAACCCGAGTTGCGTCCAGTCCCCTTAACCGTGAGATTTTCTACTAAGTGTTCAAACGGAGAACATTCTTGGTTTTACACGTTTTTTTGTTAAGATCAACCTTGATATGTAACAACAATTCCTTTCCACCCAGAAAGTATCCAATCAAGTCACTAACCAATCTTTAGAGAATTTTACAATTCACCTTTTAACCATAAAAGGATTTTTACAAAAACTACTCAAACTATAAGCAACCCTATAATTTGGAGTTTACATAATAATGATTTATAGAGATTGGTAGAATCTGAGTATGATCAACTCGTGTTTGAGAATAAATTATTGACAAAAGAATTCGGTGGAATGATTATAATATTTGAAGAGAGAACATATCTGAATATTTTGCAATTGAAAAGTTGCCAAGGATGTAAGTGATGGATTTTCTTAACACTTGTAGTTCTGCGTTTTTCTTGAGCTTGGGGTTCCTTTTATAGGCTTCAAGGAGGTTGATGACAACTATTATGACCATTGAAAAGGTATTTTGCCGTCATGTGTCAGACTTGACCAAATACTAAACTTTTAAACTTTGAACGTTACTATTTTGAAAATTGTGTTTATGCTTATGTGATAACAATGTTTGATATGTAGCTTCTCATCATTGACTGTGATGATCCTTTGTTTATGCACATAAACATCTCAGAGATCTGTTTAATCGATTCAGATTAAGACTGCCTTTTGAATTGTGCAAAATAGGTTGGAGAATAATGATATAAGGCTGGAGAATGATGTAACAAGGCTGAAGAATGATGGTTAGTAAGCTGGAGAATGTTCGTATCATTCTGGAATGATGTCATCATACTTGGAGAATGATGTTGATCATTCCGGAGACATTTGTTAATAATTCTAGAGAAAGATGTTTGTTGTTGAAGATCATGTGTAACATACTGGAGAATGTTTATCAATCTGGAGACTGATGTTACACTGCTGAAGAATGATCATTTGTCACTTTTGTTTTGAGTTGTGCCTTTTAATCTTTGATCCTTTTGAGTGATTCTTTATCTCATATGAGAGTTGTATATTCCTATTATATGAATTGGAAATCCATTTGCGATTTGCAAGAGCTTTCCTTGCATTTAAAACTAATTTGATATTGCTTGTTAGTTCTTGATGATTAGCTTTTGCCTTTGTTAATCTTTTGGAGTAGATCTTTCTGGTATGATCTTTGTGTACCTACTTCTGGTACCTTCATAATAGGGACTTGTTTATCAACAGACCAAAAATGTTCTTGTCTATCGTAAGCCATCAACTTTGGGAATTAATCTTGCTTTTTATTCTTGATGTATTACTTTGCTTTTGTTGATCATTTTCTATTTGAATTTGTCAGAAATAATCTTTAGTATATAATTATGTTCTTTGTAGTAAATACTGGGGATTTTCAATATATATTGATGTACTTTCATTGCTCAGGTTGATCTTAAACTAAATAAGACTTTGTTCTTTGTAAACCATAATGTTCTTGGATTAAATATGTCAAAACCAAAACATTCTTGGATTTAAAGCTGTGAAAAAGAGAACGTTCTCCGTTTTCCAGACTTCAGTTTTAATAACTAGAACATTCTTTGTTTTTCATACTGCTGTCCAGAATGATCAGAACGTTGTCAAGAATGTTCTTCGTTCTTGACAGTCAAGCTGGAGAATGATCAATCTTGCTTGAACTTGTTTGATTAATCATAATCCATAGCTTTTCTACTATGTATTTTGAATTGATTCTTTGCTGAGATGAATCATTTGTATTCCTTGAAGAGTATATATCACATGATTGTGATATACAGAAACAATGATTGTGAAATCCAGGGGCAACTTCTTCTTCAAAAGAGGGGATCATTTGTTCTTGAAATCTCAGAATTGTGGAGAACATTCTCCGTTTTCCAGACATATCAAGAATGTTCTTCATTCTGTCTTTGTATTTTTGCTTTCTTTTCAAATGATCTGATAGTGTTTCAATAAGTGTACTGAATCATTGCAAGTAATAATAAAACGGTAGTACCGAGTGTCGAACTCAAGGATTGCGTTTTACTATCGAATTATATTTACTTACTAAAATTGAACAAAAAGTTCCCAAATTGATTGAAATAATATTTGAAATTAACAACAGTAATAAAATTGATCTTTTATAATGAGAAAAATGTCAGTGATGAGTTTCACTTCGAATCTAACCTTGGTGTCTAATTTGATCCTAGTTATTGAATTCTTTCATTGAATTATTACCGAACTCTCTTTATTATTCTTGTCCTAATGTCTTAGTGACAGAACCTTTAACTCCAAAGTAACCCCTAATTCCTTAGTAGATTTAAGATTAAAATTAAGCATTATCGTATAGAAATTCTCTTGTAAACTATTGTTTTGCAACTAATTTAATTGGTTTTATGACCTGCATCTATCCCTAGACTACAAATTCATGGGAATTTGTAGAAAATTTTAATTAACTAATTTAATTCGTTTCATGAACTCAAGCATTCCGTTTCAAAATAAGAATCATAGAATTTTAATGTTGATCAAGCAATAAAAAGCATTAAGCACAGAGATGAGAAAAATAATTCAATAAACTCATTCATATAACTAGAAATCAAATCAGAAAAATAAGGGTTTCATCTTGTTACACTCATCCCTAACAAATAGGGTTTAGTTACTCATGACATAGGTAAAAAAGATAGAGATTAGAGAAGAATTACAAGAAGGATTCATGAATGATTCTTGATAAAACTGCTCCAATGGCGTTAGAGACGGCCGTCTTTGAGTTTCTATGCTAGGGCACAAGTCTCCCCACTTCCCAATAGTCAAAAAGATCCCTAAACAGTAAAAAAAATTGCGTTTTTATGAATGCTGATGCGTGTCGCGCGCCCTAGGCACAAAAATTGCGCTCCGGGCACGCCTGGACAGTGCTGAAAGGCTGAAAATGCGGCTCGGGCGCAGCTGGCGCGCTTCAGGCGCACATCTTCTGCTGTCTGACGTGTTTTGCATTTTACTCCTCTTTTGAGTCTGAATTTGGTTCCGGTGTCTTCATGAAAGTTGTAGCTATAGATCTTAGCTTTCATTTTCACTTGGTTTGACTCCAATTGGACATCTACAACGCAAGATATGACTGAAATACTCCACATAGGTCATGTTGATTTCTCACAAAAAGTCAGCACTGCACTAAAACAAAGTAACAACGCAAAACTACGAAAAATCTCTACTTAATTAAGCAAAGAAGAACATAAACATTTTATTAAATCAAAGAACTAAAATCAACAAAGTATATCAAATAAATCATTAAATTAACTAATGGTTAAAGATAAATAAGACTAAAATCAATAAAAATTATGCATATGATGAAGAGTTATCACAACCCCAAACTTAATCTATTGTTTGTCCCCAAGCAATAATTAATTTCAGATTTGGTGCAGTTAAAACTAACCTTAAACTCAATTTCTCAAATCAAATCAAACTCAATTCTCAAAGTTTCAGCTACTGTAAAATATTCATCATACTCTATGGTTGCTTACAAAAAACAACACAATTCGTACACTTTAGCATTCATTCATCAAGTTCAACTCTCTCTTCACAAAATCTCACCAAAATTTCTCTCAAGTGTTTATAAAGGGTTATGAATTTATCACTCAAATCCTAGAACATGCATCACACTACCATGGGCTTGAAAAAATTATAGTTAGCAATCACAATGCAACAAGCACATACACTTTTGGAGGACTTTCGGGTTGTAATGGGGCTTAGGTAAGGGTAGAACATTTTGGGATAGTAGGCTTTACTACTTGGAGTTAGGCATACATTTCCAAATTATTCTACCATTTTTTTTCTTCACCTTTTCGTTTTGGAGATTCTCAAACATTGACAAAAGAACCAAGAAGATATTAATTACCAAAGTACACAAGCTGATTTTTTTTTTCTTCTTTTTCTTTCTTCTTTCTTCTTTTTCTTTTTGAGAGAATTACCACCCCAAATTTAAAAGGTTGTTATCTCATGAGCAACCCCAAACTTAGAACTTTATCAAGACAATAAATTTTTTTTCTACCTAACTCCAAGTAAGGTGATTTAATTAAAGTCAGATGTTTGGCTTGTAATGTGGCTAGTAATCGAAATAAAAGGGCAAGGCTCAAAGGGGCTAATAAAGGGTAAAATTTTCATAGGGTAGTTAGAAAGGCTCAAACGACCAAACAAAATTGCCTCAATATATGCATAAATTACAAGTGATGCAAGTCAGAATTAGTGCAAGTTCTAGAGGGATAACACAAGTCTGGATAATCACACAACAAAGAATTTAAGTGTTTAGGCTCAAAAGCTCACAGCTAGGATAATAAGAAAGAGTATGAACAATCAAAATAATGCCAAACATGCCACTACAAAATTTATTTAGTTTCTTTTTTATTTTTATTTTTTTTAAAAAAATGGGAGTGAGACTTCGACAACCAAGGAGTAATCAACATTGCATGAATTAGTGAAACTCATCGAATTGAGCAATGATATGCGCAAAGAAATAGAGTTTAAATTTCAAAACCCAAACATAAAACTTAAGATCAAATGCAAGTTGTTAATAATTATTCATCATAGTGCACATTTACACACAATTAGAAAGAGACAAATTCAAATAACAAAAATAAGATTAGAAAAAATAAAAGATACCTCTACCTGTGGGTTGCCTCCCACGAAGCGCTTCTTTAAAGTCATTAGATTGTCGCCTCAACTATTGTCAAGGTGGCATATATGACAGGAAGAACACATCATCCTTCTTCTTCTTTTTGTTTGGTAGAAGTTCCATGAACTTGAGAAATAAAAGACGTTGCTTCCATGTCCTTCTCAAATGGACATTGATGAACAAGGCATATATTGAATCTCGAACTTTATCAGTCTCTTCTTTTTTCTTTTCCTCGTTCGTCTTTTCCTCTTGCTTATCTTATTCTACCACAACAATGAAATTATCTTCAATCTTCAACTTCTCCTCCATCATCTCAAACTTAACCACTTGCTCAAATAACCTCTCACATTGACTTTCAAATCTTTCAATTGAAACCATGTTATTCTTCATGAATTCAACCAAAACGTCCGTAATGTGAAAGTCTTTGTCATCTAATTCTTTGGATAGAATTTTAGGAGGTAGAATTTGTTCTTAATAGATCTTTTTAATATTACACTCGTCTTTTTCTATAACTTTGAGAGAAAAAAAATCTTCATATTTTATTAGTTCATCAAGGTCATCTGAACAATGTCCATTCTTATGTGCTTCTCCATAAAAGTCACACCTAAGAGGCTTCCACGGAGGGATCTGAGGGTGATATTTTAAAAATATATAGCTCAAGATTTACCCCTCAATCATGCGACATATACCCGATATAAGACAAGTATCACACTCTTCATATAATTGTAGTAGAATATCATCATTATAATCTTCCATGCTCTACCGCAAATAGTTATCTCAAACAAAGAAGAGACAAACCACTAGACATGACATTAGCAAGTTCAACAAATAAAAAATAAAAGAATTTTTTTTTTCTAAAAAAAAATAAAATAAAAAAATAAAATAAAAAATTTTATTGTAGAGCAAAAAATTTCAATTAAGTAAATAAATTAAATTTAATAGTGATATGGCAATTCCTAGCAACAGCGCCAAAAACTTGATAGCGTTTCAGCAAGTATACTGAATCGTTGCAAGTAATAATAAAACGGTAGTACCGAGTGTCGAACTCAAGGATTGTGTTTTACTATCGAATTATATTTACTTAATAAAATTGAATAAAAAGTTCTCAAATTGATTGAAATAATATTTAAAATTAACAACATTAATAAAATTGATCTTTTATAATGAGAAAAATGTTAGGGATGAGTTTCACTTCGAATCCAAGCTTGGTGTCTAATTTGATCCTAGTTATTGAATTTCTTCATTGAATTATTACCGAATTCTCTTTATTATTCTTGCCCTAATGTCTTAGTGGCAAAACCTTTAACTCCAAAGTAACCCCTAATTCCTTAGAAGATTTAAGATTAGAATTAAGCATTTCCGTATAGAAATTCTCTCGTAAACTATTGCTTTGCAACTATTTTAATTGGTTTCATGACCTGTATCTATCCCTAGACTACAAATTCATGAATTTCTCATCTCAAGCATTCGTAAAGTCCACTTCCATTTCAAAATATGAATCGTGGAACATTGTAATGTTGATCAAGCAATAAAAAACATTAAGCACAGAGATGAAAAAAATAAATCAATAAACTCATTCATATAACTAGAAATCAAATCAGAAAAATAAGGGTTTCATCTTGTTACACTCATCCCTAACAAATAGGGTTTAGTTACTCATGACATAGATAAAAAAAGATAGAGATTAGAGAAGAATTACAAGAACATGAATGATTCTTGAGTTTCTATGCTAGGGCACAAGTCTCCTCACTTCCCAATAGTCAAAAAGATCCCTAAACAATAAAAGATTATGTTTTTATGAATGATGATGCGTGTCGCGCGCCCCAGGCACAGGATTTGCGCTCCGAGCGCGCCTGGACTATGCTGAAAGGCTAGAAATGCGCCTCGAGCGCAGCTGGCGTGCTTCAGGCGCACAACTTATGTTGTTTGACGTGTTTTGCATTTTACTCCTCTTTCGAGTCTGAATTTGGTTTTAGTGTCTTCATATAAGTTGTAGCTATGAATCTTAGCTTTCATTTGCACTTGGTTTGACTCCAATTGGAAATATACAACTCCATATATGGCTGAAATACGTCACATATGTCATGTTGATTTCTCACAAAAATTCAGCACTGCACTAAAACAAAGTAACAACGCAAAACTAAAAAAATCTCTACTTAATTAAGCAAATAAGAACATAAAAATTTTATTAAATCAAAGAACTAAAATCAACAAAATATATCAAATAACTCATTAAATAAACTAAATGTTAAAGATAAATAAGAATAAAATCAATAAAAATTATGCATATGATGAAGAGTCATCATGATCTTGCTTTTAATTTATAGAATAATGTGATAATTTATTGTTGTATTTGATCATCTTCTTCATGAAGATGCTTTCTTGAAGATGTAATAATCATTTTCTTGAATGATTGATATATGATACATTCCTTTTGAGATTATTTTATTATTGAGTGGATACTTATGCACTTTGATGAAATGAAGGGCTTCTTGATTATTCACTTATGCAATTCATGTTCCTTAAACATAACTCAAGTGCAATCATTAGTAGACCACTCTTCATAAAACTTAGTTTTTTATTTAATAAGGTTTGTTGTCATTAAAACATACATCAAAAAGGTTTTTGCCTCAACAATCTCCCCCTTTTTTACGATAACAAACCTTTTGAATAAATCATAAGTTTTATGGATGGATATAGATAAAATGCAAGAATGTTCATAAATATGTAATTAAACTCCCCCCAAACACATGCAAGAGTTTAATTCTTATCATTGTAATTAAACTCCCCCTAAACATATGCAAGAGGTTAATTCTTAACATTCTTCATTAATTACTTTCATACTATATCCATCATATATTTCTCTCCCCCTTTTGGCATCTATCAAAAAGGTTGGAGAATAAAAATGAAGTAAACATGTAGGAAGCAATAGTATGCATTTACTATACATAGTAATCGTGTGGTTGATAAATGCAATCATATATCAAACAAGTTGAGTTTGCATTTAGCATTAAAAAACATAACATTTATGATGATCAATAATCATTTTAGTCAATATTACAATCAAAATATGGATAATGATAACAAAAGCAATATGACATAACTATATACAAACATATGCAAGCATTTTAACACACTTGAAAAAACTTTCAATGAATATATAAAAAAAATGAGTTGACTTCAGTTTTTAGAAAAATAATTTTTCTACAAACTCCCCTGAATATTATGAAAATATTCTTTAATATTTTTGAAGTTCCAAAACACAAGTAACAAGTCTCTTTGCTCTTTATCCTCTTTCACAACAGACAACATTTTAGTTACTTCATGTATGAGACTTTTTTATTTACTATTGCTATCAATTATGCTTTAAAAAATATTTAAACTCTTGAGATCAATTTTCACAAAAGAAATAAGCAACAAATAAGACTCATTTGAAAAGACATATATTAATATACCTCAAAATGCTCAAGTATCAATTTTTGACTTCATGCCATATTTTTTTTTTGGCTTAGTTTTGAGTTTTAAAGCAACAAAAGGCACAAATCATTTTCATGAAGACTAAACATATATTCTCTTGTTGAAACCTTCAAAAATAAATCCTAAACAAAGATATATATTTAAAACATGTTGAAGAATGATAGAGATTAGGCATATGCATGTACAAGTAATGACAAAGAGTGATGTGATCAATTTAAACTTTAAAGTCATACTTGCATAAAAAATAATATACATTTTTTCCTAATCAATCACATAATATCGTTTAAAAAAATTCATTCTTATCATGATACAATTATATGAATTGGGAGTAAGTGTACCTCATTTTGTGATCTTGTTCAACGACGAGTAATCTTTGAATAGTTTGAAGTTTCTCTTTAGGCTAATTCATTTATCTTGATTGATGGTTGAAATGAAACAATTTTAGCTTTTGTTGATTATAGAGTTCCTCTATTATGACATTAATTCAAGATTATTCTATTTGGCTTCATTGTTTGAATTTTTGGCTATTTGGGAGATCATTGCCATGTTATGATTGATATCATCTTTGAATGACATTCTTGTTCTAATTCCATCAGTTGTATCTCCAATAATTTGATTTAGAGGGTGATCACTTATCGTTCTCCAACTTTTAAGAGGAGAACGAAACAAAGATTGTTTATCAATCTAGTTTTCTGCGAAGCATTGTGTTGATGCTGTCCAAAATATTCTTCTTCTTCTTCATCGTTATCTCTTTTACTCAAATCAAGATCATCAAACAATATATGCATACTGATTTCATCTATAGTTTGGGCCTTGAGATTTTATATTCTATAATATTTATAGAATGTAGAGTATTTAGAAAATATACTTTAATGACATTTTAAAACAAATTTTCCCATACTTTCTTTATCATGCAAAACATAGTAATGACATTCAAAAATATTAAAGTATGGTATGTTTTGCTTTCTATTTTTTCAAAAATTAATATCAAGGTATGTTAAAGATATTTTCTAATAGAGCCAAGATTAAAAACATGGAAAACAAATTTTATGCCTTCTCCCCAAAATTATTTTTCAACAATAGGAGGAGTATGAAACGAAGATGGTTTATCAATCTCGTTTTCTTGGAAAACAATCTAATGTGGTTGTCCAGATTGTTCTTCCTCCTCATCATCTCTTTTTGATATAAATAACTGTATTTTTGTGAGAGGAAAAGTAAGAACAACAATACCTATATTATAGCCATATTTTATCATTAAATTTGAAAATAAATAAGTAGTGAACTAAGTTAAAAGATTAGACCAGTTTAAGTGAATCATAATTCAGAAAAACAACTTAATTTGAATTCTTATTAGCAATCTTATACACCATCTGGGACAATTTTAAAATTAGTCAACTACTTTTTGTTAATCATAGATAGTTTCCTAAGACCCAACAACACTGAAATAATACTTATTAAGAGGAAGTTAATATTTTATTTGCAACCACTAGATTATGGAAAAAAAATCTAATTATTATTAAGGCTATGAAGCATAATCTATTTTTTTTAACAAATATAAGTTGTTTTAGTGGACTAAGTCTACTCAATTTTAATTCTAAATTCCTAATTCTTTGCCCACATTTTTAAAAATTTTCACCCACGTTTTAGCAAAAAAATTATGTTTGTTGCATGAAGACTGAACATATATTATAATTTGTGGTGTCTGATGTTTGACAAAAAATATGTGAAATATCATATTCATCAAAGCAAATAACGTGTTATGTTATATTATTTTAACAATTCTCTCATATTTTTCTTCCAGATCTAATAAATAAAAAATAATAAAAATAAAAAAATAATAATAAAAAAGTAAATAATAATTTAAAAAAATCAAGCAAAATATATTAAATTGAAACAACTTTTTTCACATATTTCATATATTAAATACCTTCATATGAAGGTATGTTAAAGATATCAAGCAAAATATATTAAATTGAAACAACTTTTTCAAAAATTACACTATTTAAAAAGTAAGAATGAAATCGTTACCCATAGCAACAACTTTTTTCTTCAATGCATTATCCTTAAATTCTCTCGCTAAATTTTGTGAAATATATCATATGCATAACACATGTTTTGACCGAGGATTTTGCCACCAATTTTTTGGATTATTATAAGCATTTTTAATGGATTCATGTTCAATTTAATATATTTTATTTGATTTTATTAATATGATTTACTTTATTATTATTATTATTATTTATTTATTTATTAGATTTGAAAGAAAATAGGAGGAAGTTGTTAACAAAATAGAATTAAGTTGCTAATTTATCTATAAAATAGGAGAAAATTGTTCAAAGAATATATGACGTTATTTGTTTTGATACATTTACTCAACTGCATTAACTTTGATGTATTTTTTTTCTTCTACTAAATGTATTTTGTTTGATTTTATTAATATAGTTTTGATTTTAATTTAAATATTTTTATTATTATTATTTATTAAATTACAATTATTCAGTTATTAAAATAAAAAATAAAAAATTTAAAAGGTGATAAATAGTCGCATCTTCGCAATGAGACCTCCTACGGTAGAAAAAAAACATTATTCTCCTAATAGTAGCAGGACGGGGATGCGAACTCCTTAAAAATAAAAAAAATAAAACATTTTAACATATAAATTTTAATATAAGATATAATGAAAAATTTTAAATAAAAAGAGAATATAGATGAAATGTCCTTTGTTTAGAATATTGTGGTAAAAAGAAAAAATATCTCTACCATCTTGATAAAGAAAAATGTTGTTAAATTTTAGTTTAGAGCAACTCTTTAAAAATTATGGATAAATTCACTAGACTATGATTTGTCTTTACATAATAAAAATATAAAAATTGTTTTCTTTAAATAAAATAATAAATACCACTAAAAACTTATACATATAATTACGAGATTCTGAATAAATATTTTGTCAATTGAACTATAACTTAAAAGACAAATATTTAATTTTCTAAACAAGTAAAATGCAACTACATCAAGTTGTAGATATTCTAACAATGACCAACCAATATAATGGTAAGTCTAATGGTATATTTTCACCACTTCTTTTTTTATTAAGTGAAATTCATCTTGGTCTTCCCATTTTAAAAAAACTAACATAAAGTGAAATGCTGATATAAATTTCAACCAATAAAAAAATATATTGAAAACATAATTTTAAAATAATTGTTGACATGTTAAAATGATTGTTGACGGCACTTTTATTTATTTTTTTTTTCTACCAATATCATATTATACAAGTGATAAATGCTAAATTTTTTAACTATTTTAAGAAGGATTTGATTCTTGGTGGGTGTATATAAAAATAAATATATTAAAAAAAATCAATTACTCAAGTTAACATGTTAACTCTAAAGATTAGACTTACCATGATTAAAAGAAAATTGTAAATTTTTTTAAATGTGTATTTAACTTCTAAAAATTTTAAAAATAATTTTTTTAACACAAAATTTATACTTTAACTAACAATCATCATCATATTTTTGAATAAACCATCATTTTAAATTTTAAAATTATAAATAACGATCAAAATATTTCTTCAACTTTCTAGTCGACAAATAACTCTTTAAAATAATGAATAGAAAAAACATTTTAACCAACTTTAAAAAATAATTTATATTTCATAATTTGAAATCTCAGATTCACTTGCATTCAGTAATGGTGTATTTCACATTTCAATAATGCTACCAACACCCCCTCAAATTGCTACTCACACCCCTCAAAATTAAAAAAAATTAAAATGTCTAAAATGCCCTTTTATCAATGTTACAAATTTATTATCTCATAACTCACATTTATCAACTTTCATCACACCTCATAACTCACATTAAAGAATCATCATACCTCACTAACCAAAACTCATAATCATTAAAAACCTATATCACTCACTCATAACCTACCCTACATCACATTGTGGTTAAAGCTACATAAAAAGGTATATTTGTTGGTCTGTATTTTAGTTTGTATTTTTTTTTCTTCTAAATTTGGGGATTTTACGTGAACTCAGTTCACCTACGTTATGAGGTTACGTGAACTGAGTTCACGTATGTTAAAAAAAATTAAAAATTTCAGAAACTACGCAATTTGAATTCACGTACACATTCGTGAACTCATATTGCGTAATCAATGGAGTTTTAAAATTTAACCCTCAAAATATACGTAATCTGAATTCACGTACACTTACGTGAACTCAGATTGCGTAATAAATGAATTTTGAAAAATAAGTCATGTACGTGAACTCAGATTGCGTAATCAATGAAGGTTGAAAAATAAATCATATACGTGAACTTCAATTTACATAAGGTTACGTGAACTGAGTTCACGTACATTTACTAGATTTCAGATCACGTAAACATACGTGAACTCAATTCACGTAAACCTACGTAAATTGAAGTTCACGTACATGTTAAACAAAATATTGAAAATGAGTTATGAAGAAGATGAACAATGTGTTGAATGTAGAATGAAGAGGAAGAAGATGAGTTATGAAGCAAATGAGTTATGAAGAAGATGAAATGAAGAGAAGGGTAATTTAGACATTTTAATTTTTTTTAATATTTGAGGGATGTGGGTAGTAATTTAGGGGTGTTGATAGTGTTCACATTTTACCAAATACCAACACGACAACACCCTTGCTTAGCCGTACTTTGAAAACCACCATTCGACCCTTTAAAAGCATATGTAAATAGGAGATGGGGAAGATATCTCAGTAGAAAGACAGTAGAAAACCATTTAAAAAATGCACGCAAACTGAAAGGTCTCACTTCCATGGCGTCTTGGCATTTCCTCAAACACCTAACCTACACACTTGGCGCCCATTCCACGACGGCACTCTCCCGCCGCCTAATTCGCTCATCATCTCCTGCACTATCAATCTCATCTTCACTTCCTTTTCTCTCCAAACATCATCACAAAGTTAGTTACCACTGCCCTTCCCATAATAATAATATCCCAATCAAATTCAGAATTCATACGGCAGCTTCTTCCGCTCTACCAGACAAGGCTTCAACTCCCTATCTTTCTGTTCTGATTCACTGTCCTACAGATAATGCAGTAATTACTTAACTTTTATTTTTATTTTTTTTACTTTCTTTGTTGTTTACTATTTGTATATCTTAATGTTGCATATAAAGGAAGTAGGTGAGTTTATGATTTTCAAAAAGACCATAACTTTGAGTACTTTAATTTGCATTGTTGAAGTAGTAACTTAAGTACGTGGGTCTGTGTGGAAGCAAGTGTCACCTAGCGCCCTCTTTGGATAAACACTTAAATTAAAGGCTTATAGTATAGTAAATGCACTATGTATAAGATATTTCTCTGAGTTTGATGCACATGCACCTTCTATCTTCTATGTAAACAATTTTACATTGACATCCAACACCAATCGTTATTGTGTAGTTATTTTGTGATGATGACAGTTATAATTGTGTGATAAAATACAAAATCAATGGTTGTTATTAACTGATTGGTTTACACCTTTCTAATTCTATAGCAAAACATAAAATAAAATTAAGTTGTTTTCATATAAACTATAAGTCGTTTTCATAAACTATCTTGGGGAGCTTATGAAGATAAGTTGAAAACAGCTTATGAACATATGATAAGATGTTTTTATATGCTCTCCCAAATAGTCTCACAAGTGTTTGTCTGTAGATAAACTCATATAAGCCAATCGAGATACGCCCCTAGACTCCAATTCAATAAATGCTTAATTTCAAATGGCATGAAAACCTTATAATGTTGCCAAAATGTTTGACTTTAACTTTTCTTTGTGCTCACAAGGATGTGCTTTCAGAAGCTCTTTTATGCTTTGGTGCATGTTCTGTTACCATGGATCAAAATGATGCCTGTCAAACAATAGATGAGGTACCCTTTTGGCTTATTTTGTTTGTTTTCGTTTTGAAGATTAATTGAATCTGCGAAAAGAAATATTGTAAGCAATAAAAGAGGAAAGGATACCATATAATCATGTCTTCCCTTGCGCACAAGTTATGCTTAGATAACAATTTATAAATAATTGATTGGTCCACTTCAATTTGAATCACTTCAAATTTTTGTATGCCCAAGTTTAATTGTCCAACATCCAAACCAATATCGGTGAGATTGTTTAAGACCATAGAATGATCTCTGAAGTTTACAAGCCAACCCTAACTACCCCGAGCATCAAACCTAGGAAGTTGCTCTGCATGTATTTTGCTCCATATGTATTCCCTTTGTATCAAGAAAATATTTTTAATATTTAATAAGTGTTGTCAATCGCGGATTGCAGAAAATAGCGATTTGCTCAAATTCCGTTATGCTACAGTGCTACAGTTCCGTTACAACAGCTATTTGACAATAGTTTGTATTAAATAGTGTCTTGCGAAACAATAGCTATTTATTCAAATTCCGCTATGCTATAACGCTATAGCGCTGCTATAACCGCTATTTGACAACATTGTAATTAATTGATGTAAAGGCCATTTGTTCATGGCCATTTGATATTTAAGTTGCTTTGTAATCTTGGTCAAATTTAAGTAAATCTTCTAGCCACAAGATGATTCACAGTACAAATTGGTTCCACTTTTACAGTGAAGACCCATTGACATCCTGTAGGATTTTTATCTGAAGGTAAAGGAGGTAGAGACCAAATGTTGTTAAATCTATTGCTTTCAGTTCCTCAATCATTGTTTGCTGCCTCCTAAATGGTAAATTTAGCTTCTTGGAAAGTTTTAGGAATAGCAGTAACTGGCAAGAAGGTGGTGAAAATATACAGAGCAGAAGTAACATGACGATAACTTATAAGGCTAAATTGCACTTTTGGTTCTTTAAGTTCTTTTTAGGTTTCACTTTGGTCCCTTACGTTTTGTTCGTTTCATTTTGGTCGCATAAATTACTTACGTTAGATGCTTTGATCCCTCAAGTTATTTCCGTTCCATTTTAATCTCTTAAGCTGCAAACATTAAACACTTTGGTTCCGTAAGTTGCAAACATAATACACTTTGGTTCTTTCTAATAGTGTCTAACATTGTAACTTAAATGACCAAAGTGATTAAGTTTTGTAACTTAATGGACTCAAATGTTTGATGTTTATAACTTAAGGGACTAAAAAAGAATGAAAATAACTTTAGGAACCAAAACGTCCAATGTATGTAACATAAAGGACCAAAATGAAAGAAATAAAACTTACGGGACCAAAGTGAAACCTAAAAATAACTTAAAGGTCAAAAGGTATAATATAGCCTAACTTACAATCATACATATGGCGACGATTACGATTAATGAAGTAGATGACGGATGATATGGAAAAATGAAGATAAGTTGGAAAATGTAATGCTGGGCTCAAGATCTTGTTGAGATGAAGGATGGTCAAAAGAAGCTGCAACAAAATCCAGATGAGATAAATGCTAATCCGAAGAAGCTAGAGAAGCATTAACAATTACAGAAACCTAACTTAGAATCTGATTGAGATACTGAAGAAGATTCATGAGGATGACGATGATAAGTGTTCCTTAGGACGAGAACCAACTTCTTGAAGAGTGATGGTTGGAAGATTAAGAAAAGCAATAGGACAAAAGAAGGAGATGGAGTGTTTCTTCCTTTGAAATGAAATATTGAAAAATCTTAAAAGGGAGCCACTTCTACAGTGATAAAGACAAAGAAACAATGTATTGGAGGAGAATAACACCTATAACCTTTTTTATCCTCAAGCATTATGGAAAATATACTTGGTTGCACGAGTGGTGTGATTCTCTTTTCTTGTAGAAAAATCATGAACAAAATAAGTACAACCAAAACATGTAGAGGAAGTTTGTATGTAGATTCATATCATAAACGAAATCACTTGTATTTAGCATAGAAGATGAAATATGATTGATTGAAAAACCAGCAGTAAGGACTGCATATTCCCTAAATTGTAAAGGAACATCAATTAACCTGAAGTAAAAATCTATGAGAAGTACCAACTATCAAGAAGATGACACTGTTTGCTTTCTGCAATATCATAATGTTTTGCCGTGTGTGGATAACTAGACTGATGAATCATTCCTTGAGATGGTAAAGGACTTGAATAAGTTAAAACAGTATTATTTGGCATTACCAATCTCTAAATTTGATTTTGGGGACTGAACTAATAAATCTTTCAGAGTTAAAATTTTGAGAAGTCAGTTAATGAAAATTAATTCATACTGATTTTTAAATCCAAATGCATCTTGAGAAGTTGTCAATGAAAATTACAGAATACATCTAAATGAACAATTTATAATTGAAACTTGGACTGACTTTTCATTTTATGTTTAAAAGAGCAAGCATGTTTACTAAGTTGACAAGACTCACATTGAAGACTTTGCAAATGGGAAATAATAGGAACAATTTTCTTTACTTTTAAACTTAGATGACCCAAATGATTATGGAAAAAACATGAAGAGTCAACTGTAGCACAAATGGCTAAGGTTATGAAAAATATTTGAAATATCTCAACAGATATTAGTCTGTTTGAAGCAATATATGGCAGAAAACCACCTACTGTTTTGCAATTTTTGCCTAGGAAAGTGGGGGTAAGGTAGTTGCAAGAGAGTTGACTGGTTGAGATGAGGCTTCAAGACAACCTAAATATCATAATCCGTGATCTCTGAACAGTATGACTAAGAGGGCAGATCAAAGCAGATCTGGTTTTTAGATAGTTGTTTTTTCTCAAATTCAGACCTCAAGGCCCTTCTAAAGTGATAGCAAAGTTGGGACCGATGGCTTACAAGTTAAATTTTCCACCTACTTCTAAAATCCGGTCAGTATTTCATGTGTCACTGTTGAAAAAGCCAGTGAGCAGCTGCCAGTAAAACAAACTTTGCCTGCAGAAATGGAGAGAGTTAGAGGATTCTCAGAACCTAAGGTGGTGTTGGCCAAACGAACTCAATATCAAATTGCTGATCTAGTCTCTACACTACTAATTAAATGAAAAGCCTAGGAGGAAGACTTTGTTATCTGCAATTGATTTCTTCATTTAGTCCCGAGGACACGACTGTATTTCAAGGAAGGGCAAGTGATGAGGCTATGAATCCTAATAGTGTGATGGAGGTTTGGAGCTTAATAAGGTAGCAAGTATGCCATGCCCGTAGGATATGGAAGGTGTATTCAAGGAAAAGATAAAAAGGGACATGTGTGGCAGACTAGGGGAGAGTTGAAAAGGATTGGCTTCTAGGAGCAGGAGGAGCAAGGAAAGGGAGGGAATGTAACCTGTGGTCTGCTGCAGAAAAATACTCTAGTTTATGGAGTCTAGCATCTGGCTTGGGCAAGGAGGTGCAGACAGTTGCCTATTCATGTAGTCTTCTTATTTCTTATATTTATTATTGTCGACATTCCGCTGTCTCTTTCAGTACTGTTATACTCATTTCGGCAATTACAATTCTATAGTGTGTCTTTCTCTTTTATTTGTGAGCGTTACTTTGGATTGAATTTGCAAGTGTAATATCTGTCCTATCTGGCTGGCTTTAAGGTTGTTTAATGGTTAAATTTGGTTATAAGTCAGCTAGACATTCAGCACTATAAATAACACACTGTATACAGATTCCATAATGAACAACACATTACGTTTTTCTAATTCATTTTCACTTATTCTACTATTTGTCAAACTCTATTAAGAAATTTTGAAAATCTATGACCTTCCAAGTTCCAAGCTACGTTATATAGGATTTTCTTTAGGAGCCTTGTATTAGGGAATGTGATATTTATTTGTCACAGTCTTTTTTTACTGTATTTTAAATAAACATCTCTTAAATTTAATGTCGAAGGCAGCAGTATTATTTATTTCTGAGTTCTATACAAATATTATTTTCTGTAGATTTGCATTACTTCTATCTATCCACAAGAAGAGGATATAAAGTTGAGCATTTCCCATGCATTTGATTCTATTGGTTTCAAGGAGAAACCAAGATACGAAATTAAAGCTATCGAGGAGGAGGACTGGATAAAGAGATCTCAGGTCAATCTCATTTGCTTATTTTGTTCATTTTACTTTTCATTGTCTGATATCTTGTTAAGTTACTTAGGTGATTGAATCTAATTTGTGTGCAAACACACTTATAAACAATTCTTTTAGTAAATACATTTTTCCCTAGCCATATAGTATCCGATATGTAGTATATGTATAGAAGTTTGTGATAAGGTTGCATTTTTTTTTGTTTTTCACTCTGAAGAAGAACAGCATAAATTTCATTCTCAATCTTTTAGTGTTTTTCTCAAATCATTTATTGTATTTGTGGGGCTCAAGTGAAAATGACAGGACATTCTTGCGTGAACCAGAAACTAGTTTAGCATGTAAAGATGTAATTTTGTCAATAGTCTGGCTTAATATCCTTAATATTCTTGAATGGTGTATGTTGGTTCCTATCCTTAATATTTCAAAAAATTATACATGCTAAAACTTGTTTTTGAAAATAAAATATCAAACTCATCTACCTATGCTTACAGGAATCGTTTCGTCCAGTAGAAGTTACTAAAGGTCTGTGGGTGGTGCCTGAGTGGAGTACTCCAACTGTATGACTAGCTTAAACTTTCTTTTCTGATAATCTGTTGATAATAACTTGCTATGGTTGTTGATAATGCATGTAAACTCTCTTTGTTATCCCAACTTCTATGAATATTACGAGTTAGGCTATGTTGGTCCGTTTGATTTGCTAATAAATGAAGGATTGGACAACACACATATTTTAGTGCATGTTTGATTTCAAAAGTAGTTATGATGATAGAACAAAGCTAAAGGGGAAGATTAGGCCAAGACTCTAAATTTATTTTACTCAATAAATAAATGCAGAATTTCTTGTTGTAAGTACAACTTACTTAAAAGACAAAACTACTCATTTTCTTCTTTTCCTCCATGAACATATTATATGCTTTATAATTGTATCCCATTCTTAATCTGAACGTCTGAAACCAAAACGACAAAATCCATAGTTCAGGATGAAATTTCAAGAAGATTAGAACTAAAATTTAAATGGAAACTGCAATCCCTCAAGTTATATGGAACAAGAACCTTGATACATAATGATGGTTACAAAGGGGATTGAATTCCTTTGATAAATCAAGGATGAAACACCACAAGTAAAATTGAAGCAATCAAAGAAGTATTCTTTTGTATTGTTACTGCAAGATGCAAATTATATTTCCAAATTGAGTTTTAATTTCTGAATTATCTATTATTAAAAATACTCAATTATACTCTAAAAGTCATGAATAAAGGTAACGTTACACTTATACCCTAGGACATCAGGAAAATGACTCAGAACCCAAATACTCATAACGGCCTCGTGTGTTCGGAAGACCATTTTAATTAGGTAGCCTGATTTGAGGTCCAACTTGGAAAAAGTTATTAGTTCTGCCAAGTCATCTAGCAGTTCATCAATAAGAAGAATAGAAAATTTAATGGAAATTGTGTATTGTTCAATACCCTATAATCCATCCATACAAAAATGCCACCTGTCATTTTGTTTGTTACTAAGATAATTGGGCTAAAATAGGGATTGTTACTAGGCCTTACAATACTTGTTTTTCACACCACGAATCAATTTCTCAATTTTTTTTTGAAATGAGGGAACGTATAAGTCATGAGGAATGAAATTGTTGCTCCTTCTTTCAATACTAAATATGACATGGTCATGTTTCCTCTCGAGTCACAGCCTAGGTCTAGATTGTAGTTCATAATTTTTGGGAACTCAAACAACAAAGTTATGGAGGATGGAACCAAACTCTAATACCATGTTCAATTTATGGGGTTTTAGATAAAAGGAGAAGAGAAATAATAAGGACTGTGATTATGATGTGTACTATGATAACTTGATGCAAAAAACCCTATTTATAGTATTAAAATATTATATTAGAATGTAAATAATTAGAGTAGATGGGCTGTAAGTATTCCGGCCCGTTAGTATTACTGTGAATTAGGTTTGTTTAATATTCATAGTCTATATAAAGAAATTCCGTTGTGTAGTTGAAACACACGAGTTATTCAATATGTCTCTCAATACTTTGTATTCAACATGGTATCTAAAGCCTATTGAGAGACAACCCTAATCGTCAACTACCCGGTGGACCCACTGTCTCTGGTGAATATTTTTTCTTTCCTTCTCGGCAAACCGTGTTCTCAACTCTGGTTTCCCCCTCCCTGCCTTTGATATGTCGACTCCTCAATTTTTGTCCATCCGTTCACGCTCTACCGTCACTGCCGTCACTGCCTCCGACGATTTTTTTCGACGAACGACCACTCCAGCAGCGTCGTAAACCCCATATCGGCCAAACCCTTCAGTCGCATCATCAGAAACGTCTCCACGCGCCCACACGCGCCGCCTGCCTTCACGCACGTGAGATCCACGCGCCGCTTAAAACCTCCGCGCGTGACGGCGCGTCAGACAGCCGTTGACGGTGCCACTTCTTCCATAGCACTCGCCTCGGCCTCCTGCTTCCATATCTGCCCTCAGTTTTCAGTTTCGAGTTACGGATATGCGAGTTCTAGTTCAAACAACCCCTGGTTATTTACCTACTATAACTTCTGCCAGTGGCACTCAAACCCGGTCTCAAAGAGTTGACACTGTCCAAATTCTCCCTTCCATCTCAGTTGTATCTGTTCTCTATGTACCTGGATGCCCCTTTAATTTACTTTCAGTTAGTCGATTGACTTGATCTCATGATTGTATTATTACTTTCACTAATGATAATGTTACCTTGCAGGACCGGAGTTCGGGACGGACGATTGGCGTTGGATGTGAGTCGCAAGGCCTCTATTACCTTTCTACATCTTTCAAGACGTGCTCTGCCACAGAATCCCCTCATACTATCCATGCTCAACTAGGACACCCAAGTCTTACTAAACTACAAAAACTGGTGCCTAGTTTGTCTAAGTTGTCTACTTTACATTGAGTCGTGTCAGTTAGGGAAACACACCCGTAGTAATTTTCCTGATTGCGTCAATAAAAGAGTATCCTCTCCCTTTACTTTAGTTCAGTCTGATGTTTGGGGTCCCTCTCATACTGTGTCTACTTTTATTGATAATTACTCTCGTTGTACGTGGTTATTTTTAATGAAAAATAGAGCTGAACTGTTTTCAATTTTTAAGCAGTTTTATGAAGAAATTAAAACTCAATTTAGAGTTTCTATTCGTACCTTAAGAAGTGATAATGCTCGGGAATATTTGTCCCATCAATTTCAAAATTTTATGGCTTCCAACAGTATTCTACACCAAACATCATGTCCTCATACACCACAGGAAAACGGAGTAGCCGAACGCAAAAATCAACATCTCATTGAAACCACACGAACCGTAATTCTCCATGGCAATGTTCCATTCCGTTTTTTGGGGGATGCAGCCTTAACAATATGCTACCTTATCAATCGTATGCCGTCTTCTGTCCTTGATGGCAATGTCCCCCATTCGGTCCTTTTTCCCCATACCCCTCTTCACCGACTACCACCTCGTGGCTTTAGGTCCACGTGTTTTGTCCACAATTTATCTCCTGATTTGGACAAACTGTCAGCTCGATCACTCAAGTGCGTCTTTCTCGGGTATCATCGGTCCCAAAAGGGATATCGTTGTTATTCTCCCACACTACACCGCTACATTACATCAGTCGATGTTACCTTTTTTGGGTCTGTACAATATTTTAAATTTACCCATATAGCTACTGAGCCCCATCAGGACATTAATCCCAAACCTCCTCAAGTAGTTATCCCTATCCCACCCACTCCTATCGAACCTGTCGAGTCTGCCCCACAACCTTCACGACCACTACAAACATATCAGCGTCGTCGCCTATCCTCTGTTGTGCCTGTTCCTATTCCCATTACAGACTCTCCTCCGACGCCACCTCCGGATCCGGCCCTGCCACCTGAGCACGACCTTCCCATTGCTCTTCGTAAGGATATTTGCACCACCCGTAATCCATCTCCTCATTACATTGATTTGTGTTATCATCGTCTTTCTCCTTTACATTACACTTGCTTGTCCTCCTTGTCTTCTGTTTCAATTCCTAAAACTACAGGTGAAGCATTATCCCACCTTGAGTGGAGGCAAGCAATGCTTGATGAGATGTGTGCTCTACAAAGCAGTGGTACTTGGGTATTGGTTCCTTTACCTCATGGGAAGTCTTTAGTCGGGTGTCGTTGGCTCTATACAGTGAAGGTTGGTCCTGATGGGAAGTCTTTAGTTGGGTGTCGTTGGCTCTATACGTGGATGACATTGTTATAACTGGTAGTGATCAACAAGGAATACTCCAGTTGAAACATCTTTCAAATAAATTTCAAACTAAAGACCTTGGTAAACTCCGTTATTTTTTGGGTATTGAGGTAGACCAATCCAAGGATGACCTTTTAATTCTACAAAGAAAATATGCTATGGATATTCTTGAAGAAACAGGTCTATTAAATGTCAAGCCAGTTGATACTCCTATGGATCCAAATGTCAAACTCCTACCTAATCAGGGGGAGCCTCTATTAGATTCAGGAAGATATAGGAGATTGGTTGGAAAATTAAACTATCTCACAGTGACGAGTCTTAACATTTCCTTCGTTGTCAGTGCGGTAAGTCAGTTCTTAAATTCTCCTTGTCAAGAACATATGGATGCTGTAATCCGGATTCTTAAATACATCAAAAGTGCACCTAAAAATAGTTTCATTTATGAAGAAAGAGGACACACTCAAATAGTTGGCTACTCAGATGCCGATTGGACAGGTTCACCCATAGATAGACGATCAACTTCCGGGTATTGTGTACTTGTCGGAAGAAATTTAATATTTTGGAAGAGTAAGAAACAAAATGTTGTTGCAAGATCCAGCGCTGAGGCAAAATACAGGGCCATGACACTAGTAACATGTGAACTCATCTGGTTGAAACAGTTACTGAAAGAAATTCAATTTGAAGAGGCCAGCACAATGACACTAATATGTGATTATCAAGCTGCATTGCACATTGCCTCAAATCCTGTTTTTCATGAGAGGACCAAGCATATTGAGATTGACTGTCATTTTGTTAGAGAAAAGATCGAATCGGGTGATATCATCACTAGTTTTGTCAATTCCAATGATCAGTTAGCAGATGTTTTTATAAAGTCATTGCGAGGTCCTAGAATTAGTTATATATGTAACAAGCTGGGTGCATTTGATTTATATGCTCCAACTTGAGGGGGAGTGTTAAAATATTATATTAGAATGTAAATAATTAGAGTAGATGGGCTGTAAGTATTGCGGTCCGTTAGTATTATTGTAGGTTTGTTTAATACTCATAGTCTATGTAAAGAAATTCCGTTGTGTAGTTGAAACACACGAGTTATTCAATATGTCTCTCAATACTCTTTGTATTCAACATATAGGAATGCAAGACTCCAAATCCTAATCAAAAGGGTAACACGTCATGATAATAATTAAGTAATATGAAAACTAATCTTCAAAGATACATTTAATAAATTAATTCAAAGATACTTTAAGATAAGAAACTAATCCTATGTGATAGTTCAAGATATGCTAATACTACCTCCACCCCTAAATATATGACTCTTTTGGCTAAATCACGGGAATTAAAAAAGTGGGTAGTAGTATTAAATTTGTTAAGAATTGATATTGATTTTACAAGTTTACTCTTGAAGAGAGAGAATTAATTAATGTTTCTATTATAATATTTACATTTGATTGCAGAAAAAAATGTAAATTAATTAGGAATACACTAGCAAAGAAATAATTAATGCAGTTGAAAATTCAAAGAGGGTTTTATAAAAAGGGACAAATAAAATTCTCAAGAGAGCCTTATATTTAGGAATGGAGATAGTATAACATAAAGATATTATAAGATACTTATATATATTCAAACAAGTTTGTATTCATCACCAAAAAGAGTTGTAATGTGTTTACCAGGTACTGGGTTGCTTGTTTTGTTTCTTAGAGTGCATTAAATTTAACACAATGCTCAAAATAAAAGCGAATGCTTGCTGACCAATCCTGAATTTTGTACAGGATGTCCAAGCAACAAATATAATTCTCAATCCTGGTCATGCTTTTGGAACAGGAGAACATACCAGCACTAAACTTTGTCTATTACTCTTGCATGGTTGTATAAAAGGAGGAGAATATATCCTAGACTATGGCACGGGCTCTGGAATTCTTGCAATTGCAGCTCTTAAGGTATTCAATTGATTGCCAGCATACTATAGAGTTGAACTAAAGTGAAACAAAACCGTTTAAAAGCAAGCATACTTCAGACCACATTAACAGTCTTTACTTTGACGTATGTTCAATCTCAGAAAGCTGGACAATGCAATCCTGGACTCTTTTTTCCCTCATTATGTTGTCCATAACTTATGTTGTTAGTTGCTTCTCTAGAAAAGGCCCCTAATTTATGTGCAACAAGTCTATCATATTGCCAGTTTGTATGTACTCATATTTTGTTTTTGTTAGTTGACATAAGAAAATGTTCTGGTCTAAATTTCATTAGAAACTGCTGTATAGACTAATACTTGCATTGACAAATGATGGAAATAAAGCCCAAATACTTCAAAAATAGGAAAGTATCGGTGTTCGATTTCTTCATGCCAATGCACCTATAATGTTTTCAGGCGGTGTTGTTTTAATTGTTGGTTATTTGATCAATAGAATGTCGCTTTCGTCTCATGATAACAAAGTTCCACATTCTTTGTTATTTTTTAATGAACCTTTCTTTAAAGTCCATTGTCGTGTCTCCGGTTCTGCTTGTTTTGTTCATGATCTTACTTCAAGTATTGTATTGATAAGCTGAAGACTTGTGCTATCAAGTGTGTCGTTCTTGGTTATTCTCAAGTTCAGAATGGCTACCGATGTTTTTCCCATTTAACTCATCTTTTTTACATAGTAGCTGATCTCACCTTCATTGAAGATACTGCACTCTTCATCAATAATAGGAGAGTTTGTCTCTAATGTATTACCCAATCCTCTTTCTATTCTATTTGTTCCTCACTTTTTGGCCTTAGTCCATTCCTTTGGTTCTTCCTCTCTTTACTTATAACTATCATCCTCGTCTGACATCAATGGAGGAAATTTTCATTGAAGAGACCAATGCTTCATAAGTAGAGGAAGATTTCTTGCCTGAGTCCATTCCTTCGGTTCTTCCTCTCCTTGGCTGCCTTCCATATTTCTGCAGCAGTGTCATAATACATGAAATTTTCACCAGACTCATTAGTCATTGAGTTGAGCAACCATGTCATAATAACAAGACTGTTTTCAAGTTTCCATTTTTCATGGCTTGAATCAGTCTTTTTTGGCTGCCTAGCCTCGCCAGTATGTAGACTTCCTTTCCTTTTTCTTGGAGGTAGGTGCAGAAAGATTTGGACCATTGTGTGTAGTTCTGTCCATTGAGTTAGTAGCTAGTAATGATAATTATTTCATCATGTGGTGTTTCTAGTCGCTGCTGCCTTAGGGTCAGCATCTAGGATGCTTGGGCGGTTTGTTTTTTCTTCCATGAGAAAACCCTAATTTTTTTTCTCGGATCAGAATTGTAGCTCTGATACCATGCGAAAACGTTGAATTTCTCATTGATTTTGTATATGGTATAAATAACGTAGGAATAATGTTAATGTGTCAATATGTTGTAAATAATTATTTACAAGAAAGGAAATATGTTATATGGCTATCAATGGTAATAGAATATTCCTATGATACAACAATGAAAGTTGTGCAGCTGTCCCTTAATGGAAAAAATCGTAACCAACACTTGTACACCCCCAACAAAATGGGGTAATCGAATGCAAAAATCGGCATCTCATTGAAACCACTCGGACCTTACTTCTTCATGGTAATATTCCATTCTGATTTTGGGGGATGCTGTCTTAACGGCATGCTATCTTATCAATTGTATGCCCTCTTCTGTCCTTGATGACAATGTCCCTCATTCAATCCTGTTTCCCCCCCATATCCCTCTTCACCCACTACCTCCCCGTGTCTTTGGGTCCACATGTTTTGTTTACAATTTATCTCCTGGCCTCAACAAACTACCAGCTCGATCGCTCAAGTGTGTCTTTCTTGGATATCATTGATCCCTAAAGCGTTATCATTGTTATTCTCCTGCCTTACCACGATATGTTATATCAGTTGATGTTACCTTTTTCGAGTCTGTACCATATTTTTGAAGAAACAGGTCTATTGAATGTCAAACCAATTGATACTCCTATGGATCTAAATGTCAAACTCTTACTTAATCAGGGGGAGCCTCTATTAGATTCAGGAAGATATAGGAGATTAGTGGGAAAATTAAACTATCTTACAGTCATCCGTCCTGACATTTCTCCTGCCAAGAACATATGGATGCTGTAACTTGGACTTTAAATTGCATCGAAGGTGCCCCTTGAAAAGGTCTCATTTATGAAGAAAGAGGACATATTCAAATAGGTGGTTACTCAGATGTTGATTGGGCAGGTACGCCCATTGATAGACAATCCACTTTTGAGTATTGTGTACTTGTCGGAGGAAATTTAATATTTTGGAAGAGTAAGAAACAAAATGTTGTTGTAATATCCAGCGCTGAGGCAAAATACAAGGTCATGACACTAGTAACATGTGAACTCATCTGGTTGAAACAGTTACTACAAGAACTTCAACTTTAAGAGGCCGATCCAATGACACTAATATGTGATAATCAAGTTGCATGGCACATTGAGATAGACTGCCATTTTGTTAGAGAAAAGATCGAATTAGGCAACATCATCACTAGCTTTGTCAATTCCAATGATCAATTGGTAGATGTTTTTAAAAATTCGTTGCGAGGTCCTAGAATTAGTTATATATGTAGCAAGCTTGGTGCATTTGTTTTATATGCTCCAGCTTAAGGGGGGATGTTGAAAATAAAATAAGATCAAATAAATAAATAGAATATCATATAATTAGGAGTATAATACCTTGTAATTATTCCTATCATTATTTGTATTTATTGTTCAGAGTCCATATAAAGAACTTCCGTTCTGTAGTTGAAACACACGGATTTTCAGCATGTCACTCTTATTTCTCTTCTCATTCAACAAACTTGTTTGTATTTTGTTGTCATAATGTACACTTCTTTTGATTCTATAATATCATGTTAGCATCTTTTGTAGTGCTAGAAAATTCTGCAAAAATATCTCTTTATCTTGACAATATTGTTTACGTTGTGTATTATATATAAGCTGAAATCAGATCTTCCATTCTAATTTTGGCATCCCATTATACTCTTAGTTCGGTGCTGCCTTCGCAGTTGGAATTGATGTAGATTCACAAGCAATTGAATCAGCATATCAAAATGCTGCCTTGAACAACATTGGACCAGACAGAATGCAACTGCAGCTAATTGCTAGCGAAAATTCTGCATCCTTGGTGGATGACTCGACATCCGGTGTAGTACAGGGTGAAAACACTCGTGAGATACAAACTGTCACCGGCAACAATATGTATGATGTAGTCATTGCAAATATACTCTTAAATCCTTTATTAGAAAATGCTGATCAAATTATCTCTTGTGCAAAGCCTGGAGCAATTATTGGTCTTTCTGGCATATTATCTGAACAGGTAACTTAATTAATGAATACTTCCTGTGGAATGAATTATATGCAAAAATAGTATCCGAAAAGTTTGTGTAACTAGTCTTAATTTTTAGGTATATACCTCACTTTTTTAGATACCACTTTTGCTTACATTTTAATCAGGAGGGAGTATTATTTATTTTCTTGTTCAAAAGGCAGCCTTCTGTCAATTGTCACCTAGGACATTTTGTTCGGCGGAACTGCTTTTCAATTCTATGGTGCACCAGAGTTCATTGCCATTGTGTTTTATATATGCAGGTTCATCACATCTTAGAAAGATATTCACCATTCTTAGAAGGAATAGAAGTGTCCAAAATGGACGATTGGGCCTGCGTGAGTGGTAGAAAAAGTAGGAATTTGGATGCATGCTGACTCATGTCTATATGTGATCAATATGGAAAAGTTTGGTAGTCCCCAGCCAACCTCTCAATGATCACACTCATCATATTGTTGTGTATTTTGGTAGAGCGGGATATAAAAAGTTGCTTTAAATTTTATAGTGATTTTTCAGTATAATTCAATTAGTGGGTTGTAAGGGCATCGATTTGCAGCAGTTAAGGTTCGAAGATGAAATTTTCCACTTCTCTTTTCTTAAAGTGTATGAGTCTAATTACTAAGTAATTTTGACAAAAAAAAAAAAGTATTTTTTCAAGATGACTTGATATATCACGTTTTTAGCGTTAATCTTCATCATTTGTTTATTATTATTTTTAAATAAAAAATCATCAATATGAGAATCATAATAATTTGTATTCTATGAAGAGAATCATAATATTTTAGTTTCTAGGAAGGGAATCAGAATATTTACCGTTTAGACCATATCCTTTTGTAATTAATAACTTCGTATGTATAACATAATTTCTGAAGTACTATTTGTTGCGCCGACGTCTCAACACCAATATTCAAATTTCAAAGTGCAGCATTTCCGTTTTTATTTTTCCATCTTTTCAACAATTTTACAAAACCGTTCAATGAATGAAAATTTCGACAAATCATTGAACACCATGAATTTGCAACATGTGCTTCACACCATCATCATCTCAACCACACTGTACCACAATTAAAAGAAGGAAAGCAATTAAAACAACGAGAATGGGGTGTATATCAAAAGTGAGAAGTGTTGGATTATTTTATTTTGAACTGTTTGAAATTTGTGTTAGAAAGATAAGCAACAAGGGCCTGTTTGATTAACTTGAGACACGATATGAATAAATTATCGAATTTAGTGTTTAATGAAGCAAAATGATATGATAAATTAATGTAGAATTTTATTTTATGTAGTCTTTTTAGTTGAAATTTTATCCTGAATATGAGTTGAGTTAGAAATTAGTAGTTTACTTAATTATCCTAATAAAATATAATTTATAATATAAAATTAAAATATAATAAAATATATATAAAAATAATTTATAAAATATAATCTAAAATATAAAAATGTAAATCTAATCAAATAGAAAAATAATTAATAGAATTGGATATTAAACTTAAAAATGAAATATTAATAATTA
>JBBPBR010000007.1:26568241-26595467 GCA_037974775.1 Cicer pinnatifidum | reverse complement strand
ATATAATATATATACCATATTTTTATTTACTTTCTAACAAATAAAATATAGTTATTTGGTTACTCATGATTTTGTTTTTATAATTTAAATTATTTATTTAGTAGTGTCAAGTTTTAATATAAAATTATTTTATTACTTATTTAATTTTGTTTTTAATTTATAATATTTATAATATAATAAGTTAATTTAAAAAAAATAATATATAGTTGTTCACAATGGTAATTTTGTTATTTAAATATAATATATTATATCATATCATGATGAGATATGTATCAAATACATGACAAAATAAAATGTTGTTATCATGTTGCTTATTATTTGTGTATCAAACAAATGATACAATAATGTTAATCTTGTTACTATAGTATCCTTATCCACTTTATGTTCTATCATGTCTCTATTTTATCATGCACATCAAACGAATCCTAAGTGTTGAAACTTAGAGTTAGTGTTGTGAATTTGACAAAATAAGGAAGTCTTATATAGGAGAGAAATTACACATTAGTAATGTATATAAAGAGATATGACATTTAGAGTGTGTCCTAAGCAGTACCCAATTTTGTGAAGGAGAGAGAACAAACTCAAATTGAACACCACACATGCCGTTATCTTTTTGGCTTAGCTTGACTTTGGCTTGAGCTGTGTGGTGTATTATTATTTAGTACCAGCAAAAATAAAAATTAATATTTATTTTTAATGGGTGCGTATTTCTCCCCCTCTCATATTTTATGACATACTTTTTTGTGTGTGTGTTGACCGAGTCCTCCACAATGTTCCATTTCTCCTCATCAGTTCTTATTTGAATTTTCTCTCTTCTCACTTATCTGCTTCGTCACAATTGTCCCTTTACCAAAAAATTGTCTCTTCAAATTATCGAGTGGTCATAGTATCATATTTTGAGTGACTTTAACCGCCATATTTAGAGGATATAATTCTAGAATAGTTTTCTATGGTGCAGTAGTAAAATCGATACAGTGTATTTGAGCTGCTTTATCTTAGGGATATCGTGATTAATCAACTGCCTTGCATAAGTTTGGACAGTGTCGTGAAACTTCTTAAAGAGAATGATCTAGTTCGCAACTAAATCCAATAATATCTTCGCTAGTTGAAAATTATTTTTTCAAAACTGTTTTTTCGAAACTCAAAAACAACAATTTTAAGACATTTCTTTTTGCCATGTCTGCCGAAGAAATGACTGGATCTAGTTCTATTGATTATGATTTTAATAATCTGTTTTAGTTTGAGGGATGTCACTTCAAACAATGAAAACAAAAGATGTTATTTTTCTTAACCATAAAAAAAGTTGCCAACGTTCTTAAAGATGACATTCCAGTGGTTCCAGAAACAGCTGAACAAACTCAAAAGGATGAGAAAGTTGCAAAATTAACCATGTGGGAGAATAATGATTACCTTTGAAAGAATTATATTCTTAATGGACCTGTTGATAATCTGTATGATTACTACATTTCCAAGAATACTATGTTTGGGATGCTTTGAAGAAGAAATATGTTACGAAGAAAGCAGCGGCTAAAAAGTATGTTGTGAGCCTCTATCTTAAGCATCAGACGACGATGACAAATTCGTGGAGGCTCAATCCCATGAAATTCAAAATATAGCCCATGAAATCATCTCTAAAGGTATGCCTTTAGCTAGACAATTTCAAATAGCTGTTATTATTGACAAACTGTCTCTGTCACGACCCAAAAACCGAACGACGTGACCAGCGAACAAGCTATCCTCATAACCTGACAAGCCTATCAACGAACTTAAAAATTAAGTAATTAAATAGTTCTAAATACCCATTTCAAAAAAAAGTGTTTCTCGAGATTTTGACAGAGTATCCTCTGTAATTTTAGCAGTTAAATATAAAATCATGTTTCAAACTTTTAACCTAGTCAATATTTCGAAAAATAGAATCTAAATATTTAATACATTTCCAAATGAATTTCTAGACTCAAAATAACTACAAAATACATCACGAATAAACATATACTCAACAAAAGGACCATCGATCAAGGAGGCCAACCAAAAAAATGTGATTGAGACTTGAGTCTACTAATAAGTTGCTACTCAATTGCATGTGAATCAGGAGAAAAAAAATGAACAACTTGAAAGGATAAGTCACAAAGACTTTGTGAGGAGACAACAAACACCACCAACTAGAAGGGAAACATAAAAAAAAAAGAATGATTGTTTTACAATATTATGAAAATTATGCTAAACAATACTACCTTAAATATAGATAATTCTCAATAAAGCATACACATAATAAAATTCTTAAATTTATAATTTAGCCGTTCAAATAGAAATATTTAAAATTCAATTCATAAAGAAGTAAAAAAAAAAAGAGCAACCTTAAAAGGATCATAAAAAATCTAACAAGAAGCGACTTTATCTCATTGATAACATCCTCCTCTAAGGATGACATTTCCTTTAGGGGTGGCTCCATATAATGGATAGTCCTCTCCTATTAATCCTGCAACACATCATAATAAAAATAAGACTTAATTGCAATTTTTGTTCCCCTATTTTAGCTGAATCACGAAAATAGTCCATCAATTTTATTTCTCCTCAGTTTTTGTCCCACTGTTTTAGCTGAATCACGAAAGTTGTCCCTTTATTTTATTTGTCCCTAGTTTTAGTCCCCCAAATAGAATATTAGTCCAAAAATTTTGTTTGGGGACAAATAAAATAGGGGAGCTATTTTCGTGATTCAACTAAAATAAGGGGACTAAAATTGTAATTAAGCCTAAAAATAATAATTATAGCACGATAAAAATATGTTACAATGATAGTTGTCAACTCACAACTATGAATTATCGACTAAGTTTGCTCTCCAACAACTCTCAATGAAGTAGACAAAATCTCAACTAATAGATCTGAGTATAAAAAATATTCTCAAAACATTAGAAAAATTATTCTAAAGTTTTGCTAACTATAGGAAACCACAAAAGTCCTTAAAATCTACTATAAGCACCAAAATAAGACTTTTAAGAAAAACTACATTTTTTTCGAGATTCATTCTTAGCATTGGAGTTGTGTATTTACCTCAAAGAGTCTCAATAAACTCCTTTCAAAGAATTTGTACTCTTCTCCTTCCTTAAGTCACTAACCATTGCCCCAAAATTCTAACCAAGAGCACTTGTAGGAGTATGAGAAGTTATGCTTTTGTTGATGTTAAATTCATTTTATGGGTTAAGAGTTTATAGGTGCAATTTGTGTTGTGGGGTGAAAAGAAGCAAGGAAAAAAAATAGAAATGTGGATGAGGTGTAATGTTGCTGTCGAGAGAGAATGAGAGAAAGGGTTAAATGGAGGAAAAAAAATGAAGGTGGGGTAGAATTGGTCTCTTGGTGATCTAATATAGCTACTGGATGCTCAATGTATAACAAACTTTTATCTAATTGCAAATCTTCATGATTAATCACATAAGAAGTATCGTGAAGATACTTTTGAAGTATCGAAATATGAAAGATTGAATGAACTCCCAAGAGATTCGGTGGAAGTGCCAAGAAATAAGTTGCTAGTTCGACCCTCTCTAAAATTTCAAATGGTCCAAGGAACCTTGGACTTAGTCTTCCCTTTTTACCAAACCGTAAAACTCCTTTCGTTAGTGAAAAACGTAGAAATACATATTCTCCCACTAAAAACTCCAAGGGACGACGCCTCTTATCATAATAAGGTTTATGTCTACTTTGAGTTGTCAATAAGCAATCTCGAATCAATTTAGCCTTTTCAATGGTATTTTGAATCAACTCTAGACAAACTAGTTTTTCTTCTCCCACTTTAAACATCCTATTGGAGACCTACATTGTTTTCCGTATAAAACATCAAATGGAGCCATCTAAATACTAGATTGATAACTATTATTGTATGCAAATTCCACCATGGGAAAATGTTGATCCCAACTACTTCCAAGATCCGACACACAAGCATGAAACATATACTCTATGATTTGTATAGTCCTTTCAGAATGACCATCTATTTGAGGATAAAAAGTTGTGCTATGCTTCAAATGAGTTCCTAATGAAGTTTGGAATGACTTCCAAAATTAATCCCTACAATCATAAATAATAGATAACAGTATACCATGCAAAGAGACAATTTCATCTAAATAAAGTTTAGCATATTAATATGCAATATAAGTAGTCTTCACATGCAAGAAATGTGTATATTTGGTCAACCGATCTATAATCACCCACACCGAGACATACCCCTTTTGGGTTCTTGGCAATCTGGTGACAAAATCCATAATGATCCTTCCCACTTCCATTTAGGTATTTCAACATGTTGAAGTAATCTTGCAGGCTTTTGGTGCTCAACTTTTACTTGTTGACACACAAAACACTTAAAGACAAAATCTGCTACGTCTCTCTTCATCCCTTCCCACCAATACAATTCTCCCAATTCTTGATACATCTTATTATAATCAAGGTGAATAATATAAGAAAAATGATGAGCCTCTTCTTAAATTTTCCTTCTTAAGCCACCAACATTTGGAGCACACAATCAAGAGTTCAACCTCTCATAACACCATTAGAATCAATTGAAAAGTATGAAATTTTGCCATTTTGAACATTATTTACCATATTCACCAAGTATGATTTTTGACTCTGAGTTTCCTTGATATCATCAACTATGGTCGGACAAATTTGTACACGAGTTAAAAATAACCTTGAACTATCAAGTTCAAATGGAATTCCACTTTCAACAGTTTCTTGAAATTCGTTAACTATTGACCTCTTTACTTCTGCTATGTGAGCGAGACTATCTGTGGATTTCCTACTCAAAGCATCTGCAAAAACATTTTCCTTCCCTTGGTGGTATAAGATTGTCCATCATAATCTTGCAAGAGTTCCATCCATATTTTTTGTCTTAAATTTAAATCTCACTATTGAGAGATTTGCTTAAGACTTTTATGGGATAGTTTAACTCATGTCTCTTGAGTTATCTAGATGCATAGGCAATAACCTTACCTTGTTGCATAAGTACACAAACGAGATAAACTCTAGAAGCATCACAATAAATTTCATAACTTTCACCACCTAGGGGAAATGCCAAAGTTGGTGCTAACGTCAAACACTCCTTCAATTTTTGAAAGCTTTCCTCACATGCATCAATCCATCAAAACTCAACTTTCTTCTGAGTCAACCTAATCAACAAAAATCCAATTTTAGAGAAATCTTTAACAAAACATCAATAATAACCATCTAAACCAAGGGAACTTCTAATCTCCTTTGATGTGGTAGGTCTGGGCCAATTTCTACATTGTTTCCACCTTACTTGGATCAACACTTATTCCATTCTTAGACACAACATGATCTAGAAATGCCACGCTGTCCAGCCAAAACTCACATTTCGAGAATTTGGCATATAATTCTTATCTCTTAAAGTTTGCAAAACCCTCCTCAATTGTTGCTCGTTTCTTCTTTACTCTTGGAATAACCAAGGATATCATCAATGAACACAATCACAAATTGATCTAAGAAAGGTTTAAAAACACGTTTCATCAAATCTATAAAATCTACTGGGGCATTAGTAATTAGCCCAAAAGACATAACCATAAATTCATGATGTCCATACCTTATTCAAAAAGTTGTCTTCGTTATATCATCCCTCTTAATCTTCAACTGGTGATAGCTCGACTGCAAATCAATCTTAGAAAAACATTGACCTCCTTGAAGTGGATCAAACAAACTCATCAATGCAGGGTAAAGGGTATTTATTCTTTACATTTACTTTGTTCAACCACCTATAGTCTACACAAAACCACTTGGATCTATTTTTCTTCTTTACACATAATACTGGTGTGACCTAGAGGATTGATGTGTCGTATCTATAAGACAATCAATCATGATGTGACCTAGTTGGCCACATTGATAGTACACCTTACTATCTCTGAAACAATTACCATAAATAAAACATCGTGTGACTGAAACACCAGAATATCTATGATGGAAAGTGGACTGTGACGGTGCTACATAATCTGATCTACGTCTCTACACTCTCCTAGAAGACTACCCGCTATGACCACCTCTTTGAGACATGAGTCTTTGTGCCCCTAATAACCAAACATGGGTCCACCACCAAAATTTAGGTAGTCAGTGTAAGATCCTTCAATCCTTTGTTTCTTATGTGAATCTTGGAAATTACCTTATTTTTCCTTTTGTTGTTGCTCAATATAAAGTTCCAAACTTAAAACCTCAGCAAAAGTAGAACAATTCGACCCAACCACAAATCTAAATAAGTAATCCCTCAATCCTCTGATGAACTATTGAGTCTTTACACACGTTTCCTTAATGATAGGGTAATGAACATGTCAAAAGAGCTGCATAAAACAAGTCTTATACTCTAAAATTGTCATACCCTTCATTTGCTACAATTTTTCAAACTCATGAGCTAATCCATCTATAACACCTTATGGAAGAAAACGAGCCACAAACAACTATGAGAACTCTCTCCATGCTAATAGAGGTGATCCTACTTGTCTACCACACGAACTATATCAAACTAATCACATGCCACACCTATTAGCTTAAATGATTCCAATTCCACCGCTCTTAGATCATAACAAACCAATTCTCTCCAAAGCTTCTCTAGACTATCAATGAATTATTGTGGGTCCTCAATCGCATTAGACCCAACTTGTCTAACCTCTTATTGATCGTCGAGATTTTCATGTCTTTGATCATCCTCATGTTGTTGTCTAATGACAACCCCAAAAAATTGTTGCACAACCTGTTGTAAATCTTGTGGACATGTGGTAAACTCTTCCATTGTTGGATTTATGCGCCTCCTCCTAGGCACCTCAACATTGGTATCCAAGCCATGTCTGCCAACATTAGCTCTACGTCAATTTCAAGTACGAACTAAAACATGACCTCATTGACGAGTGGCTTGGGCTTGGGAAATTTACTCATCAAAAGTTTTTCTTCTAGTATGATTCCTAGTCTTGGATGGCATTCTCACATAATGAAAGAACATGGATGAAAAAATGAGTAAGACAACAAGGAAATGTGGGAAGATATCAAGGATGAATCCAAACACATATTTGGACAACAAATGAGACTATCATAAAGTGTTAATAGCCCCTTGCAAGTAAGTTGTGCCCGAGTACACAACTTGCTAACAATAATCTATGATTGCTCTAGGTGTGCAACTATTAGGATTTAAGACCGAGCTTTGGTACCAACTTTGTCACAACCCCAAAACCGAACGCGTGAGTGGCGAACAACTGGTACTCCTAGCCTATCAACTAACTTAATAGTTAAGCAATTAAATAGTTCTAAATATCCATTTCAATATATATATATATAATATTTCTCGAGATTTTGACAGAGTGTCCTTTGTAATTTTAACATTTCCAAATATAAAATTATGACTCAAACTTTTAACCCTGTCAATATTTCAAAAGAGTGAATCTAAATATTTAATACATTTCCAAATGATTTTCTAGACTCAATATAGCTGCAAAATACATCATGACTAAACAAATACTTAACATAAGGGCCATAAATCAAGGAGGTCTAAAAAAAAGTGAATGATACTTGAATCTACTAATAGCCTGTTACTCAACAATCTGCGAATCTGGAAAAAAATATTAACAACTTGAAGGCGTAAGTCACAAGGACTTAGTGAGGAGACAACTATTGGAAGCAAGTTGGTTTTCTACTTATAGTTTTGATGTTAATAAAAATATTTTATGAGAAGAATAAATTTAGATTAATGGCTTCATTAAGTATGCAAAAATTGGAAGAAGAAAATCAGAGAAAGGTACTAGAGGAAGTGACTAGAGGAAGTCACTCGAGGAAGTGACCAGAGGATGAGATTAGAGGAACACAAAATATACGCATCTACATCTGAACATATGCCTTTAAAAGTAATGTGCCTTAAAAAGTTACAAAGATTATCTATAATGTCTAGGTTTAAAGTCTGGGTCTGACAACTGCCTCTGAAGAATGGCTCTGAAACTAAGTCTAAAGACTGCCTCTGATGATTGAATTTGAAGTATGCCTCTAAAACCCTTTCATGTCTCTAATGTACACAAACTTAGCATGCCTATGAAGAGTTCATATTAAGGTATAATTAACTCTAAAGAGAATGTTCAAATCATAAATTCAAAGCTCACAATCTGCTGATCAAAATGGTGCAACACATTCCAAATGCTGCCTCTGATATCCAACATCTAATGTTGCACCGACTCTTAAGTTTCAACAAGGTGATTTGCCCAATGCCACTGATTTTAAGTCTTGCAATTATGCCTCTAACTATCATTAATGAAGAAACACAACATCTCACTCCCACAATAAATTCAATGGCTCCAATGGAAAGTCAACGCTTGAAATTGAAAGAATTGGAGGAAACATCAACATGGCATGATTATTTGATGGTGAACGATTTGAGTACCGAAAGGACTGGCTGGGAATTTTCTTTATCTCACAAGATTCTGAACTTTGGGACTTAATGAAAGATGGCTACACTGCTCCAACAAATTCCGATGGTACTAAAATTTCAAGGAAATAATTGGATGCATAATAGAAGAAGATTTACAAGATGCATCGCAAGTCTTGAATCTTCATAATCAATGCAACTACTTTCAAGGTATTTGATAAGTTCATTGACATGGAAACAACAAAAAGCATCTATGAAAATTTGGTTCTGACATACAAAGGAAGTAAGTAAGTTCAAGAAGAAAAGGCCAACCTCTTAGTCATAAAGTATGGATTGTTCAAGATGGAAGAAAATGAAGACATTGAAACAATGTTTTCCAAATTCTAGACTTCGGTATCAAGACTAAAGGTACTTGAGAAGAGTTATACTAATTTTGGTCATGCGATGGAAATTCTTATGAGTTTGCCAAGCAAATAGAGACTTAAGATTACAACTATTCAAGAAGCTTAGAATCTCAATACTCTTAAATCGGAATAACTGATTAGCTCCTTGAGATTAGATGAGATTGAGCTTGTAGAGTATGAACCCAAGAAGAAGCAACCAACTTTGGCCTTGAAATCCAAGCATAAGAAGGATATGAAGGAAACAACAAAATTAGAGGATAATGATTCATATGATCAGAATATAAACTCAAAGGATGAAGAACTGGTTTTCATATCTAGAAAAATTCAGAAGATGTGGCACAAAAAAATAAGAAATTTCCTCAAAGATATTTCAGGAAGACCTTAGACGAAGGGATGAAAAATCTGACAATGAACATGGACATGTCAAGTTTGAATGTTTAAATTTGGAAAGATTCTAGATCCAAGAAAAAGGTTTTAATGGCTACATGGGATGAATCTGATGAACCCTCTGATGACGAATAACATGCAGATTAGGCTCTGATGGCTCGTACCAACCTTGTCTCTAGATCCAACGCATACACTGTTTCTGACTCTAGAAGTTAATCAATTAATGAAGAAATTTAGGTATTTTCGGACTTAAAAACTGAAAGTGTTGAGGTTAAATATGAAAATAAAACCTGGAAAGATACCTTTGTTTCAAAACCTTTAGAAAATGTCACATGTAATTATGATAAATATGAAGAAACATTCGAAGAATTTCTAGCTAACAGTATGGAAACAAACAACTATGCTTCTACGATTTGTGGAGTTAATAGAAATTGTAAAAGAGGTTTAGGATTTGAAGAAATAGTAATTGAACCTAAACGCATTCCCTCTGATATTTTGTGCACTGTATGCTATAAGAAACGTCACTCTAAATTATTTTGTCCCATGTTAAATACAAAGAAAGACAAGAAACCTTTCAAGACTAACAATCAAAAACCTAACCAAATTTGGATACCTAAGAATCAAATTATCTATGTTTCAGATGTCCTCATCAACCAAGTTAAAACACCAATCATGGTACTCGGACAATAGATGTTCACGACATATGATGGGAGAAAAGCCTATGTTCCAAGATCTAACATTGATCAAATGAGGCACATTAAGTTTTGGAGGAAAGCTGAAGGGCCAGATCATGGGGCAAGACACAATTGGTAATGATACCTCTCTTTCTGTTAAAGATGTTTTGGTTGTTAAAGGTTTTAAACATAATTTATTAAGTATTAGTCAATTAGGTGATAATAATTATGATATTGTATTTAATAAAAAAAACATGCAAGACAATTAGTCAAAATGATGGATCTTTACTCTTTATAGGTCATAGGAAAAATAACATATATAAGATACATTTGTTTAGTATAGAGAAACAAGATGTTAAATGTCTAATGTTAGTAACTGAAGAGAAAATAATTTGGCACAAAAGGTTAGGTCATGCAAACCTTAGATTAATCTCAAAATTGAATAAACTTCAACTAGTAAATGGTTTACCTAAGTTTAGCTACAAAACTGAAATTATGTGTGAAACTTGTAAAAAGGGAAAACAAACAACTTTACCTGTAAGAAATTAGTCTCTACCTTAAAACTCATTGAGCTCTTACATGTAGATCTCTTTGGGCCAGTGAAAACAACCTCACAAAATGGAAAGAAGTATGGGTTTGTGATAATAGATGATTACACTAGGCATAAAATTCTTAAGAAATAATTATGAATGTCATGAAGTGTTTATTGCATTTTGCAAATAAGTAATGAATGAAAAAGGTCTTAAGATTATAACAATTAGAAGTGATTGTGGAGGAGAATTTGAAAACAAATTCATTGAACATTTTTGTGATGAGAATGGAATATCTCCTAATTTCTCCTCTCCTTGAACACCACAACAAAATTGAATTGTAGCAAAAACCATGCTAAATAAGATAGAAATTGCAAAACATTTTTGGGCAGAGGCAATTAACATATAGATCTCTTTGGGCCAGTGAAAATAACCTCACTAAATGGAAAGAAGTATGGCTTTGTTATAGTAGATGATTACACTAGGCATAAAATTCTTAAGAAATAAATATGAATGTCACAAAGTGTTTATTGCATTTTGCAAATAAATAATGAATGAAAAAGGTCTTAAGATTACAACAATTAGAAGTGATCATGGAGGAGAATTTGAAAACAAGTTCTTTGAAAGTTTTTGTGATGAGAATGCGAATATCACCTCTCCTAGAACACCGCAACAAAATTGAATTGTAGGAAAAACCATGCTAAATAAGATAGAAATTGCAAAAAAAATTTGGGCAGAGGCAATTAACACTGCATGCTATATTCAAAATAGAATCTTAATTAGGTCAATATTGAATAAAACACCATAAGAGTTATGGAAAGGTTAAATCCCTAACATCTCCTACATCAGAAAATTTAGTTGTAATTGCTATATGTTAAACACCAAGGACAACCATGGCAAGTTTGATTCCAGATCATAGAAGTGCTCCTTCTTTGGATACTCTGAAAGATCTAAGCCTATAAAGTTAGAAGCTATTCGTATCCCACTCCTGCTTTGGATACACATAGACATTTTCTTCAGTGGCAAAGTTAGAAGCTATTCGTATCATACTCCTTTTTGCTGATTATAATAATATTATATTATTTCAAATGGATTTTAAAAGTGAATTTCTAAATGGTATATAAGTGAAGAGTCTATGTTAAGCAACCCCAAGATTGTGAAAGTTCTGAATTTCCAGACCATATATTCAAACTTAGGAAATCATTGTATGATCTAAAACAAGCACCTAGGACATGGTATGATAGACAACACCTTGTTTAGAAATTCTATAGGATATAACATTTTTATCATTCAAATTTATGTGGATGACTTTATTTTTCGATCTACTAATGGCACTAATTGTCAAGAATTTTCTAAGTTGATACAACTTGAATTTCAAATGAGTATGATGGGAAAAATTAAGTTCTTCTTAAAGATACAAATTCAACAAATTCAAAAAGGTATTTATACATTCATCAAACCAAAAGTACCAAAGAGTTTCTCAAGAAGTTTAAAACGAATGATTGTAAATCTATGAAAACACCAATGCACCGTTCATATTTCTTTGAAAAGGATGAATCAAGCTAGAAGATTGATCACAAAACATATAAAGGAATGGTTGAATTACTGCTTTACCTCAAAGCCTCCATATTCTACATTATGTTTAATATGTGTGTGTCTTCAAGATTTCAAGCTAATCCAAGAGAATCTCATTTAAATGATGTTAAAAGAATCCTTAGATACTTAAAAGGCACTACAAACATTACCTTGTTCTAAAAAAAACTTCTAAGTTCAAAATAAGTGGGTAATGTGATTTTGACAATTCTTGAGAGAAAAAGCAGAAGTGGAAATTGATCAAAAGGACGCCCAAACAATCCTCGTCAGAAGGTTCAAAGTCAGATGATGGACGAAATTCTCTATTCCAACAAGTATTAAAAAACAAGTCGTATTCACATGGCTCCAAAAGAAGGGATTGCAGAAACCTCACCCAATACAAACTCAATTCTTGGCTCAGAAATCGTTTGCACAAACTTAGTTTGCAGCAGCAAAAACTGAAACATGAATACTTTAAGATCATGGCCCAACTTCTCAAGAGCAAGGTCCAATCCTTAAAAGCTTCCTCAGGTACTAATTTCGAAAGCATGATTAATTTGGGATATGATAATGAAGACGACTATTTTGGTCTCTTCACCCCTATCAAATAATCAAGACATTGGTCAAGATATTTTAGGCCCAATTCAAAATTGTATCCAAAAAACTGTTTAGTACGTCATGTATTGGGCCTAGCCCAATTTTGTGGAAAATTCGTTCTCAATTGACATCAGAAGACAAAAGCAAAAGCCAAAGTTGTCTGGAACTTGTCTGCCACTTCTTTTACCACTACCACCAAAAGCAAACAATAGAAGGAATCTCATCATTTCCTCCACTACACAAGTCAGAAAAAGAAGGATTCCTTTCTTATATAAGGAAGGCTCCCCTTCCCTTCCAAGGCAGTTTTAGCACGGAGAAAAACATAGAGAGTTAGAAATCTTAAGTGTCTTCAATATTTCAAAAACTTGTAATATTTTCTTTTAAGTATTCCAAAACCAATATAAGTATTAATCATGTATTAATCTTATTCATGTTTTAATATCTTGCATTATTAGAACCCTTATTTTATTTCTGCATATTAAGTATGCTCTGCACTTGCAGCTCAGGCTAATCTTGTGCATCAGAAACTCCGTTGGTTTTTCATTTACTATGAACTTTGCTTACTTTCAATTAGTTTTTCAAACTGTTTTCTTATTAACAACAAAATCAGATATTTTTCTTGACGAAACACCATTATTTACACATAATTAGACATTTATGAATTATTTTCACCCTTATATCATATTTCTATAAAAATTTGCAGCGGATAAATAAAAACTCTTTTAGAAAAAATAAACTTTTACGAGTTGCTTAGGATAATACATTTCTCAAAATACAAAAAGAACATTTTAAACTTTTTTCTCTCAACTAAAATAGTACAATTTTCATAAACTTGATTTAACTATAGTTTGTTAATTTAATTCCAAAAACTTATTAGTACTGATAAGGTTTTCATACAAAAGTCGATTCTAATCAAATAAGTATAAAACAACTTATGAATCTCATTTCCGGTATCACTTATAAGAGCGGGGCATCTCCCAAACTTGAACTTTAAGAATCATTAACCTGTAATTACTGCGATTTTGCAAACCCATGGCCAAACCATTCAAACACAAACAACGAAGGAGATGAGTTTCAAAATCATGTTGATAGTATAATATCGAACACATAATTAATCATAATAAAACTGTATCCTCACACAAACATTCCTCAAGAAAAATATCACATTATAAATTCAAAATATCTCAAGGAAAATCAATACATTTCACTATAACATCAAATCATCTAAGATAAATTATTATTGCATTCTATAGATATTAATCACAGCAAAATAATCCCTAGAAAATGCAATGTTATGCACGAGCTTAGACTCTACTTCATAATGTGGTACCATTCTAACTATGAAGTACTTAGTTAAGAGGCTTGATACTATGTGACCACACAAGTGGACAGACAATTCAAATTGGTCATGTCCTCATAGATCCCTTCAACTCAATCAGAGACACATATACACAATAGTCGAGGTAAATTGTGGTACATGGTAGCTCTGAACATTTTGAGTGCTACCTCCAAGCCACCTAGGAATTCCCCATCTAAATACCTCAAGGTCTAACAATCTTTCCTTAAGGCTCAACAATAGACTTTCACAATCTGGCTCATTCAGTTGTACTTCCCCGAAATCACTAGGTTTGTCAAGCCTTAACTATATCATGATACAATAATTTCCACTACAAAAATTCTCATCAACTTCAAATATTCCCAATATATATTTTCTCCCCTTGTTAGCCTAGACTATTCCATTAAGAGCATCATATTTGGTACAAGTTAGAATCATCACTATTTCATCAATTATGGGGTTACTTCGATATGTTCATTATAAATTTATAAATCATTATCATTAATCATACATCATCATGATCATCATATAAAACTCATCACAAATTTATAACTTCCTATCATCAATCAAACACCATAAATTATCACATAAACTTATATCATACAATACATTTATCTTTTATTATTTCAACACAAAAACTTGTCTAATAAAAAATATGCACACAATTTCATTCGACATCCAACATCACAATAATATCAATTATCATATAACACACAATTATCGAAAATTAAATCAATCAACGCCTTATAAATATTGCTATTTCATATTTTAATATCATGATTCTCATATTAATTAATTTATCTTTCAAAGGGCTACAGTCGTACGTAGTGAGCCCCGAATGAATCGTTGGAAAATACGGTTTTCCCTTTAATCTCACAATATATTATACTCATGAATTTGAACGCCCTCTCACCCCGTTACCTTATTTCGATGCTTTTACATGCTAATCGGAGTCCTCAATCGATCCAATTCGACACTTTATAGTAACGTTAAAGATAAAATATGAGAACACACTCTAAAACAGTAAATTTAGAATGTAGTCAAATATACTTACCATGAATCTAAAAATATTCAGTGGATAATATAGTCACTATTCACACGGTCGTTTTGGCATTGTTTCAATCAAATTAGACTTAGGATGAAGAAGAACGTCACAAAATAAGGAATTCCATAAATGGATAAGTCATATATTTTAGAAAAATATCGGGATGGTAAAAAATCTGGAGAAATGTGTTTAATTGACTAAATAAATGAATGAAACAATATACTAAAATTTGGATAAAAACAGAGAAAAGTTTCTGGACAATCGTGGGACACTGACATCGATTTTCTATTTTATACTCAATGTTTCTTCCACTTTGTTTCTAGTGTAGCTATACTATCTTTCTCATATTATATTAGGTTATATTTGATTTTTTTTTTCTGCTATCAACCTAACTCATTGAACCATTTTATTTTCTTACCGTGTTTTTTCTTTTACCCAAGACCCAATTATTTACACACTTATTTTAATTTATTTATTTGCCATTAAAACTAATATTTTCGAAAACATCAAATATTATCATATTTTGAGAATAGTTAAAATGACAAAATATTTAAATATAATATCAATATTTTATATTAGTCACTAAATCAATTAAATATTTATAAAATAGACACATCATAACAAGCATACATATAAAGAAAAATTAAGTTCAATATGATTAATATTTCAAAATCAATATTTTACAAAATAGATCAGTTAAAGTAATTAACTTTTTAAAAATATAACAATAATAACAAACTGTCATATTCAAAACTATTATTATTCTTACTAATATATGCCTTTTAATACCAAGAGCACATTTTAATATTTCGATTGTAAAAATAGATACTCTAAAATTTTCAAAATAGTTATTTATGAAATAATTAATTATAATAAAAAATATTTATAAGTAATTAAAATATAATTGTGTTCACGTTTATATTTTAGTCAAATGCATATGAAAGTATTTTAACAATTATCAATATACATATATACGTGAAATCACCTGAAGTCTTATTCTATAAAATGCTCACACTAAAATACTATTATTTTTAGAAAAATTAATAAATTAATAAAATAATAAAATATAATATTTATAATTTATACTACTCATTAAATTAAATATGTATAAAATTATCACACCACAACAAACACATATAAATAAAATTAATCACAATTAATCAATATATATTCTAATTTTAACACCAAATTACTTATTTAAAATTCTATTTCATTAATAAAATATTTTATTATCAAAATTGGGGTGTTACCAGTGGTAAACCAAGATAAATTATTTGTGCCACTTTACTCCTGCATTTTTTAATTTTTGTTACTACTTTTGCTCTAAATCATCAAACCTGAACCAGTGTTAATCAATTAAAGAAAAAGAACCCAACTTAGACTGTAAGACCCATAATTTTAAATTATACTTTATGTATTTTAGTGGATTTTGGTATTGAACTCAGGGGCTTTTTAGCCAAGTTATTAATATTTTGGGAGTTTAAATGACCAAAAAGATATTTTGATGCCCGATTAAAATTACTCGTCGATAAATAAATTAAATTAACTGCGGTGAATCTTTTACGATGAATTTAATTCTGGGGAGTTTGGTTAAAAATATCTCGAGTTGCTAAAAATTGTATACGTCAATTGAGTTGCGACGAGAGTGGATATGTTTAACAAAAGTGGTTTGGAGAGGTTAGGAGTGAAATGGTAATTTTAATGAATATCTAGATATTTTGAGATATTTGTTAAGTTATGATTAATATATATAAATATATATATATGTTTGTTTGGAGGGAAAAGAAAAGGAATTAGAAAGAGAGGAAAATAGAAGAAAGGAAAGAAAGAGAAAGGAAGGAAACAAAACTTCTTCTTCTTCCTCTGCCTCGCGAACCATCATCTTCCTCCCTCCCCTTTTGTTCATTTTCGTTGCTTCTTGTAGTTCAAGAAGAGAAACCCAAGGCTTAGTGGGTGAGAGAGAACAAATTCCCAGCTTCTTCCTTCTTCCCGGATTCGAAAACGGTGTTAGTGATTTCAAAACCGTCAAACGCGAACCTCCACCTTTCATCTAGATCTAAGCTTCGTTTCGCGAAGAGATAGAAGGGAAAGTTGCTCACCACCACGCTACGGTGCTAGTGAACCAACTTTGGAAGCGACGTCGCGAGCGGAGATTTTGCCGGATTTACTCGCGGTACCGTAAACACACGTTAAAGCTATCGTTAAGGTAAGGGCTCCTTCCAAACTTTTAGTTTGCATTTAGGGACTTACCCGTAGTTGTGTGGAAAAGAATTTGTTAGGGTTGAAGTGTTGATTTGGGGAAAATGAATTTAATGCTTTTATGGGTGAAATTCTAATGTGGGTTTTTGGTGATATTGATGAATGTTTCATGGAAAATGAATTTAACTCATTTATATATGATTTTGAGTAAATGAAATTTGTTGTGTTTGAGTGGTGGGTTGTGTTGATTTTTGTCGTCGTATTCGATGTGTTCATAATTGATACTTATGAAATTCGAGATGTGTTTGTGTGGACTCTGTGGAAAAATGAATTGATGTGATATGGTGTGAATTGTGGATTGAATTTGTGAATATGTTTGAGTATGTTCTGTGTGGAATTTGAAAACCATTAGAGTTAAACGAGTATTAAGAATGGGGAATCTCTTAATATCTACGCTTACTTAATGTTGTAGTGAAAATCATTAGAGTTAAACGAATATTAAAAATGGGGAATCTTTTAATATCTCTGTTTACTTAATGTTTGTCGTGAAAATCATTAGAGTCAAACGAGTATTAAAAATGGGGAATCTTTTAATATCTCTATTTACTTAATGTTTGCAGTGAAAATCGTTAGAGTAAATAAGAATGGGAAATCTCTTAATATCTTTGTTTACTTAATGATTGTCTTGAAAATTGTTAGAGTTAAATGAGTATTAAAAATGGGGAATCTTTTAATATCTGCATTTACTTAACGATTGACGTGGATAGAGTCAGAGTATGCTCATGCATTTCATTTTGGTAAATCGTGCTGACCCGTGATAGGTGGCATCTCGGTAAATAGTACTTTGGCCTGTGATAGGCGGTACATTTACGATTTACGTTTTTGGTAAATTGTGTTGACCCGTGATAGGTGGCACCTCGGTAAATAGTACTTTGGCCTGTGATAGGCGGTACGTTTACGATTTACGCTTTTTCTTTTAGTAAATCGTGCTGACCCGTGATTGGTGGCACCTCAGTAAACAATACTTACCCGTGATAGGTGGTACGTTTACGATTTACGCTTTTTAGTAAATCGTGCTGACCCGTGATAGGTGGCACCTCGGTAATTTAGTACTTTGGCCTGTGATAGACGATACGATTATGATTTACGGCCCTTCGAGGAGGGTTTTGGTTTGGAATTCCGAGTCCATGCATTTTGGCATATACGCATTGCATTAGGGTGCTTGGCACACGAGTCGTGTTTGAACCTGAGATGTCGTGGTAATTGCGTTGTAATTGCTAAGTGTTATGTGGTGAAATTGTGTGTAAGTGTGATTGTTTGCAAAACTATTTCGAAACTCAAGTTGGCATGGTGATTGTGTTTTAATTGTCAAGTATAGATGTTTTGGAATTGTGTGATAGTATGTTTGATTGCAAAACTATTTTGAAACTCATGATGTCGTAGTGATTGTGTTATAAGTGCTAAGTGTTATGTTTTGGAGTTGTGTGTGAATGTGATTGAGTTAGTTTATATAGTTTTAGAAAAACATTCAGGGAAATCGATTCCCAAATCGATTCTGTGAAAAGCCATTTATCCAAATCGATTTGTCAATCGATTTGATTTGTTACAGGTGCTCAACTATTTTGACAAAATCGATGTGCCAATCGATTTTGTAAATATGTTTCATAAAACCATTTAAGAAATCGATTTCTCAATCGATTGTTGTGTCTCCTATTTTCTTGAATCTTGAAAAGATATTGAACTAATCGATTTGGCTATTACAGTAGCTTAGCTATTTGGTCAAAATCGATTTGCCAATCGATTGGATTTGTTACAGGGGCTCAGCTATTCATTCAATCAATTGCCCAATCGATTGATTTAAGCCCAGAGTACAGGTTTCACTAAAAACCTTCAAGAAATCGATTTGCTTAGTAGAAACTCTTACTCTGAGTCAGATAATCGATTGCTCAATTGATTCATCAATGTATTGGTCAGTTATATATTACTTGATTGATTAAAAACCTTTTTTTGATTTCATTTTTATTTGGTAAGTATTATATGAACTCTTAGCATATGGAAACCCTTTTAAGGTGCATGCTAAGTTGAAAGGTTATTTTGTGCATTTAAAAACTTAAGTGTTATGTGTTAACTGTTAATTTCGGTTGGTGACCCTTTACAACTATTGTGGAAATCTGGGCTTTGCCCTCAGATGAGAGCCAGGAAAATCCTACCGGTTCGTACCCTGTGGATGGGAATGTAGATGGGAATGCCTGACTGGAGCTATGTTAGGAGGATCTTACGGGCCGCGTAGAGATCACTCAGGATGTATAGTTTTTTTTTGTTTGTAGAATGATCAGATTAGGTTGACATGGAGGGAACAGATGTCTTCCTTCTGAATTGCGTTTATTTTAAATTGGAAGACTGTACTTGTACTAATATTGTGAGCATGACATGTTATTTTCGTTGGATTCCATGTATCACTTTTTGATGTGTAAATACTTTGGATTCATATTTCGAAAAACTATTCCGCTGCTTGTAAATTATAATGACTTAAATATTTATCCAAAGGTATTTTCTTATTTATTTCTTTGTTAAATGATTTTGTTTAAAAAAAAAAATACACCATCGCTTTGAAAATCGGGGTGTTACATAGACAAACACAATTCAACATCCCCTTCTCGTACTTGCCTCTTCTGTTGTCTCTAGATATGATATTTCACGCAACTTATTCTTCAATGTTCTCCTTTCAACAACATTCATTGTTTTCCAAATTATATTCATGTATGATGTAATGTCCAACTTTGAATCATTTTCTAACTTTTCTTCCTCGTTAATTTCCTCAAATGTATATGAACTGCATTCAAATAGATTGGAACACCTTGTATCGTACCAACTCACATGCATAAGGTAATCCACGAGAACTTCTAAGTATATAACGACACATGGCTTTGTTGTTATCGATATAGCTAATTCTCTTGATTTAATCAACAATATGAGCTATAAATTTCCTTGATACAACCCAAGTCAAATTTTCATAGAATAGATTGTTGTGTATATGCTCTTTGCGACCCTTATTTGTCTCAAATGACCTTTTTATCATCATAATTTGCAATCTCATTTCATTCATATCATCTCATGCCTTTTGAAAATCTCCTTTAGTATGTTCTGAAAATCTCTTCAGTGACTAATGGGCAGACTCAACCTAATATTCAAACATAAAAAAGAAAAATAATATTTAAATAAAAAATATATCAAACATGCATGCATAACTCTAAACATGGATAAATATAACTCTTAGATGCAACACTCGATTGATTCATGGTTCAACAAATTTTTCCATGTTAGGAGTCAACCATATGTCCTTGACATGATAAAATAAATGACATTATTGACACATGTTTGTTCAAATCTTTGCAAAATTTGTTGATACTCATTCTCTTCATAACAATACATTTTTCCTCCTCAAATCTAAAATGGGTTTCTGCATGTCCTTCAATATATATTGTTTACATTTGACTCCAACATTTTTGTTGATATGAAGTTGGCAAAAATAAATTTGTTGAAGATCAAAATACAACTTCAATTGCATTCATCAAATTAAGTTCTCTATCAATCTAAGCAAATGCAACGTTGAATGTCAACTAGTTGAAATTACACCAATAGTTTCAAACAATGGTAATCTATACTTGTTGATTTTGTATGTGTTATTTATGATCAATATAGTAGAGAAGATGTTCAATAAAGTTATAGAGTTTGGATGTGTCAAAAACATGTCACTCACAACGTTGGAGTCTTTAAACGTCCTACTCTAACAAATATATTTCTTAGCTTCAAGTAACTTCAACAAGTGTTGCATATCAGTTATGAGTTTTTTCAAATTTTTTCGATATGTGATTTATCGCTTATACGTTTGAGAGATATTAGTAATGTTCTCTTTATCTCAATCTCTCAAAGATACAAAGGTGTGCCTCGACGCAACTTGATACCTTGTTAGCTCGTCAACATAGCGTTTCACAAATGTATTATTTTTAAAGGTAACCACTAATTCATGAATGTGAAGTCGACACATATCATCACTCGCCATTTTTCGATGATCTTAATATAAGTTTAAACAAAGAATTATATCTTTTAGTTGAAATCCCTGAATTATTTTTATTTGACTTATATTTTCCATCTCTATCACAATTTTCCACTTCCTTTCTCTCTTTCTGGTCTTTATGACCGAACAAGTAATGATAACAACTACTCAATTTTGTTGACGAACTTCTCTTGTCTATGATATGATAGATTCTTGTGACTCATATATTTGATCAATTGTGACTTGTCAACCAACCTCTCTTGTCCATGGTATAACATATTTCGGATACTTGTAACTTCTAGAAATTGTTTTCTAAAAATTCTTGAATGTTTGACACAAAAAGTTAATTTTTTTTTTTTTTTTTTAATTTTTTTATCATTTTTATATACTGAATTTTTCAACAACGGAATTTTCAATAGTATTAATTTGTATACTGAATTTTTTTTTTTAAAATAATTTACCCACCAAAATTTTTGATGAAAAGGGAACCAATTTAGACCAAAATTTTTTACAAGAATATATTGTGGGTTACCGTATCCAACCGGAGTACCATATCCAACTTTCTTTCTTTGGTAGTCCTAATTACGGGTCTCAATCCATCACAGGGACAACAGAGGTATGCAATGGACCATTGAACCACCTAACTTTATATAATTTTCTTTTATCATGCTCTACATAATTAATTGATGACAACAACAAATTAAATTAAAATTATGCTTTTACATAATATAAAAGAAAAATAAATAAATATAAGATTTTTATGTTATCTAGTTCTGTCACCGGGAAAACTAGCTAAACGGTTTGATCATCTATTACACAGATTACACATCATTGAAAATTCTATTTTTTTTAATCTTCTATTACTAAAATGAAATCGTAAAACAAATTGTTCTGATTCTGAACATTTTCATGGTTCTACCTTATTTTTCATATAACACATCAAGTCTTCTTTCACCTGTGATCCAACTTTTAAAATGCTTAATCATCTTCAGCATCATCACTCATGCTGACACAGCTGTCAACACAGAATTCAGTGGAGTAATCAATTTCATCGACAATCCTTCCGCTGTTAAATGCAAATGCATGATATGCACAATCAGTACAAACAAACATAAAGGAAGAGAAAAAGGCTTAACTCAAATTGTGACAACAATATAGCATATTACCGTTCAAGAACAAACTTGCCCTCTTTGTACTTTTGGCTCTTCTCGTGCGCAGATTCCTAGGAAGGAAATGCAATTTTAAAGGGATCAAAAGAAAGGCGATAGATACATTAAAATATTAAATTATAGCCACTACATGCAGAATAGACATTCAAAGAGATTTTCATTTCACCTATAAATAACACCAGTTTCAAAATAAATATTTGAAAAAATTAGAGAGAATAAGGAGATGATTACATATTTCCAGCCAATAATTTGACCACAGCGACAACAGAAAATATCTTTCACAGTATGCAACCCCGAAAGCATCGGTCTCTCCTCCACTTCGCCACAAGTGAAGTTCACACTGAGTCATGAACCAAAAACACAAGCGTACACATGAGAATTGGAATATTAAGATCTAGTGACATCTTCATCAAAAGAATAGCAATTCCCTAAAATAGCTATGATGGAAACGAAAGCTTAGATCTAGTTCCTGTTTTTACTGATGACAATGTACAAACAAGAAATGGATTGGGGAATATAATGTCAAACCATGACTACTGAATAGAGAAGAGGGTTTATTAGTGAAGTTGGACTAACTAGTTCATGATTAGGCTCTTTTTTTCTTTCATACACCTTGGTCATTAGTATGATCATTTCAAAACAGCTTTCATTTCCTTTTGGAGTGTTCCCTATTTTTCATGCATATGACTTCTGTATATTCATGAAATCAGCAATAGACCATTAGGGAACCGTAAAGGCATGATGTCTCTAGCTTTGCAGCTCCTGAATGCAAGGTCCTCAATAGTTCTCCATTGTTAAATGCATTTATGATTTCAATCAACATAATCTAGTTCTGATATCAATATGTCATACATGTTGAAGCATGTCCAGGGCATGCACACATATACATACTTATCCAATCAAAGCATAAGATGAGAATTTCATCAACATTCAAACCATGAAAATTGAAAAGCTGGCATGTTACAACCTGTCAATTCAGATCAATGAAACTGTATACTATTTAAGGAAAAGTGATCAGCTCAAGAGCTATTATAATGGTGGAAATTCAAAAAAAGGATAAAACCAGAGTTCTAGAACTCCTAACCAGAGCTACTGCTCCTAACCAGAGAATATTTTCTCCTAAGAATATACTAACAACTTTCTGAATGACCCTTCCTCACTCTCTAAATGCTTCAGTATTAGTTTGAGATTAGAGACACCAACACATTTTCCACATCTATGCAGAATGCAATTTTCATAGAGATTTGATTTATACTGAACACAATTATGCTTTGAAATAATGCAATTTTTAAATGGCAAAATGAGAACATTAAATAACATAAGCCCTATTAAGATACAATATAACACAATCATAACTTGTAATTTATTACACATTCGCTATTGATGGATTAAGGAAATACTCACACATTATTGAATAAGTATGCTTTTCCCCTCTGACAATAAAATCCCTGAGAAGAAAAGTAATCAAATATTCTTATCAGAAGTAGTTTAACAAACCAGCATAACAGTAAAAATTATATAATCATAGAAAACAAAGCAAAACAAAAATCATGGAGATGATGGATTCAATTAGAAGCAACAAATTTAGCTTTGTTGCCTTTCTCTTTCACACACAGTTTATACATCTTCTACATGCATTTAATATTTTATTAAAATCACCGCTTTTAAAATATGATCATCTTGGAGACACGCCTACCAAACAAGATAAATACAAAATCAAGTATTGAAAGAAATAATGCAATGGTCATGTCACCGTCAACAATAAGAAGGATGCACTATTAGTTCTTGCTGAAGTCTACATGGCCTTCTTTTCCATTGACCACGACATTTTTTACCTAGCATACTGACCAAAAGATACATTTTTCCTATATGAAGACAATTATTAAATATACTTCTATAAGAATATGATAGACTCAAGTGGCATCGAAGAGATGCAAGAAATTAGCTCTAGTCAATGTGACTTGTTTTTTTAAGCCAAAAAGAGAAAGAGTGCAAAAGCATCATATGGTAAATTTGGCATCCCAACTATGTTGGCACCCCAAATCAACCATGTATCATTTACAGCATGTTAAAAAGTATATTAAAATGAAAAGAGGGAAAATAAAGCTTGACGGGACTAGACCAATATCTAAGGTAACAACAATGTACGAGAACAACAACTGTCTCATTAAAAACCTGACTAGAAAAACCCAAAGGGATAAAACCTTCGTGAAAGAACAAAGAGTGTAGTGCGAGGAAGCAAAGGCTAGATCTATTAGGAAGTTAGCAAAATGAAAAACTAGTCAATGTGACTAGAATAGAAGAGAGGATAATATAAGAGTCCCTCAACCTCTCCACCCTCAAATTGTACTTTCCCCCTGTTTAGAGTAATTCCCTCTTCTACTTATTATGTTGGTTAATTGATTAACGTATCAAAGTTCCATTCCCAAGCCCCCTTTATCCCATCTAACCTACACCCTTTTGTAAATGGTCTGCTATCAATACTCTGCCCCCCATAAAGCACCTTATTGTGAAAATGAGGAAAAGACTGGCACTTTACTAGGGGACTCCTAAGAATCTTCAAACTTTAGTAATAGAAGCAACAAATAAAAACATCAAGCTCCCATGTGTTGTTTTGACGATAACCAAGTAACATCATTAGGTTGAGGTTGCCACTCTCATTCCTCTGACAATGACTCAGGTACTTTGTGGCTGGAGTGGAGTGGAAACAGCTTTCTTTGAGAGTTAAATACCGAGTGCCTGCATGAGTTCTTTTGGGAAGCATCTGCAAGTTTTGTAAGCTGACGGGCTTTGTAATGGGCCTCCCATGAAAGTACAGATTCTGTTATGCTAGAGCTAACAAAATGACAGGTGGCATGTGGTGATAGGCAGAGAAGGAAAGGGTGGGAACCGAAAAGGGCATCTGGAATTAGAAATTGGTTTGAGTGGTTTTGGGCTGAGTAGAGAATTAAGAATTTATCTTTTAACAATTAGTTGTTGTTCATCATTTTGTAGAAGGAGAAACTCACCATTTCCACTGTTGTTTTAGTAGACCTAATTTAATACATCCACCATACTGTGTTTATCAGAGTAATCATTCATATATTTCTGTTATTATCTTATTTTGGGTCCTATCATAAGTTACTCTCCAATCAGGTTTTAAAATCTGAAATAGACAATATTATCTACGAGCCAGAAACTATAGAAGAATTACAGGAAACTTGTATTCGTTGGGATTGAAAAGGCTTATGATAGGACCCTCTAAAGATTTTTCTTTGTCCTTTTTATAAGACATCGTTCAAATTTTCAACTACATTAATTATTTCTTTACCAACATACATCTAATTATATTACATATTTTTCTACAATTTACAATAAATACTATAATAAAAACAAACTAATTCTCTCTCCTAAAGGAAAAACGTCTGGAACAAAAGAAATTGTCAAAAAATTTAATACTATAATCAACTTTCTTAATACTCGTAATTTAGTAAATAAGGTTCTATATATAGCGACAGAGGTAGTATAAAGGTTTTTGTGAGGTCTAGTGACACTAGTTAGATGCAAAAGTATGCTCTCCAGGTGGCTTGCTACAGCCCTTTTCCATCCTAGTGAATTATGGGAAGAATTGATAAAACTACAAGTCATTGTCCTTGTTGACATTGATTGAGGCTTCGCAATACATCAGTTAACAACAGTCTTATTCAATTGGATCGTTTGATGTGGATTTAGTGCAAGGTATATGCTATCACTGGTTTTAGAAATCAATAACCTTGCATCTAACTCCACCATGAAAAATCCAGACTAGAAATTCTCAAGGTAAACCTTTTTTTGGGTTCTAGGGTTACTAGAAAAATTCACAAAAAATTCAGGGACGAGCTTTACACAATTTCACCTGTTTTTAAGGGTGTACTCTATAAAACACCGACACTTCAAATTTCAAATTGAAACCATTAGTAGATAGTCAATTACTTCAATTGTCTCAAATTACTACAGGTGTACTAAATTGACTAAAAGTGTAAAGGCATTAGTAGATACAGCACAAACTCTTCTTCAAAAACCACTGAGCATATATACAATAGAAAATAACCGACTCAATTTATCAAAGCAAGGCTTATTTTTATGAATCGATTCCAGGACGTGTTTGTGTCATATAATAATAGTCAAATTAATAGTAATAAAATAAATTTTAGAGAGAGAAGTTACATGATACCCGAGAGATGAGATCATTGGCAAGGGCAAGGTGAGTTTTACAGGATTTGCAACCGTAAAACCTGCCATCCAGCTCCACCGCAAATATTCTTCCCATTTTCTTCGCTTTTCTATATGAACGATATTATCACCGCTCACTGTTCACTTCATAAAGATAAAACAATTTGCAAGTGAAGAATAAGATTCATAATAGTTCGAGATAGAGAAGAAGACGAAATATTATTACTGTCGTTTTTTTTTTGTTTTTTTTTTAACTTTTGATTTAAAATAAAATGAGTGAATTTGGTTAAATATATATTTTAAAAATGGAACTAATATTATCATCAGAAAAAACATCGAACAAACAAAATCCAAATACTTAATTTTTTTGAAATAACTATTGAATGATAAATTGCGGATCTCCGACAAATACTAAACCAAAAAGACCTACATCATGTATCAATTGTTATAGAAGAATATCTAACATATATTTTATCCAAGAAGATGATATTATGTTTACTATTTTTTTAGTTGAATTTTATATGGTTTCAATTTGGATTCCCATAAATAGAGAAAATATGGACACACAATAAATCCTTTTTTGTTACACTAAGACGAAGGATATCATGAATTTTTTAAAGTATTACTTAAATGGCCATAAATAATAAAATACAATGAAATATATTATATTCTTTTA
>JBBPBR010000007.1:26380119-26567895 GCA_037974775.1 Cicer pinnatifidum | reverse complement strand
GATTTTTTTTAATACAATAAAAATTAATATTATATTATTGACAAAAAATGTAACTGTAAAAGAAGGTCACCTCCATTTAAGTATTTTTAAGATATATATTTAATAAAATCCAATCATTTTATTAATCACAAACAATAAATTTTATTTCGTTTTAATTTTAAATTTAAATAAAATGAGTGAAATTGACTACATACATAACCATTAGAATTGAATATACACGTTAATTCAATTAATGCAGTTGACACGTTCTCATGGAGTAATATACAATATTATTTCTCATTGTTCTACTCATGTATTAATAATCAATAACAGTTTCAATTTTTCTAATTGCGCATTAATAATTAATAGGAAAATATTTCTTTTATTTTTTTAAATGAAAAAAGAGGGTAAAATCCAAAGACAAAAATTAAGTTACATGAACATTCCTTGACATACAAGCTCTAGATATGTCATCAAAGAGAAGTCTCTAGAACTCAATAGGAGGAGACTCCAAAATCTGAAAATTAAAACAACTATGCGAAAGATTATAAATGGCTAACCAATCAATACTCTTGTTGTCATCACGTCAAGTGTGTTTAATTTGAACTTGCCAATCCAATCTCAAAAGATCTTCAGATGCAATGAACTAGCGTTGGAACACTACTATTGTTGTCAACAAGAGTCATTGAGTCACTCTCCACTTGAAGTTAAGAAACCCCCTGTCTTTGTGCCATGACAATTCCAAGATACATACCTCACATCTCAACCAGAAGAGCATCATAATCTCCTAATTTTTTTATAGTACTCCTTGATCCATCTACCATCTACATCTCGAAGTAAACCGCCATACCCTATCATTTTCATTGTAGATCGGTGAGCTCCATTGCAATTTAGTTTAACCCATCATTTCTTAGGTCTTTTCCAACCAGACGCACACCCCAAATGTGTTGTTTACACTTTGCAATATCACTTGTCATCTTGATAATCACAACAATGGGATTTGTTGGTCTTTGAAAATCTTATTCAAAGATAGACTTGTTTCTTCAGTTCCAGCAAGCAACCACGAAAATAGTAGTCCAATCTTCTTGTTGACCTCTCGGCCTTTTGTTGGTAATGTTCCTGAAGATCCATTCCCTACAATTTAAAGAGAATATATTAGAAATCAAAACAGAAGGGATTAAGTTGATTTGAGCAGCTCTCAAGCAACCCTCAACATGGATTCTAGTTTCCTTCTTAATCGCCCACCCATTGCACAATGGGTCAATTCCAACTCCCCACTTGCTTCTACAATGGTTGGTAATGAGGCCTTTATGGACCGCCATCCACATAAAAGTTTGAATCCTATGAGGACCTTTCCGCCTTCATAGGTCCCTCCACTGCCATTCAATAGATTGGAGATTACCCCTCTACATATTGTAGGCACTATGAACCATGAAATGGTGAGTGCTAATACGACCATCGGTGTTAATGGCTGCATGAAGAACCATATTTTGATGAACAATGCTATTATGTAGGTTATTATAAAGAAAAGTTAGATCCCACCCCCTGAAGGAGAGGTGACATTTATCACCATCAAAGTAGTATCAATAATCGAATGAGTATAACAACTTATTAGAGACCCCATTCAACCTCCAATTGTCCGACCAAAAATTGATATTTTTCCCATTTCCCAAACATCACACTGTCTTCTACTAGAAACAATCACATATAAGAATCAAGATGGTTTTATTGATGTTAACAAAAGTATTTTATAAGAACAATATATTTGATTTCATAGAGTATGAAAAAAGATTCGTGTTTTTGAAGACAATCTAAAATAAGATTTGATTCGGATTTATAATAGAAAAAAAATATTTGACCAAGTTGAAAAGAAGATATTGTCAAGATTTGAAGAAAATTTGATCAAGATTTATCTACAAAAAGATATGAATTATTTACAAAAAGATTTGATCACAATTTATCACAAGAAGATACGAAATATTTACAAGAAGATTTGATCAAGATTTATCTACAAAAAGATATGATCAAGAATTGTTTACAAGAAGAAACACTCACAAGAAGATACAATTATTATTTGCAAAGATATGATTCAGGTTTTGACAAAGGACAAAATATTGAATCGGACTTAGTCATATTTCTACTTGTAAAAGTTCAAGATCTGGTCCAATACTATTTTCACACCCAGATCAAAGCAAGCAATAGGAATGAAGTTTCACATAAAGAATTTGAGAAAACAATATTAACAAAACACAAACAATATCAATCCAAAGAATTTACAAACTTGATCTTAACAAAATAAAAACATTATCAATTTGAAAAATTTAAAAACTCAATCTCAACAAATTACGAACAAGATCAATATCGAAGAACTACTTAGATTGGATTCAGAAATAAAGAATTGGCTAAAGAACATTGTTGAGATAAAATCTCAATTTAATGTTTTGATGAAAACAAATAAAAAGTTAATTAAGAATGTTAATTATGATTCTAAATGTTATGTTAATTTAACTTGTGCTTTTTAGTGAATTTAATTAAGAACAAAATCAAGAAAATCAAAGAAAACAGCTACAAGATCATTCTGCATCAAAACAGAGAATGATCTCCAACTTCAAAAATGTTCATCACAGCATGTTGATCAAACTTTTTCTACGTCCTTAACAAAGAATCTGCCCAGGAAAATTATTGATATACAATTAGTACATGGCAAGGAACAAGTAGGATTCATCCAAGCTCAAAAAGGCTATTTGATCTCAAAATTAAAAGGACTCAAAAACAGACAAAAGTCATGATAATGTGTAAACTCCAAAAATCAAATGTCAAGAAAGTTCAATCAATCTTGACATATGACAAGACAATTGCAAAGGAAATTTAGAATGATTAAAACGGGATCTCCATAATGATTATTGAAGCTCAAGAAAGTTAATATTAACAAACCGAGAACGTTAAACATTCTCCGTTTTTTGCACAACAACAGCAGCCCTGCATATTCTCTATTTCAGTCTGTATTTCTCCTCCAATCTTATCTAGCTACACTCAAGACAGAGAATGTACCATCCAAGATCAATGAAGAAACGTCAAAGGTCTTTCTAAAAAAGGACAGAACTGCTTTAAATGCTAAACTAGAAAAGTCAAAAAGCTATTTCAAAGCAGGATTATTTTTATTGTGAAATAATGTTTCAGTCAAAAAGCAAAGCCTCTCCAACAGCTCTTCTGTACTTTCATTCAGTGCCTCTACAACCTATAAATAGAAGGCCAATATCCAGAATCAAGGCACGAAATTCAAGTGCTGAGAAATCCATAAATCAATCACACACACTTGAAATTCTGCAAAACAGAGAATCATACTTTCTGCATTTCGCAAAACAGTTGCTGATTTATATTCATAGATTAGATTGCATAATTATCTTCAGATCCTTTGTAAAGAATCAATTCTCAAACCAAATTTGAGAAATCTCAGATTCTGTCAAAAACAATCCAATTGTAAAAACTCAAACTATAAGAGTTTCTTTATATTTGCTTAAGATTACATCCTTTCAAGGTTAGATAGGTGTTGTTATTGCTTTCTGGGTGGAAAGTAATAGAGATTGAAATATATCAAGGTTGATCTAGACTAGGTGCTGTAAAATCAAGATGGTTTTTTGTTTTAAACACTTAGTGGAAAATCTCACGGTTGTGAGGACTGGACGTAACCCGAGTTGGGTGAACCACGATATATCGTTGTGTGGTATCTCTTCCCTTATCTATTTACTTTTAGTTTGATTGATTATCAAGTTAAATACATAAATTGAATTACTGATTTTAACTATCCAAGAACGTTCTCTATTTTCTGGTTAAAACCAAGAACGTTCTCCATTTTCTGTTTTCACAACCAAGATCAATCTTGAGTTATTTTCTTAAGTTTTTAACAGGAATTTTTAAAAGGTGCATTTACAATTCAAACCCCCCTTTCTTGTAAATTGACATTGCTACTTCAATTGGCATCAGAGCTCGGTCTCTAGAAAGATTAAAAACACCTAACAAGTGTTAGAGAAAAAGATCTAGAAGAAAAATGTCAAAAAATATGTACATTGCTGAAGGAGTGTCATTATACAGACCACCTTACTTTAATGGCAAAGACTACTATTTCTGGAAAAGCAAAATGCAGTTGTTCTTGAAATCTCAAGATACAGGAATGTGGCGCATCATTACTGATGAAAATTTCATACCAAGAGTCAACCAAAATGATTCAACCTCTACTATAAAGAAAGAAGCAGATTGGACAGTAGAAGAAAAATCTAAGGTACTTCTAAACTCAAAAGCTCAATTATTCTTACCGTGTGCTTTGAGTAGGGAAGAAAGCGAAAGAGTAGATGAATGCACAACTACAAAAGAAGTATGGTATACACTACAAACTCGTCATGAAGGAACAAGCCATGTCAAAGAAACAAGGATAGACATTGGCATAAGGAAATTCGAACTATTTGAAATGCAAGAAGGAGAAAATATTGATGAAATGTACTCAAGGTTCACAACAATAGTAAATGAAATGCGTTCTCTTGGGAAAGCTTACACAGTTCAAGAAAGAGTAAGAAAGATCATGAGATGTCTTCCAATAATATGGAGACCGATGGTGACAGCCATAAGCCAGGCCAAGAATCTTGATGTATTCGGACTGGAGGAATTGATTGGAACATTACGAGCACATGAAGTGCTGCTACAAGAAGACAAACCAATCAAAAAGGGCAAAGCAATAGCTTTGAAAACATCTCAAGAAAGTCCAAATGAGGACTCAGAAGAAATCGAACAAGAAGATGTTGATGAAGAAATAGTTCGTCTTACAAAAAAGATAAAAAGAATGGTGAGAAGAAGGGATCATATAAAAAAAGGATTTTCAAATCAAAAAGAAAACTTCAAAATAGAGGTATACAAAAGTCAAATCACATGCTTTGGATGCAATAAACAAGGACATGATAAAACTGAATGTCCCTTGAACAAAAGAGCACTAAAGAAGTTCCCTTTCAAGAAAAACTCCATGATGGTGAATTGGGATGATTATGATGAAACAGAAACAGAGGAACCTGAAGAAGCTAGCTTATATTTAATGGCAGATACTAAAGACAAAGAGGTAATAAATTCTGAACCATGTCTTTTATGTGAACAAATTGAAAAAGATTTTGATAGCTTACTTAATGATTCAAATCTGCTTGTTCAAAAATGTAGCTCTTTAAATGATCAATTTTTAAAAGAAAAAAGGGAAAAAGAGAAAGCTCAGGTTATGATTGATGAACTAAAAAACATCATTCAAAACATGCAGGAATCTCATTTTAAGGAAAATAATGAATCTGAAAATAAGAGCGTTCTGCAACGAAAACGGAGAACGTTATCCTTAAAACTAAAAATGAACTTCTTAGAAATGACTTATCAAATTTTATTAAAGCTACTGAAACCTTTCAAAAAATCATGGGATCTCAAGTGGGAATATTTGATAAAGCGGGTCTTGATTTTGATAAAATTCAAAAAACGAAAATATATGAAAACTTTTTTGTTTCGGAAAGAAAAGAGGATAAAAGCAAAATCAAATGCTCATATTGTAAGAAACTTGGACATCTGGAATTTGCTTGCCACTTTAAGAAAAGAGATGAAAATATTAAAAGCAAAAGGTTTTTTAAAAGGGAAGATCGCTCTGCAAATATAGCTGAACCAGTTTTGAAAAATCTGCAAAAAGGAGAACGTTCTCCATGTTGTTCTCAAAACGGAGAAAGTTCCAAAATGAAAGCTGAACCGTTTGCAAAAAATCTGGGAAAAAGGGAACAATCTGGAATATCAGCAAAATCAATTTCAAATCCATGTAAAACTCAGATTTTGAAACCTTATCGAAGATCAACAACAAAGTATTCCTATTATTCCAAAAATGATCACTTTGATTCAACTTGCTATTTTAAAAAGAGTTCAAGTTTTAAAAAATCTTCTAAAAGAAGATATACTAACCATCAAGGACCCAAAAAAATATGGGTACCAAAATCATTACTAACTTGTGATGTAGGAACACCATCCAACAACCAAGAAAGAACATTGCACGGACAAGGTCTGCTCAATACACATGAATGGAAAAATATGGTGCCTCCTATCATTAGAAAAAATTGGAGTATCTATAACCTTTGGAAACATTAAAGCTAAGGAGAAGAAGAAGAAGAACATTTTGGACAGCAACAAAATGTTTTCCAAGAAACTGAGATTGATAAAAGCTAGAGAACGATAAAGGAAAACTCTAAGAGAATGATCAATTTAAGCAAAGAGGTTCATTCTAGAAATAGAGCATAACATTATGCAGAAAAGCAGAACATTCTGCAGAAGAGAGAAACATTCTGCAGAAGCAAGAAACTTTCTCCAGCAAAGCAGAATATTTTGCCATAGACAGAAACATTCTCTAGAAAAATAGAAAATTCTGCAGAAGAGCAAAACATTATGCAGAAGAGCAAAATATTCTGCAAAAAAGCAGAACATTTTGCCAAATGTTCTTGACAGTTTATATGCAACATTCAATCAAATCTAATGTTTTCTATTAAGATGATATGGTTGAAAAAACATCAACAACTTCTAAATGAGTTTAAACCATTTAGTTTTGGCACTCCTACATATATCTCACTATTGACCTTTCCTCCAAAAACATCTCTTGATCAAATTATTGGAAGAACTAAATTGGAATGATATGGTGCCAAAGCTGCTGCTACTAGAGTCTTGATGAAAGTCAGTCATCAGATCAAAGAAATAGTAACAAGTTTGAATGGAACTGAAATTCACATTGTCCTCTTGTCTAATTCAAGTACTTCTTTAGATCTTACCAAGGTATATTCTGATCATGATTACTATTTAATTCATTCAAGGAACTCAAATCATTTTCTACAAATTCTCCTTTTTATGTCCTTAAAATAATTTTTTATGCGAACAAATCTCTTTGATTGTTTTTGATAAATACAAACTTTTTTAGCATAAACATGTTTTATAAAGAAAGAAATTATACTTGACATGATATCACATTCATTTTGCTTCCCTTGCGTTCATTATCATGTTCAAATTAAAATATTGTCTGTTGTGAAAGAAGGCAAAAGAGTAAAGAGACATCTTGCTTGTGTTTTGGAATTTTAAAGGGTATCAATTTCAAAATATTAAGGGGGAGATTTTTTTTATAGAAAATGTTACTTTTCTTAAAACTGGAATTTACTCATTGTTTTCTATATGTAGTATACATTTTCTTTGTATTCCCCAATCTTTTTGTGTTGACAAAGGGGGAGAATTATTTTAGATTTCATGTTGGTTCAAAAATATGAAGCATATTCTGAGGGGGAGTTTTTAAGCTTTGTTTGATTGAAATTAGAATCAGAATTAAAATCTAAATTAACATGTTTGTCATCTTCAAAAAGGGGGAGATTGTTGAGACAAAATCTCAATTTAATGTTTTGATGAAAACAAACAAAAAGTTAATTAAGAATGTTAATTATGATTCTAAATGTTATGTTAATTTAACTTGTGCTTTTGAGTGAATTTAATTAAGAATAGAATCCAGCAAATCAAAGAAAACAACAACAAGATCATTCTGCATCAAAACATAGAATGATCTCCAGCTTCAAAAATGTTCATCACAACATGTTGATCAAACATTTTCTACATCCTTAACAAAGAATCTGCCCAGGAATCAGAATTAAAATTTTCATCACAACATGTTGATCAAACATTTTCTACATCCTTGATTGAAATTAGAATCAGAATTAAAATCTAAATTAACATGTTTGTCATCTTCAAAAAGGGGGAGATTGTTGAGACAAAATCTCAATTTAATGTTTTGATGAAAACAAACAAAAAGTTAATTAAGAATGTTAATTATGATTCTAAATGTTATGTTAATTTAACTTGTGCTTTTGAGTGAATTTAATTAAGAATAGAATCCAGCAAATCAAAGAAAACAGCAACAAGATCATTCTGCATCAAAACATAGAATGATCTCCAGCTTCAAAAATGTTCATCACAACATGTTGATCAAACATTTTCTACATCCTTAACAAAGAATCTGCCCAGGAAAATTATTGATATACAATCAGTACATGGCAAGGAACAATTAGGATTCATCCAAGCTCAAAAAGGCTATTTGATCTCAAAATTAAAAGGACTCAAAAACAGACAAAAGTCATGATAGTGTGTAAACTCCAAAAATCAAATGTCAAGAAAGTTCGATCATTCTTGACATATGACAAGACAATTGCAAAGGAAATCCAGAATGATTAAAACGGGATCTCCATAATGATTATTGAAGCTCAAGAAAGTTCATATTAACAAACCGAGAACGTTAAATATTCTCCGTTTTCTGCACAACAACAACAACCCTGCATCTGCTCTGTTTCAGTATGTATTTCTCCTCCAAATTTATCTAGCTACACTCAAGACTCAAGATAGAGAATGTACCATCCAAGATCTATGAAGAAACGTCAAAGGTCTTTCTAAAAAAGGTCAAATTTTTTTTAAATGCTAAACTAGAAAAGTCAAAAAGCTATTTCAAAGCAGGATTATTTTTATTGTGAAATAATGTTTCAGTCAAAAAGCAGAGCCTCTCCAACAGCTCTTTTGTACTTTCGTTCAGTGCCTCTACAGCCTATAATTAGAAGGCCAATATCCAGAATCAAGGCAAGAAATTCAAGTGCTGAGAAATCCATAAATCAAACACATACACTTGAAATTCTGCAAAACAGAGAATCATACATTTTGCATTTCGCAAAACAGTTGCTGATTTATATTCATAGATTAGATTGCGTAATTATCTTCAGATCCTTTGTAAAGAATCGATTCTCAAACAAGAGTTAAGAAATCTCATATTCTGTCAAAAACAATCCAATTGTAAAAACTCAAACTATAAGAGTTTCTTTATAGTTTGTTTAAGATTACATCCTATCAAGGTTAGATACGTGTTATTATTGCTTTCTGGGTGGAAAGTGATAGAGATGGAAATAGATCAAGGTTGATCTAGACTAGGTGCTGTAAAATCTAATAAACAAGTTGTAAACTATATTTATGAATGTAGTTTTCAGATATGATTGTGATTCTAAATTATTATTTATTGTTAATTATCTATGTTTTACTAAGTTTCTTTGTTTTAAACACTTAGTGGAAAATCTCACGGTTGTGAGGACTGGACGTAACCCGAGTTGGGTGAACCATGATATATCACTGCGTGGTATCTCTTCCCTTATCTATTTACTTTCAGTTTGATTGATTATCAAGTTAAATACATAAACTGAATTACTGATTTTAACTAACCAAGAACGTTCTATGTTTTCTAGTTAAAACCAAGAACATTCTCTGTTTTCTAGTTAAAACCAAGAACGTTTTTCGTTTTCTGTTTTCACAACCAAGATCAATCTTGAGTTATTTTCTTAAATTTTTAACAGGAATTTTTAAAAGGTGCATTTACAATTCAAACCCCCCTTTCTTGTAAATTGACATTGCTACTTCAAACATATCATCAAAAAGAATCTTGTTAAGAATTATTTTTGAATAAGATCATTGTTGACCAGGCTAGGAATGAAGATAGAATTAAGATTAAACAAGAACTAAATTGAAGTCCTGATTTTATCTATAAATAGATACTCAAGGCTGAAGTAGAAGATCATTGAAAAATTAGAAAACTGTAGAAAAACTCAAGCTCAAAATCTCAAATACATCTTAGCGTTCAAAGAGAGAAATACTTGTTTGCATGAGATATACTTTCTAAGTGTTTTTCTTAGAGTATGATAGTCATTGTTATTATCAACTTCTTAGAAGAAACTACTCAAGTTCCAAACCTTTCTATTAAAACCCGACAATGGTGTTAGTGTGCCTTCAACAATGTAGGGTTGTTAGATTGTATGGAGAAGGTTTGGCTGGTAGAGTTAAGGTGTGTATGTTCCTCAAATGTCTAGGTTTGTTAGTATTTTGAGAAGATTGGCTTGGAGGGTCAGGTGCTTTGTAATTCACATTGTTGAATTAGTGGATTAAATCCTTACGAGTGAAGAGATTGGATATAGCCAAGTTAGTAGTGAACTAGGATAAATTACTTGTGTCACTTTATTCATGCACTTCTTTTTTCTTTGTTGCTTCTACTATAAGTAAATCATCAAGTTTGAATCAATTTAATCAAATAATGAAAAAGTTATCAACTTAGTCAGTCACAATTTAACCCCCATCTCGTGTTTGCACATTCAACTGGCATCAAAGCACAACCTCAAGGCTAAGCTATTTACAATGTTTGAGGGAAGTTCCAACGGTTTTACATGTTTGGATTCAGTGAAGAAGCTACTGGAGGAAACATCAACATATCACCTCTGCTTGATAAAGAACATTTTGAGTAATGGAATGACAAGCTGAGAAGTTTCTTTATTTCACAAGAATTTGAACTTTAGGACTTGGTGGAAGATGGTTATACTGATCCAGAATATTGATGTTATTGAGATTCCAAGGAAAGAAATGAATGTTGGTCATTAGAAGATGTACTAGATGCATCATAAGTCCAGAACATTCATGATAAATGTGATCACTTTTAAGGAGTTTGACAAGTTCACTAACAAGGAGACATCAGAGAGTTGGAGAAAGATGATTGATAATGTGGGGGAGAAAAAGTACTTAGACTTAGGGAGAGCCTTACGTAAGGGGGATTCAAAGTTTTTAGGCTTACTTGTAATTTTAGTCCCTTTATTTTAGATGAATTATGAAAATAGTCACCCTCATTTTTTTTTGTCCCCCAAACAAAATTTTGATCCAAAACTTGATGAAATGTCATTTTTTTAATGATGTGTCAAAAAAAATAGTTGATGTGGTAAATTCCATGTGGATTAATTACATTTTATTATTATTATTCCAAATTTGTAAAATATTTTCTATTTTTAAAAACACATTTCCTATTTTATTACATATTTTAATTACAAAAACATAAAATAAAAAAAAGACACATTCCTTTTTCTAATCCCTAATTCCATTCCATTCCGTTGTTGATTGTTGATTGTTCTTCTTCTTCATCGTCGGCTTCTTCTTCTTTCATCTTCGTAGATGAAATCAAAAATAGAGAACGCAAAATCACCTCTAGGTTTACTCGCCATTGGAACACAAAATCAAAAACAAAGAACATGATCTAGAAGAAAACGATTAATGGGAAATCAAATAAAGAAGTGAAGAAACAAGATAAATCATGAAGCGAAGAAGAGAAAGATGGAATAAGATTAAGGTTTGACTCACATTTCACTTTCAAGCTAAAGTACTTTTCTGATGAAGTCGTGTTCTTTAGCTCTCGATGAATTAGGGATTAAAATAGGAATGTGTTTTTTTTTTAATGTTTCTATAATTAAATCATGTAATATAATAAAAAATGTGTTTTTAAAAATAGAAAAAGTGTTTTACAAATTTGGAATAATAATAAAATGTAATTAATTCACATGGAATGTTGCACATCATTTTTTTTGACACATCATTAAAAAAATGATATTTCATCAAGTTTTGAAACAATATTCTATTTGGGGACCAAAACTGGGGACAAATATAATGGATGGACTATTTTCATGATTCAACTAAAATAGGGGGACAAAAACTGTAATTAAGTCAGGTATTTAAAAGAAAAATTGCTATCAAAATTATAGCTTTCTTTATCATCAAAACAGGGAGATTATGTTAACAAAAGTATTTTATAAGAACAATATATATGACTTCATAGAGTATGAAAGAAGATTTGTGTTTTTGAAGATAATCTTAAGTAATATTTGATTCAGATTTATGATTGAAGAAAATATTTGACCAAGTTGAAAAGAAGATATGGTCAAGATTTGAAGAAGATATGATCAACATTTTATCACAATAAGATATGAATTATTTACAAGAAAATTTGATATAGTTTTATCAGAAGAAGATATGAATTAATTACAAGAAGATTTGATCAGGATTTATCAACAAGAAGATATGATCAAGAATTTTTTACAAGAAGAAACACTCACAAGAAGATACATTTATTATTGGCAAATATATGATTCATATTTTGAAAAAGGAAAAAAAAAATACTAAATTGGACTTAGTCATATTCCTACTTGTGAAAGTTCAAGAATCGGTCCAACATTATGTTCCCACCTAGACCAAAGCAAGCAAGAGGATGAAAATTTCATCTGAAAAAATTTGCGAAACAAATCTGAACAAATTATGAACATTATTAACCTAAAGAATTTACAAACTCAATATTAACAAAATACAAACAATATCAATCTGAAGAATTTACAAACTCAATTTGAACAAAATACGAACAAAATTGGCTAAAGAAAAATTATCAAAAAAAACATGTTTAGAATTATTTTTGAATAAGATCATTGTTGGTCAAGCTATGAATGAAGTGTTAAGACAAAATCTCAATTTAAATATTTTGATGATAATTAAAAAGATTAATTAAAGATTATTAATTATGATTATAAATGTTTAGATATTTAACATGTGCATTCGAGTGTATTAAAACAAGATATGTATCAAACATCACAAATCAGATCCTTTTAAAATCAAAGTAAGTGGTTCTGGAAAACGAAGATTGATCTTGAAGCAGTTCTGGAAAACGAAGATTGATCTTGAAGTAGTTCTGGAAAACGAAGATTGATCTTGAAGTAGTTCTGGAAAACGAAGAACGATCTTTGTTTATGACATAAACAAGAATATTCAGTTTCCTTGTAAAAGATTGGATCTTGGAAACACTACTCATCTCATATCTTCTTATAGAATCAGCAAGGATCAATCTAAATCATATTTGTTCGATAATTCGAAGAATCAAAGACATGCTTCATTAAAAGCATAATACAAGATCATTCTTCATATAAAGAAAGTGCAAGTACAAAGCTACAAGCTATAAAGTACACTACTGATACCTGCACACGTGACTGAAAAGCATGTATTCCACTCAGGAAACTGACACAACCACAAAGTACTAGTTCATCACCAACAAATTCAAAGAACAATCTTGGATCTCAAGATCGATCTTGGATGCAGCTGTGATCACTCTTGCTTTTTGGAAGACTTTATCCAATAACTATCTCATGAAAGCTGGCCCTATTTCAACGGTCATATGAGTTGTCCCAAGCTATCTTGAAGTCTATAAATGCAGCTTCAAGATGAAGAGCAATATACAACTCGAATCACAAAGAAAAGCATCATTCATTTCAGTCTTACTCAAGTATCTCAATATTGTTCTTTAGGCTTGCTGTTTTTCAATCTTTGTGTTGTGAATCAGTAACAATTAAATTTTATTTATAGAATCAATTTCTCAAACAAGAGTTGAGTAAATACTCAAATTCTAAATAGTCTCAAATTCAACACTTTGTAACTCAAGGTTATCTTGTCAACATGATCTTGAGTAATTTGCAGAAATCCTTTCACGTTTTGAAAGGTAACTGGTTAAAGCCTTTCCAAAATACTAAGGTAGAACTAAAGAAATCCTTTCTAGGTAGAAGGTTAGAAACTGTGTAAAGATCAAGATTGTTCCGTGAAAAAAGTGTGATAATCAAGAACAATCTTGCCTTTGAGCACATAGTGGAAAATCTCATTCTTGTGAGGACTGGACGTAACCTGTGTTTGGGTGAACCAGGATATATGCATGCGTAGTCTTTCTATCTCTATCTTTGTTTACTGTATGCTTAACAATAAGATTTTATTTTCATAAAATTGATTTTACTGTTTTTAAAACAAACCAAGATTGATCTTCAATATTACTAAGATCGATCTTCATTATTACCAAGATCAATCTTGGATTAAGTTCTTAACTTTAAAACAAAAATTTTTAAAAAAGGAGGGCAATTATAATTCAAACCCCATTCCTTATAATTGACATTGTTACTTCAATTGGCATCAGAGCCAGTCTCTAAGATTTAAACACCCAAAAAGTGTTAGAGCAAAAGATTCAGGAAGAAAAATGTCAAAAGCTAAATACTCTTAAACTCAAAAGCTAAATTGTTTTTATCATGTGCTTTAAGTAGGGAAGAAAGTGAAAGAGTAGATGAATGTGATACAGCCAAGAAGTTATGGGACACATTGCCAACTCACCATGAGGGAACAAGTCATGTTAAGGAAACAAGAATTGACATTGGTATCCGAAAGTTCTAACTGTTTGAAATGAATGAAGGAGAAACAATCGATGAAATGTATTCAAGGTTCACAACTATAGTGAACCAAATGTGTTCCCTTGACAAAGCTTATTTAGTACAAGATAGGGTAAGAAAAATCATGAGACGTCTTCCAATCATATGGAGACCAATGGTGACAGTTATAAGTCAAGCCAAGAATCTAGAAGTACTGGGCTTAGAAGAACTTATAGGAACTCTAAGGGCACATGAAGTAAAGGAAGGCAAAGTAATAGCCTTAAAAGCATCTCAAAGCTCACCAAACATTCAACAAACAAATGAGAAAAGTGATTGAGAAGATAGCCAAGAAGATGCTGATGAAGGAATTGCTCTTCTCACAAGAAAAATACAAAGAATGATGAGGAGAAGAGATCAGATCAAAAAAGGATCCCCAGACAAAAAAGACTTCAAGACTAAGATTGATAAAAGCAAAATCACTTGCTTTGGATGCAACAAATAAGGACATTACAAAACTGAATGTTCATCAAACAAAAAAGGACCAAAGAAATTTCCTTTCAAAAAGAAGTCAATGATGGCAACCTGGGATGAATCTGATGAATCAGAAACAGATGAACCTGAAGAAGCGAATCTATATTTAATGGCAAACATTGAAGAAACAAAGGTAACAAATTTTGAACCATGTCTTGTGTGCAAACAAATGGAAATTGAATTTGATAGTTTGCTAAATGATTCAAACTTTCTCATTCAAAAATGTAGTTCTTTTAAAGAAAAATTTCACAAAGAAAAAGAAGAGAAAGATAAAATTCAGGCTATGAATGATAAACTTAAAGAGATCATTTAAAATCTGAAAGATTCTCAACTCAGAAATTTGGAAACTGACAAATCAGAAAGCCTAGATCGATCTTCATCTCAAACGAAGAACGATATTCTCAAGGTCGAAGTTGAAACTCTAAAGAATGTTTTGAAATTTTTTATTAAAGCTACTGAGACCTTTCAGAAAATCATGGGATTCCAAGTAGGGATATTTGATAAAGCTGGGCTTGGTTTTGATAAAACTCAAAAAACCAAAATGTATGAAACCTTTTTTGTTCCTGAACTAAAGGAAGGAAAATGCAAAATCAAATGTTCATATTGTGACAAAATTGGACATTTAGAATTTGCATGTTACTTTAAAAAAAGGGATGAAAAAATAAAAAATAGAAGAATCTTAAAAAACGAAGAACATTTGACAGTAAAAGCAAATTTTTTCTGAAAAAGCAAGAACGATCTTCAATCAATGTAAAAAACGAAGATGGATCTGGACGCTTATAAAAAACAACTGATATTCAGATTTTTAAACCATTTTCAAAAACCTCTAAAGATTCTTCTCTGTCTAAAACTGATCATTCTAAGAAATCATTTAACACTAAGAAAAAAATCAGATTTCAAAGCTAACTCCTCAGGACCCAAAATCAAGTGGGTACCTAAAAAGGATACAACACATTATGCATGATAGATCTCAAGATGTCAAGAAAATGCCAAGGTTTTTCGACAGTGGCTGTTCAAGGCATATGACGGGTGACAAGAACTGCTTCATGTCATTTATCAAAAAAGATGGAGGGTCCGTAACATTTGGAAACAACGATCAAGCCAAGATCAAAGGAAAAGGAACCATAGGTACAATAAATTATGCCAAAATCAATGATGTTCAATATGTTGAAGGATTAAACATAATCTTCTTAGCATTAGTCAACTATGTGATAATGACTTTGAAGTTATTTTCAAACCAAACATATGTGAAGTGAGAATAGCAAATTCTGGAGAAATCATATTTTCTGCATCCAGAAAGAAAAATCTTTATATTTTTTACATTGAAGAATTACCAGTTAAGTCTTGCCTCATGTCTATGAATAAAGACAAATGGATATGGCATAAGAGAACTGGACATTTGGGTATGAAAATAATTTCAAAACTTTCAAATTTAGATCTTGTTAGAGGACTTCCTAAAATAAGTTTTGAAAAAGATAAGATTTTTGGTCCCGTCAAAACCACCAGTTTAGGAGTTATGAAATATGGATTTGTCATTGTTGATGATTTTTCTAGATACACATGGGTGCTATTTTTAACACAAAAAGATGGATGCTTTCAAAATTTTTTGTAAAAAATTTCAAAATGAAAAAGAATCCAAAATCATCAATATAAGAAGTGATCATGGTGGTGAATTCATTAATGCATCCTTCAAAACATTTTTTGATGAACTTGGCATCTCTCATAATTTATATTGTGCAAGAACTCCACAACAAAATGGAGTTGTTGAAAGAAAAAATAGAACCTTGCAAGAGATGGCAAGAACGATCTTGGAAGAGTCAAATGTGGAGAAGTATTTTTGGGTTGAAGCTATAAATACCTCGTGCTACATTTTAAATCTTGTTTGAATCAGAAAAATGATAAATAAAAAACCATACGAAATTTGGAAAAATAGAAAACCAAATATTTCACAATTTCACATCTTTGGTTGTTCTTATTATATTTTAAACAACAAAGATAACTTGGGAAAATTTGATGCGAAATCGGACAAAACTATATTTCTAGGATACTCAATAGAATCTAAGGGATATCGCGTGTTAAACTTAAGAACTAAAACTGTTGAAATCTGTATGCACATTTTATTTGATGATCTTGAATTAAAAAAGAAAGATGAAGAGGAAGAAGATCAATCTGGGCAAACACAACAGATCGATCTTCAGGAAAACAAGATTGATGAACAATCTCCTTTTACAAATCCTCCTAGAAGTTGGAAATTAATAGGTGATCATCCTCCAAATCAAATCATTGGAAATACAGCTGATGGTATGAGAACTAGAATGTCATTTAAAGATGATGCAAACAACAACATGGCAATGATATCTCAAGTAAAACCAAAATCCATTAAAGAAACAATAATTGATCAATCTTGGATTGATGCAATGAAAGAAGAACTTCTTCAATTTGAGAAAAATGAGGTATCGACTCTTGTTCCAAATCCACAAGATCAAACAATTATTGGAACACGATGGGTTTTGAGAATTAAGCTAGACGAAGAAGGAAAAGTTATAAGAAATAAAGCAAGGTTGGTTGCTCAAGGTTATAATCAACAAGAAGGAATAGACTATGATGAAACCTTTGCTCCAGTTGCAAGGTTAGAAGCCATAGGAATTCTTCTTGCATATGCATCATATAAAAATATCAAACTTTTTCAAATGGATGTTAAAAGTGCATTTTTAAATGGTTTTTTAAATGAACAAGTTTATGTTCATCAACCTCCAGGCTTTGAAAATCAAAAGAAACTAGATCATGTTAATAAACTCACAAAAGCCTTATATGGTATAAAACAAGCTACTAGAGCTTTGTATGAAAGATTGAGTTCATTTCTAATCAAAAATAATTTTTCCCGTGGAAACATTGATACAACACTTTTTAAGAAAATAAATAAAAATGATTTACTTATTGTTCCAGTGTATGTTGATGACAGTATTTTTGGTTCAACAAATAAAAAAATGTGTGAGGATTTTTCATAACTCATGCAAAGTGAATTTGAAATGAGTATGATGGGAGAATTAAGATATTTTCTTGGGTTACAAATCAAACAACATAAAAATGGGATTTTTTATTTGTCAAGAAAAATATATCAAAGATCTTTTAAAGAAATACAAAATGAGTGAAGCCAAGATTATGCCTACTCCCATGCATCCATCATCCTCATTAGATAAAGATGAAAATGGACAATCAATTTTCGAAAAAGAATATAGAGGTATGATAGGATCATTACTTTATTTAACTGCAAGTAGGCCTCACATTGTTTTCGCATTAGGTTTATGTGCTAGATTTCAATCCTTACCAAAAGAGTCTCATTTATCAGCAGTCAAAAGAATTTTTTGTTATCTCGTAGGTACTACTGATCTTGGCCTTTGGTATAGAAAAGGTTCTCATTTTGATTTTGTAGCTTACTGCGATGCTGACTATGCTGGTGATAAGATGGAAAGAAAGAGCACAAGTGGTGCATGTCAGTTCCTAGGGGAAGCCTTAATAAGCTGGTCATGTAGGAAGCAAAATACAATCACAAGTAGGCCTAACATTGTTTTTGCAGTAGGTTTATGTGCTAGATTTGAATCCTCACCAAAAGAGTCTCATTTATCAGCAGTCAAAAGAATTTTTCGTTATCTCGTAGGTACTACTGATCTTGGCCTTTGGTATAGCAAGGGTTCTCATTTTGATTTTGTAGCTTACTGCGATGCTGACTATGCTGGTGATAAGATGGAAAGAACGAGCACAAGTGGTTCATGTTAGTTCCTAGGGGAAGCCTTAATAAGCTAGTCATGTAGGAAGCAAAATACAATCGCCCTATCAACTACAGAAGTTGAATATGTCTCAGCCGCGAACTGCTGCTCTCAAGTATTATGGATCAAAAATCAACTTGAAGATTATTCAGTTAGGTACTCTTATATTCCAATATATTGTGATAATACTAGTGCTATTAATTTATCTAAGAATCCTATTCAACACTAAAGATCAAAACATATTGAGATAAAACACCATTTTATTAGGGATCATGTGAGTAAAAAGGAAATGGAATTAATCTTTGTTGATACAAAGAATCAATTAGCGAACATTTTTACAAAGCCCCTTGTTGAAGAAACTTTTAATTCCATCAAAGAACGTTTAAAAATCATGCAAAATCCTGGTTAGGAACGTTAATAGTCATACCAGAACAGTCTGGTCAGAACGAAGAACGATCTTCGTTTTTGCTAAACCACTCAAGATTGATCTTCGTTCCTCATCATCACTAACTGTTAGAGTTACTCTTTTTGCTGAAATGACTGCTACTTTTGAAAAGGTAACGGCTACTCATGATTGCCCAGCTACATGCCTTCTCTTTCCTCCTTCCCAATGCTCAACTGCCCCATCCAATCAATCCCACGCGTGGCACTCCATCCCCTTCTTAATCAACTGCACCCAAATCAAAATGGTCATCTTTTTCCTCTTTCACTATTCAAATTCTCTTTTCTCTCAAGAAATCATCCTCTACCTTTCTCTTCATGAAGCTTCTATTCTTCAAAAAATGGCTTGTACCAAAACCAGGGATCACAAAAATCCCATATCACCACTACCATCATCATCCTCCTCACCTCCAGTCCGTTCACCATCCCCAGCTCGTTCTCTATCTCCTCCACCCAGACCAACACCTCCCCATTCATCCTCTGAAAAAACTTTTTCAGGCTACCTAGCTTCTTCCACAGACCCATGTCCTCAACCTCTTTCAACTCAGCTTCCTCCCTTATATCAATGTCCCACCCCTTCTATTAGTCAATGCCCACCCCATCTTCGCACCTCTATGAACCCTAACTCCAACACCACATCTTATCATTGAAGATCAATGCGCATACTAGCAGGAATTGGCACTTCCAAAAACAAAAAGGTGGACAACACCATTCACACGATTTCTGATGATGAACCTTCATCACCTCAACATAACACCGATCCGTAAACTGCTCCTACACCACAATCCCCACATATTTCAAAATCGCCAGGAATGCCAAACCCTATATCATCATCTCTAAAATCCTCTTCCAAACATCCTTCAACCAAAAACAAAACCACAAAATCAAAACCAAGAAAGACAAAATCCAAATCTCCCTCCACACTCTCCCAGGTTTTGGCCTCCAAAAAGCTTCAAATCCCTAAAAAATCTCAGAAAAAACCTCCACAAGAATGATCTTCCCCTCCTCAAGAACGATCTTCTTCTCCACAAAAACGATCTTCGCCTCAGCCTTCACCCCAAGAACGTTCCTTCACCAAAAAATCAACAACCAAACGTTCTCCTCTTAAAACTCCAACCGAGAAAACCACAAAGGGTCCCACCAAAACAAACCCTAAATGCTTCCCTAAACACTCTTCCTCTAAAATCCTCATTCCACCTCTGATTTCTTCTAAACTCCAACAAGTGTTTTCTGAAAAATGGGCTCAACGCCCTATTGGTATTGGAAGGGTTTTTGATTTTGAAAAATTTCAACTTGAAGGGCTCTCCATCCAGCATCATACTGATGCCCTTGGATGGACGAATTTTTTGAAAATCTCTGATTGTCATTATCCACAAGTCATTAGAGCCTTTTATTGCAAAGCTAAAGCTTTTGAAATTCGACTTGATCCTGTAATCCTGGCTAATATTCTGAAAATCCCATCTGAAGGCTTAACAATCTATAGCAAAGATTGGTACCAAGCCTTAAACATTTCAAAAGATGAAGTGTTTCAAGAGCTGTTTGTTGATGGATCCACAAAATGTCTTTCTGCTGATTTGAAACCTCTGCCAAAAATTTTTAACAACATAAGCCAACACAACATTTTCCCTCACTGTGGCAGTCACGAACAAACAAATTCGAAGAACATTCTTGGATCTCAAGATCGATCTTGGATGCAGCTGTGACCACTCTTGCTTTTTGGCAGACATTATCCAATAACTATCTCATGACAGCTGGCCCTATTTCAACGGTCATATGAGCTGTCCCAAGCTATCTTGAAGTCTATAAATGAAGCTTCAATATGAAGGACAATATACAACTTGAATCACAAAGAAAAGCATCAAACATTTCAGTCTTACTCAAGTATGTCAATATTGTTCTTTAAGCTTGCTGTTTTTCAATCTTTGTGTTGTGAATCAATAACAACTAAATTCTATTTATAGAATATATTTCTCAAACAAGAGTTGAGTAAATACTCAATAGTCTCAAATTCACCATTTTGTAACTTAAGGTTATCTTGTCAACATAATCTTGAGTAATTTGCAGAAATCCTTTCACGTTTTGAAAGGTAACTGGTTAAAGTCTTTCCAAAATAGTAAGGTAGAACTGAAGAAATCTTTTCTAGGTAGAAGGTTAGAAACTATGTAAAGATCAAGATTGATCTGTGAAAAAAGTGTGATAACCAAGAACAATCTTGCCTTTGAGCACATAGTGGAAAATGTCATTCTTGTGAGGACTGGACGTAATCGTATTTGGGTGAACCAGGATATATGCCTGCGTAATCTTTCTATCTCTATCTTTCTTCCCCTAGGAACTGACATGCATTACAACTCCCTCTTTCAAGATTTTATGAAATATTGATAAGATATATATTTTCTACAACAAGAAGCATTCAACAAAGGGATCCTTTATATGTTGAGGTAAAAACCTTTTTGATATATGTTTTAATGACAACAAACCTTATGCAATAAGTGATTAAGTTTTATGAAATGTTATCTACTAAGGATTGCACTTGAGTTTTATTTAAGGAACTTGAATAGAAAACGTGTACAAGCAAGAAGTCGTTCACATCAATAAGTGCATAAGTATCTACTCAAGAATAAAATAATCTCAAAATGAATATATCATCTATCAATCTTTCAAGGGAATGATTATTGCATCTTCAAGATAACATCTTCGTGAAGAAAGTGACTTACATGTTCACAGTTATACTAAAGTATCTCAGTAATACTTGATAGACAAGACATAATATGAGCAACACTAAGAGAAAATGTAGGAAGTATTGCTTCAACAAAAGAATGACAAAGGAACATTCACCAGAATGTTATAGTTAATATATGAAAGAAAAATTGACAATAAGAATCTCTTTGGAAGGGTAATATGTAGTAAATTAGTTAGCATTTTGAACATGAGCTTTCCAACATTTACTGAGGATCATTCTTGTTTATCAAGATCTTTCTGGTTTATCGAAAGATCATTATGGTTTATAAAAGATCATTTTGGTTTATCTAAAGATTATTTTGGTTTATTAAAAGATCATTTTGATTTACCAAATGATCATTCTGATTTATCAAAGATCATTATGGTTTATTAAAAGATCATTTTGGTTTATTAAAAGATCATTCTAGTTTATCAAATGATCATATTGGCTTATCAAAAGATCATTCTGGTTTATTAAAAGATCATTTTGGTTTATTAAAAGATCATTCTGGTTTATTAAAAGATCATTTTGGTTTATTAAAAAATCATTCTGGTTTATTAAAATATCATTCTGGTTTATCATGATCATTTTGGTTTATTGGAGGATCATTCTAATTTATCTAGATCATTCTGGTTAATTCATTTTATGGACATGAGTAAAATAAACCATTCCCTATAGTCCAGACCTTAAGATAAACACATGTCAAGACTATTCAAACAATACTCAAGCCCAAAAGTCTATATATATGCCCAAAGAAGTAAAAAACATCAAGATCAATCTCCAAATTTATGAGCTATGAGAAAGGACACTGTTAGTGCATCTTTTTGTAGAAAGCACATCATGCTTTTTAGACAAAGGATTGACACTAGACAACTACTAGATCATTTTGGTTTATCTAAAGATTATTTTGGTTTATTAAAAGATCATTTTGATTTACCAAATGATCATTCTGATTTATCAAAGATCATTATGGTTTATTAAAAGATCATTTTGGTTTATTAAAAGATCATTCTAGTTTATCAAATGATCATATTGGCTTATCAAAAGATCATTCTGGTTTATTAAAAGATCATTTTGGTTTATTAAAAGATCATTCTGGTTTATTAAAAGATCATTTTGGTTTATTAAAAAATCATTCTAGTTTATTAAAATATCATTCTGGTTTATCATGATCATTTTGGTTTATTGGAGGATCATTCTAATTTATCTAGATCATTCTGGTTAATTCATTTTATGGACATGAGTAAAATAAACCATTCCCTATAGTCCAGACCTTAAGATAAACACATGTCAAGACTATTCAAACAATACTCAAGCCCAAAAGTCTATATATAGGCCCAAAGAAGTAAAAAACATCAAGATCAATCTCCAAATTTATGAGCTATGAGAAAGGACATTGTTAGTGCATCTTTTTGTAGAAAGCACATCATGCTTTTTAGACAAAGGATTGACACTAGACAACTACTAGATCACTCATCCAAGTTTTCCATACAACACAAAACCAAGAACGTTCTGGTTTTACAAAAGAACATTATGGTTATTATTTTTTAAAGACAAAATTAAAACATCATTTACCACATTCCAAACCACAAGTTAAAGAGTATCAAGATTGTTCAAATAAATCGTCAAGCCCATAACTCGATCTGAATGCCCAAATAACGAAAACAAATTCTAGAATGATGACCAGATCAATCTCTAGATCAATCCCTTCTAGGTTGTAAGATGAAGATTGTAATTGATCAATGTGTGATCTAAAGAAAATGTGTGAAGGAGAAAATTCTAGTTTTGAAGCACATAGTGAAAATCTCACGGTTGTGAAGACTAGACTAGCACGAGTTAGGTGAACCAATATACTTTTTGTGTGTGATCTTTCTATCTCTTATCTTTAATCATTTTCACACACAAATCAAACTTCACTATAAACTAATATGTTTTATTTACTTATGACGTATCCAGAATATTCAGGCCATTCTATTTCAACCAAGATTGATATTGAGTTAATTTAAATTAAACACATAAATCAAAATTTTAAAAGGGTCACAATTCAAACCCCCTTTGTTGTGATTAACATTGCTACTTCAATTGGTATAAGAGCTCTTCTTCTAAGGTTGAACACCTAACAAGTGTTAGAGGAAAAGATTTAGGAAGAAAAAGTAATGTCAGATGCCAACATGTGCATAATAGAAAAAATAGAAAATAATGAGGTAACCATCTATGAACTTTGTCCTTTATGTGAACAAATGGAAAAAAATTTGATATGAAACTTGATAAAAAAAAAAAAATTGTAATGATCTATGGAGTAAGGTCCCTCTCAGTAAGTATGGAAGACAAGACATTCATTTTGATATGAGCTCGCATCCCTACAATTCTCCCTTACGGAAGGCAGAGAAATTAGTTAAATTATACTTGGCTAAGTTGATAACTTTTTCATTATTTGATTAACTGGTTCAGAGTTGATGATTTTCTTAGAGTTGAAGCAATAAAAAAAACTAAGGAGTGCAAGAATAAAGTGACACACATAATTTATCTTGGTTCACCACTAACTTGGCTACATCCAGTCCCTTCACCTAGAAGGATTTAATCCACTAATTTAACAACTAGAATTACAAAGCACCTGTCCTGTTCAACATCAATGGAAAATATCACATGCAACTCTGATAAGCATGAAGAAGTATTTCAAGATTTACTTGATAATGGTATGGAAAGAAGCAAGTATGCATCTATGATTTATGGTGTTAGTAGGAATGGTAAAAGAGGAATAGGATTTCAGGAAAAAGTAATTGAACCTAAGTTTGTTCCCTTTGATGATTTATATACTATTTTCTATGCTGTTTCTTGTCCAATTAGGGTTTTTAACCAATCTTGTGCATACAATAAGTTCATTTGTGTCATTGGATGAACATTTAGGTCACTTTCGTCCTTCCTAGTCTTATTCTTGTCCAATTAGGGTTTTTATGCAATCTTGTGCATCCAATAGGTGTGTTTGTGTCATTGGAGGAACATTTAGGTCATTTTTGTCCTCCCTAGTCTTATTCTTGTCCAATTAGGGTTTTTAACTAATCTTGTGCATCCAATAACTTCATTTGTGTCATTGGATGAACATTTAGGTCATTTTCGTCCTCCTTAGGCTTATTCTTGTCCAATTAGGGTTTTCAACCAATCTTGTGCATCCAATAAGTTCATTTGTGTCATGGGATGAACATTTAGGTCATTTTCGTCCTCCCTAGGCTTATTCTTGTCCAATTAGGGTTTTTAACCAATCTTGTGCATCCAATAAGTTCATTTGTGTCATTGGATGAACATTTAGGTCATTTTTGTCCTCCCTAGGCTTATTCTTGTCCAATTAGGGTTTTTATGCAATCTTGTGCATCCAATAGGTGTGTTTGTGCCATTGGACGAACATTTAGGTCATTTTCGTCCTCCCTAGGCTTATTCTTGTCCAATTATGGTTTTTAACCAATCTTGTGCATCCAATAAGTTCATTTGTGTCATTGGATGAACATTTAGGTCATTTTCATCCTCCCTGGGCTTATTCTTGTCCAATTATGGTTTTCAACCAATCTTGTGCATCCAATAAGTTCATTTGTGTCATTGGATGAACATTTAGGTCATTTTCGTCCTCCCTAGTCTTATTCTTGTCCAATTAGGGTTTTAAGCAATCTTGTGCATCCAATATGTGTGTTTGTGTCATTGGATGAACATTTAGGTCATTTTCGTCCTCCCTATGCTGTTTCTTGTCCAATTAGGGTTTTTAACCAATCTTGTGCATACAATAAGTTCATTTGTGTCATCGGATGAACATTTAGGTCATTTTCGTCCTCCCTAGTCTTATTCTTGTCCAATTAGGGTTTTTATGCAATCTTGTGCATCCAATAGGTGTGTTTGTGTCATTGGAGGAACATTTAGGTCATTTTCGTCCTCCCTAGTCTTATTCTTGTCCAATTAGGGTTTTTAACCAATCTTGTGCATCCAATAAGTTCATTTGTGTCATTGGATGAACATTTAGGTCATTTTCGTCCTCCCTAGGCTTATTCTTGTCCAATTAGGGTTTTTAACCAATCTTGTGCATCCAATAGGTGTGTTTGTGTCATTGGAGGAACATTTAGGTCATTTTCGTCACCCCTAGTCTTATTCTTGCCCAATTAGGGTTTTTAACCAATCTTGTGCATACAATAAGTTCATTTGTGTCATTGGAGGAACATTTAGGTCATTTTCTTCCTCCCTAGTCTTATTCTTGTCCAATTAGGGTTTTTATGCAATCTTGTTCATCCAATAGGTGTGTTTGTGTCATTGGAGGAACATTTAGGTCATTTTCGTCCTCCCTAGTCTTATTCTTGTCCAATTAGGGTTTTTAACCAATCTTGTGCATCCAATAAGTTCATTTGTGTCATTGGATGAACATTTAGGTCATTTTCGTCCTCCCTAGGCTTATTCTTGTCCAATTAGGGTTTTTAACCAATCTTGTGCATCCAATAAGTTCATTTGTGTCATTGGATGAACATTTAGGTCATTTTTGTCCACCCTAGTCTTATTCTTTTCCAAATAGGGTTTTTATGCAATCTTGTGCATCCAATAGGTGTGTTTGTGTCATTGGAGGAACATTTAGGTCATTTTCGTCCTCCCTAGTCTTATTCTTGTCCAATTAGGGATTTTATGCAATCTTGTGCATCCAATAGGTGTGTTTGTGTCATTGGACGAACATTTAGGTCATTTTCGTCCTTCCTAGGCTTATTCTTGTCCAATTAGGGTTTTTAACCAATCTTGTGCATCCAATAAGTTCATTTGTGTCATTGGATGAACATTTAGGTCATTTTCGTCCTCCCTAGTCTTATTCTTGTCGAATTAGGGTTTTTGTGCAATCTTGTGCATCCAATAGGTGTGTTTGTGTCATTGGAGGAACATTTAGGTCATTTTCGTCCTCCCTAGTTTTATTCTTATCCAATTAGGGTTTTTATGCAATCTTGTGCATCCAATAGGTGTGTTTGTGTCATTGGACGAACATTTAGGTCATTTTCGTCCTCCCTAGGCTTATTCTTGTCCAATTAGGGTTTTTAACCAATCTTGTGCATCCAATAAGTTCATTTGTGTCATTGGATGAACATTTAGGTCATTTTCGTCCTCCCTAGTCTTATTCTTGTCCAATTAGTGTTTTTAACCAACCTTGTGCATCCAATAAGTTCATTTGTGTCATTGGTGGAACATTTAGGTCATTTACGTCCTCCCTAGTCTTATTCTTGTCCAATTAAGGTTTTTAACCAATCTTGTGCATCCAATAAGTTCATTTGTGTCATTAGATGAACATTTAGGTCATTTTCGTCCTCCCTAGTCTTATTCTTGTCCAATTAGGGTTTTATGCAATCTTGTGCATCCAATAGGTGTGTTTGTGTCATTGGACGAACATTTAGGTCATTTTCGTCCTCCCTAGGCTTATTCTTGTCCAATTAGGGTTTTTAACCAATCTTGTGCATCCAATAAGTTCATTTGTGTCATTGGATGAACATTTAGGTCATTTTCGTCCTCCCTAGGCTTATTCTTGTCCAATTAGGGTTTTTAACCAATCTTGTGCATCCAATAAGTTCATTTGTGTCATTGGATGAACATTTAGGTCATTTTCGTCCTCCCTAGGCTTATTCTTGTCCAATTAGGGTTTTTATGCAATCTTGTGCATCCAATAGGTGTGTTTGTGTCATTGGACGAACATTTAGGTCATTTTCGTCATCCCAAAGCTTATTCTTGTCCAATTAGGGTTTTTATGCAATCTTGTGCATCCAATTGGTGTGTTTGTGTCATTGGACGAACATTTAGGTCATTTTCGTCCTCCCTAGGCTTATTCTTGTTCAATTAGGGTTTTTAACCAATCTTGTGCATCCAATAAGTTCATTTGTGTCATTGGATGAACATTTAGGTCATTTTCGTCCTCCCTAGTCTTATTCTTGTCCAATTATGGTTTTAAGCAATCTTGTGCATCCAATATGTGTGTTTGTGTCATTGGATGAACATTTAGGTCATTTTCGTCCTCCCTAGGCTTATTCTTGTCCAATTAGGGTTTTTATGCAATCTTGTGCATCCAATAAGTTCATTTGTGTCATTGGATGAACATTTAGGTCATCTTCGTCCTCCCTAGGCTTATTCTTGTCCAATTAGGGTTTTTAACCAATCTTGTGCATCCAATAGGTGTATTTGTGTCATTGGATGAACATTTAGGTCATTTTCGTCCTCCCTAGGCTTATTCTTGTCCAATTAGGGTTTTTAACCAATCTTTTGCATCCAATAAGTTCATTTGTGTCATTGGATAAACATTTAGGTCATTTTCGTCCTCCCTAGGCTTATTCTTGTCCAATTAGGGTTTTTAACCAATCTTGTGCATCCAATAAGTTCATTTGTGTCATTGGATGAACATTTAGGTCATTTTCGTCCTCCCTAGGCTTATTCTTGTCCAATTAGGGTTTTTAACCAATCTTGTGCATCCAATAAGTTCATTTGTGTCATTGGATGAACATTTAGGTCATTTTCGTCCTCCCTAGTGTTATTCTTGTCCAATTAGGGTTTTAAGCAATCTTGTGCATCCAATATGTGTGTTTGTGTCATTGGATGAACATTTAGGTCATTTTCGTTCTCCCTATGCTTATTCTTGTCCAATTAGGGTTTTTAACCAATCTTGTGCATACAATAAGTTCATTTGTGTCATTGGATGAACATTTAGGTCATTTTCGTTCTCCCTATGCTTATTCTTTTCCAATTAGGGTTTTTAACCAATCTTGTGCATACAATAAGTTCATTTGTGTCATTGGACGAACATTTAGGTCATTTTCGTCCTTCCTAGGCTTATTCTTGTCCAATTAGGGTTTTTATGCAATCTTGTGCATCCAATAGGTGTGTTTGTGTCATTGGACGAACATTTAGGTCATTTTCGTCGTCCCTAGGCTTATTCTTGTCCAATTAGGGTTTTCAACCAATCTTGTGCATCCAATAAGTTCATTTGTGTCTTGGGATGAACATTTAGGTCATTTTCGTCCTCCATAGGCTTATTCTTGTCCAATTAGGGTTTTTAACCAATCTTGTGCATCCAATTGATGTGTTTGTCTCATTGGAGGAACATTTAGGTCATTTTCGTGCTCCCTAGGCTTATTCTTGTCCAATTAGGGTTTTCAACCAATCTTATGCATCCAATAAGTTCATTTGTGTCATTGGATGAACATTTAGGTCATTTTCGTCCTCCCTAGGCTTATTCTTGTCCAATTAGGGTTTTTAACCAATCTTGTGCATCCAATAAGTTCATTTGTGTCATTGGATGAACATTTAGGTCATTTTCGTCCTCCCTAGTCTTATTCTTGTCCAATTAGGGTTTTAAGCAATCTTGTGCATCCAATATGTGTGTTTGTGTCATTGGATGAACATTTAGGTCATTTTCGTCCTCCCTTAGCTTATTCTTGTTCAATTAGGGTTTTTAACCAATCTTGTGCATCCAATAAGTTCATTTGTGTCATTGGATGAACATTTAGGTCAGTTTCGTCCTCCCTAGGCTTATTCTTGTCCAATTAGGGTTTTCAACCAATCTTGTGCATCCAATAAGTTCATTTGTGTCATGGGATGAACATTTAGGTCATTTTCGTCCTCCCTAGGCTTATTCTTGTCCAATTAGGGTTTTTAACCAATCTTGTGCATCCAATAAGTTCATTTGTGTCATTGGATGAACATTTAGGTCATTTTCGTCCTCCCTAGTCTTATTCTTGTCCAATTAGCGTTTTTATGCAATCTTGTGCATCCAATAGGTGTGTTTGTGTCATTGGACGAACATTTAGGTCATTTTCGTCTTCCCTAGGCTTATTCTTGTCCAATTAGGATTTTTAACCAACCATGTGCATCCAATAAGTTCATTTGTGTCATTGGAGGAACATTTAGGTCATTTAGGTCCTCCCTAATCTTATTCTTGTCCAATTAGGGATTTTATACAATCTTGTGCATCCAATAGGTGTGTTTGTGTCATTGGACGAACATTTAGGTCATTTTGTCCTCCCTAGGCTTATTCTTGTCCAATTAGGGTTTTTAACCAATCTTGTGCATACAATAAGTTCATTTGTGTCATTGGACGAACATTTAGGTCATTTTCGTCCTCCCTAGGCTTATTCTTGTCCAATTAGGGTTTTTAACCAATCTTGTGCATCCAATAAGTTCATTTGTGTCATTGGATGAACATTTAGGTCATTTTCGTCCTCCCTAGTCTTATTCTTGTCCAATTAGGGTTTTAAGCAATCTTGTGCATCCAATAGGTGTGTTTGTGTCATTGGAGGAACATTTTGGTCATTTTCGTCCTCCCTAGTCTTATTCTTGTCCAATTAGGGTTTTTAACCAATCTTGTGCATACAATAAGTTTATTTGTGTCATTGGAGGAACATTTAGGTCATTTTCGTCCTCCATAGTCTTATTCTTGTCCAATTAGGGTTTTTATGCAATCTTGTGCATCCAATAGGTGTGTTTGTGTCATTGGAGGAACATTTAGGTCATTTTCGTCCTCCCTAGTCTTATTCTTGTCCAATTAGGGTTTTTAACCAATCTTGTGCATCCAATAAGTTCATTTGTGTCATTGGATGAACATTTAGGTCATTTTCGTCCTCCCAAGGCTTATTCTTGTCCAATTAGGGTTTTTAACCAATCTTGTGCATCCAATAAGTTGATTTGTGTCATTGGATGAACATTTAGGTCATTTTCGTCCTCCCTAGACTTAATCTTGTCCAATTAGGGGATTTAACCAATCTTGTGCATCCAATAAGTTCATTTGTGTCATTGGATGAACATTTAGGTCATTTTCGTCCTCCCTAGGCTTATTCTTGTCCAATTAGGGTTTTTAACCAACCTTGTGCATCCAATAAGTTCATTTGTGTCATTGGAGGAACATTTAGGTCATTTTCGTCCTCCCTAGTCTTATTCTTGTCCAATTAGGGTTTTTATGCAATCTTGTGCATCCAATAGGTGTGTTTGTGTCATTGGACGAACATTTACGTCATTTTCGTCCTCCCTAGGCTTATTCTTGTCCAATTAGGGTTTTTAACCAATCTTGTGCATACAATAAGTTCATTTGTGTCATTGGATGAACATTTAGGTCATTTTCGTCCTCCCTAGTCTTATTCTTGTCCAATTAGGGTTTTTATGCAATCTTGTGCATCCAATAGGTGTGTTTGTGTCATTGGAGGAACATTTAGGTCATTTTCGTCCTCCCTAGTCTTATTCTTGTCCAATTAGGGATTTCATGCAATCTTGTGCATCCAATAGGTGTGTTTGTGTCATGGGACGAACATTTAGGTCATTTTCGTCCTCCCTAGGCTTATTCTTGTCCAATTAGGGTTTTTAACCAATCTTCTGCATACAATAAGTTCATTTGTGTCATTGGATGAACATTTAGGTCATTTTCGTCCTCCCTAGTCTTATTCTTGTCCAATTAGGGTTTTAAGCAATCTTGTGCATCCAATATGTGTGTTTGTGTCATTGGATGAACATTTAGGTCATTTTCGTTCTCCCTATGCTTATTCATGTCCAATTAGGGTTTTTAACCAATCTTGTGCATACAATAAGTTCATTTGTGTCATTGGATGAACATTTAGGTCATTTTCGTCCTCCCTAGTCTTATTCTTGTCCAATTAGGGTTTTTATGCAATCTTGTGCATCCAATAGCTGTGTTTGTGTCATTGGAGGAACATTTAGGTCATTTTCGTCCTCCCTAGTCTTATTCTTGTCCAATTAGGGTTTTTATGCAATCTTGTGCATCCAATAGGTGTGTTTGTGTCATTGAACAAACATTTAGGTCATATTCGTCCTCCCTAGGCTTATTCTTGTCCAATTAGGGTTTTTAACCAATCTTGTGCATCCAATAAGTTCATTTGTGTCATTGGATGAACATTTAGGTCATTTTCGTCCTCCCTAGTCTTATTCTTGTCCAATTAGGGTTTTTAACCAACATTGTGCATCCAATAAGTTCATTTGTGTCATTGGTGGAACGTTTAGGTCATTTACGTCCTCCCTAGTCTTATTCTTGTCCAATTAGGGTTTTTATGCAATCTTGTGCATCCAATAGGTGTGTTTGTGTCATTGGAGGAACATTTAGGTCATTTTCGTCCTCCCTAGTCTTATTCTTGTCCAATTAGGGTTTTTATGCAATCTTGTGCATCCAATAGGTGTGTTTGTGTCATTGGACGAACATTTAGGTCATTTTCGTCCTCCCTAGGCTTATTCTTGTCCAATTAGGGTTTTTAACCAATCTTGTGCATCCAATAAGTTCATTTGTGTCATTGGATGAACATTTAGGTCATTTTCGTCCTCCCTAGGCTTATTCTTGTCCAATTAGGGTTTTTAACCAATCTTGTGCTTCCAATAAGTTCATTTGGGTCATTGGATGAACATTTAAGTTATTTTCGTCCTCCCTAGGCTTATTCTTGTCCAATTAGGGTTTTTATGCAATCCTTTGCATCCAATAGGTGTGTTTGTGTCATTGGACGAACATTTAGGTCATTTTCGTCCTCCCTAGGCTTATTCTTGTCCAATTAGGGTTTTCAACCAACCTTGTGCATCCAATAAGTTCATTTGTGTCATTGGTTGAACATTTAGGTCATTTTCGTCCTCCCTAGGCTTATTCTTGTCCAATTAGGGTTTTTAACCAACCTTGTGTATCAAATAAATTCATTTGTGTCATTGGTGGAACATTTAGTTCATTTACGTCCTCCCTAGTCTTATTCTTGTCCAATTAGGGTTTTTATGCAATCTTGTGCATCCAATAGGTGTGTTTGTGTCATTGGAGGAACATTTAGGTCATTTTCGTCCTCCCTAGTCTTATTCTTGTCCAATTAGGGTTTTAAGCAATCTTGTGCATCCAATATGTGTGTTTGTGTCATTGGAAGAACATTTAGGTAATTTTCGTCCTCCCTATGCTTATTCTTGTCCAATTAGGGTTTTTAACAAATCTTGTGCATACAATAAGTTCATTTGTGTCATTGGATGAACATTTAAGTCATTTTCGTCCTCCCTAGTCTTATTCTTGTCCAATTAGGGTTTTTATGCAATCTTGTGCATCCAATAGGTGTGTTTGTGTCATTGGACGAACATTTAGGTCATTTTCGTCCTCCCTAGGCTTATTCTTTTCCGATTAGGGTTTTTAACCAATCTTGTGCATCCAATAAGTTCATTTGTGTCATTGGATGAACATTTAGGTCATTTTCGTCCTCCCTAGGCTTATTCTTGTCCAATTAGGGTTTTTAACCAATCTTGTGCATCCAATAAGTTCATTTGTGTCATTCAATGAACATTTAGGTCATTTTCGTCCTCCCTAGGCTTATTCTTGTCCAATTAGGGTTTTCAACCAATCTTGTGCATCCAATAAGTTCATTTGTGTCATTGGATGAACATTTAGGTCATTTTCGTCCTCCCTAGTCTTATTCTTGTCGAATTAGGGTTTTTATGCAATCTTGTGCATCCAATAGGTGTGTTTGTGTCATTGGAGGAACATTTAGGTTATTTTCGTCCTCCCTAGTCTTATTCTTGTCCAATTAGGGTTTTTTTGCAATCTCGTGCATCCAATAGCTGTGTTTGTGTCATTGGACGAACATTTAGTTCATTTTCGTCCTCCCTAGGCTTATTCTTGTCCAATTAGGGTTTTTAACCAATCTTGTGCATCCAATAAGTTCATTTGTGTCATTGGATGAACATTTAGGTCATTTTCGTCCTCCCTAGTCTTATTCTTGTCCAATTAGGGTTTTTATGCAATCTTGTGCATCCAATAGGTGTGTTTGTGTCATTGGACGAACATTTAGGTCATTTTCGTCCTCCCTAGGCTTATTCTTGTCCAATTAGGGTTTTTAACCAATCTTGTGCATCCAATAGGTGTGTTTGTGTCATTGGAGGAACATTTAGGTCATTTTCGTCCTCCCTATGCTTATTCTTGTCCAATTAGGGTTTTTATGCAATCTTGTGCATCCAATAGGTGTATTTGTGTCATTGGACGAACATTTAGGTCATTTTCGTCGTCCCTAGGCTTATTCTTGTCCAATTATGGTTTTTAACCAACCTTGTGCATCCAATAAGTTCATTTGTGTCATTGGATGAACATTTAGGTCATTTTCGTCCTCCCTAGGCTTATTCTGGTCCAATTTGGGTTTTTAGCCAATCTTGTGCATCTAATAAGTTCATTTGTGACATTGGAGGAACATTTAGGTCATTTTCGTCCTCCTTACGCTTATTCTTGTCCAATTAGGGTTTTTAACCAATCTTGTGCATCCAATAGGTGTGTTTGTGTCATTGGATAAACATTTAGGTAATTTTCGTCCTCCTTAGTCTTATTCTTGTCCAATTAGGGTTTTTATGTAATCTTGTGCATCCAATAGGTGTGTTTGTGTCATTGGAGGAACATTAAGGTCATTTTCGTCCTCCCTAGGCTTATTCTTGTCCAATTAGGGTTTTTAACAAACCTTGTGCATCCAATAAGTTCATTTGTGTCATTGGATGAACATTTAGGTCATTTTCGTCCTCCCTATGCTTATTCTTGTCCAATTAGGGTTTTTAACCAATCTTGTGCATCCAATAAGTTCATTTGTGTCATTGGATGAACATTTAGGTCATTTTCGTCCTCCCTAGTCTTATTCTTGTCCAATTAGGGTTTTTATGCAATCTTGTGCATCCAATAGGTGTATTTGTGTCATTTGACAAACATTTAGGTCATTTTCGTCCTCCCTAGGCTTATTCTTGTCCAATTAGGGTTTTTAACCAATCTTGGGCATCCAATAGGTGTGTTTGTGTCATTGGAGGAACATTTCGGTCATTTTCGTCCTCCCTAGTCTTATTATTGTCCAATTAGGGTTTTTATGCAATCTTGTGCATCCAATAGGTGTGTTTGTGTCATTGGATGAACAGTTAGGTCTTTTTCGTCCTCCCAAGGCTTATTCTTGTCCATTTAGGGTTTTTAGCCAATTTTGTGTATCCAATAAGTTCATTTGTGTCATTGGTTGAACATTTAGGTCATTTTCGTCCTCCCTAGGCTTATTCTTGTCCAATTAGGGTTTTTAACCAACCTTGTGCATCCAATAAGTTCATTTGTGTCATTGGAGGAACATTTAGGTCATTTTCGTCTTCCCTAGTCTTATTCTTGTCCAATTAGGGTTTTTATGCAATCTTGTGCATCCAATAGACGTGTTTGTTTCATTGGACGAACATTTAGGTCATTTTCGTCCTCCCTAGGCTTATTCTTGTCCAATTAGGGTTTTTAACCAATCTTGTGCATCCAATAAGTTCATTTGTGTCATTGGATGAACATTTAGGTCATTTTCGTCCTCCCTAGGCTTATTCTTGTCCAATTAGGGTTTTTAACCAATCTTGTGCATACAATAAGTTCATTTGTGTCATTGGATGAACATTTAGGTCATTTTCGTCCTCCCTAGTCTTATTCTTGTCCAATTAGGGTTTTTATGCAATCTTGTGCATCCAATAGGTGTGTTTGTGTCATTGGACGAACATTTAGGTCATTTTCGTCCTCCCTAGGCTTATTCTTGTCCAATTAAGGTTTTTAACCAACCTTGTGCATCCAATAAGTTCATTTGTATCATTGGATGAACATTTAGGTCATTTTCGTCCTCCCTTGTCTTATTCTTGTCCAATTAGGGTTTTTATGCAATCTTGTGCATCCAATAGGTGTGTTTGTGTCATTGGACGAACATTTAGGTCATTTTTGTCCTCCCTAGGCTTATTGTTGTCCAATTAGGGTTTTTAACGTATCATGTGCATCCAAAAGGTGTGTTTGTGTCAATTGATGAACATTTAGGTCATTTTCGTCCTCCCTAGTCTTATTCTTGTCCAATTGGGGTTTTTATGCAATCTTGTGCATCCAATAGGTGTGTTTGTGTCGTTGGACGAACATTTAGGTCATTTTCGTCCTCCCTAGGCTTATTCTTGTCCAATTAGGGTTTTTAACCAATCTTGTGCATACAATAAGTTCATTTGTGTCATTGGATGAACATTTAAGTCATTTTCGTCCTCCCTAGTCTTATTCTTGTCCAATTCGGGTTTTTATGCAATCTTGTGCATCCAATAGGTGTGTTTGTGTCATTGGACGAACATTTAGGTCATTTTCGTCCTCCCTAGGCTTATTCTTGTCCAATTAGGGTTTTTAACCCATCTTGGGCATCCAATAAGTTCATTTGTGTCATTGGATGAACATTTAGGTCATTTTTGTCCTCCCTAGGCTTATTCTTGTCCAATTAGGGTTTTTATGCAATCTTGTGCATCCAATAGGTGTGTTTGTGCCATTGGACGAACATTTAGGTCATTTTCGTCCTCCCTAGGCTTATTCTTTTCCAATTAGGGTTTTTAACCAATGTTGTGCATCCAAAAAGTTCATTTGTGTCATTGGATGAACATTTAGGTCATTTTCGTCCTCCCTAGGCTTATTCTTGTCCAATTAGGGTTTTTCACCAATCTTGTGCATCCAATAAGTTCATTTGTGTCATTGGATGAACATTTAGTTCATTTTCGTCCTCCCTAGTCTTATTCTTGCCCAATTAGGGTTTTAAGCAATCTTGTGCATCCAATAGGTGTGTTTGTGTCATTGGATGAACATTTAGGTCATTTTCGTCCTCCCTAGGCTTATTCTTGTCCAATTAGGGTTTTTAACCCATCTTGTTCATCCAATAAGTTCATTTGTGTCATTGGATGAACATTTAGGTCATTTTCGTCATCCCTAGTCTTATTCTTGTCCAATTATGGTTTTAAGCAATTTTGTGCATCCAATATGTGTGTTTGTGTCATTGGATGAAATTTAGGTCATTTTCGTCCTCCCTAGGCTTATTCTTGTCCAATTAGGGTTTTTATGCAATCTTGTGCATCCAATAAGTTCATTTGTGCCATTGGACGAACATTTAGGTCATTTTTGTCCTCCCTAGTCTTATTCTTGTCCAATTAGGGTTTTTATGCAATCTTGTGCATCCAATAGGTGTGTTTGTGTCGCTGGACGAACATTTAGGTAATTTTCGTCCTCCCTATGCTTATTCTTGTCCAATTAGGGTTTTTAACCAATCTTGTGCATACAATAAGTTCATTTGTGGCATTGGATGAACATTTAAGTCATTTTCGTCCTCCCTAGTCTTATTCTTGTCCAATTAGGGTTTTTATGCAATCTTGTGCATCCAATAGGTGTGTTTGTGTCATTGGACGAACATTTAGGTCATTTTCGTCCTCCCTAGGCTTATTCTTGTCCAATTAGGGTTTTTAACCCATCTTGTGCATACAATAAGTTCATTTGTGTCATTGGATGAACATTTAGGTCATTTTCGTCCTCCCTATGCTTATTCTTGTCCAATTAGGGTTTTTAACCAATCTTGTGCATACAATAAGTTCATTTGTGTCATTGGATGAACATTTAAGTCATTTTCGTCCTCCCTAGTCTTATTCTTGTCCAATTAGGGTTTTTATGCAATCTTGTGCATCCAATAGGTGTGTTTGTGTCATTGGACGAACATTTAAGTCATTTTCGTCCTCCCTAGTCTTATTCTTGTCCAATTAGGGTTTTTATACAATCTTGTGCATCCAATAGGTGTGTTTGTGTCATTGGACGAACATTTAGGTCATTTTCATCCTCCCTAGGCTTATTCTTGTCCGATTAGGGTTTTTAACCAATGTTGTGCATTCAATAAGTTCATTTGTGTCATTGGATGAACATTTAGGTCATTTTCGTCCTCCCTAGTCTTATTCTTGTCCAATTAGGGTTTTTATGCAATCTTGTGCATCCAATAGGTGTGTTTGTGTCATTGGAGGAACATTTAGGTCATTTTCGTCCTCCCTAGTCTTATTCTTGTACAATTAGGGTTTTTATGCAATCTTGTGCATCCAATAGGTGTGTTTGTGTCATTGGAAGAACATTTAGGTCATTTTCGTCCTCCGTAGGCTTATTCTTGTCCGATTAGGGTTTTTAACCAATCTTGTGTATTCAATAAGTTCATTTGTGTCATTGGATGAACATTTAGGTCATTTTCGTCCTCCCTAGTCTTATTCTTGTCCAATTAGGGTTTTAAGCAATCTTGTGCATCCAATATGTGGGTTTGTGTCATTGGATGAACGTTTAGGTCATTTTCGTCCTCCCTATGCTTATTCTTGTCCAATTAGGGTTTTTAACCAATCTTGTGCATCCAATAAGTTCTTTTGTATCATTGGATGAACATTTAGGTCATTTTCGTCCTCCCTAGTCTTATTCTTGTCCAATTAGGGTTTTTATGCAATCTTGTGCATCCAATAGGTGTGTTTGTGTCATTGGAGGAACATTTAGGTCATTTTCGTCCTCCCTAGTCTTATTCTTGTCCAATTAGGGTTTTTATGCAATCTTGTGGATCCAATAGGTGTGTTTGTGTCATTGGACGAACATTTAGGTCATTTTCGTCCTCCCTAGGCTTATTCTTGTCCGATTAGGGTTTTTAACCAATCTTGTGCATTCAATAAGTTCATTTGTGTCATTGGACGAACATTTAGGTCTTTTTCGTCCTCCCTAGGCTTATTCTTGTCCAATTAGGGTTTTTAACCAACCTTGTGCATCCAATATGTGGGTTGGATGAACGTTTAGGTCATTTTCGTCCTCCCTATGCTTATTCTTGTCCAATTAGGGTTTTTAACCAATCTTGTGCATCCAATAAGTTCATTTGTGTCATTGGATGAACATTTAGGTCATTTTCGTCCTCCCTAGTCTTATTCTTGTCCAATTAGGGTTTTTATGCAATCTTGTGCATCCAATAGGTGTGTTTGTGTCATTGGACGAACATTTAGGTCATTTTCGTCCTCCCTAGACTTATTTTTGTCCAATTAGGGTTTTTAACCAATCTTGTGCATCCAATAATTTCATTTGTGTCATTGGATGAACATTTAGGTCATTTTCGTCCTCCCTAGTCTTATTCTTGTCCAATTAGGGTTTTTATGCAATCTTGTGCATCCAATAGGTGTGTTTGTGTCATTGGAGGAACATTTAGGTCATTTTCGTCCTCCCTAGTCTTATTCTTGTCCAATTAGGGTTTTTATGCAATCTTGTGCATCCAATAGGTGTGTTTGTGTCATTGGACGAACATTTAGGTCATTTTCGTCCTCCCTAGGCTTATTCTTGTCCAATTAAGGTTTTTAACCAACCTTGTGCATCCAATAAGTTCATTTGTGTCATTGGTTGAACATTTAGGTCATTTTCGTCCTCCCTAGGCTTATTGTTGTCCAATTAGGGTTTTTAACCAACCTTGTGTATCCAATAAGTTCATTTGTGTCATTGGTGGAACATTTAGGTCATTTAAGTCCTCCCTAGTCTTATTCTTGTCCAATTAGGGTTTTTATGCAATCTTGTGCATCCAATAGGTGTGTTTGTGTCATTGGAGGAACATTTAGGTCATTTTCGTCCTCCCTAGGCTTATTCTTGTCCAATTAGGTTTTTAAACCAATCTTGTGCATCCAATAAGTTCATTTGTGTCAATGGATGAACATTTAGGTCATTTTCGTCCTCCCTAGGCTTATTCTTGTCCAATTAGGGTTTTTAACCAATCTTGTGCATCCAATAAGTTCATTTGTGTCATTGGATGAACATTTAGGTCATTTTCGTCCTCCCTAGTCTTATTCTTGTCCAATTAGGGTTTTTATGCAATCTTGTGCATCCAATAGGTGTGTTTGTGTCATTGGAGGAACATTTAGGTCATTTTCGTCCTCCCTAGTCTTATTCTTCTCCAATTAGGGTTTTAAGCAATCTTGTGCATCCAATATGTGGGTTTGTGTCATTGGATAAACATTTAGGTCATTTTCGTCCTCCTTATGCTTATTCTTGTCCAATTAGGGTTTTTAACCAATCTTTTGCATCCAATAAGTTCATTTGTGTCATTGGATGAACATTTAGGTCATTTTCGTCCTCCCTAGGCTTATTCTTGTCCAATTAGGGTTTTTATGCAATCTTGTGCATCCAATAGGTGTGTTTGTGTCATTGGACAAACATTTAGCTCATTTTCGTCCTCCCTAGGCTTATTCTTGTCCAATTAGGGTTTTTAACCAATCTTGTGCATCCAATAAGTTCATTTGTGTCATTGGATGAACATTTAGGTCATTTTCGTCCTCCCTAGTCTTATTCTTGTCCAATTAGGGTTTTTATGCAATCTTGTGCATCCAATAGGTGTGTTTGTGTCATTGGAGGAACATTTAGGTCATTTTCGTCCTCCCTAGTCTTATTCCTGTCCAATTTGGGTTTTTAACCAATCTTGTGCATCCAATAAGTTCATTTGTGTCATTGGATGAACATTTAGGTCATTTTCGTCCTCCTTAGGTTTATTCTTGTCCAATTAGGGTTTTTAACCAATCTTGTGCATCCAATAAGTTCATTTGTGTCATTGGATGAACATTTAGGTCATTTTCGTCCTCCCTAGACTTATTCTTGTCCAATTAGGGGATTTAACCAATCTTGTGCATCCAATAAGTTCATTTGTGTCATTGGATGAACATTTAGGTCATTTTCGTCCTCCCTAGGCTTATTCTTGTCCAATTAGGGTTTTTAACCAACCTTGTGCATCCAATAAGTTCATTTGTGTAATTGGTTGAACATTTAGGTCATTTTCGTCCTCCCTAGTCTTATTCTTGTCCAATTAGGGTTTTAAGCAATCTTGTGCATCCAATATGTGTGTTTGTGTCATTGGACGAACATTTAGGTCATTTTCGTCCTCCCTATGCTTATTCTTGTCAAATTAGGGTTTTTAACCAATCTTGTGCATCCAATAAGTTCATTTGTGTCATTGGATGAACATTTAGGTCATTTTCGTCCTCCCTAGTCTTATTCTTGTCCAATTAGGGTTTTTATGCAATCTTGTGCATCCAATAGGTATGTTTGTGTCATTGGAGGAACATTTAGGTCATTTTCGTCCTCCCTAGTCTTATTCATGTCCAATTAGGGTTTTAACCAATCTTGTGCATCCAATATGTGGGTTTGTTTCATTGGATGAACATTTAGGTCATTTTCGTCCTCCCTATGCTTATTCTTGTCCAATTAGGGTTTTTAACCAATCTTGTGCATCCAATAAGTTCATTTATGTCATTGGATGAACATTTAGGTCATTTTCGTTCTCCCTAGTCTTATTCTTGTCCAATTAGGGTTTTTATGCAATCTTGTGCATCCAATAGGTGTGTTTGTGTCATTGGACGAACATTTAGGTCATTTTCGTCCTCCCTAGGCTTATTCTTGTCCAATTAGGGTTTTTAACCAATCTTGTGCATCCAATAAGTTCATTTGTGTCATTGGATGAACATTTAGGTCATTTTCGTCCTCCCTAGGCTTATTCTTCTCCAATTAGGGTTTTAACCAATCTTGTGCATCCAATAAGTTCATTTGTGGCATTGGATGAACATTTAGGTCATTTTCGTCCTTCCTAGTCTTATTCTTATCGAATTAGGGTTTTTATACAATCTTGTGCATCCAATAAGTGTGTTTGTGTCATTGGAGGAACATTTAGGTCATTTTCGTCCTCCCTAGTCTTATTCTTGTCCAATTAGGGTTTTTAACCAATCTTGTGCATCCAATAAGTTCATTTGTGTCATTGGATGAACATTTAGGTCATTTTCGTCTTCCCTAGTCTTATTCTTGTCGAATTAGGGTTTTTATGCAATCTTGTGCATCCAATAGGTGTGTTTGTGTCATTGGACGAACATTTAAGTCATTTTCGTCCTCTTTATGCTTATTCTTGTCCAATTAGGGTTTTTAACCAATCTTGTGCATCCAATAAGTTCATTTCTGTCATTGGATGAACATTTAGGTCATTTACGTCCTCCCTAGGCTTATTCTTGTCCAATTAAGGTTTTTAACCAATCTTGTGCATCCAATAAGTTCATTTGTGTCATTGGATGAACATTTAGGTCATTTTCGTCCTCCCTAGGCTTGTTCTTGTCCAATTAGGGTTTTTATGCAATCTTATGCATCCTATAGGTGTGTTTGTGTCATTGGACGAACATTTAGGTCATTTTCGTCCTCCCTAGGCTTATTCTTGTCCAATTAGGGTTTTTATGCAATCCTGTGCATCCAATAGGTGTGTTTGTGTCATTGGACGAACATTTAGGTCATTTTCGTCCTCCCTAGGCTTATTCTTGTCCAATTATGGTTTTTAACCAACCTTGTGCATCCAATAAGTTCATTTGTGTCATTGGTTGAACATTTAGGTCATTTTCGTCCTCCCTAGGCTTATTCTTGTCCAATTAGGGTTTTTAACCAATCTTGTGCATCCAATAAGTTCATTTGTGTCATTGGATGAACATTTAGGTCATTTACGTCCTCCCTAGGCTTATTCTTGTCCAATTAGGGTTTTAACCAATCTTGTGCATCCAATATGTGTGTTTGTGTCATTGGATGAACATTTAGGTAATTTTCGACCTCCCTATGCTTATTCTTGTCCAATTAGGGTTTTTAACCAATCTTGTGCATCCAATAAGTTCATTTGTGTCATTGGATGAACATTTAGGTCATTTTCGTCCTCCCTAGTCTTATTCTTGTCCAATTAGGGTTTTTATGCAATCTTGTGCATCCAATAGGTGTGTTTGTGTCATTGGAGGAACATTTAGGTCATTTTCGTCCTCCCTAGTCTTATTCTTGTCGAATTACGGTTTTTATGCAATCTTGTGCATCCAATAGGTGTGTTTGTGTCATTGGAGGAACATTTAGGTCATTTTCGTCCTCCCTAGTCTTATACTTGTCCAATTCGGGTTTTTATGCAATCTTGTGCATCAAATAGGTGTGTCTGTGTCATTGGACGAACATTTAGGTCATTTTCGTCCTCCCTAGGCTTATTCTTGTCCAAGTAGGGTTTTTAACCAATCTTGTGCATCCAATAAGTTCATTTGTGTCATTGGACGAACATTTAGGTCATTTTCGTCCTCCCTAGGCTTATTCTTGTCCAATTAGGGTTTTTAACAACCCTTGTGCATCCAATAAAGTTCATTTGTGTCATTGGTTGAACATTTAGGTCATTTTCGTCCTCCCTAGGCTTATTCTTGTCCAATTAGGGTTTTTAACCAACCTTGTGTATCCAATAAGTTCATTTGTGTCATTGGTGGAACATTTAGGTCATTTACGACCTCCCTAGTCTTATTCTTGTCCAATTAGGGTTTTTATGCAATCTTGTGCATCCAATAGGTGTGTTTGTGTCATTGGAGGAACATTTAGGTCATTTTCGTCCTCCCTAGTCTTATTCTTGTCGAATTAGGGTTTTTATGCAATCTTGTGCATCCAATAGGCGTGTTTGTGTCATTGGAGGAACATTTAGGTCATTTTCGTCCTCCCTAGTCTTATTCTTGTCCAATTTGGGTTTTTAACCAATCTTGTGCATCCAATAAGTTCATTTGTGTCATTGGATGAACATTTAGGTCATTTTCGTTCTCCCTAGTCTTATTCTTTCCCAATTAGGGTTTTAAGCAATCTTGTGCATCCAATATGTGTGTTTGTCTCATTGGATAAACATTTAGGTAATTTTCGTCCTCCCTATGCTTATTCTTGTCCAATTAGGGTTTTTAACCAATCTTGTGCATCCAATAAGTTCATTTGTGTCATTGGATGAACATTTAGGTCATTTTCGTCCTCCCTAGTCTTATTCTTGTCCAATTAGGGTTTTTATGCAATCTTGTGCATCCAATAGGTGTGTTTGTGTCATTGGAGGAACATTTAGGTCATTTTCGTCCTCCCTAAGCTTATTCTTGTCTAATTAGGGTTTTTGACCAATCTTGTGCATCCAATAAGTTCATTTGTGTCATTGGATGAACATTTAGGTCATTTTCGTCCTCCCTAGTCTTATTCTTGTCCAATTAGGGTTTTTATGCAATCTTGTGCATCCAATAGGTGTGTTTGTGTCATTGGAGGAACATTTAGGTCATTTTCGTCCTCCCTAGTCTTATTCTTGTCCAATTAGGGTTTTTATGCAATGTTGTGCATCCAATAGGTGTGTTTGTGTCATTGGACGAACATTTAGGTCATTTTCGTCCTCCCTAGGCTTATTCTTGTCCGATTAGGGTTTTTAACCAATCTTGTGCATTCAATAAGTTCATTTGTGTCATTGGATGAACTTTTAGGTCATTTTCGTCCTCCCTAGTCTTATTCTTGTCCAATTTAGGGTTTTAAGCAATCTTGTGCATCCAATATGTGGGTTTGTGTCATTGGATGAACGTTTTGGTCATTTTCGTCCTCCCTATGCTTATTCTTGTCCAATTAGGGTTTTTAACCAATCTTGTGCATCCAATAAGTTCATTTGTGTCATTGGATGAACATTTAGGTCATTTTCGTCCTCCCTAGTCTTATTCTTGTCCAATTAGGGTTTTTATGCAATCTTGTGCATCCAATAGGTGTGTTTATGTCATTGGAGGAACATTTAGGTCATTTTCGTCCTCCCTAGTCTTATTCTTGTCCAATTAGGGTTTTTATGCAATCTTGTGCATCCAATAGGTGTGTTTGTGTCATTGGACGAACATTTAGGTCATTTTCGTCCTCCCTAGGCTTGTTCTTGTCCAATTAGGATTTTTATGCAATCTTGTGCATCCTATAGGTGTGTTTGTGTCATTGGACGAACATTTAGGTCATTTTCGTCCTCCCTAGGCTTATTCTTGTCCAATTAGGGTTTTTAACCAATCTTGTGCATCCAATAAGTTCATTTGTGTCATTGGATGAACATTTAGGTCATTTTCGTCCTCCCTAGGCTTATTCTTGTCCAATTAGGGTTTTTAACCAATCTTGTGCATCCAATAAGTTCTTTTGTGTCATTAGATGAACATTTAGGTCATTTTCGTCCTCCCTAGGCTTATTCTTGTCCAATTAGGGTTTTTAACCAATCTTGTGCATCCAATAAGTTCATTTGTGTCATTGGATGAACATTTAGGTCATTTTCATCCTCCCTAGGCTTATTCTTGTCCAATTAGGGTTTCTAACCAATCTTGTGCATCCAATAGGTGTGTTTAGTCATTTGATGAAAACATTTAGGTCATTTTCGTCCTCCCTAGGCTTATTCTTGTCCAATTAGGGTTTTTAACCAATCTTGTGCATCCAATAAGTTCATTTGTGTCATTGGATGAACATTTAGGTCATTTTCGTCCTCCCTAGGCTTATTTTTGTCCAATTACGGTTTTTAACCAATCTTGTGCATCCAATAAGTTCATTTGTGTCATTGGATGATCATTTAGGTCATTTTCGTCCTCCCTAGTCTTATTCTTGTCCAATTAGGGTTTTTATGCAATCTTGTGCATCCAATAGGTGTGTTTGTGTCATTGGAGGAACATTTAGGTCATTTTCGTCCTCCCTAGTCTTATTAATGTCCAATTAGGGTTTTTATGCAATCTTGTGCATCCAATAGGTGTGTTTGTGTCATTGGACGAACATTTAGGTCATTTTCGTCCTCCCTAGGCTTATTCTTGTCCAATTAGGGTTTTTAACCAATCTTGTGCATCCAATAAGTTCATTTGTGTCATTGGATGAACATTTAGGTCATTTTCGTCCTGCCTAGTCTTATTCTTGTCCAATTAGGGTTTTTATGCAATCTTGTGCATCCAATAGGTGTGTTTGTGTCATTGGAGGAACATTTCGGTCATTTTCGTCCTCCCTAGTCCTATTCTTGTCCAATTAGGGTTTTTATGCAATCTTGTGCATCCAATAGGTGTGTTTGTGTCATTGGACAAACATTTAGGTCATTTTCGTCCTCCCTAGGCTTATTCTTATCCAATTTGGGTTTTTAACCAATCTTGTGCATCCAATAAGTTCATTTGTGTCATTAGATGAACATTTAAGTCATTTTTGTCCTCCCTAGGCTTATTCTTGTCCAATTAGGGTTTTTAACCAATCATGTGCATCCAATAAGTTGCTTTGTGCCATTGGATGAACATTTAGGTCATTTTCGTCCTCCCTAGGCTTATTCTTGTCCAATTAGGGTTTTTAACCAATCTTGTGCATCCAATAAGTTCATTTGTGTCATTGGATGAACATTTAGGTCATTTTCGTCCTCCCTAGTCTTATTCTTGTCCAATTAGCATTTCAAGCAATCTTGTGCATCCAATATGTGTGTTTGTGTCATTGGATGAACATTTAGGTCATTTTCGTCCTCCCTAGTCTTATTCTTGTCCAATTAGGGTTTTTATGCAATCTTGTGCATCCAATAGGTGTGTTTCTGTCATTGGACGAACATTTAGGTCATTTTCGCCCTCCCTAGGCTTATTCTTGTCCAATTTGGGTTTTTAACCAATCTTGTGCATCCAATAAGTTCATTTGTGTCATAGGATGAACATTTAGGTCATTTTCGTCCTCCCTAGTCTTATTCTTGTCCAATTAGGGTTTTAAGCAATCTTGTGCATCCAATATGTGTGTTTGTATCATTGGACGAACATTTAGGTCATTTTCGCCCCACTTAGGCTTATTCTTGTCCAATTAGGGTTTTTAACCAATCTTGTGCATCCAATAAGTTCATTTGTGTCATTTGATGAACATTTAGGTCATTTTCGTCCTCCCTAGGCTTATTCTTGTCCAATTAGGGTTTTTAACCAATCTTGTGCATCCAATAAGTTCATTTGTGTCATTGGATGAACATTTAGGTCATTTTCGTCCTCCCTAGTCTTATTCTTGTCCAATTAGCATTTCAAGCAAACTTGTGCATCCAATATGTGTGTTTGTGTCATTGGATGAACATTTAGGTCATTTTCGTCCTCCCTAGTCTTATTCTTGTCCAATTAGGGTTTTTATGCAATCTTGTGCATCCAATAGGTGTGTTTGTGTCATTGGACAAACATTTAGGTCATTTTCGCCCTCCCTAGGCTTATTCTTGTCCAATTAGGGTTTTTAACCAATCTTGTGCATCCAATACGTTCATTTGTGTCATTGGATGAACATTTAGGTCACTTTCGTCCTCCCAAGGCTTATTCTTGTCCAATTAGGGTTTTTAACCAATCTTGTGGATCCAATAAGTTCATTTGTGTCATTCGATGAACATTTAGGTCATTTTCGTCCTCCCTAGTCTTATTCTTGTCCAATTAGGGTTTTTATGCAATCTTGTGCATCCAATAGGTGTGTTTCTGTCATTGGACGAACATTTAGGTCATTTTCGCCCTCCCTAGGCTTATTCTTGTCCAATTTGGGTTTTTAACCAATCTTGTGCATCCAATAAGTTCATTTGTGTCATAGGATGAACATTTAGGTCATTTTCGTCCTCCCTAGTCTTATTCTTGTCCAATTAGGGTTTTAAGCAATCTTGTGCATCCAATATGTGTGTTTGTATCATTGGACGAACATTTAGGTCATTTTCACCCCCTAGGCTTATTCTTGTCCAATTAGGGTTTTTAACCAATCTTGTGCATCCAATAAGTTCATTTGTGTCATTGGATGAACATTTAGGTCATTTTCGTCCTCCCTAGGCTTATTCTTGTCCAATTAGGGTTTTTAACCAATCTTGTGCATCCAATAAGTTCATTTGTGTCATTGGATGAACATTTAGGTCATTTTCGTCCTCCCTAGGCTTATTCTTGTGCAATTAGGGTTTTCAACCAATCTTGTGCATCCAATAAGTTCATTTGTGTCATTGGACGAACATTTAGGTCATTTTCGTCCTCCCTAGGCTTATTCTTGTCCAATTAGGGTTTTTATGCAATCCTGTGCATCCAATAAGTTCATTTGTGTCATTGGACGAACATTTAGGTCATTTTCGTCCTCCCTAGGCTTATTCTTGTCCAATTAGGGTTTTTAACCAACCTTGTGCATCCAATAAGTTCATTTGTGTCATTGGTTGAACATTTAGGTCATTTTCGTCCTCCCTAGGCTTATTCTTGTCCAATTAGGGTTTTTAACCAACCTTGTGCATCCAATAAGTTCATTTGTGTCATTGGTGGATCATTTAGGTCATTTACGTCCTCCCTAGGCTTATTCTTGTCCAATTAGGGTTTTTAACCAATCTTGTGCATCCAATAAGTATATTTGTGTCATTGGATGAACATTTAGGTCATTTTCGTCCTCCCTAGGCTTATTCTTGTCCAATTAGGGTTTTTAACCAATCTTGTGCATCCAATAAGTTCATTTGTGTCATTGGATGAACATTTAGGTCATTTTCGTCCTCCCTAGGCTTATTCTTGTCCAATTAGGGTTTTTAACCAATCTTGTGCATCCAATAAGTTCATTTGTGTCATTGGATGAACATTTAGGTCATTTTCGTCCTCCCTAGGCTTATTCTTGTTCAATTAGGGTTTTTAGCCAATCTTGTGCATCCAATAAGTTCATTTGTGTCATTGGAGGAACATTTAGGTCATTTTCATCCTCCCTATGCTTATTCTTGTCCAATTAGGGTTTTTATGCAATCTTGTGCATCCAATAGGTGTGTTTGTGTCATTGGACGAACATTTAGGTCATTTTCGTCCTCCCTAGGCTTATTCTTGTCCAATTAGGGTTTTTAACCCATCTTGTGCATACAATAAGTTCGTTTGTGTCATTGGATGAACATTTAGGTCATTTTCGTCCTCCCTAGGCTTATTCTTGTCCAATTAGGGGTTTTCACCAATCTTGTGCATTCAATAAGTTCATTTGTGTCATTGGATGAACATTTAGTTCATTTTCGTCCTCCCTAGTCTTATTCTTGCCCAATTAGGGTTTTAAGCAATCTTGTGAATCCAATATGTGTGTTTGTGTCATTGGATGAACATTTAGGTCATTTTCATCTTCCCTATGCTTATTCTTGTCCAATTAGAATTTTTAACCAATCTTGTGCATACAATAAGTTCATTTGTGTCATGGGATGAACATTTAGGTCATTTTCGTCCTCCCTAGGCTTATTCTTGTCCAATTAGGGTTTTTTTACCAATCTTGTGCATCCAAAAAGTTCATTTGTGTCTTTGGATGAACATTTAGGTCATTTTCGTCCTCCCTAGGCTTATTCTTGTCCAATTAGGGTTTTTAACCAATCTTGTGCATCCAATAAGTTCATTTGTGTCATTGGATGAACATTTAGGTCATTATTGTCCTCCCTAGGCTTATTGTTGTCCAATTAGGGTTTTTATGCAATCTTGTGCATCCAATAGGTGTGTTTGTGCCATTGGACGAACATTTAGGTCATTTTCTTCCTCCCTAGGCTTATTCTTGTCCAATTAGGGTTTTTAACCAATCTTGTGCATCCAATAAGTTCATTTGTGTCATTGGATGAACATTTAGGTCATTTTCATCCTCCCTAGGCTTATTCTTGTCCAATTATGGTTTTCAACCAATCTTGTGCATCCAATAAGTTCATTTGTGTCATTGGATGAACATTTAGGTCATTTTCGTCCTCCCTAGTCTTATTCTTGTCCAATTATGGTTTTAAGCAATCTTGTGCATCCAATATGTGTGTTTTTGTCATTGGATGAACATTTAGGTCATTTTCGTCCTCCCTATGCTTATTCTTGTCCAATTAGGGTTTTTAACCAATCTTGTGCATACAATAAGTTCATTTGTGTCATTGGATGAACATTTAAGTCATTTTCGTCCTCCCTAGTCTTATTCTTGTCCAATTAGGGTTTTTATGCAATCTTGTGCATCCAATAGGTGTGTTTGTGTCATTGGACGAACATTTAGGTCATTTTCGTCCTCCCTAGGCTTATTCTTGTCCAATTAGGGTTTTTAACCCATCTTGTGCATACAATAAGTTCATTTGTGTCATTGGATGAACATTTAGGTCATTTTCGTCCTCCCTAGGCTTATTCTTGTCCAATTAGGGTTTTTCACCAATCTTGTGCATTCAATAAGTTCATTTGTGTCATTGGATGAACATTTAGTTCATTTTCGTCCTCCCTAGTCTTATTCTTGCCCAATTAGGGTTTTAAGCAATCTTGTGCATCCAATATGTGTGTTTGTGTCATTGGAGGAACATTTAGGTCATTTTCATCCTCCCTATGCTTATTCTTGTCCAATTAGGGTTTTTAACCAATCTTGTGCATACAATAAGTTCATTTGTGTCTTGGGATGAACATTTAGGTCATTTTCGTCCTCCCTAGGCTTATTCTTGTCCAATTAGGGTTTTTTTACCAATCTTGTGCATCCAAAAAGTTCATTTGTGTCATTGGATGAACATTTCGGTCATTTTCGTCCTCCCTAGGCTTATTGTTGTCCAATTAGGGTTTTTAACCAATCTTGTGCATCCAATAAGTTCATTTGTGTCATTGAATGAACATTTAGGTCCTTTTTGTCCTCCCTAGGCTTATTCTTGTCCAATTAGGGTTTTTATGCAATCTTGTGCATCCAATAGGTGTGTTTGTGCCATTGGACGAACATTTAGGTCATTTTCGTCCTCCCTAGGCTTATTCTTGTCCAATTAGGGTTTTTAACCAATCTTGTGCATCCAATAAGTTCATTTGTGTCATTGGATGAACATTTAGGTCATTTTCGTCCTCCCTAGTCTTATTCTTATCCAATTAGGGTTTTTAACCAATCTTGTGCATCCAATAAGTTCATTTGTGTCATTGGATGAACATTTAAGTCATTTTCGTCCTCCCTAGTCTTATTCTTGTCCAATTAGGGTTTTTATGCAATCTTGTGCATCCAATAGGTGTGTTTGTGTCATTGGACGAACATTTAGGTCATTTTCGTCCTCCCTAGGCTTATTCTTGTCCAATTAGGGTTTTTAACCCATCTTGTGCATCCAATAAGTTCATTTGTGTCATTGGATGAACATTTAGGTCATTTTCGTCCTCCCTATGCTTATTCTTGTCCAATTAGGGTTTTTCACCAATCTTGTGCATCCAATAAGTTCATTTGTGTCATTGGATGAACATTTAGTTCATTTTCGTCCTCCCTAGTCTTATTCTTGCCCAATTAGGGTTTTAAGCAATCTTGTGCATCCAATAGGTGTGTTTGTGTCATTGGATGAACATTTAGGTCATTTTCGTCCTCCCTAGGCTTATTCTTGTCCAATTAGGGTTTTTAACCCATCTTGTGCATCCAATAAGTTCATTTGTGTCATTGGATGAACATTTAGGTCATTTTCGTCCTCCCTAGTCTTATTCTTGTCCAATTATGGTTTTAAGCAATTTTGTGCATCCAATATGTGTGTTTGTGTCATTGGATGAACATTTAGGTCATTTTCGTCCTCCCTAGGCTTATTCTTGTCCAATTAGGGTTTTTATGCAATCTTGTGCATCCAATAAGTTCATTTGTGCCATTGGACGAACATTTAGGTCATTTTCGTCCTCCCTAGTCTTATTCTTGTCCAATTAGGGTTTTTATGCAATCTTGTGCATCCAATAGGTGTGTTTGTGTCGCTGGACGAACATTTAGGTAATTTTCGTCCTCCCTAGGCTTATTCTTGTCCAATTAGGGTTTTTAACCAATCTTGTGCATCCAATAAGTTCATTTGTGTCATTGGATGAACATTTAGGTCATTTTCGTCCTCCCTAGTCTTATTCTTGTCCAATTATGGTTTTAAGCAATCTTGTGCATCCAATATGTGTGTTTGTGTCATTGGATGAACATTTAGGTCATTTTCGTCCTCCCTATGCTTATTCTTGTCCAATTAGGGTTTTTAACCAATCTTGTGCATACAATAAGTTCATTTGTGGCATTGGATGAACATTTAAGTCATTTTCGTCCTCCCTAGTCTTATTCTTGTCCAATTAGGGTTTTTATGCAATCTTGTGCATCCAATAGGTGTGTTTGTGTCATTGGACGAACATTTAGGTCATTTTCGTCCTCCCTAGGCTTATTCTTGTCCAATTAGGGTTTTTAACCCATCTTGTGCATACAATAAGTTCATTTGTGTCATTGGATGAACATTTAGGTCATTTTCGTCCTCCCTATGCTTATTCTTGTCCAATTAGGGTTTTTAACCAATCTTGTGCATACAATAAGTTCATTTGTGTCATTGGATGAACATTTAAGTCATTTTCGTCCTCCCTAGTCTTATTCTTGTCCAATTAGGGTTTTTCACCAATCTTGTGCATCCAATAAGTTCATTTGTGTCATTGGATGAACATTTAGTTCATTTTCGTCCTCCCTAGTCTTATTCTTGCCCAATTAGGGTTTTAAGCAATCTTGTGCATCCAATAGGTGTGTTTGTGTCATTGGATGAACATTTAGGTCATTTTCGTCCTCCCTAGGCTTATTCTTGTCCAATTAGGGTTTTTAACCCATCTTGTGCATACAATAAGTTCATTTGTGTCATTGGATGAACATTTAGGTCATTTTCGTCCTCCCTATGCTTATTCTTGTCCAATTAGGGTTTTTAACCAATCTTGTGCATACAATAAGTTCATTTGTGTCATTGGATGAACATTTAAGTCATTTTCGTCCTCCCTAGTCTTATTCTTGTCCAATTAGGGTTTTTCACCAATCTTGTGCATCCAATAAGTTCATTTGTGTCATTGGATGAACATTTAGTTCATTTTCGTCCTCCCTAGTCTTATTCTTGCCCAATTAGGGTTTTAAGCAATCTTGTGCATCCAATAGGTGTGTTTGTGTCATTGGATGAACATTTAGGTCATTTTCGTCCTCCCTAGGCTTATTCTTGTCCAATTAGGGTTTTTAACCAATCTTGTGCATACAATAAGTTCATTTGTGTCATTGGATGAACATTTAGGTCATTTTCGTCCTCCCTAGTCTTATTCTTTTCCAATTAGGGTTTTTATGCAATCTTGTGCATCCAATAGGTGTGTTTGTGTCATTGGACGAACATTTAGGTCATTTTCATCATCCCTAGGCTTATTCTTGTCCAATTAGGGTTTTTAACCAATCTTGTGCATCCAATAAGTTCATTTGTGTCATTGGATGAACATTTTGGTCATATTTTTCCTCCCTATGCTTATTCTTGTCTAATTAGGGTTTTTAACCAATCTTGTGCATCCAATAAGTTCATTTTTGTCATTGGATGAATATTTAGGTCATTTTCGTCCTCCCTAGTCTTATTCTTGTCCAATTCGGGTTTTAAGCAATCTTGTGCATCCAATATGTGTGTTTGTGTCATTGGATGAACATTTAGGTCATTTTCGTCCTCCCTATGCTTATTCTTGTCCAATTAGGGTTTTTAACCAATCTTGTGCATACAATAAGTTCATTTGTGTCATTGGATGAACATTTAGGTCATTTTCGTCCTCCCTAGTCTTATTCTTGTCCAATTAGGGTTTTTATGCAATCTTGTGCATCCAATAGGTGTGTTTGTGTCATTGGACGAACATTTAGGTCATTTTCGTCCTCCCTAGGCTTATTCTTGTCCAATTAGGGTTTTTAACCAATCTTGTGCATCCAATAAGTTCATTTGTGTCATTGGATGAACATTTAGGTAATTTTCGTCGTCCTTAGTCTTATTCTTGTCGAATTAGGTTTTTATGCAATCTTGTGCATCCAATAGGTGTGTTTGTGTCATTGGAGGAACATTTAGGTCATTTTCGTCCTCCCTAGTCTTATTCTTGTCCAATTAGGGTTTTTATGCAATCTTGTGCATCCAATAGGTGTGTTTGTGTCATTGGACGAACATTTAGGTCATATTCGTCCTCCCTAGGCTTATTCTTGTCCAATTAGGGTTTTTAACCAATCTTGTGCATCCAATAAGTTCATTTGTGTCATTGGATGAACATTTAGGTCATTTTCGTCCTCCCTAGTCTTATTCTTGTCCAATTATGGTTTTTATGCAATCTTGTGCATCCAATAGGTGTGTTTGTGTCATTGGAAGAACATTTAGGTCATTTTCGTCCCCCTAGTCTTATTCTTGTCCAATTAGGGTTTTTATGCAATCTTGTGCATCCAATAGGTGTGTTTGTGTCATTGGACGAACATTTAGGTCATTTTCGTCCTCCCTAGGCTTATTCTTGTCCAATTAGGGTTTTTAACCAATCTTGTGCATCCAATAATTTCATTTGTGTCATTGGATGAACATTTAGGTCATTTTCGTCCTCCCTAGGCTTATTCTTGTCCAATTAGGGTTTTTAACCAATCTTGTGCATCCAATAAGTTCATTTGTGTCATTGGATGAACATTTAGGTCATTTTCATCCTCCCTAGGCTTATTCTTGTCCAATTAGGGTTTTTAATCAACCTTGTGCATCCAATAAGTCCATTTGTGTCATTGGAGGGACATTTAGGTCATTTTCGTCCTCCCTATGCTTATTCTTGTCCAATTAGGGTTTTTAACCAATCTTGTGCATCCAATAAGTTCATTTTCTTCATTGGATGAACATTTAGGTCATTTTTGTCCTCCCTAGTCTTATTCTTGTCCAATTAGGGTTTTTATGCAATCTTGTGCATCCAATTGGTGTGTTTGTGTCATTGGAGGAACATTTAGGTCATTTTCGTGCTCCCTAGGCTTATTCTTGTCCAATTAGGGTTTTCAACCAATCTTGTGCATCCAATAAGTTCATTTGTGTCATTGGATGAACATTTTGGTCATTTTCGTCCTCCCTAGGCTTATTCTTGTCCAATTATGGTTTTCAACCAATCTTGTGCATCCAATAAGTTCATTTGTGTCATTGGATGAACATTTAGGTCATTTTCGTCCTCCCTAGTCTTATTCTTGTCCAATTAGGGTTTTAAGCAATCTTGTGCATCCAATATGTGTGTTTGTGTCATTGGATGAACATTTAGGTCATTTTCGTCCTCCCTAGTCTTATTCTTGTCCAATTAGGGATTTTATGCAATCTTGTGCATCCAATAGGTCTGTTTGTGTCATTGGACGAACATTTAGGTCATTTTCGTCCTCCCTAGTCTTATTCTTGTCCAATTAGGGTTTTTATGCAATCTTGTGCATCCAATAGGTGTGTTTGTGTCATTGGAGGAACATTTAGGTCATTTTCGTCCTCCCTAGGCTCATTCTTGTCCGATTTGGGTTTTTAACCAATGTTGTGCATTCAATAAGTTCATTTGTGTCATTGGATGAACATTTAGGTCATTTTCGTCCTCCGTAGTCTTATTCTTGTCGAATTAGGTTTTTATGCAATCTTGTGCATCCAATAGGTGTGTTTGTGTCATTGGAGGAACATTTAGGTTATTTTCGTCCTCCCTAGTCTTATTCTTGTCCAATTAGGGTTTTTATGCAATCTCGTGCATCCAATAGGTGTGTTTGTGTCATTGGACGAACATTTAGTTCATTTTCGTCCTCCCTAGGCTTATTCTTGTCCAATTAGAGTTTTTAACCAATCTTGTGCATCCAATAAGTTCATTTGTGTCATTGGATGAACATTTAGGTCATTTTCGTCCTCCCTAGTCTTATTCTTGTCCAATTAGGGTTTTTATGCAATCTTGTGCATCCAATAGGTGTGTTTGTGTCATTGGACGAACATTTAGGTCATTTTCGTCCTCCCTAGGCTTATTCTTGTCTGATTAGGGTTTTTAACCAATCTTGTCCATTCAATAAGTTCATTTGTGTCATTGGATGAACATTTAGGTCATTTTCGTCCTCCCTAGTCTTATTCTTGTCCAATTAGGGTTTTAAGCAATCTTGTGCATCCAATATGTGGGTTTGTGTCATTGGATGAACGTTTAGGTCATTTTCGTCCTCCCTATGCTTATTCTTGTCCAATTAGGGTTTTTAACCAATCTTGGGCATCCAATAAGTTCATTTGTGTCATTGGATGAACATTTAGGTCATTTTCGTCCTCCCTAGTCTTATTCTTGTCCAATTAGGGTTTTTATGCAATCTTGTGCATCCAATAGGTGTGTTTGTGTCATTGGACGAACATTTAGGTCATTTTCGTCCTCCCTAGGCTTATTCTTGTCCAATTAGGGTTTTTAACCAATCTTGTGCATCCAATAAGTTCATTTGTATCATTGGATGAACATTTAGGTCATTTTCGTCATCCCTAGTCTTATTCTTGTCCAATTAGGGTTTTTATGCAATCTTGTGCATCCAATAGGTGTGTTTGTGTCATTGGACGAAAATTTAGGTCATTTTCGTCCTCCCTAGGCTTATTGTTGTCCAATTAGGGTTTTTAACCTATCATGTGCATCCAAAAGGTGTGTTTGTGTCAATTGATGAACATTTAGGTCATTTTCGTCCTCCCTAGTCTTATTCTTGTCCAATTAGGGTTTTTATGCAATCTTGTGCATCCAATAGGTGTGTTTGAGTCATTGGACGAACATTTAGGTCATTTTCGTCCTCCCTAGGCTTATTCTTGTCCAATTAGGGTTTTTAACCAATCTTGTGCATCCAATAAGTTCATTTGTATCATTGGATGAACATTTAGGTCATTTTCGTCCTCCCTAGTCTTATTCTTGTCCAATTAGGGTTTTTATGCAATCTTGTGCATCCAATAGGTGTGTTTGTGTCGTTGGACGAACATTTAGGTCATTTTCGTTCTCCCTAGGCTTATTCTTGTCCAATTAGGGTTTTTAACCAATCTTGTGCATCCAATAGGTTCATTTGTGTCATTGGATGAACATTTAGGTCATTTTCGTCCTCCCTAGTCTTATTCTTGTCCAATTATGGTTTTAAGCAATCTTGTGCATCCAATATGTGTGTTTGTGTCATTGGATGAACATTTAGGTCATTTTCGTCCTCCCTATGGTTATTCTTGTCCAATTAGGGTTTTTAACCAATCTTGTGCATACAATAAGTTCATTTGTGTCATTGGATGAACATTTAAGTCATTTTCGTCCTCCCTAGTCTTATTCTTGTCCAATTAAGGTTTTTATGCAATCTTGTGCATCCAATAGGTGTGTTTGTGTCATTGGACGAACATTTAGGTCATTTTCGTCCTCCCTAGGCTTATTCTTGTCCAATTAGGGTTTTTAACCCATCTTGTGCATACAATAAGTTCGTTTGTGTCATTGGATGAACATTTAGGTCATTTTCGTCCTCCCTACGCTTATTCTTGTCCAATTAGGGTTTTTCACCAATCTTGTGCATCCAATAAGTTCATTTGTGTCATTGGATGAACATTTAGTTCATTTTCGTCCTCCCTAGTCTTATTCTTGCCCAATTAGGGTTTTAAGCAATCTTGTGCATCCAATATGTGTGTTTGTGTCATTGGACGAACATTTAGGTCATTTTCATCCTCCCTATGCTTATTCTTGTCCAATTAGGGTTTTTAACCAATCTTGTGCATACAATAAGTTCATTTGTGTCATTGGATGAACATTTAGTTCATTTTCGTCCTCCCTAGTCTTATTCTTGTCCAATTAGGGTTTTTATGCAATCTTGTGCATCCAATAGGTGTGTTTGTGTCATTGGACGAACATTTAGGTCATTTTCGTCCTCCCTAGGCTTATTCTTGTCCAATTAGGGTTTTTAACCAATCTTGTGCATCCAATAAGTTCATTTGTATCATTGGATGAACATTTAGGTCATTTTCGTCATCCCTAGTCTTATTCTTGTCCAATTAGGGTTTTTATGCAATCTTGTGCATCCAATAGGTGTGTTTGTGTCATTGGACGAAAATTTAGGTCATTTTCGTCCTCCCTAGGCTTATTGTTGTCCAATTAGGGTTTTTAACCTATCATGTGCATCCAAAAGGTGTGTTTGTGTCAATTGATGAACATTTAGGTCATTTTCGTCCTCCCTAGTCTTATTCTTGTCCAATTAGGGTTTTTATGCAATCTTGTGCATCCAATAGGTGTGTTTGAGTCATTGGACGAACATTTAGGTCATTTTCGTCCTCCCTAGGCTTATTCTTGTCCAATTAGGGTTTTTAACCAATCTTGTGCATCCAATAAGTTCATTTGTATCATTGGATGAACATTTAGGTCATTTTCGTCCTCCCTAGTCTTATTCTTGTCCAATTAGGGTTTTTATGCAATCTTGTGCATCCAATAGGTGTGTTTGTGTCGTTGGACGAACATTTAGGTCATTTTCGTCCTCCCTAGTCTTATTCTTGTCCAATTAGGGTTTTTATGCAATCTTGTGCATCCAATAGGTGTGTTTGTGTCATTGGAGGAACATTTAGGTCATTTTCGTCCTCCCTAGTCTTATTCTTGTCCAATTAGGGTTTTTATGCAATCTTGTGCATCCAATAGGTGTGTTTGTGTCATTGGACGAACATTTAGGTCATTTTCGTCCTCCCTAGGCTTATTCTTGTCCAATTAGGGTTTTTAACCAATCTTGTGCATCTAGTAAGTTCATTTGTGTCATTGGATGAACATTTAGGTCATTTTCGTCCTCCCTAGTCTTATTCTTGTCCAATTAGGGTTTTAAGCAATCTTGTGCATCCAATAGGTGTGTTTGTGTCATTGGACGAACATTTAGGTCATTTTCGTCCTCCCTAGGCTTATTCTTGTCCAATTAGGATTTTTAACCAACCTTGTGCATCCAATAAGTTCATTTGTGTCATTGGTTGAACATTTAGGTCATTTTCGTCCTCCCTAGGCTTATTCTTGTCCAATTAGGGTTTTTAACCAACCTTGTGCATCCAATAAGTTCATTTGTGTCATTGGAGGAACATTTAGGTCATTTTCGTCTTCCCTAGTCTTATTCTTGTCCAATTAGGGTTTTTATGCAATCTTGTGCATCCAATAGATGTGTTTGTTTCATTGGACGAACATTTAGGTCATTTTCGTCCTCCCTAGGCTTATTCTTGTCCAATTAGGGTTTTTAACCAATCTTGTGCATCCAATAAGTTCATTTGTGTCATTGGATGAACATTTAGGTCATTTTCGTCCTCCCTAGGCTTATTCTTGTCCAATTAGGGTTTTTAACCAATCTTGTGCATCCAATAAGTTCATTTGTGTCATTGGATGAACATTTTGGTCATTTTCGTCCTCCCTAGGCTTATTCTTTTCCAATTAGGGTTTTGATGCAATCTTGTGCATCCAATAGGTGTGTTTGTGTCCTTGGACGAACATTTAGGTCATTTTCGTCCTCCCTAGTCTTATTCTTGTCCAATTAGGGTTTTTATGCAATCTTGTGCATCCAATAGGTGTGTTTGTGTCATTGGAGGAACATTTAGGTCATTTTCGTCCTCCCTAGTCTTATTAATGTCCAATTAGGGTTTTTATGCAATCTTGTGCATCCAATAGGTGTGTTTGTGTCATTGGACGAACATTTAGGTCATTTTCGTCCTCCCTAGGCTTATTCTTGTCCAATTAGGGTTTTTAACCAATCTTGTGCATCCAATAAGTTCATTTGTGTCATTGGATGAACATTTAGGTCATTTTCGTCATCCCTCGTCTTATTCTTGTCCAATTAGGGTTTTTATGCAATCTTGTGCATCCAATAGGTGTGTTTGTGTCATTGGACGAACATTTAGGTCATTTTCGTCCTCCCTAGGCTTATTCTTGTCCAATTAGGGTTTTTAACCAATCTTGTGCATCCAATAAGTTCATTTGTGTCATTGGATGAACATTTAGGTCATTTTTTTCCTCCCTAGGCTTATTCTTGTCTAATTAGGGTTTTTAACCAATTTTGTGCATCCAATAAGTTCATTTGTGTCATTGGATGAACATTTAGGTCATTTTCGTCCTCCCTAGTCTTATTCTTGTCCAATTAAGGTTTTAAGCAATCTTGTGCATCCAATATGTGTGTTTGTGTCATTGGATGAACATTTAGGTCATTTTCGTCCTCCCTATGCTTATTCTTGTCCAATTAGGGTTTTTAACCAATCTTGTGCTTACAATAAGTTCATTTGTGTCATTGGATGAACATTTAGGACATTTTCGTCCTCCCTAGGCTTATTCTTGTCCAATTAGGGTTTTTATGCAATCTTGTGCATCCAATAGGTGTGTTTGTGTCATTGGACGAACATTTAGGTCATTTTCGTCCTCCCTAGGCTTATTCTTGTCCAATTAGGGTTTTTAACCAATCTTGTGCATCCAATAAGTTCATTTGTGTCATTGGATGAACATTTAGGTCATTTTCGTCCTCCCTAGGCTTATTCTTGTCCAAGTAGGGTTTTTAACCAATCTTTTGCATCCAATAAGTTCATTTGTGTCATTGGATGAACATTTAGGTCATTTTCGTCCTCCCTAGGCTTATTCTTGTCCAATTAGGGTTTTTAACCAATCTTGTGCATCCAATAAGTTCATTTGTGTCATTGGATGATTATTTAGGTCATTTTCGTCCTCCCTAGGCTTATTTTTGTCCAATTAGGGTTTTTAACCAATCTTGTGCTTCCAATAAGTTCATTTGTGTCATTGGATGAACATTTAGGTCATTTTCGTCCTCCCTAGTCTTATTCTTGTCCAATTAGGGTTTTTATGCAATCTTGTGCATCCAATAGGTGTGTTTGTGTCATTGGAGGAACATTTAGGTCATTTTCGTCCTCCCTAGTCTTATTCTTGTCCAATTAGGGTTTTTATGCAATCTTGTGCATCCAATAGGTGTGTTTGTGTCATTGGACGAACATTTAGGTCATTTTCGTCCTCCCTAGGCTTATTCTGGTCCAATTAGGGTTTTTTTACCAATCTTGTGCATCCAATAAGTTCATTTGTGTCATTGGATGAACATTTAGGTCATTTTCGTCCTCCCTAGTCTTATTCTTGTCCAATTAGGGTTTTTATGCAATCTTGTGCATCCAATAGGTGTGTTTGTGTCATTGGAGGAACATTTAGGTCATTTTCGTCCTCCCTAGTCTTATTCTTGTCCAATTAGGGTTTTTATGCAATCTTGTGCATCCAATAGGTGTGTTTGTGTCATTGGACGAACATTTAGGTCATTTTCGTCCTCCCTAGGCTTATTCTTGTCCGATTAGGGTTTTTAACCAATCTTGTGCATTCAATAAGTTCATTTGTGTCATTGGAGCAACATTTAGGTCATTTTCGTCCTCCCTAGTATTATTCTTGTCCAATTAGGGTTTTTATGCAATCTTGTGCATCGAATAGGTGTGTTTGTGTCATTGGAGCAACATTTAGGTCATTTTCGTCCTCCCTAGTATTATTCTTGTCCAATTAGGGTTTTTATGCAATCTTGTGCATCCAATAGGTGTGTTTGTGTCATTGGAAGAACATTTAGGTCATTTTCGTCCTCCCTAGTCTTATTCTTGTCGAATTAGGGTTTTTATGCAATCTTGTGCATCCAATAGGTGTGTTTGTGTCATTGGAGGAACATTTAGGTCATTTTCGTCCTCCCTAGTCTTATTCTTGTCCAATTAGGGTTTTTATGCTATCTTGCGCATCCAACAGGTGTGTTTGTGTCATTGGACGAACATTTAGGTCATTTTCGTCCTCCCTAGGCTTATTCTTGTCCAATTAGGGTTTTTAACCAATCTTGTGCATCCAATAAGTTCATTTGTATCATTGGATGAACATTTAGGTCATTTTCGTCCTCCCTAGTCTTATTCTTGTCGAATTAGGGTTTTTATGCAATCTTGTGCATCCAATAGGTGTGTTTGTGTCATTGGAGGAACATTTAGGTCATTTTCGTCCTCTCTAGTCTTATTCTTGTCTAATTAGGGTTTTTATGCAATCTTGTACATCCAATAGGTGTGTTTGTGTCATTGGACGAACATTTAGGTCATTTTCGTCCTCCCTAGGCTTATTCTTGTCCAATTAGGGTTTTTAACCAATCTTGTGCATCCAATAAGTTCATTTGTGTCATTGGATGAACATTTAGGTCATTTTCGTCCTCCCAAGTCTTATTCTTGTCCAATTAGGGTTTTTATGCAATCTTGTGCATCCAATAGGTGTGTTTGTGTCAATGGAGGAGCATTTAGGTCATTTTCGTCCTCCCTAGTCTTATTCTTGTCCAATTAGGGTTTTTATGCAATCTTGTGCATCCAATAGGTGTGTTTGTGTCATTGGACGAACATTTAGGTCATTTTCGTCCTCCCTAGGCTTATTCTTGTCTGATTAGGGTTTTTAACCAATGTTGTGCATTCAATAAGTTCATTTGTGTCATTGGATGAACATTTAGGTCATTTTCGTCCTCCCTAGTCTTATTCTTGTCCAATTAGGGTTTTAAGCAATCTTGTGCATCCAATATGTGGGTTTGTGTCATTGGATGAACATTTAGGTCATTTTCGTCCTCCCTATGCTTATTCTTGTCCAATTAGGGTTTTTAACCAATCTCTTGCATCCAATAAGTTCATTTGTGTTATTGGATGAACATTTAGGTCATTTTCGTCCTCCCTAGTCTTATTCTTGTCCAATTAGGGTTTTTATGCAATCTTGTGCATCCAATAGGTGTGTTTGTGTCATTGGACGAACATTTAGGTCATTTTCGTCCTCCCTAGGCTTATTCTTGGCCAGTTAGGGTTTTTAACCAATCTTGTGCATCCAATAAGTTCATTTGTGTCATTGGATGAACATTTAGGTCATTTTCGTCCTCCCTAGGCTTATTCTTGTCTTATTAGGGTTTTTAACCAGTCTTGTGCATCCAATAAGTTCATTTGTGTCATTGGATGAACATTTAGGTCATTTTCGTCCTCACTATGCTTATTCTTGTCCAATTAGGGTTTTTAACCAATCTTGTGCATCCAATAAGTTCATTTGTGTCATTGGATGAACATTTAGGTCATTTTCGTCCTCCCTAGTCTTATTCTTGTCCAATTAGGGTTTTTATGCAATCTTGTGCATCCAATAGGTGTGTTTGTGTCGTTGGACGAACATTTAGGTCATTTTCGTCCTCCCTAGGCTTATTCTTGTCCAATTTGGGTTTTTAACCAATCTTGTGCATACAATAAGTTCATTTGTGTCATTGGATGAACATTTAAGTCATTTTCGTCCTCCCTAGTCTTATTCTTGTCCAATTAGGGTTTTTATGCAATCTTGTGCATCCAATAGGTGTGTTTGTGTCATTGGACGAACATTTAGGTCATTTTCGTCCTCCCTAGGCTTATTCTTGTCCAATTAGGGTTTTTAACCCATCTTGTGCATACAATAAGTTCATTTGTGTCATTGGATGAACATTTAGGTCATTTTCGTCCTCCCTAGGCTTATTCTTGTCGAATTAGGGTTTTTCACCAATCTTGTGCATCCAATAAGTTCATTTGTGTCATTGGATGAACCTTTAGGTCATTTTCGTCCTCCCTAGGCTTATTCTTGTCCAATTAGGGTTTTTAACCAACCTTGTGCATCCAATAAGTTCATTTGTGTCATTGGAGGAACATTTAGGTCATTTTCGTCCTGCCTAGACTTATTCTTGTCCAATTAGGGTTTTTATGCAATCTTGTGCATCCAATAGGTGTGTTTGTGTCATTGGACGAACATTTAGGTCATTTTCGTCCTCCATAGGCTTATTCTTGTCCAATTAGGGTTTTTAACCAATCTTGTGCATCCAATAAGTTCATTTGTAACATTGGATGAACATTTAGGTCATTTTCGTCCTCCCTAGTCTTATTCTTGTCCAATTAGGGTTTTAAGCATTCTTGTGCATCCAATATGTGTGTTTGTGTCATTGGATGAACATTTAGGTCATTTTCTTCCTCCCTATGCTTATTCTTGTCCAATTAGGGTTTTTAACCAATCTTGTGCATACAATAAGTTCATTTGTGTCATTGGATGAAAATTTAGGTCATTTTCATCCTCCCTAGTCTTATTCTTGTCCAATTAGGGTTTTTAACCAATCTTGTGCATCCAATAAGTTCATTTGTGTCATTGGATGAACATTTAGGTCATTTTCCTCCTCCCTAGTCTTATTCTTGTCCAATTAGGGTTTTTATGCAATCTTGTGCATCCAATAGGTGTGTTTGTGTCATTGGACGAACATTTAGGTCATTTTCATCCTCCCTAGGCTTATTCTTGTCCAATTAGGGTTTTTAACCAATCTTGTGCATCCAATAAGTTCATTTGTATCATTGGAAGAACATTTAGGTCATTTTCGTCATCCCTAGTCTTATTCTTGTGCAATTAGTATTTTAAATATTCTTGTGCGTCCAATATGTGTGTTTGTGTCATTGGATGAACATTTAGGTCATTTTCGTCCTCCCTATGCTTATTCTTGTCCAATTAGGGTTTTTAACCAATCTTGTGCATACAATAAGTTCATTTGTGTCATTGGATGAACATTTAGGTCATTTTCGTCCTCCCTAGTCTTATTCTTGTCCAATTAGGGTTTTTAACCAATCTTGTGCATCCAATAAGTTGATTTGTGTCATTGGATGAACATTTAGGTCATTTTCGTCCTCCCCAGGCTTATTTTTGTCCAATTAGGGGATTTAACCAATCTTGTGCATCCAATAAGTTCATTTGTGTCATTGGATGAACCTTTAGGTCATTTTCGTCCTCCCTAGGCTTATTCTTGTCCAATTAGGGTTTTTAACCAACCTTGTGCATCCAATAAGTTCATTTGTGTCATTGGAGGAACATTTAGGTCATTTTCGTCCTCCCTAGTCTTATTCTTGTCCAATTAGGGATTTTATGCAATCTTGTGCATCCAATAGGTGTGTTTGTGTCACTGGACGAACATTTAGGTCATTTTCGTCCTCCCCAGGCTTATTCTTGTCCAATTAGGGTTTTTAACCAATCTTGTGCATCCAATAAGTTCATTTGTGTCATTGGTTAAACATTCAGGTCATTTTCGTCCTCCCTAGGCTTATTCTTGTCCAATTAGGGTTTTTAACCAATCTTGTGCATCCAATAAGTTCATTTGTGCCATTGCATGAACATTTAGGTCATTTTTGTCCTCCCTAGGCTTATTCTTGTCCAATTAGGGTTTTTAACCAATCTTGTGCATACAATAAGTTCATTGGATGAACATTTAAGTCATTTTCGTCCTCCCTAGTCTTATTCTTGTCCAATTAGGGTTTTTATGTAATCTTGTGCATCCAATAGGTGTGTTTGTGTCATTGGACGAACATTTAGGTCATTTTCGTCCTCCCTAGGCGTATTCTTGTCCAATTAGGGTTTTTAACCCATCTTGTGCATACAATAAGTTCATTTGTGTCATTGGATGAACATTTAGGTCATTTTCGTCCTCCCTAGGCTTATTCTTGTCCAAATAGGGTTTTTCACCAATCTTGTGCATCCAATAAGTTCATTTGTGTCATTGGATGAACATTTAGGTCCTTTTCGTCCTCCCTAGGCTTATTCTTGTCCAATTTGGTGATTTAACCAATCTTTTGCATCCAATAAGTTCATTTGTGTCATTGGATGAACCTTTAGGTCATTTTCGTCCTCCCTAGGCTTATTCTTGTCCAATTAGGGTTTTTAACCAACCTTGTGCATCCAATAAGTTCATTTGTGTCATTGGAGGAACATTTAGGTCATTTTCGTCCTCCCTAGTCTTATTCTTGTCCAATTAGGGTTTTTATGCAATCTTGTGCATCCAATAGGTGTGTTTGTGTCATTGGACGAACATTTAGGTCATTTTCGTCCTCCCTAGGCTTATTCTTTTCCAATTAGTGTTTTTAACCAATCTTGTGCATCCAATAAGTTCATTTGTCTCATTGGTTGAACATTTAGGTCATTTTCGTCCTCCCTAGACTTATTCTTGTCCAATTAGGGTTTTTAACCAACCTTGTGCATCCAATAAGTTCATTTGTGTCATTGGAGGAACATTTAGGTCATTTTCGTCCTCCCTAGTCTTATTCTTGTCCAATTAGGGTTTTTGACCAATCATGTGCATCCAATAAGTTGATTTGTGTCATTGGATGAACATTTAGGTCATTTTCGTCCTCCCTAGGCTTATTCTTGTCCAATTAGAGTTTTTAACCAATCTTGTGCATCCAATAAGTTCATTTGTGTCATTGGATGAACATTTAGGTCATTTTCGTCCTCCCTAGGCTTATTCTTGTCCAATTAGGGTTTTTAGCCAATCTGGTGCATCCAATAAGTTCATTTGTGTCATCGGACGAACATTTAGGTCATTTTCGTCCTCCCTAGGCTTATTCTTGTCCAATTAGGCTTTTTAACAAACGTTGTGCATCCAATAAGTTCATTTGTGTCATTGGTTGAACATTTAGGTCATTTTCGTCCTCCCTAGGTTTATTCTTGTCCAATTAGGGTTTTTAACCAACCTTGTGCATCCAATAAGTTCATTTGTGTCATTGGACGAACATTTAGGTCATTTTCGTCCTCCCTAGGCTTATTCTTGTCCAATTAGGGTTTTTAACCAACCATGTTCATCCAATAAGTTCATATGTGTCATTGGAGGAATATTTAGGTCATTTTCGTCCTCCCTAGTCTTATTCTTGTCCAATTAGGGTTTTTATGCAATCTTGTGCATCCAATAGGTCTGTTTGTGTCATTGGACGAACATTTAGGTCATTTTCGTCCTCCCTAGGCTTATTCTTTTCCAATTAGGGTTTTTAACCAATCTTCTGGATCCAAAAAGTTCATTTGTGTCATTGGATGAACATTTAGGCCATTTTCATCCTCCTTAGTCTTATTCTTGTCCAATTAGGGTTTTTATGCAACCTTGTGCATCCAATAGGTGTGTTTGTGTCATTGGACGAACATTTAGGTCATTTTTGTCCTCCCTAGGCTTATTCTTGTCCAATTAGGGTTTTTAACCAACCTTGTGCATCCAATAAGTTCATTTGTGTCATTGGTGGAACATTTAGGTCATTTTCGTCCTCCCTAGTCTTATTCTTGTCCAATTAGGGTTTTTATGCAATCTTGTGCATCCAATAGGTGTGTTTGTGTCATTGGACGAACATTTAGGTCATTTTCGTCCTCCCTAGGCTTATTTTTTCCAATTAGGGTTTTTAACCAATCTTGTGTATCCAATAAGTTCATTTGTCTCATTGGTTGAACATTTAGGTCATTTTCGTCCTCCCTAGACTTATTCTTGTCCAATTAGGATTTTTAACCAACCTTGTGCATCCAATAAGTTCATTTGTGTCATTGGAGGAACATTTAGGTCATTTTCGTCCTCCATAGTCTTATTCTAGTCCAATTAGGGTTTATATGCAATCTTGTGCATCCAATAGGTGTGTTTGTGTCATTGGACGAACATTTAGGTCATTTTCGTCCTCCCTTGGCTTATTCTTGTCCAATTAGGGTTTTTAACCAATCTTGTGCATCCAATAAGTTCATTTGTGTCATTGGAGGAACATTTATGTCATTTTCGTCCTCCCTAGTCTTATTCTTGCCCAATTAGGGTTTTTATGCAATCTTGTGCATCCAATAGGTGTGTTTGTGTCATTGGACGAACATTTAGGTCATTTTCGTCCTCCCTAGGCTTATTCTTGTCCAATTAGGGTTTTTAACCAATCTTGTGCATCCAATAAGTACATTTGTGTCATTGGATGAACATTTAGGTCATTTTCGTCGTCCCTAGTCTTATTCTTGTCCAATTAGGGTTTTTATGCAATCTTGTGCATCCAATAGGTGTGCTTGTGTAATTGGAGGAACATTTAGGTCATTTTCGTCCTCCCTAGTCTTATTCTTGTCCAATTAGGGTTTTTATGCAATCTTGTGCATCCAATAGGTGTGTTTGTGTCATTGGACGAACATTTAGGTCATTTTCGTCCTCCCTAGGCTTATTCTTGTCCGATTAGGGTTTTTAAGCAATCTTGTGCATCCAAAAAGTTCATTTGTGTCATTGGATGAACATTTAGGTCATTTTCGTCCTCCCTAGTCTTATTCTTGTCCAATTAGGGTTTTAAGCAATCTTGTGCATCCAATATGTGGGTTTGTGTCATTGGACCAACATTTAGGTCATTTTCGTCCTCCCTTTGCTTATTCTTGTCCAATTAGGGTTTTTAACCAATCTTGTGCATCCAATAAGTTCATTTGTGTCATTGGATAAACATTTAGGTCATTTTCGTCCTCCCTAGTCTTATTCTTGTCCAATTAGGGTTTTTATGCAATCTTGTGCATCCAATAGGTGTGTTTGTGTCATTGGACGAACATTTAGGTCATTTTCGTCCTCCCTAGGCTTATTCTTGTCCAATTAGGGTTTTTCACCAATCTTGTGCATGCAATAAGTTCATTTGTGTCATTGGATGAACATTTAGGTCATTTTCGTCCTCCCTAGGCTTATTCTTGTCCAATTAGGGTTTTTAACCAATCTTGTGCATCCAATAAGTTCATTTGTGTCATTGGATGAACATTTAGGTCATTTTCGTCCTCCCTAGTCTTATTCTTGTCCAACTAGGGTTTTAAGCAATCTTGTGCATCCAATATGTGTGTTTGTGTCATTGGATGAACATTTAGGTCATTTTCGTCCTCCCTATGCTTATTCTTGTCCAATTAGGGTTTTTAACCAATCTTGTGCATACAATAAGTTTATTTGTGTCATTGGATGAACATTTAGGTCATTTTCGTCCTCCCTAGTCAAATTCTTGTCCAATTAGAGTTTTTATGCAATCTTGTGCACCCAATAGGTGTGTTTGTGTCATTGGACGAACATTTAGGTCATTTTCGTCCTCCCAAGGCTTATTCTTGTCCAATTAGGGTTTTAAACCAATCTTGTGCATACAATAAGTTCATTTGTGTCATTGGATGAACATTTAGGTCATTTTCGTCCTCCCTAGTCTTATTCTTGTCCAATTAGGGTTTTTATGCAATCTTGTGCATCCAATAGGTGTGTTTGTGTCATTGGAGGAACATTTAGGTCATTTTCGTCCTCCCTAGTCTTATTCTTGTCCAATTACGGTTTATATGCAATCTTGTGCATCCAATAGGTGTGTTTGTGTCATTGGATGAACATTTAGGTCATTTTCGTACTCCCTAGGCTTATTCTTGCCCAATTAGGGTTTTTAACCAATCTTGTGCATCCAATAAGTTCATTTGTGTCATTGGATGAACATTTAGGTCATTTTCGTCCTCCCTAGTCTTATTCTTGTCCAATTAGGGTTTTTATGCAATCTTGTGCATCCAATAGGTGTGTTTGTGTCATTGGAGGAACATTTAGGTCATTTTCGTCCTCCCTAGTCTTATTCTTGTCCATTTAGGGATTTTATGCAATCTTGTGCATCTAACAGGTGTGTTTGTGTCATTGGACAAACATTTAGGTCATTTTCGTCCTCCCTAGGCTTATTCTTGTCCAATTAGGGTTTTTAACCAATCTTGTGCATCCAATAAGTTCATTTGTGTCATTGGATGAACATTTAGGTCATTTTCGTCCTCCCTATTCTTATTCTTGTCCAATTAGGGTTTTTATGCAATCTTGTGCATCCAATAGGTGTGTTTGTGTCATTGGACGAACATTTAGGTCATTTTCGTCCTCCCTAGGCTTATTCTTGTCTAGTTAGGGTTTTTAACCAATCTTGTGCATCCAATTAGTTCATTTGTGTCATTCGATGAACATATAGGTCATTTTCGTCCTCCCTAGGCTTATTCTTGTCCAATTAGGGTTTTTAACCAATCTTGTGCATCCAATAAGTTCATTTGTGTCATTGGATGAACATTTAGGTCATTTTCGTCCTCCCTAGGCTTATTCTTGTCCAATTAGGGTTTTTAACCAATCTTGTGCATCCAATAAGTTCATTTGTGTCATTGGATGAACATTTAGGTCATTTTCGTCCTCCCTAGGCTTATTCTTGTCCAATTAGGGTTTTTAACAAATCTTGTGCATCCAATAAGTTTATTTGTGTCATTGGAGGAACATTTAGGTCATTTTCGTCCTCCCTAGTCTTATTCTTGTCCAATTAGGGATTTTATTCAATCTTGTGCATCCAATAGGTGTGTTTGTGTCATTGGACGAACATTTAGGTCATTTTCGTCCTCTCTAGGCTTATTCTTGTGCAATTAGGGTTTTTAACCAACATTGTGCATCCAATAAGTTCATTTGTGTCATTGGTTGAACATTTAGGTCATTTTCGTCCTCCCTAGGCTTATTCTTGTCCAATTAGGGTTTTTAACCAACCTTGTGCATCCAATAAGTTCATTTGTGTCATTGGAGGAACATTTAGGTCATTTTCGTCCTCCCTAGTCTTATTCTTGTCCAATTAGGGTTTTTATGCAATCTTGTGCATCCAATAGGTGTGTTTGTGTCATTGGACGAACATTTAGGTCATTTTCGTCCTCCCTAGGCTTATTCTTGTCCAATTAGGGTTTTTAACCAATCTTGTGCATCCAATAAGTTCATTTGTATCATTGGATGAACATTTAGGTCATTTTCGTCATCCCTAGTCTTATTCTTGTGCAATTAGTATTTTAAATATTCTTATGCATCCAATATGTGTGTTTGTGTCATTGGATGAACATTTAGGTCATTTTCGTCCTCCCTATGCTTATTCTTGTCCAATTAGGGTTTTTAACCAATCTTGTGCATACAATAAGTTCATTTGTGTCATTGGATGAACATTTAGGTCATTTTCGTCCTCCCTATGCTTATTCTTGTCCAATTAGGGTTTTTAACCAATCTTGTGCATACAATAAGTTCATTTGTGTCATTGGATGAAAATTTAGGTCATTTTCGTCCTCCCTAGTCTTATTCTTGTCCAATTAGGGTTTTTAACCAATCTTGTGCATCCAATAAGTTCATTTGTGTCATTGGATGAACATTTAGGTCATTTTCGTCCTCCCTAGTCTTATTCTTGTCCAATTAGGGTTTTAAGCAATCTTGTGCATCCAATATGTGTGTTTGTGTCATTGGATGAACATTTAGGTCATTTTCGTCCTCCCTATGCTTATTCTTGTCCAATTAGGGTTTTTAACCAATCTTGTGCATACAATAATTTCATTTGTGTCATTGGATGAACATTTAGGTCATTTTCGTCCTCCCTAGTCTTATTCTTGTCAAATTAGGGTTTTTATGCAATCTTGTGCATCCAATCGGTGTGTTTGTGTCATTGGACGAACATTTGGGTCATTTTCGTCCTCCTTAGGCTTATTCTTGTCCAATTAGGGTTTTTAACCAACCTTGTGCATCCAATAAGTTCATTTGTATCGTTGGTTGAACATTTAGGTCATTTTCGTCCTCCCTAGGCTTATTCTTGTCCAATTAGGGTTTTTAACCAACCTTGTGCATCCAATAAGTTCATTTGTGTCATTGGAGGAACATTTAGGTCATTTTCGTCCTCCCTAGTCTTATTCTTGTCCAATTAGGGTTTTTATGCAATCTTGTGCATCCAATAGGTGTGTTTGTGTCATTGGACGGACATTTAGGTCATTTTCGTCCTCCCTAGGCTTATTCTTGTCCAATTAGGGTTTTTAACCAATCTTGTGCATCCAATAAGTTCATTTTGTCATTGGAGGAAGATTTAGGTCATTTTCGTCCTCCCTAGTCTTATTCTTGTCCAATTAGGGTTTTTATGCAATCTTGTGCATCCAATAGGTGTGTTTGTGTCATTGGACGAACATTTAGGTCATTTTCGTCCTCCCTAGGCTTATTCTTGTCCAATTAGGGTTTTTAACCAATCTTGTGCATCCAATAAGTTCATTTTTGTCATTGGATGAACATTTAGGTCATTTTCGTCCTCCCTAGGCTTATTCTTGTCCAATTAGGGTTTTTAACCAATCTTCTGCATCCAATAAGTTCATTTGTGTCATTGGATGAATATTTAGGTCATTTTCGTCCTCGCTAGTCTTATTCTTGACTAATTAGGGTTTTTATGCAATCTTGTGCATCCAATAGGTGTGTTTGTGTCATTGGACGAACATTTAGGTCATTTTCGTCCTCCCTAGGCTTATTCTTGTCCAATTAGGGTTTTTAACCAATCTTGTGCATCCAATAAGTACATTTGTGTCATTGGATGAACATTTAGGTCATTTTCGTCGTCCCTAGTCTTATTCTTGTCCAATTAGGGTTTTTATGCAATCTTGTGCATCCAATAGGTGTGCTTGTGTAATTGGAGGAACATTTAGGTCATTTTCGTCCTCCCTAGTCTTATTCTTGTCCAATTAGGGTTTTTATGCAATCTTGTGCATCCAATAGGTGTGTTTGTGTCATTGGACGAACATTTAGGTCATTTTCGTCCTCCCTAGGCTTATTCTTGTCCAATTATGGTTTTTAACCAATCTTGTGCATCCCTAGTCTTATTCTTGTCCAATTAGGGTTTTTAACCAATCTTGTGCATACAATAAGTTCATTTGTGTCATTGGAGGAACATTTAGGTCATTTTCGTCCTCCCTAGTCTTATTCTTGTCCAATTAGGGTTTTTATGCAATCTTGTGCATCCAATAGGTGTGTTTGTGTCATTGGACGAACATTTAGGTCATTTTCGTCCTCCCTAGGCTTATTCTTGTCCAATTATGGTTTTTAACCAATCTTGTGCATCCAATAAGTTCATTTGGGTCATTGGATGAACAATTAGGTCATTTTCGTCCTCCCTAGTCTTATTCTTGTCCAATTAGGGTTTTAAGCAATCTTGTGCATCCAATATGTGTGTTTGTTTCATTGGATGAACATTTAGGTCATTTTCGTCCTCCCTATGCTTATTCTTGTCCAATTAGGGTTTTTATCCAATCTTGTGCATCCAATAAGTTCATTTGTGTCATTGGATGAACATTTAGGTCATTTTCGTCCTCCCTAGGCTTATTCTTGTCCAATTAGGGTTTTTAACCAATCTTGTGCGTCCAATAAGTTCATTTGTGTCATTGGATGCACATTTAGGTCATTTTCGTCCTCCCTAGTCTTATTCTTGTCCAATTAGGGTTTTTATGCAATCTTGTGCATCCAATAGGTGTGTTTGTGTCATTGGACGAACATTTAGGTCATTTTCGTCCTCCCTAGGCTTATTCTTGTCCAATTAGGGTTTTTAACCAACCTTGTGCATCCAATAAGTTCATTTGTGTCATTGGGTGAACATTTAGGTCATTTTCGTCCTCCCTAGGCTTATTCTTGTCCAATTAGGGTTTTTAACCAATCTTGTGCATCCAATAAGTTCATTTGTGTCATTGGATGAACATTTAGGTCATTTTCGTCCTCCCTAGTCTTATTCTTGTCCAATTAGGGTTTTTAACCAACCTTGTGCATCCAATAAGTTCATTTGTGTCATTGGTGGAACGTTTAGGTCATTTACGTCCTCCCTAGTCTTATTCTTGTCCAATTAGGGTTTTTATGCAATCTTGTGCATCCAATAGGTGTGTTTGTGTCATTGGAGGAACATTTAGGTCATTTTCGTCCTCCCTAGTCTTATTCTTGTCCAATTAGGGTTTTTATGCAATCTTGTGCATCCAATAGGTGTGTTTGTGTCATTGGACGAACATTTAGGTCATTTTCGTCCTCCCTAGGCTTATTCTTGTCCAATTAGGGTTTTTAACCAATCTTGTGCATCCAATAAGTTCATTTGTGTCATTGGATGAACATTTAGGTCATTTTCGTCCTCCTTAGTCTTATTCTTGTCCAATTAGGGTTTTTAACCAATCTTGTGCATCCAATAAGTTCATTTGTGTCATTGGATGAACATTTAGGTCATTTTCGTCCTCCCTAGTCTTATTCTTGTCCAATTAGGGTTTTTATGCAATCTTGTGCATCCAATAGGTGTGTTTGTGTCATTGGACGAACATTTAGGTCATTTTCGTCCTCCCTAGACTTATTTTTGTCCAATTAGGGTTTTTAACCAATCTTGTGCATCCAATAATTTCATTTGTGTCATTGGATGAACATTTAGGTCATTTTCGTCCTCCCTAGTCTTATTCTTGTCCAATTAGGGTTTTTATGCAATCTTGTGCATCCAATAGGTGTGTTTGTGTCATTGGAGGAACATTTAGGTCATTTTCGTCCTCCCTAGTCTTATTCTTGTCCAATTAGGGTTTTTATGCAATCTTGTGCATCCAATAGGTGTGTTTGTGTCATTGGACGAACATTTAGGTCATTTTCGTCCTCCCTAGGCTTATTCTTGTCGAATTAGGGTTTTTAATCAATCTTGTGCATCCAATAAGTTCATTTGTGTCATTGGATGAACATTTAGGTCATTTTCGTCCTCCCTATGCTTATTCTTGTCCAATTAGGGTTTTTAACCAATCTTGTGCATCCAATAAGTTCATTTGTGTCATTGGATGAACATTTAGGTCATTTTCGTCCTCCCTAGGCTTATTCTTGCCCAATTAGGGTTTTTATGCAATCTTGTGCATCCAATTGGTGTGTTTGTGTCATTCGACGAACATTTAGGTCATTTTCGTCCTCCCTAGGCTTATTCTTGTCCAATTAGGGTTTTTAACCAATCTTGTGCATCCAATAAATTCATTTATGTCATTGGATGAACATTTAGGTCATTTTCGTCCTCCCTAGTCTTATTCTTGTCCAATTAGGGTTTTTAACCAATCTTGTGCATCCAATAAGTGTGTTTGTGTCATTGGACGAACATTTAGGTCATTTTCGTCCTCCATAGGCTTATTCTTGTCCAATTAGGGTTTTTAACCAATCATGTGCATCCAATAGGTGTGTTTGTGTTATTGGACGAACATTTAGGTCATTTTCGTCCTCCCTAGGCTTATTCTTGTCCAATTAGGGTTTTTAACAAACCTTGTGCATCCAATAGGTGTGTTTGTGTCATTGGACGAACATTTAGGTCATTTTCGTCCTCCCTAGGCTTATTGTTGTCCAATTAGGGTTTTTAACCAATCTTGTGCATCCAATAAGTTCATTTGTGTCATTGGATGAACATTTAGGTCATTTTCGTCCTCCCTAGGCTTATTCTTGTCCAATTAGGGTTTTTATGCAATCTTGTGCATCCAATAGGTGTGTTTGTGTCATTGGACGAACATTTAGGTCATTTTCGTCCTCCATAGGCTTATTCTTGTCCAATTAGGGTTTTTATGCAATCCTGTGCATCCAATAGGTGTGTTTGTGTCATTGGACGAACATTTAGGTCATTTTCGTCCTCCCAAGGCTTATTCTTGTCCAATTAGGGTTTTTAACCAACCTTGTGCATCCAATAAGTTCATTTGTGTCATTGGTGGAACATTTAGGTCATTTTCGTCCTCCCTAGGCTTATTCTTGTCCAATTAGGGTTTTTATGCAATCTTGTGCATCCAATAGGTGTGTTTGTGTCATTGGATGAACATTTTGGTTATTTTCGTTCTCCCTAGGCTTATTCTTGTCCAATTAGGGTTTTTAACCAATCTTGTGCATCCAATAAGTTCATTTGTGTCATTGGATGAACATTTAGGTCATTTTCGTCCTCCTTAGGCTTATTCTTGTCCAATTAGGGTTTTTAACCAATCTTGTGCATCCAATAAGTTCATTTGTGTCATTGGATGAACATTTAGGTCATTTTCGTCATCCCTAGTCTTATTCTTGTCCAATTAGGGTTTTAAGCAATCTTGTGCATCCAATATGTGTGTTTGTGTCATTGGATGAACATTTAGGTCATTTTCATCCTCCCTATGCTTATTCTTGTCCAATTAGGGTTTTTAACCAATCTTGTGCATACAATAAGTTCATTTGTGTCATTGGATGAACATTTAGGTTATTTTCGTCCTCCCTAGGCTTATTCTTGTCCAATTAGGGTTTTTACCAATCTTGTGCATCCAATAAGTTCATTTGTGTCATTGGATGAACATTTAGGTCATTTTCGTCCTCCCTAGGCTTATTCTTGTCCAATTAGGGTTTTTATGCAATCTTGTGCATCCAATAAGTTCATTTGTGCCATTGGACGAACATTTAGGTCATTTTCGTCCTCCCTAGTCTTATTCTTGTCCAATTAGGGTTTTTATGCAATCTTGTGCATCCAATAGGTGTGTTTGTGTTATTGGATGAACATTTAGGTCATTTTCGTCCTCCCTAGGCTTATTCTTGTCCAATTAGGGTTGTTAACCAATCTTGTGCATACAATAAGTTCATTTGTGTCATTGGATGAACATTTAGGTCATTTTCGTCCTCCCTAGTCTTATTTTTGTCCAATAAGGGTTTTTATGCAATCTTGTGCATCCAATAGGTGTGTTTGTGTCATTGGAGGAACATTTAGGTCATTTTCGTCTTCCCTAGTCTTATTCTTCTCCAATTAGGGTTTTATGCAATCTTGTGCACCCAATAGGTGTGTTTGTGTCATTGGACGAACATTTAGGTCATTTTCGCCCTCCCTAGGCTTATTCTTGTCCAATTAGGGTTTTAAACCAATCTTGTGCATCCAATAAGTTCATTTGTGTCATTGGATGAACATTTAGGTCATTTTCGTCCTCCCTAGTCTTATTCTTGTCCAACTAGGGTTTTAAGCAATCTTGTGCATCCAATATGTGTGTTTGTGTCATTGGATGAACATTTAGGTCATTTTCGTCCTCCCTATGCTTATTCTTGTCCAATTAGGGTTTTTAACCAATCTTGTGCATCCAATAAGTTCATTTGTGTCATTGGATGAACATTTAGGTCATTTTCGTCCTCCCTAGTCTTATTCTTGTCCAATTAGGGTTTTAAGCAATCTTGTGCATCCAATATGTGTGTTTGTGTCATTGGATGAACATTTAGGTCATTTTCATCCTCCCTATGCTTATTCTTGTCCAATTAGGGTTTTTAACCAATCTTGTGCATACAATAAGTTCATTTGTGTCATTGGATGAACATTTAGGTTATTTTCGTCCTCCCTAGGCTTATTCTTGTCCAATTAGGGTTTTTACCAATCTTGTGCATCCAATACGTTCATTTGTGTCATTGGATGAACATTTAGGTCATTTTCGTCCTCCCTATGCTTATTCTTGTCCAATTAGGGTTTTTATGCAATCTTGTGCATCCATTAGGTGTGTCTGTGTCATTGGAGGAACATTTAGGTCATTTTCGTCCTCCGTAGTCTTATTCTTGTCCAATTAGGGATTTTATGCAATCTTGTGCATCCAATAGGTGTGTTTGTGTCACTGGACGAACATTTAGGTCATGTTCGTCCTCCCCAGGCTTATTCTTGTCCAATTAGGGTTTTTAACCAATCTTGTGCATCCAATAAGTTCATTTGTGTCATTGGTTAAACATTTAGGTCATTTTCGTCCTCCCTAGGCTTATTCTTGTCCAATTAGGGTTTTTAACCAATCTTGTGCATCCAATAAGTTCATTTGTGCCATTGCATGAACATTTAGGTCATTTTTGTCCTCCCTAGGCTTATTCTTGTCCAATTTGCGTTTTTAACCAATCTTGTGCATACAATAAGTTCATTGGATGAACATTTAAGTCATTTTCGTCCTCCCTAGTCTTATTCTTGTCCAATTAGGATTTTTATGCAATCTTGTGCATCCAATAGGTGTGTTTGTGTCATTGGACGAACATTTAGGTCATTTTCGTCCTCCCTAGGCGTATTCTTGTCCAATTAGGGTTTTTAACCCATCTTGTGCATTTAGGTCATTGGATGAACATTTAGGTCATTTTCGTCCTCCCCATGCTTATTCTTGTGCATCCAATAAGTTCATTTGTGCCATTTCATGAACATTTAGGTCATTTTTGTCCACCCTAGGCTTATTCTTGTCCAATTAGGGTTTTTAACCAATCTTGTGCATACAATAAGTTCATTTGTGTCATTGGATGAACATTTAGGTCATTTTCGTCCTCCTTAGTCTTATTCTTGTCCAATTAGGGTTTTTAACCAATCTTGTGCATCCAATAAGTCCATTGGTGTCATTGGATGAACATTTAGGTCATTTTCGTCTTCCCTAGGCTTATTCTTGTCCAATTAGGGTTTTTAACCAATCTTGTGAATCCAATAAGTTCATTTGTGTCATTGGATGAACATTTAGGTCATTTTCGTCCTCCCTAGGCTTATTCTTGTCCAATTAGGGTTTTTAATCAATCTTGTGCATCCAATAAGTTCATTTGTGTCATTGGAGGAACATTTAGGTCATTTTCGTCCTCCCTAGTCTTATTCTTGTCCAATTAGGGTTTTTAACCAACCTTTTGCATCCAATAAGTTCATTTGTGTCATTGGTTGAACATTTAGGTCATTTTCGTCCTCCCTAGGCTTATTCTTGTCCAATTAGGGTATTTAATCAATCTTGTGCATCCAATAAGTTCATTTGTGTCATTGGAGGAACATTTAGGTCATTTTCGTCCTCCCTAGTCTTATTCTTGTCCAATTATGGTTTTTATGCAATCTTGTGCATCTAATAGGTATGTTTGTGTCATTGGACGAACATTTAGGTCGTTTTCGTCCTTCCTAGGCTTATTCTTGTCCAATTAGGGTTTTTAACCAATCTTGTGCATCCAATAAGTTCATTTGTGTCATTGGATGAACATTTAGGTCATTTTCGTCCTCCCTATGCTTATTCTTGTCCAATTAGGGTTTTAAGCAATCTTGTGCATCCAATATGTGTGTTTGTGTCATGGGATGAACATTTAGGTCATTTTCGTCCTCCCTAGTCTTATTTTTGTCCAATTAGGGTTTTTAACCAATCTTGTGCATCCAATAAGTTCATTTGTGTCATTGGATGATCATTTAGGTCATTTTCGTCCTCCCTAGTCTTATTCTTGTCCAATTAAGGTTTTTATGCAATCTTGTGCATCCATTAGGTGTGTTTGTGTCATTGGAGGAACATTTAGGTCATTTTCGTCCTCCCTAGTCTTATTCTTGTCCAATTAGGGATTTTATGCAATCTTGTGCATCCAATAGGTGTGTTTGTGTCACTGGACGAACATTTAGGTCATTTTCGTCCTCCCTAGGCTTATTCTTGTCCAATTAGGGTTTTTAACCAATCTTGTGCATCCAATAAGTTCATTTGTGTCATTGGATGAACATTTAGGTCATTTTGGTCCTCCCTAGGCTTATTCTTGTCCAATTATGGTTTTCAACCAATCTTGTGCATCCAATAAGTTCATTTGTGTCATTGGATGAACATTTAGGTCATTTTCGTCCTCCCTAGGCTTATTCTTGTCCAATTAGGGTTTTTAACCAATCTTGTGCATCCAATAAGTTCATTTGTGTCATTGGATGAACATTTAGGTCATTTTCGTCCTCCCTAGGCTTATTCTTGTCCAATTAGGGTTTTTAACCAATCTTGTGCATCCAATAAGTTCATTTGTGTCATTGGAGGAACATTTAGGTCATTTTCGTCCTCCCTTGTCTTATCCTTGTCCAATTATGGTTTTTATGCAATCTTGTGCATCCAATTGGTGTGTTTGTGTCATTGGAGGAACATTTAGGTCATTTTCGTGCTCCCTAGGCTTATTCTTGTCCAATTAGGGATTTCAACCAATCTTGTGCATCCAATAAGTTCATTTGTGTCATTGGATGAACATTTAGGTCATTTTCGTCCTCCCTAGGCTTATTCTTGTCCAATTAGGGTTTTTAACCAATCTTGTGCATCCAATAAGTTCATTTGTGTCATTGGATGAACATTTAGGTCATTTTCGTCCTCCCTAGGCTTATTCTTGTCCAATTAGGGTTTTTAACCAATCTTGTGCATCCAATAAGTTCATTTGTGTCATTGGTTGAACATTTAGGTCATTTTCGTCCTCCCTAGGCTTATTCTTGTCCAATTAGGGTTTTTAACCATCCTTGTGCATCCAATAAGTTCATTTGTGTCATTGGTGGAACATTTAGGTCATTTACGTCCTCCCTAGTCTTATTCTTGTCCAATTAGGGTTTTTATGCAATCTTGTGCATCCAATAGGTGTGTTTGTGTCATTGGACGAACGTTTAGGTCATTTTCGTCCTCCCTAGGCTTATTCTTGTCCAATTAGGGTTTTTAAACAATCTTGTGCATCCAATAAGTTCATTTGTGTCATTGGATGAACATTTAGGTCATTTTCGTCATCCCTAGTCTTATTCTTGTCCAATTAGGGTTTTAAGCAATCTTGTGCATCCAATATGTGTGTTTGTGTCATTGGATGAACATTTAGGTCATTTTCGTCCTCCCTATGCTTATTCTTGTCCAATTAGGGTTTTTAACCAATCTTGTGCATCCAATAAGTTCATTTGTGTCATTGGATGAACATTTAGGTCATTTTCGTCCTCCCTAGGCTTATTCTTGTCCAATTAGGGTTTTTAACCAATCTTGTGCATCCAATACATTCATTTGTGTCATTGGATGAACATTTAGGTCATTTTCGTCCTCCCTAAGCTTATTCTTGTCCAATTATGGTTTTTAACCAATCTTCTGCATCCAATAAGTTCATTTGTGTCATTGGATGAACATTTAGGTCATTTTCGTCCTCCCTAGGCTTATTCTTGTCCAATTAGGGTTTTTATGCAATCTTGTGCATCCAATAGGTGTGTTTGTGTCATTGGACGAACATATAGGTCATTTTCGTCCTTCCTAGGCTTATTCTTGTCCAATTAGGGTTTTTATGCAATCTTGTACATCCAATTGGTGTGTTTGTGTCATTGGACGAACATTTAGGTCATTTTCGTCCTCCCTAGGCTTATTCTTGTCCGATTAGGGTTTTTAACCAATCTTGTGCATCCAATAAGTTCATTTGTGTCATTGGATGAACATTTAGGTCATTTTCGTCCTCCCTAGGCTTATTCTTGTCCAATTAGGGTTTTTAACCAATCTTGTGCATCCAATAAGTTCATTTGTGCCATTGCATGAACATTTAGGTCATTTTTGTCCTCCCTAGGCTTATTCTTGTCCAATTAGGGTTTTTAACCAATCTTGTGCATACAATAAGTCCATTTGTGTCATTGGATGAACATTTAGGTCATTTTCGTCCTCCCTAGTCTTATTCTTGTCCAATTAGGGTTTTTAACCAATCTTGTGCATCCAATAAGTTCATTTGTGTCATTGGATGAACATTTAGGTCATTTTTTTCCTCCCTAGGCTTATTCTTGTCCAATTAGGGTTTTTAACCAATCTTGTGCATCCAATAAGTTCATTTGTGTCATTGGATGAACATTTAGGTCATTTTCGTCCTCCCTAGTCTTATTCTTGTCCAATTAGGGTTTTAAGCAATCTTGTGCATCCAATATGTGTGTTTGTGTCATTGGATGAACATTTAGGTCATTTTCGTCCTCCCTATGCTTATTCTTGTCCAATTAGGGATTTTAACCAATCTTGTGCATACAATAAGTTCATTTGTGTCATTGGACGAACATTTAGGTCATTTTCGTCCTCCCTAGACTTATTCTTGTCCAATTAGGGTTTTTAACCAATCTTGTGCATCTAATAGGTGTGTTTGTGTCATTGGAGGAACATTTAGGTCATTTTCGTCCTCCCTAGTCTTATTCTTGTCCAATTAGGGTTTTTATGCAATCTTGTGCATCCAATAGGTGTGTTTGTGTCATTGGAGGAACATTTAGGTCATTTTCGTCCTCCCTAGTCTTATTCTTGTCCAATTAGGGATTTTATTCAATCTTGTGCATCCAATAGGTGTGTTAGTGTCATTGGACGAACATTTAGGTCATTTTCGTCCTCTCTAGGCTTATTCTTGTGCAATTAGGGTTTTTAACCAACCTTGTGCATCCAATAAGTTCATTTGTGTCATTGGTTGAACATTTAGGTCATTTTCGTCCTCCCTAGGCTTATTCTTGTCCAATTAGGGTTTTTAACCAACCTTGTGCATCCAATAAGTTCATTTGTGTCATTGGAGGAACATTTAGGTCATTTTCGTCCTCCCTAGTCTTATTCTTGTCCAATTAGGGTTTTTATGCAATCTTGTGCATCCAATAGGTGTGTTTGTGTCATTGGACGAACATTTAGGTCATTTTCGTCCTCCCTAGGCTTATTCTTGTCCAATTAGGGTTTTTAACAAACCTTGTGAATCCAATAAGTTCATTTGTGTCATTGGTTGAACATTTAGGTCATTTTCGTCCTCCCTAGGCTTATTCTTGTCCAATTAGGGTTTTTAACCAACCTTGTGAATCCAATAAGTTCATTTGTGTCATTGGTTGAACATTTAGGTCATTTTCGTCCTCCCTAGGCTTATTCTTGTCCAATTAGGGTTTTTAACCAACCTTGTGCATCCAATAAGTTCATTTGTGTCATTGGAGGAACATTTAGGTCATTTTCGTCCTCCCTAGTCTTATTCTTGTCCAATTAGGGTTTTTATGCAATCTTGTGCATCCAATAGGTGTGTTTGTGTCATTGGACGAACATTTAGGTCATTTTCGTCCTCCCTAGGCTTATTCTTGTCTAATTACGGTTTTTAACCAATCTTGTGCATCCAATAAGTGCATTTGTGTCATTGGATGAACATTTAGGTCATTTTCGTCTTACCTAGGCTTATTCTTGTCCAATTAGGGTTTTTAACCAATCTTGTGCATCCAATAAGTTCATTTGTGTCAGTAGACGAACATTTAGGTCATTTTCGTCCTCCCTAGGCTTATTCTTGTCCAATTAGGGTTTTTAACCAATCTTGTGCATCCAATAGGTGTGTTTGTGTCATTGGAGGAACATTTAGGTCATTTTCGTCCTCCCTAGTCTTATTCTTGTCCAATTAGGGTTTTTATGCAATCTTGTTCATCCAATAGGTGTGTTTCTGTCATCGGAGGAACATTTAGGTCATTTTCGTCCTCCCTAGTCTTATTCTTGTCCATTTAGGGTTTTTATTCAATCCTGTGCATCCAATAGGTGTGTTTGTGTCATTGGAAAAACATTTAGGTCATTTTTGTCCTCCCTAGGCATATTCTTGTCCAATTACGGTTTTTAACCAATCTTGTGCATCCAATAAGTTGATTTGTGTCATTGGATGAACATTTAGGTCATTTTCGTCCTCCCTAGGCTTCTTCTTGTCCAATTAGGGTTTTTAACCAATCTTGTGCATCCAATAAGTTCATTTGTGTCATTGGATGAACATTTAGGTCATTTTCGTCCTCCCTAGGCTTATTCTTGTCCAATTAGGGTTTTCAACCAATCTTGTGCATCCAATAAGTTCATTTGTGTCATGGGATGATCATTTAGGTCATTTTCGTCCTCCCTAGGCTTATTCTTTTCCAATTAGGGTTTTCAACCAATCTTGTCCATCCAATAAGTTCATTTGTGTCATGGGATGAACATTTAGGTCATTTTCGTCCTCCCTAGGCTTATTCTTGTCCAATTAGGGTTTTTAACCAATCATGTGCATCCAAAAAGTTCATTTGTGTCATTGGACGAACATTTAGGTCATTTTCGTCCTCCCTAGGCTTATTCTTGTCCAATTACGGTTTTTAACCAACCTTGTGCATCCAATAAGTTCATTTGTGTTATTGGTTGAACATTTAGGTCATTTTCGTCCTCCCTAGGCTTATTCTTGTCCAATTAGGGTATTTAATCAATCTTGTGCATCCAATAAGTTCATTTGTGTCATTGGTTGAACATTTAGGTCATTTTCGTCCTCCCTAGGCTTATTCTTGTCCAATTAGGGTTTTTAACCAACCTTGTGCATCCAATAAGTTCATTTGTGTCATTGGAGGAACATTTAGGTCATTTTCGTCCTCCCTAGTCTTATTCTTGTCCAATTAGGGTTTTTATGCAATCTTGTGCATCCAATAGGTGTGTTTGTGTCGTTGGACGAACATTTAGGTCATTTTCGTCCTCCATAGGCTATTCTTGTCCAATTAGGGTTTTTAACCAAACTTGTGCATCCAATAAGTTCATTTGTAACATTGGATGAACATTTAGGTCATTTTCGTCCTCCCTAGTCTTATTCTTGTCCAATTAGGGTTTTAAGCATTCTTGTGCATCCAATATGTGTGTTTGTGTTATTGGATGAACATTTAGGTCATTTTCGTCCTCCCTATGCTTATTCTTGTCCAATTAGGGTTTTTAACCAATCTTGTGCATACAATAAGTTCATTTGTGTCATTGGATGAACATTTAGGTCATTTTCGTCCTCCCAAGTCTTATTCTTGTCCAATTAGGGTTTTTAACCAATCTTGTGCATCCAATAAGTTCATTTGTGTCATTGGATGAACATTTAGGTCATTTTCGTCCTCCCTAGTCTTATTCTTGTCCAATTAGGGTTTTTTATGCAATCTTGTGAATCCAATAGGTGTGTTTGTGTCATTGGAGGAACATTTAGGTCATTTTCGTCCTCCCTAGTCTTATTCTTGTCCAATTAGGGTTTTTATGCAATCTTGTGGATCCAATAGGTGTGTTTGTGTCATTGGACGAACATTTAGGTCATTTTCGTCCTCCCTAGGCTTATTCTTGTCCAATTAGGGTTTTTAACCAATCTTGTGCATCCAGTAAGTTCATTTGTTTCATTGGATGAACAATTTGGTCATTTTCGTCCTCCCTAGTCTTATTCTTGTCCAATTAGGGTTTTAAGCAATGTTGTGCAACCAATATGTGTGTTTGTGTCATTGGATGAACATTTAGGTCATTTTCGTCCTCCCTATGCTTATTCTTGTCCAATTAGGGTTTTTAACCAATCTTGTGCATCCAATAAGTTCATTTGTGTCATTGGATGAACATTTAGGTCATTTTCGTCCTCCCTAGGCTTATTCTTGTCCAATTAGGGTTTTTAACCAATCTTGTGCATCCAATAAGTTCATTTGTGTCCTTGGATGAACATTTAGGTCATTTTCGTCATCCCTAGTCTTATTCTTGTCCAATTAGGGTTTTAAGCAATCTTGTGCATCCAATATGTGTGTTTGTGTCATTGGATGAACATTTAGGTCATTTTCGTCCTCCCTATGCTTATTCTTGTCCAACTAGGGTTTTTAACCAATCTTGTGCATCCAATAAGTTCATTTGTGTCATTGGATGAACATTTAGGTCATATACGTCCTCCCTAGGCTTATTCTTGTCCAATTAGGGTTTTTATGCAATCTTGTGCATCCTATAGGTGTGTTTGTGTCATTGGACGAACATTTAGGTCATTTTCGTTCTCCCTAGGCTTATTCTTGTCCAATTAGGGTTTTTATGCAATCATGTGCATCCAATAGGTGTGTTTGTGTCATTGGACGAACATTTAGGTCATTTTCGTCCTCCCTAGGCTTATTTTTGTCCAATTAGGGTTTTTAACCAACCTTGTGCATCCAACAAGTTCATTTGTGTCATTGGTTGAAAATTTAGGTCATTTTCGTCCTCCCTAGGCTTATTCTTGTCCAATTAGGGTTTTTAACCAACCTTGTGCATCCAATAAGTTCATTTGTGTCATTGGTGGAACATTTAGGTCATTTACGTCCTCCCTAGTCTTATTCTTGTCCAATTAGGGTTTTTATGCAATCTTGTGCATCCAAGAGGTGTGTTTGTGTCATTGGACGAACATTTAGGTCATTTTCGTCCTCCCTAGTCTTATTCTTGTCCAATTAGGGTTTTTAACCAATCTTGTGCATCCAATAAGTTCATTTGTGTCATTGGATGAACATTTAGGTCATTTTCGTCCTCCCTAGTCTTATTCTTGTCCAATTAGGGTTTTTATGCAATCTTGTGCATCCAATAGGTGTGTTTGTGTCATTGGCGGAACATTTAGGTCATTTTCGTCCTCCCTAGTCTTATTCTTGTCCAATTAGGGTTTTTATGCAATCTTGTGCATCCAATAGGTGTGTTTGTGTCATTGGACGAACATTTAGATCATTTTCGTCCTCCCTAGGCTTATTCTTGTCCGATTAGGGTTTTTAACCAATCTAGTGCATCCAAAAAGTTCATTTGTGTCATTGGATGAACATTTAGGTCATTTTCGTCCTCCCTAGTCTTATTCTTGTCCAATTAGGGTTTTAAGCAATCTTGTGCATCCAATATGTGGGTTTGTGTCATTGGACCAACATTTAGGTCATTTTCGTCCTCCCTATGCTTATTCTTGTCCAATTAGGGTTTTTAACCAATCTTGTGCATCCAATAAGTTCATTTGTGTCATTGGATGAACATTTAGGTCATTTTCGTCCTCCCTAGTCTTATTCTTGTCCAATTAGGGTTTTTATGCAATCTTGTGCATCCAATAGGTGTGTATGTGTCATTGGACGAACATTTAGGTCATTTTCGTCCTCCCTAGGCTTATTCTTGTCCAATTAGGGTTTTTAACCAACCTTGTGCATCCAATAAGTTCATTTGTGTCATTGGAGGAACATTTAGGTCATTTTCGTCCTCCCTAGTCTTATTCTTGTCCAATTAGGGTTTTTATGCAATCTTATGCATCCAATAGATGTGTTTGTGTCATTGGACGAACATTTAGGTCATTTTCGTCCTCCCTAGGCTTATTCTTGTCCAATTAGGGTTTTTAACCAATCTTGTGCATCCAATAAGTTCATTTGTGTCATTGGATGAACATTTAGGTCATTTTCGTCCTCCCTAGGCTTATTCTTGTCCAATTAGGGTTTTTAACCAATCTTGTGCATCCAATAAGTTCATTTGTGTCATTCGATGAACATTTTGGTCATTTTCGTCCTCCCTAGGCTTATTCTTGTCCAATTAGGGTTTTTAACCAATCTTGTGCATCCAATAAGTTCATTTGTGTCATTGGATGAACATTTAGGTCATTTTCGTCCTCCCTAGTCTTATTGTTGTCCAATTAGGGTTTTTATGCAATCTTGTGCATCCAATAAGTTCATTTGTGTCATTGGATAAACATTTAGGTCATTTTCGTCCTCCCTAGGCTTATTCTTGTCCAACTATGGTTTTTAACCAATCTTGTGCATCCAATAAGTTCATTTGTGTCATTGGATGAACATTTAGGTCATTTTCGTCCTCCCTAGGCTTATTCTTGTCCAATTAGGGTTTTTAACCAATCTTGTGCATCCAATAAGTTCATTCGTGTCATTGGATGAACATTTAGGTCATTTTCGTCCTCCCTAGGCTTATTCTTGTCCAATTAGGGTTTTTATGCAATCTTGTGCATCCAATAGGTGTGTTTGTGTCATTGGACGAACATTTAGGTCATTTTCGTCCTCCCTAACCTTATTCTTGTCCAAATATGGTTTTTAAACAACCTTGTGCATCCAATAAGTTCATTTGTGTCATTGGAGGAACATTTAGGTCATTTTCGTCCTCCCTAGTCTTATTCTTGTCCAATTAGGGATTTTATGCAATCTTGTGCATCCAATAGGTGTGTTTGTGTCATTGGACGAACATTTAGGTCATTTTCGTCCTCCCTAGACTTATTCTTATCCAATTAGGGGTTTTAACCAATCTTGTGCATCCAATAGGTGTGTTTGTGTCATTGGAGGAACATTTAGGTCATTTTCGTCCTCCCTAGTCTTATTCTTGTCCAATTAGGGATTTTATGCAATCTTGTGCATCCAATAGGTGTGTTTGTGTCATTGGACGAACATTTAGGTCATTTTCGTCCTCCCTAGGCTTATTCTTCTCCAATTAGGGTTTTTAACCAACCTTGTGGATCCAATAAGTTCATTTGTGTCATTGGATGAACATTTAGGTCATTTTCGTCCTCCCTAGTCTTATTCTTGTCCAATTAGGGTTTTTAACCAACCTTGTGCATCCAATAAGTTCATTTGTGTCATTGGTTGAACATTTAGGTCATTTTCGTCCTCCCTAGGCTTATTCTTGTCCAATTAGGGTATTTAATCAATCTTGTGCATCCAATAAGTTCATTTGTGTCATTGGTTGAACATTTAGGTCATTTTCGTCCTCCCTAGGCTTATTCTTGTCCAATTAGGGTTTTTAACCAATCTTGTGCATCCAATAAGTTCATTTGTGTCATTGGATGATCATTTAGGTCATTTTCGTCCTCCCTAGTCTTATTCTTGTCCAATTAGGGTTTTTATGCAATCTTGTGCATCCATTAGGTGTTTTTGTGTCATTGGAGGAACATTTAGGTTATTTTCGTCCTCCCTAGTCTTATTCTTGTCCAATTAGGGATTTTATGCAATCTTGTGCATCCAATAGGTGTGTTTGTGTCACTGGACGAACATTTAGGTCATTTTCGTCCTCCCCAGGCTTATTCTTGTCCAATTAGGGTTTTTAACCAATCTTGTGCATCCAATAAGTTCATTTGTGTCATTGGTTAAACATTTAGGTCATTTTCGTCCTCCCTAGGCTTATTCTTGTCCAATTAGGGGTTTTAACCAATCTTGTGCATCCAATAAGTTCATTTGTGCCATTGCATGAACATTTAGGTCATTTTCATCCTCCCCGGGCTTATTCTTGTCCAATTAGGGTTTTTAACCAATCTTGTGCATCCAATAAGTTCATTTGTGTCATTGGTTAAACATTTAGGTCATTTTCGTCCTCCCTAGGCTTATTCTTGTCCAATTAGGGTTTTTAACCAATCTTGTGCATCCAATAAGTTCATTTGTGCCATTGCATGAACATTTAGGTCATTTTTGTCCTCCCTAGGCTTATTCTTGTCCAATTAGGGTTTTTAACCAATCTTGTGCATACAATAAGTCCATTTGTGTCATTGGATGAACATTTAGGTCATTTTCGTCCTCCCTAGTCTTATTCTTGTCCAATTAGGGTTTTTAACCAATCTTGTGCATCCAATAAGTTCATTTGTGTCATTGGATGAACATTTAGGTCATTTTCGTCCTCCCTAGGCTTATTCTTGTCCAATTAGGGTTTTTCACCAATCTTGTGCATCCAATAAGTTCATTTGTGTCATTGGATGAACATTTAGGTCATTTTCGTCCTCCCTAGGCTTATTCTTGTCCAATTTGGTTATTTAACCAATCTTTTGCATCCAATAAGTTCATTTGTGTCATTGGATGAACATTTAGGTCATTTTCGTCCTCCCTAGTCTTATTCTTGTCCAATTACGGTTTTTATGCAATCTTGTGCATCCAATAGGTGTGTTTGTGTCATTGGACGAACATTTAGGTCATTTTCGTCCTCCCTAGGCTTATTCTTGTCCAATTAGGGTTTTTAACCAATCTTGTGCATCCAATATGTGGGTTTGTGTCATTGGACGAACATTTAGGTCATTTTCGTCCTCCCTATGCTTATTCTTGTCCAATTAGGGTTTTTAACCAATCTTGTGCATCCAATAAGTTCATTTGTGTCATTGGATGAACATTTAGGTCATTTTCGTCCTCCCTAGTCTTATTCTTGTCCTATTAGGGTTTTATGCAATCTTTTGCATCCAATAGGTGTGTTTGTGTCATTGGACGAACATTTAGGTCATTTTCGTCCTCCCTAGGCTTATTCTTGTCCAATTAGGGTTTTTAACCAATCTTGTGCATCCAATAAGTTCATTTGTGTCATTGGATGACCATTTAGGTCATTTTTGTCCTCCCTAGTCTTATTCTTGTCGAATTAGGGTTTTTATGCAATCTTGTGCATCCAATAGGTGTGTTTGTGTCATTGGAGGAACATTTAGGTCATTTTCGTCCTCCCTAGTCTTATTCTTGTCCAATTAGGATTTTTATGCAATCTTGTGCATCCAATAGGTGTGTTTGTGTCATTGGACGAACATTTAGGTCATTTTCGTCCTCCCTAGGCTTATTCTTGTTCGATTAGGGTTTTAAGGCAATCATGTGCATCCAATTGGTGTGTTTGTGTCATTGGACGAACATTTAGGTCATTTTCGTCCTCCCTAGGCTTATTCTTGTCCAATTAGGGTTTTTAACCAACCTTGTGCATCCAATAAGTTCATTTGTGTCATTGGTTGAACATTTAGGTCATTTTCGTCCTCCCTAGGCTTATTCTTGTCCAATTAGGGTTTTTAACCAACCTTGTGCATCCAATAAGTTCATTTGTGTCATTGGTGGAACATTTAGGTCATTTACGTCCTCCCTAGTCTTATTCTTGTCCAATTAGGGTTTTTATGCAATCTTGTGCATCCAATCGGTGTGTTTGTGTCATTGGACGAACATTTAGGTCATTTTCGTCCTCCCTAGGCTTATTCTTGTCCAATTAGGGTTTTTAACCAATCTTGTGCATCCAATAAGTTCATTTGTGTCATTGGATGAACATTTAAGTCATTTTCGTCATCCCTAGTCTTATTCTTGTCCAATTAGGGTTTTAAGCAATCTTGTGCATCCAATATGTGTGTTTGTGTCATTGGATGAACATTTAGGTCATTTTCGTCCTCCCTATTCTTATTCTTGTCCAATTAGGGTTTTTAACCAATCTTGTGCATCCAATAAGTTCATTTGTGTCATTGGATGAACATTTAGGTCATTTACGTCCTCCCTAGGCTTATTCTTGTCCAATTAGGGTTTTTAACCTATCTTGTGCATCCAATAAGTTCATTTGTGTCATTGGATGAACATTTAGGTCATTTTCGTCCTCCCTAGGCTTGTTCTTGTCCAATTTGGATTTTTATGCAATCATGTGCATCCTATAGGTGTGTTTGTGTCATTGGACGAACATTTAGGTCATTTTCGTCCTCCCTAGGCTTATTTTTGTCCAATTAGGGTTTTTAGGCAATCCTGTGCATCCAATAGGTGTGTTTGTGCCATTGGACGAACATTTAGGTCATTTTCGTCCTCCCTAGGCTTATTCTTGTCCAATTAGGGTTTTTAACCAACCTTGTGCATCCAATAAGTTCATTTGTGTCATTGGTTGAACATTTAGGTCATTTTCGTCCTCCCTAGGCTTATTCTTGTCCAATTAGGGTTTTTAACCAACCTTGTGCATCCAATAAGTTCATTGTTATAATTGGTGGAACATTTAGGTCATTTACGTTCTCCCTAGTCTTATTCTTGTCCAATTAGGGTTTTTATGCAATCTTGTGCATCCAATAGGTGTGTTTGTGTCATTGGAGGAACATTTAGGTCATTTTCGTCCTCCCTAGTCTTATTCTTGTCCAATTAGGGTTTTTAAGCAATCTTGTGCATCCAATATGTGGGTTTGTGTCATTGGATGAACGTTTAGGTCATTTTCGTTCTCCCTATGCTTATTCTTGTCCAATTAGGGTTTTTAACCAGTCTTGTGCATCCAATAAGTTCATTTGTGTCATTGGATGAACATTTAGGTCATTTTCGTCCTCCCTAGTCTTATTCTTGTCCAATTAGGGTTTTTATGCAATCTTGTGCATCCAATAGGTGTGTTTGTGTCATTGGATGAACATTTAGGTCATTTTCGTCCTCCCTAGGATTATTCTTCACGAATTAGGGTTTTTAACCAATCTTGTGCATCCAATAAGTTCATTTGTGTCATTGGATGAACATTTAGGTCATTTTCGTCCTCCCTAGGCTTATTCTTGTCCAATTAGGGTTTTTAACCAATCTTGTGCATCCAATAAGTTCATTTGTGTCATTGGATGAACATTTAGGTCATTTTCGTCCTCACTAGGCTTATTCTTGTCCAATTAGGGTTTTTAACCAATCTTGTGCATCCAATACGTTCATTTGTGTCATTGGATGAACATTTAGGTCATTTTCGTCCTCCCTAGTCTTATTCTTGTCCAATTAGGGTTTTTAACCAATCTTGTGCATCCAATAAGTTCATTTGTGTCATTGGATGAACATTTAGGTCATTTTCGTCCTCCCTAGGCTTATTCTTGTCCAATTAGGGTTTTTAACCAATCTTGTGCATCCAATAAGTGTGTTTGTGTTATTGGATGAACATTTAGGTCATTTTCGTCCTCCCTAGGCTTATTCTTGTCCAATTAGGGTTTTTAACCAATCTTGTGCATCCAATAAGTTCATTTGTGTCATTGGATGAACATTTAGGTTATTTGCGTCCTCCCTAGGCTTATTCTTGTCCAATTAGGGTTTTTAACCAATCTTGTGCATCCAATAAGTTCATTTGTGTCATTGGATGAACATTTAGGTCATTTTCGTCCTCCCTAGGCTTATTCTTGTCCAATTAGGGTTTTTAACCAATCTTGTGCATCCAATAAGTTCATTTGTGTCATTGGATGAACATTTAGGTCATTTTCGTCCACCCAAGGCTTATTCTTGTCCAATTAGGGTTTTTAACCAATCTTGTGCATCCAATAAGTTCATTTGTGTCATTGGATAAAAATTTAGGTCATTTTCGTCCTCCCTAGGCTTAATCTTGTCCAATTAGGGTTTTTAACCAATCTTGTGCATCCAATAAGTTCATTTGTGTCATTGGATGAACATTTAGGTCATTTTCGTCCTCCCTAGGCTTATTCTTGTCCAATTAGGGTTTTTAACCAATCTTGTGCATCCAATAAGTTCATTTGTGTCATTGGATTAACATTTAGGTCATTTTCGTCCTCCATAGGCTTATTCTTGTCAAATTAGGGTTTCTAACCAATCTTGTGCATCCAATAGGTTTGTTTGTGACATTGGATGAACATTTAGGTCATTTTCGTCCTCCCTAGGCTTATTTTTGTCCCATTAGGGTTTTTAACCAATCGTGTGCATCGAATAAGTTCAATTGTGTCATTGGATGAACATTTAGGTCATTTTCGTCCTCGCTAGGCTTATTCTTGTCCAATTAGGGTTTTTAACCAATCTTGTGCATCCAATAGGTGTGTTTGTGTCATTGGATGAACATTTAGGTCATTTTCGTCCTCCCTAGGCTTATTCTTGTCCAATTAGGGTTTTTAACCAATCTTGTGCATCCGGAAAGTTCATTTGTGTCATTGGATTAACATTTAGGTCATTTTAGTCCACCCTAGGCTTATTCTTGTCCAATTAGGGTTTTTAACCAATCTTGTGCATCCAATAAGTTCATTTGTGTCATTGGATGAACATTTAGGTCATTTTCGTCCTCCCTAGGCTTATTCTTGTCCAATTAGGGTTTTTAACCAATCTTGTGCATCCAATAAGTTCATTTGTGTCATTGGATGAACATTTAGGTCATTTTCGTCCTCCCTAGGCTTATTCTTGTCCAATTAGGGTTTTTAACCAATCTTGTGCATCCAATAGGTGTGTTTGTGTCATTGGACGAACATTTAGGTCATTTTCGTCCTCCCTAGGCTTATTCTTGTCCAGTTAGGGTTTTTAACCAATCTTGTGCGTCCAATAAGTTCATTTGTGTCATTGGATGAACATTTAGGTCATTTTCGTCCTCCCTAGGCTTATTCTTGTCTAATTAGGGTTTTTAACCAATCTTGTGCATCCAATAAGTTCATTTGTATCATTGGATGAACATTTAGGTCATTTTCGTCCTCCCTAGGCTTATTCTTGTCCAATTAGGGTTTTTAACCAATCTTGTGCATCCAATAAGTTCATTTGTGTCATTGGATAAACATTTAGGTCATTTTCGTCCACCCTAGGCTTATACTTGTCCAATTAGGGTTTTTAACCAATCTTGTGCATCCAATAAGTTCATTTGTGTCATTGGATGAACATTTAGGTCATTTTCGTCCTCCCTAGGCTTATTCTTGTCCAATTAGGGTTTTTAACCAATCTTGTGCATCCAATAAGTTCATTTATGTCATTGGTGGAACATTTAGGTCATTTACGTCCTCCCTAGGCTTATTCTTGTCCAATTAGGGTTTTCAACCAATCTTGTGCATCCAATAAGTTCATTTGTGTCATTGGATGAACATTTAGGTCATTTTCGTCCTCCCTAGGCTTATTCTTGTCCAATTAGGGTTTTTATCCAATCTTGTGTATCCAATAAGTTCAGTTGTGTCATTGGATGAACATTTAGGTCATTTTCGTCCTCCCTAGGCTTATTCTTGTCCAATTAGGGTTTTTATGCAATCTTGTGCATCCAATAGGTGTGTTTGTGTCATTGGACGAACATTTAGGTCATTTTCGTCCTCCCTAGGCTTTTTCTTGTCCAGTTAGGGTTTTTAACCAATCTTGTGCATCCAATAAGTTCATTTGTGTCATTGGATGAACATTTAGGTCATTTTCGTCCTCCCTAGGCTTATTCTTGTCCAATTAGGGTTTTTAACCAACCTTGTGCATCCAATAAGTTCATTTGTGTCATTGGAGCAAAATTTAGGTCATTTTCGTCCTCCCTAGTCTTATTCTTGTCAATTAGGGTTTTTATGCAATCTTGTGCATCCAATAGGTATGTTTGTGTCATTGGACGAACATTTAGGTCATTTTCGTTCTCCCTAGGCTTATTCTTGTCCAATTAGGGTTTTTAACCAATCTTGTGCATCCAATAAGTTCATTTGTGTCATTGGATGAACATTTTGGTCATTTTCGTCCTCCCTATGCTTATTCTTGTCCAATTAGGGTTTTTAACCAATCTTGTGCATCCAATAAGTTCATTTGTGTCATTGGATGAACATTTAGGTCATTTTCGTCCTCCCTAGGCTTATTCTTGTCCAATTAAAGTTTTTAACCAATCTTGTGCATCCAATAAGTTCATTTGTGTCATTGGATGAACATTTAGGTCATTTTCGTCCTCCCTAGGCTTATTCTTCTCCAATTAGGGTTTTTAACCAATCTTGTGCATCCAATAAGTTCATTTGTGTCATTGGATGAACATTTAGGTCATTTTCGTCATCCCTAGTCTTATTCTTGTCCAATTAGGGTTTTTATGCAATCTTGTGCATCCAATAGGTGTGTTTGTGTCATTGGAGGAACATTTAGGTCATTTTCGTCCTCCCTAGTCTTATTCTTGTCCAAGTAGGGTTTTTAACCAATCTTGTGCATCCAATAAGTTCATTTGTGTCATTGGATGAACATTTAGGTCATTTTCGTCCTCCCTAGGCTTATTCTTGTCCAATTAGGGTTTTTAACCAATCTTGTGCATCCAATAAGTTCATTTGTGTCATTGGTTAAACATTTAGGTCATTTTCGTCCTCCCTAGGCTTATTCTTGTCCAATTAGGGTTTTTAACCAATCTTGTGCATCCAATAAGTTCATTTGTGCCATTGCATGAACATTTAGGTCATTTTTGTCCTCCCTAGGCTTATTCTTGTCCAATTAGGGTTTTTAACCAATCTTGTGCATACAATAAGTTCATTTGTGTCATTGGATGAACATTTAGGTCATTTTCGTCCTCCCTAGGCTTATTCTTGTCCAATTAGGGTTTTCAACCAATCTTGTGCATCCAATAAGTTCATTTGTGTCATGGGATGATCATTTAGGTCATTTTCGTCCTCCCTAGGCTTATTCTTTTCCAATTAGGGTTTTCAACCAATCTTGTCCATCCAATAAGTTCATTTGTGTCATGGGATGAACATTTAGGTCATTTTCGTCCTCCCTAGGCTTATTCTTGTCCAATTAGGGTTTTTAACCAATCATGTGCATCCAAAAAGTTCATTTGTGTCATTGGACGAACATTTAGGTCATTTTCGTCCTCCCTAGGCTTATTCTTGTCCAATTAGGGTTTTTAACCAACCTTGTGCATCCAATAAGTTCATTTGTATCATTGGATGAACATTTAGGTCATTTTCGTCATCCCTAGTCTTATTCTTGTGCAATTAGTATTTTAAATATTCTTGTGCATCCAATATGTGTGTTTGTGTCATTGGATGAACATTTAGGTCATTTTCGTCCTCCCTATGCTTATTCTTGTCCAATTAGGGTTTTTAACCAATCTTGTGCATACAATAAGTTCATTTGTGTCATTGGATGAACATTTAGGTCATTTTCGTCCTCCCCATGCTTATTCTTGTCCAATTAGGGTTTTTAACCAATCTTGTGCATACAATAAGTTCATTTGTGTCATTGGATGAACATTTAGGTCATTTTCGTCCTCCCCATGCTTATTCTTGTCCAATTAGGGTTTTTAACCAATCTTGTGCATCCAATAAGTTCATTTGTGTCATTGGATGAACATTTAGGTCATTTTCGTCCTCCCCATGCTTATTCTTGTCCAATTAGGGGATTTAACCAATCTTGTGCATCCAATAAGTTCATTTGTGTCATTGGATGAACCTTTAGGTCATTTTCGTCCTCCCTAGGCTTATTCTTGTCCAATTAGGGTTTTTAACCAACCTTGTGCATCCAATAAATTCATTTGTGTCATTGGAGGAACATTTAGGTCATTTTCGTCCTCCCTAGTCTTATTCTTGTCCAATTAGGGTTTTTATGCAATCTTGTGCATCAAATAGGTGTGTTTGTGTCATTGGACGAACATTTAGGTCATTTTCGTCCTCCCTAGGCTATTCTTGTCCAATTAGGGTTTTTAACCAAACTTGTGCATCCAATAAGTTCATTTGTAACATTGGATGAACATTTAGGTCATTTTCGTCCTCCCTAGTCTTATTCTTGTCCAATTAGGGTTTTAAGCATTCTTGTGCATCCAATATGTGTGTTTGTGTCATTGGATGAACATTTAGGTCATTTTCGTCCTCCCTATGCTTATTCTTGTCCAATTAGGGTTTTTAACCAATCTTGTGCATACAATAAGTTCATTTGTGTCATTGGATGAACATTTAGGTCATTTTCGTCCTCCCTAGTCATATTCTTGTCCAATTAGAGTTTTTATGCAATCTTGTGCACCCAATAGGTGTGTTTGTGTCATTGGACGAACATTTAGGTCATTTTCGTCCTCCCAAGGCTTATTCTTGTCCAATTAGGGTTTTAAACCAATCTTGTGCATCCAATAAGTTCATTTGTGTCATTGGATGAACATTTAGGTCATTTTCGTCCTCCCTAGTCTTATTCTTGTCCAATTAGGGTTTTAAGCAATCTTGTGCATCCAATATGTGTGTTTGTGTCATTGGATGAACATTTAGGTCATTTTCGTCCTCCCTTAGCTTATTCTTGTTCAATTAGGGTTTTTAACCAATCTTGTGCATCCAATAAGTTCATTTGTGTCATTGGATGAACATTTAGGTCAGTTTCGTCCTCCCTAGGCTTATTCTTGTCCAATTAGGGTTTTCAACCAATCTTGTGCATCCAATAAGTTCATTTGTGTCATGGGATGAACATTTAGGTCATTTTCGTCCTCCCTAGGCTTATTCTTGTCCAATTAGGGTTTTTAACCAATCTTGTGCATCCAATAAGTTCATTTGTGTCATTGGATGAACATTTAGGTCATTTTCGTCCTCCCTAGGCTTATTCTTGTCCAATTAGGGTTTTTAACCAACCTTGTGCATCCAATAAGTTCATTTGTGTCATTGGTTGAACATTTAGGTCATTTTCGTCCTCCCTAGGCTTATCCTTTTTCCAATTAGGGTTTTTAACCAACCTTGTGCATCCAATAAGTTCATTTGTGTCATTGGTGGAACATTTAGGTCATTTACGTCCTCCCTAGTCTTATTCTTGTCCAATTAGGGTTTTTATGCAATCTTGTGCATCCAATAGGTGTGTTTATGTCATTGGACGAACATTTAGGTCATTTTCGTCCTCCCTAGGCTTATTCTTGTCCAATTAGGGTTTTTATGCAATCTTGAGCATCCAATAGTTGTGTTTGTGTCATTGGACGAACATTTAGGTCATTTTCATCCTCCCTAGGCTTAATCTTGTCCAATTAGGGTTTTTAGCCAATCTTGTGCATCCAATAAGTTCATTTGTGTCATTAGATGTACATTTAGGTCATTTTTGTCCTCCCTAGGCTTATTCTTGTCCTATTAGGGTTTTTAACCAATCTTGTGCATCCAATAAGTTCATTTGTGTCATTGGATGAACATTTAGGTCATTTTCGTCCTCCCTAGGCTTATTCTTGTCCAATTAGGGTTTTTAACCAACCTTGTGCATCCAATAAGTTCATTTGTGTCATTGGTTGAACATTTAGGTCATTTTCGTCCTCCCTAGGCTAATTCTTGTCCAATTAGGGTTTTTAACCAATCTTGTGCATCCAAGAAGTTCATTTGTGTCATTGGATGAACATTTAGGTCATTTTCGTCCTCCCTAGTCTTATTCTTGTCCAACTAGGGTTTTAAGCAATCTTGTGCATCCAATATGTGTGTTTGTGTCATTGGATGAACATTTAGGTCATTTTCGTCCTCCCTATGCTTATTCTTGTCCAATTAGGGTTTTTAACCAATCTTGTGCATCCAATAAGTTCAATTGTGACATTGGATGAACATTTAGGTCATTTACGTCCTCCCTAGGCTTATTCTTGTCCAATTAGGGTTTTTAACCAATCTTGTGCATCCAATAAGTTCATTTGTGTCATTGGATGAACATTTAGGTCATTTTCGTCCTCCCTATTCTTATTCTTGTCCAATTAGGGTTTTAAGCAATCTTGTGCATCCAATATGTGTGTTTGTGTCATTGGATGAACATTTAGGTCATTTTCGTCCTCCCTATGCTTATTCTTGTCCAATTAGGGTTTTTAACCAATCTTGTGCATCCAATAAGTTCATTTGTGTCATTGGATGATCATTTAGGTCATTTTCGTCCTCCCTAGTCTTATTCTTGTCCAATTAGGGTTTTTATGCAATCTTGTGCATCCATTATGTGTGTTTTTTGTCATTGGAGGAACATTTAGGTCATTTTCGTCCTCCCTAGTCTTATTCTTGTCCAATTAGGGATTTTATGCAATCTTGTGCATCCAATAGGTGTGTTTGTGTCACTGGACGAACATTTAGGACATTTTCGTATTCCCCAGGCTTATTCTTGTCCAATTAGGGTTTTTAACCAATCTTGTGCATCCAATAAGTTCATTTGTGTCATTGGTTAAACATTTAGGTCATTTTCGTCCTCCCTAGGCTTATTCTTGTCCAATTAGGGTTTTTAACCAATCTTGTGCATCCAATAAGTTCATTTGTGCCATTGCATGAACATTTAGGTCATTTTTGTCCTCCCTAGGCTTATTCTTGTCCAATTAGGGTTTTTAACCAATCTTGTGCATACAATAAGTCCATTTGTGTCATTGGATGAACATTTAGGTCATTTTCGTCCTCCCTAGTCTTATTCTTGTCCAATTAGGGTTTTTAACCAATCTTGTGCATCCAATAAGTTCATTTGTGTCATTGGATGAACATTTAGGTCATTTACGTCCTCCCTAGGCTTATTCTTGTTCAATTAGGGTTTTAAGCAATCTTGTGCATCCAATATGTGTGTTTGTGTCATTGGATGAACATTTAGGTAATTTTCGTCCTCCCTATGCTTATGCTTGTTTAATTAGGGTTTTTAACCAATCTTGTGCATACAATAAGTTCATTTGTGTCATTGGATGAACATTTAGGTCATTTTCGTCCTCCCTAGGCTTATTCTTGTCCAGTTAGGGTTTTTAACCAATCTTGTGCATCAAATAAGTTCATTTGTGTCATTGGATGAACATTTAGGTCATTTTCGTCCTCCCTAGTCTTATTCTTGTCCAATTAGGGTTTTTAACCAATCTTGTGCATCCAATAAGTTCATTTGTGTCATTGGATGAACATTTAGGTCATTTTCGTCCTCCCTAGGCTTATTCTTGTCCAATTAGGGTTTTTAACCAATCTTGTGCATCCAATAAGTTCATTTGTGTCATTGGATGCACATTTAGGTCATTTTCGTCCTCCCTAGTCTTATTCTTGTCCAATTAGCATTTCAAGCAATCTTGTGCATCCAATATGTGTGTTTGTGTCATTGGATGAACATTTAGGTCATTTTCGTCCTCCCTAGTCTTATTCTTGTCCTATTAGGATTTTTATGCAATCTTGTGCATCCAATAGGTGTGTTTCTGTCATTGGACGAACATTTAGGTCATTTTCGCCCTCCCTAGGCTTATTCTTGTCCAATTTGGGTTTTTAACCAATCTTGTGCATCCAATAAGTTCATTTGTGTCATTGGATGAACATTTAGGTCATTTTCGTCCTCCCTAGGCTTATTCTTGTCCAATTAGGGTTTTTAACCAATCTTGTGCATCCAATAAGTTCATTTGTGTCATTGGAGGAACATTTAGGTCATTTTCGTCCTCCCTAGTCTTATTCTTGTCCAATTAGGGTTTTTATGCAATCTTGTGCTTCCAATAGGTGTGTTTGTGTCATTGGACGAACCTTTAGGTCATTTGCGTCCTCCCTAGGCTTATTCTTGTCCAATTAGGGATTTTAACCAATCTTGTGCATCCAATAAGTTCATTTGTGTCATTGGATGAACATTTAGGTCATTTTCGTCATCCCTAGGCTTATTCTTGTCCAATTAGGGTTTTTAACCAATCTTGTGCATCCAATAAGTTCATTTGTGTCATTGGATGAACATTTAGGTCATTTTCGTCCTCCCTAGGCTTATTCTTGTCCAATTAGGGTTTTTAACCAATCTTGTGCATCCAATAACTTCATTTGTGTCATTGGATGAACATTTAGGTCATTTTCGTCGTCCCTAGGCTTATTCTTGTCCAATTAGGGTTTTTAACCAATCTTGTGCATCCAATAAGTTCATTTGTGTCATTGGATGAAAATTTAGGTAATTTTCATCCTCCCAAGTCTTATTCTTGTCCAATTAGGGTTTTAAGCAATCTTGTGCATCCAATATGTGTGTTTGTGTCATTGGATGAACATTTAGGTCATTTTCGTCCTCCCTAGTCTTATTCTTGTCCAATTAGGGTTTTTAACCAATCTTGTGCATCCAATAAGTTCATTTGTGTCATTGGATGATCATTTAGGTCATTTTCGTCCTCCCTAGTCTTATTCTTGTCCAATTAGGGTTTTTATGCAATCTTGTGCATCCATTAGGTGTGTTTGTGTCATTGGAGGAACATTTAGGTCATTTTCGTCCTCCCTAGTCTTATTCTTGTCCAATTAGGGATTTTATGCAATCTTGTGCATCCAATAGGTGTGTTTGTGTCACTGGACGAACATTTAGGTCATTTTCGTCCTCCCTAGGCTTATTCTTGTCCAATTAGGGTTTTTAACCAATCTTGTGCATCCAATAAGTTCATTTGTGTCATTGGATGAACATTTAGGTCATTTTGGTCCTCCCTAGGCTTATTGTTGTCCAATTAGGGTTTTCAACCAATCTTGTGCATCCAATAAGTTCATTTGTGTCATGGGATGATCATTTAGGTCATTTTCGTCCTCCCTAGGCTTATTCTTTTCCAATTAGGGTTTTCAACCAATCTTGTCCATCCAATAAGTTCATTTGTGTCATGGGATGAACATTTAGGTCATTTTCGTCCTCCCTAGGCTTATTCTTGTCCAATTAGGGTTTTTAACCAATCATGTGCATCCAAAAAGTTCATTTGTGTCATTGGACGAACATTTAGGTCATTTTCGTCCTCCCTAGGCTTATTCTTGTCCAATTAGGGTTTTTAACCAACCTTGTGCATCCAATAAGTTCATTTGTATCATTGGATGAACATTTAGGTCATTTTCGTCATCCCTAGTCTTATTCTTGTGCAATTAGTATTTTAAATATTCTTGTGCATCCAATATGTGTGTTTGTGTCATTGGATGAACATTTAGGTCATTTTCGTCCTCCCTATGCTTATTCTTGTCCAATTAGGGTTTTTAACCAATCTTGTGCATACAATAAGTTCATTTGTGTCATTGGATGAACATTTAGGTCATTTTCGTCCTCCCCATGCTTATTCTTGTCCAATTAGGGTTTTTAACCAATCTTGTGCATACAATAAGTTCATTTGTGTCATTGGATGAACATTTAGGTCATTTTCGTCCTCCCCATGCTTATTCTTGTCCAATTAGGGTTTTTAACCAATCTTGTGCATCCAATAAGTTCATTTGTGTCATTGGATGAACATTTAGGTCATTTTCGTCCTCCCCATGCTTATTCTTGTCCAATTAGGGGATTTAACCAATCTTGTGCATCCAATAAGTTCATTTGTGTCATTGGATGAACCTTTAGGTCATTTTCGTCCTCCCTAGGCTTATTCTTGTCCAATTAGGGTTTTTAACCAACCTTGTGCATCCAATAAATTCATTTGTGTCATTGGAGGAACATTTAGGTCATTTTCGTCCTCCCTAGTCTTATTCTTGTCCAATTAGGGTTTTTATGCAATCTTGTGCATCAAATAGGTGTGTTTGTGTCATTGGACGAACATTTAGGTCATTTTCGTCCTCCCTAGGCTATTCTTGTCCAATTAGGGTTTTTAACCAAACTTGTGCATCCAATAAGTTCATTTGTAACATTGGATGAACATTTAGGTCATTTTCGTCCTCCCTAGTCTTATTCTTGTCCAATTAGGGTTTTAAGCATTCTTGTGCATCCAATATGTGTGTTTGTGTCATTGGATGAACATTTAGGTCATTTTCGTCCTCCCTATGCTTATTCTTGTCCAATTAGGGTTTTTAACCAATCTTGTGCATCCAATAAGTTCATTTGTGTCATTGGATGAACATTTAGGTCATTTTCGTCCTCCCTAGTCTTATTCTTGTCCAATTAGGGTTTTTATGCAATCTTGTGCATCCAATAGGTTTGTTTGTGTCATTGGAGGAACATTTCGGTCATTTTCGTCCTCCCTAGTCTTATTCTTGTCCAATTATGGTTTTTAACCAATCTTGTGCATCCAATAAGTTCATTTGTGTCATTGGATGAACATTTAGGTCATTTTCGTCCTCCCTAGTCTTATTCTTGTCCCATTAGGGTTTTTAACCAATCTTGTGCATCGAATAAGTTCATTTGTGTCATTGGATGAACATTTAGGTCATTTTCGTCCTCCCTAGGCTTATTCTTGTCCAATTAGGGTTTTAAACCAATCTTGTGCATCCAATAGGTGTGTTTGTGTCATTGGACGAACATTTAGGTCATTTTCGCCTTCCCTAGGCTTATTCTTGTCCAATTAGGGTTTTTATCCAATCTTGTGCATCCAATAAGTTCATTTGTGTCATTGGATAAACATTTATGTCATTTTCGTCCTCCCTAGGCTTATTCTTGTCCAATTAGGGTTTTTAACCAATCTTGTGCATCGAATAAGTTCATTTGTGTCATTGGATGAACATTTAGGTCATTTTCGTCCTCCCTAGGCTTATTCTTCTCCAATTAGGGTTTTTAGCCAATCTTGTGCATTCAATAAGTTCCTTTGTTTCATTGGAGGAACATTTAGGTCATGTTCGTCCTCCCTAGTCTTATTCTTGTCCAATTAGGGTTTTTATGCAATCTTGTGCATCCAATAGGTGTGTTTGTGATATTGGACGAACATTTAGGTCATTTTCGTCCTCCCTAGGCTTATTCTTGTCCAATTAGGGTTTTTAACCAATCTTGTGCATCCAATAGGTGTGTTTGTGTCATTGGAGGAACATTTAGGTCATTTTCGTCCTCCCTAGACTTATTCTTGTCCAATTAGGGTTTTTATGCAATCTTGTGCATCCAATAGGTGTGTTTGTGTCATTGGAGGAACATTTAGGTCATTTTCGTCCTCCCTAGTCTTATTCTTGTCCAATTAGGGTTTTTATGCAATCTTGTGCATCCAATAGATGTGTTTGTTTCATTGGACGAACATTTAGGTCATTTTCGTCCTCCCTAGGCTTATTCTTGTCCAATTAGGGTTTTTAACCAATCTTGTGCATCCAATAAGTTCATTTGTGTCATTGGATGAACATTTAGGTCATTTTCGTCCTCCCTAGGCTTATTCTTGTCCAATTAGGGTTTTTAACCAACCTTGTGCATCCAATAAGTTCAATTGTGTCATTGGTTGAACATTTAGGTCATTTTCGTCCTCCCTAGGCTTATTCTTGTCCAATTACGGTTTTTAACAAACCTTGTGCATCCAATAAGTTCATTTGTTTCATTGGAGGAACATTTTGGTCATTTTCGTCCTCCCTAGTATTATTCTTGTCCAATTAGGGTTTTTATGCAATCTTGTGCATCCAATAGGTGTATTTGTGTCATCGGACGAACATTTAGGTCATTTTCGTCCTCCCTAGGCTTATTCTTGTCCAATTAGGGTTTTTAACCAATCTTGTGCATCCAATAAGTTCATTTGTGTCATTGGATGAACATTTAGGTCATTTTCGTCCTCCCTAGGCTTATTCTTGTCCAATTAGGGTTTTTAACCAATCTGGTGCATCCAATAAGTTCATTTGTGTCATTGGATGAACATTTAGGTCATTTTCGTCCTCCCTAGTCTTATTCTTCTCCAATTAAGGTTTTAAGCAATCTTGTGCATCCAATATGTGTGTTTGTGTCATTGGATGAACATTTAGGTCATTTTCGTCCTCCCTATTCTTATTCTGGTCCAATTAGGGTTTTTAACCAATCTTGTGCATCCAATAAGTTCATTTGTGTCATTGGATGAACATTTAGGTCATTTTCGTCCTCCCTAGGCTTATTCTTGTCCAATTAGGGTTTTTAACCAATCTTGTGCATCCAATAAGTTCATTTGTGTCATTCAATGAACATTTAGGTCATTTTCGTCCTCCCTAGGCTTATTCTTGTCCAATTAGGGTTTTTAACCAATCTTGTGCATCCAATAAGTTCATTTGTGTCATTGGATGAACATTTAGGTCATTTTCGTCCTCCCTATTCTTATTCTTGTCCAATTAGGGTTTTAAGCAATCTTGTGCATCCAATATGTGTGTTTGTGTCATTGGATGAACATTTAGGTCATTTTCGTCCTCCCTATGCTTATTCTTGTCCAATTAGGGTTTTTAACCAATCTTGTGCATCCAATAAGTTCATTTGTGTCATTGGATGATCATTTAGGTCATTTTCGTCCTCCCTAGTCTTATTCTTGTCCAATTAGGGTTTTTATGCAATCTTGTGCATCCATTATGTGTGTTTTTTGTCATTGGAGGAACATTTAGGTCATTTTCGTCCTCCCTAGTCTTATTCTTGTCCAATTAGGGATTTTATGCAATCTTGTGCATCCAATAGGTGTGTTTGTGTCACTGGACGAACATTTAGGACATTTTCGTATTCCCCAGGCTTATTCTTGTCCAATTAGGGTTTTTAACCAATCTTGTGCATCCAATAAGTTCATTTGTGTCATTGGTTAAACATTTAGGTCATTTTCGTCCTCCCTAGGCTTATTCTTGTCCAATTAGGGTTTTTAACCAATCTTGTGCATCCAATAAGTTCATTTGTGCCATTGCATGAACATTTAGGTCATTTTTGTCCTCCCTAGGCTTATTCTTGTCCAATTAGGGTTTTTAACCAATCTTGTGCATACAATAAGTCCATTTGTGTCATTGGATGAACATTTAGGTCATTTTCGTCCTCCCTAGTCTTATTCTTGTCCAATTAGGGTTTTTAACCAATCTTGTGCATCCAATAAGTTCATTTGTGTCATTGGATGAACATTTAGGTCATTTACGTCCTCCCTAGGCTTATTCTTGTTCAATTAGGGTTTTAAGCAATCTTGTTCATCCAATATGTGTGTTTGTGTCATTGGATGAACATTTAGGTAATTTTCGTCCTCCCTGTGCTTATTCTTGTCCAATTAGGGTTTTTAACCAATCTTGTGCATACAATAAGTTCATTTGTGTCATTGGATGAACATTTAGGTCATTTTCGTCCTCCCAAGGCTTATTCTTGTCCAATTAGGGTTTTTAACCAATCTTGTGCATCCAATAAGTTCATTTGTGTCATTGGATGAACATTTAGGTCATTTTCGTCCTCCCTAGTCTTATTCTTGTCCAATTAGGGTTTTTAACCAATCTTGTGCATCCAATAAGTTCATTTGTGTCATTGGATGAACATTTAGGTCATTTTCGTCCTCCCTAGGCTTATTCTTGTCCAATTAGGGTTTTTAACCAATCTTGTGCATACAATAAGTTCATTTGTGTTTGCTGGATTAACATTTAGGTCATTTTCGTCCTCCCTAGTCTTATTCTTGTCCAATTAGGGTTTTTATGCAATCTTGTGCATCCAATAGGTTTGTTTGTGTCATTGGACAAACATTTAGGTCATTTTCGTCCTCCCTAGGCTTATTCTTGTCCAATTAGGGTTTTTAACCAATCTTGTGCATCCAATAAGTTCATTTGTGTCATTGGATGAACATTTAGGTCATTTTCGTCTTCCCTAGTCTTATTCTTGTCCAATTAGGGTTTTTAACCAATCTTGTGCATCCAATAAGTTCATTTGTGTCATTGGATGAACATTTAGGTCATTTTCGTCCTCCCTAGGCTTATTCTTGTCCAATTAGGGTTTTTAACCAATCTTGTGCATCCAATAAGTTCATTTGTGTCATTGGATGAACATTTAGGTCATTTCCGTCCTCCCTATGCTTATTCTAGTCCAATTAGGGTTTTTATGCAATCTTGTGCATCCAATAGGTGTGTTTGTGTCATTGGACGAACATTTAGATCATTTTCATCATCCCTAGTCTTATTCTAGTCGAATTAGGGTTTTTAACCAATCTTGTGCATCCAATAAGTTCATTTGTGTCATTGGTTGAACATTTACGTCATTTTCGTCCCCCCTAGGCTTATTCTTGTCCAATTAGGGTTTTTAACCAATCTTGTGCATCCAATAAGTTCATTTGTGTCATTGGATGAACATTTAGGTCATTTTCGTCCTCCCTAGGCTTATTCTTGTCCAATTAGGGTTTTTATACAATCTTGTGCATCCAATAGGTGTGTTTGTGTCATTGGACGAACATTTAGGTCATTTTCGTTCTCCCTAGGCTTATTCTTGTCCAATTAGGGTTTTTAACCAATCTTGTGCATCCAATAAGTTCATTTGTGTCATTGGATGAACATTTAGGTCATTTTCGTCCTCCCTAGGCTTATTCTTGTCCAATTAGGGTTTTTAACCAATCTTGTGCATCCAATAAGTTCATTTGTGTCATTGGATGAACATTTAGGTCATTTTCGTCCTCCCTAGGCTTATTCTTGTCCAATTAGGGTTTTTAACCAACCTTGTGCATCCAATTAGTTCATTTGTGTCATTAGAGGAACATTTAGGTTATTTTCGTCCTCCCTTGTCTTATTCTTGTCCAATTAGGGTTTTTATGCAATCTTGTGCATCCAATAGGTGTGTTTGTGTCATTGGAGGAACATTTAGGTCATTTTCGTCCTCCCTAGGCTTATTCTTGTCCAATTAGGGTTTTTAACCAATCTTGTGCATCCAATAAGTTCATTTGTGTCATTGGATGAACATTTAGGTCATTTTCGTCCTCCCTAGGCTTATTCTTCTCGAATTAGGGTTTTAACCAATCTTGTGCATCCAATAAGTTCATTTGTGTCATTGGATGAACATTTAGGTCATTTTCGTCCTCCCTAGGCTTATTCTTGTCCAATTAGGGTTTTCAACCAATCTTGTGCATCCAATAAGTTCATTTGTGTCATTGGATGAACATTTAGGTCATTTTAATTCTCCCTAGGCTTATTCTTGTCCAATTAGGGTTTTAAACCAATCTTGTGCATCCAATAAGTTCATTTGTGTCATTGGATGAACATTTAGGTCATTTTCGTCCTCCCTAGGCTTATTCTTGTCCAATTAGGGTTTTTATGCAATCTTGTGCATACAATAAGTTCATTTGTGTCATTGGAGGAACATTTAGGTCATTTTCGTCCTCCCTAGTCTTATTTTTGTCGAATTAGGGTTTTTATGCAATCTTGTGCATCCAATAGGTGTGTTTGTGTCATTGGAGGAACATTTAGGTCATTTTCGTCCTTCCTAGTCTTATTCTTGTCCAATTAGGGATTTTATGCAATCTTGTGCATCCAATAGGTGTGTTTGTATCACTGGACGAACATTTAGGTCATTTTCGTCCTCCCTAGGCTTATTCTTGTCCAATTAGGGTTTTAAACCAATCTTGTGCATCCAATAAGTTCATTTGTGTCATTGGAGGAACATTTAGGTCATTTTCGTCCTCCCTAATCTTATTCTTGTCCAATTAGGGTTTTTATGCAATCTTGTGCATCCAATAGGTGTGTTTGTGTCATTGGACGAACATTTAGGTCATTTTCGTCCTCCCTAGGCTTATTCTTGTCCAATTAGGGTTTTTAACCAATCTTGTGCATCCAATAAGTTCATTTGTGTCATTGGATGAACATTTAGGTCATTTTCGTCCTCCCTAGGCTTATTCTTGTCCAATTAGGGTTTTCAACCAATCTTGTGCATCCAATAAGTTCATTTGTATCATTGGATGAACATTTAGGTCATTTTCGTTCTCCCTAGGCTTATTATTGTCCAATTAGGGTTTTTAACCAATCTTGTGCATCCAATAAGTTCATTTATGTCATTGGATAAACATTTAGGTCATTTTCGTCCTCCCTAGGCTTATTCTTGTCCAATTAGGGTTTTTATGCAATCTTGTGCATACAATAAGTTCATTTGTGTCATTTGAGGAACATTTAGGTCATTTTCGTCCACCCTAGTCTTATTCTTGTCGAATTAGGGTTTTTATGCAATCTTGTGCATCCAATAGGTGTGTTTGAGTCATTGGAGGAACATTTAGGTAATTTTCGTCCTTCCTAGTCTTATTCTTGTCCAATTAAGGATTTTATGCAATCTTGTGCATCCAATAGGTGTGTTTGTATCACTGGACGAACATTTAGGTCATTTTCGTCCTCCCTAGGCTTATTCTTGTCCAATTAGGGTTTTTAACCAATCTTGTGCATCCAATAAGTTCATTTGTGTCATTGGATGAACATTTAGGTCATTTTCTTCCTCCCTAGTCTTATTCTTGTCCAATTAGGGTTTTTATGCAATCTTGTGCATCCAATAGGTGTGTTTGTGTCATTTGAGGAACATTTAGGTCATTTTCGTCCTCCCTAGTCTTATTCTTGTCCAATTAGGGTTTTTATGCAATGTTGTGCATCCAATAGGTGTGTTTGTATCATTGGACGAACATTTAGGTCATTTTCCTCCTCCCTAGGCTTATTCTTGTCCAATTAGGGTTTTTAACCAATCTTGTGCATCCAATAAGTTCATTTGTGTCATTGGATGAACATTTAGGTCATTTTCGTCATCCCTAGTCTTATTCTTGTCCAATTAGGGTTTTAAGCAATCTTGCGCATCCAATATGTGTGTTTGTGTCATTGGATGAACATTTAGGTCATTTTCGTCCTCCCTATGCTTATTCTTGTCCAATTAGGGTTTTTAACCAATCATGTGCATCCAATAAGTTCATTTGTGTCATTGGATGAACATTTAGGTCATTTACGTCCTCCCTAGGCTTATTCTTGTCCAATTAGGGTTTTTAACCAATCTTGTGCATCCAATAAGTTCATTTGTGTCATTGGATGAACATTTAGGTCATTTTCGTCCTCCCTAGGCTTATTCTTGTCCAATTAGGGTTTTTATGCAATCTTGTGCATCCAATAGGTGTGTTTGTATCATTGGACGAACATTTAGGTCATTTTCGTCCTCCCTAGGCTTATTCTTGTCCAATTAGGGTTTTTATGCAATCTTGTGCATCCAATTGGTGTGTTTGTGTCATTGGATGAACATTTAGGTCATTTTCGTCCTCCCTAGGCTTATTCTTGTTCAATTAGGGTTTTTAACTAACCTTGTGCATCCAATAAGTTCATTTGTGTCATTGGTTGAACATTTAGGTCATTTTCGTCCTCCCTAGGCTTATTCTTGTCCCATTAGGGTTTTTAACCAACCTTGTGCATCCAATAAGTTCATTTGTGTCATTGGATGAACATTTAGGTCATTTTTGTCCTCCCTAGTCTTATTCTTGTCCAATTAGGGTTTTAAGCAATCTTGTGCATCCAATATGTGTGTTTGTGTCATTGGATGAACATTTAGGTCATTTTCGTTCTCCCTATGCTTATTCTTGTCCAATTAGGGTTTTTAACCAATCTTGTGCATACAATAAGTTCATTTGTGTCATTGGATGAACATTTAGGTCATTTTCGTCCTCGCTAGTCTTATTCTTGTCCAATTAGGGTTTTTATGCAATCTCGTGCATCCAATAGGTGTGTTTGTGTTATTGGACGAACATTTTGGTCATTTTCGTCCTCCCTAGGCTTATCCTTGTCCAATTAGGGTTTTTAACCAATCTTGTGCATCCAATAAGTTCATTTGTGTCATTGGATGAACATTTAGGTCATTTTCGTCCTCCCTAGGCTTATTCTTGTCCAATTAGGGTTTTTAACCAATCTTGTGCATCCAATAAGTTCATTTGTGTCATTGGATGAACATTTAGGTCATTTTCGTCCTCCCTAGGCTTATTCTTGTCCAATTAGGGTTTTTAACCAACCTTGTGCATCCAATAAGTTCATTTGTGTCATTGGAGCAAAATTTAGGTCATTTTCGTCCTCCCTAGTCTTATTCTTGTCAATTAGGGTTTTTATGCAATCTTGTGCATCCAATAGGTATGTTTGTGTCATTGGACGAACATTTAGGTCATTTTCGTTCTCCCTAGGCTTATTCTTGTCCAATTAGGGTTTTTAACCAATCTTGTGCATCCAATAAGTTCATTTGTGTCATTGGATGAACATTTTGGTCATTTTCGTCCTCCCTATGCTTATTCTTTTCCAATTAGGGTTTTAAGCAATCTTGTGCATCCAATATGTGTGTTTGTGTCATTGGATGAACATTTAGGTCATTTTCGTCCTCCCTAGTCTTATTCTTGTCCAATTAGGGTTTTTAACCAATCTTGTGCATCCAATAAGTTCATTTGTGTCATTGGATGATCATTTAGGTCATTTTCGTCCTCCCTAGTCTTATTCTTGTCCAATTAGGGTTTTTATGCAATCTTGTGCATCCAATAGGTGTGTTTGTGTCATTGGAGGAACATTTAGGTCATTTTCGTCCTCCCTAGTCTTATTCTTGTCCAATTACGGTTTTTATGCAATCTTGTGCATCCAATAGGTGTGTTTGTGTCATTGGACGAACATTTAGGTCATTTTCGTCCTCCCTAGGCTTATTCTTGTCCGATTAGGGTTTTTAACCAATCTTGTGCATTCAATAAGTTCATTTGTGTCATTGGATGAACATTTAGGTCATTTTCGTCCTCCCTAGTCTTATTCTTGTCCAATTAGGGTTTTTATGCAATCTTGTGCATCCAATAGGTGTGTTTGTGTCATTGGAGGAACATTTAGGTCATTTTCGTCCTCCCTAGTCTTATTCTTGTCCAATTAGGGTTTTTATGCAATCTTGTGCATCCAATAGGTGTGTTTGTGTCATTCGAAGAACATTTAGGTCATTTTTGTCCTCCCTAGGCTTATTCTTGTCCGATTAGGGTTTTTAACCAATCTTGTGCATTCAATAAGTTCATTTGTGTCATTGGATGAACATTTAGGTCATTTTCGTCCTCCCTAGTCTTATTCTTGTCCAATTAGGGTTTTAAGCAATCTTTTGCATCCAATATGTGGGTTTGTGTCATTGGATGAACGTTTAGGTCATTTTTGTCCTCCCTATGCTTATTCTTGTCCAATTAGGGTTTTTAACCAATCTTGTGCATCCAATAAGTTCATTTGTGTCCTTGGTTGAACATTTAGGTCATTTTCGTCCCCCTAGTCTTATTCTTGTCCAATTAGGGTTTTTATGCAATCTTGTGCATCCAATAGGTGTGTTTGTGTCATTGGACGAACATTTAGGTCATTTTCGTCCTCCCTAGGCTTATTCTTGTCCAATTAGGGTTTTTAACCAATCTTGTGCATCCAATAAGTTCATTTGTGTCATTGGATGAACATTTAGGTCATTTTCGTCCTCCCTAGTCTTATTCTTGTCCAATTAGGGTTTTTATGCAATCTTGTGCATCCAATAGGTGTGTTTGTGTCATTGGAGGAACATTTAGGTCTTTTTCGTCCTCCATAGTCTTATTCTTGTCCAATTAGGGTTTTAACCAATCTTGTGCATCCAATATGTGGGTTTGTGTCATTGGATGAACATTTAGGTCATTTTCGTCCTCCCTATGCTTATTCTTGTCCAATTAGGGTTTTTAACCAATCTTGTGCATCCAATAAGTTCATTTGTGTCATTGGATGAACATTTAGGTCATTTTCGTCCTCCCTAGGCTTATTCTTGTCCAATTAGGGTTTTTAACCAATCTTGTGCATCCAATAAGTTCATTTGTGTCATTGGATGAACATTTAGGTCATTTTCGTCCTCCCTAGGCTTATTCTTGTCCAATTAGGGTTTTTAACCAATCTTGTGCATCCAATAATTTCATTTGTGTCATTGGATGAACATTTAGGTCATTTTCGTCCTCCCTAGCCTTATTCTTGTCTAATTAGGGTTTTTAACCAATCTTGTGCATCCAATAAGTTCATTTGTGTCATTGGATGAACATTTAGGTCATTTTCGTCCTCCCTAGGCTTATTCTTGTCCAATTAGGGTTTTTAACCAATCTTGTGCATCCAATAAGTTCATTTGTGTCATTGGATGAACATTTAGGTCATCTTCGTCCTCCCTAGTCTTATTCTTGTCCGATTAGGGTTTTTATGCAATCTTGTGCATCCAATAGGTGTGTTTGTGTCATTGGACGAACATTTAGGTCATTTTCGTCCTCCCTAGGCTTATTCTTGTCCAGTTAGGGTTTTTAACCAATCTTGTGCATCCAATAAGTTCATTTGTGTCATTGGATGAACATTTAGGTCATTTTCGTCCTCCCTAGCCTTATTCTTGTCTAATTAGGGTTTTTAACCAATCTTGTGCATCCAATAAGTTCATTTGTGTCATTGGATGAACATTTAGGTCATTTTCGTCCTCCCTAGGCTTATTCTTGTCCAATTAGGGTTTTTAACCAATCTTGTGCATTTAAGTTCATTTGTGTCATTGGATGAACATTTAGGTCATTTTCGTCCTCCCTAGTCTTATTCTTGTCCGATTAGGGTTTTTATGCAATCTTGTGCATCCAATAGGTGTGTTTGTGTCATTGGACTAACATTTAGGTCATTTTCGTCCTCCCTAGGCTTATTCTTGTCCAGTTAGGGTTTTTAACCAATCTTGTGCATCCAATAAGTTCATTTGTGTCATTGGATGAACATTTAGGTCATTTTCGTCCTCCCTAGTCTTATTCTTGTCGAATTAGGGTTTTTATGCAATCTTGTGCATCCAATAGGTGTGTTTGTGTCATTGGAGGAACATTTAGGTCATTTTCGTCCTCCATAGTTTTATTCTTATCCAATTAGGGTTTTTATGCAAGCTTGTGGATCCAATAGGTGTGTTTGTGTCATTGGACGAACATTTAGGTCATTTTCGTCCTCCCTAGGCTTATTCTTGTCCAATTAGGGTTTTTAACCAATCTTGTGCATCCAATAAGTTCATTTGTGTCATTGGATGAACATTTAGGTCATTTTCGTCCTCCCTAGGCTTATTCTTGTCCAATTAGGGTTTTTAACCAATCTTGTGCATCCAATAAGTTCATTTGTGTCATTGGATGAACATTTAGGTCATTTTCGTCCTCCCTAGGCTTATTCTTGTCCAATTAGGGTTTTTATGCAATCTTGTGCATCCAATAGGTGTGTTTGTGTCATTGGACGAACATTTAGGTCATTTTCGTCATCCCAAAGCTTATTCTTGTCCAATTAGGGTTTTTATGCAATCTTGTGCATCCAATTGGTGTGTTTGTGTCATTGGACGAACATTTAGGTCATTTTCGTCCTCCCTAGGCTTATTCTTGTTCAATTAGGGTTTTTAACTAACCTTGTGCATCCAATAAGTTCATTTGTGTCATTGGTTGAACATTTAGGTCATTTTCGTCCTCCCTAGGCTTATTCTTGTCCAATTAGGGTTTTTAACCAACCTTGTGCATCCAATAAGTTCATTTGTGTCATTGGTGGAACATTTAGGTCATTTACGTCCTCCCTAGGCTTATTCTTGTCCAATTAGGGTTTTTAACCAATCTTGTGCATCCAATAAGTTCATTTGTGTCATTGGATGAACATTTAGGTCATTTTAGTACTCCCTAGGCTTATTCTTGTCCAATTAGGGTTTTTAACCAATCTTGTGCATCCAATAAGTTCATTTGTGTCATTGGATGAACATTTAGGTCATTTTCGTCCTCCCTAGGCTTATTCTTGTCCAATTAGGGTTTTTAACCAATCTTGTGCATCCAATAAGTTCATTTGTGTCATTGGATGAACATTTAGGTCATTATCGTCCTCCATAGTCTTATTCTTGTCTAATTAGGGTTTTAAGCAATCTTGTGCATCCAATATGTGTGTTTGTATCATTGGACGAACATTTAGGTCATTTTCGTCCTCCCTAGGCTTATTCTTGTCCAATTAGGGTTTTTAACCAATCTTGTGCATCCAATAAGTTCATTTGTGTCATTGGATGAACATTTAGGTCATTTTCGTCCTCCCTAGGCTTATTCTTGTCCAATTAGGGTTTTTAACCAATCTTGTGCATCCAATAAGTTCATTTGTGTCATTGGACGAACATTTAGGTCATTTTTGTCCTCCCTATGCTTATTCTTGTCCAATTAGGGTTTTTATGCAATCTTGTGCATCCAATAGGTGTGTTTGTGTCATTGGACGAACATTTAGTTCATTTTTGTCCTCCCTAGTCTTATTCTTGTCCAATTAGGGTTTTTATGCAATCTAGTGCATCCAGTAGGTGTGTTTGTGTCATTGGAAGAACATTTAGGTCATTTTCGTCCTCCCTAGGCTTATTCTTGTCCAATTAGGGTTTTTAACCAATCTTGTGCATCCAATAAGTTCATTTGTGTCATTGGATGAACATTTAGGTCATTTTCGTCCTCCCTAGGCTTATTCTTGTCCAATTAGGGTTTTTAACCAACCTTGTGCATCCAATAAGTTCATTTGTATCATTGGATGAACATTTAGGTCATTTTCGTCATCCCTAGTCTTATTCTTGTGCAATTAGTATTTTAAATATTCTTGTGCATCCAATATGTGTGTTTGTGTCATTGGATGAACATTTAGGTCATTTTCGTCCTCCCTATGCTTATTCTTGTCCAATTAGGGTTTTTAACCAATCTTGTGCATACAATAAGTTCATTTGTGTCATTGGATGAACATTTAGGTCATTTTCGTCCTCCCCATGCTTATTCTTGTCCAATTAGGGTTTTTAACCAATCTTGTGCATACAATAAGTTCATTTGTGTCATTGGATGAACATTTAGGTCATTTTCGTCCTCCCCATGCTTATTCTTGTCCAATTAGGGTTTTTAACCAATCTTGTGCATCCAATAAGTTCATTTGTGTCATTGGATGAACATTTAGGTCATTTTCGTCCTCCCCATGCTTATTCTTGTCCAATTAGGGTTTTTAACCAATCTTGTGCATCCAATAAGTTCATTTGTGTCATTGGATGAACATTTAGGTCATTTTCGTCCTCCCTAGGCTTATTCTTGTCCAATTAGGGTTTTTAACCAATCTTGTGCATCCAATAAGTTCATTTGTGTCCTTGGATGAACATTTAGGTCATTTTCGTCATCCCTAGTCTTATTCTTGTCCAATTAGGGTTTTAAGCAATCTTGTGCATCCAATATGTGTGTTTGTGTCATTGGATGAACATTTAGGTCATTTTCGTCCTCCCTATGCTTATTCTTTTCCAATTAGTGTTTTTAACCAATCTTGTGCATCCAATAAGTTCATTTGTGTCATTGGATGAACATTTAGGTCATTTTCGTCCTCCCTAGGCTTATTCTTGTCCAATTAGGGTTTTTAACCAATCTTGTGCATCCAATAAGTGTGTTTGTGTCATTGGATGAACATTAAGGTCATTTTCGTCCTCCCTTGGCTTATTCTTGTCCAATTAGGGTTTTTAACCAATCTTGTGCATCCAATAAGTTCATTTGTGTCATTGGATGAACATTTAGGTCATTTTCGTCCTCCCTAGGCTTATTCTTGTCCAATTAGGGTTTTTAACCAATCTTGTGCATCCAATACGTGTGTTTGTGATATTGGATGAACATTTAGGTCATTTTCGTCCTCCTTAGGCTTATTCTTGTCAAATTAGGGTTTCTAACCAATCTTTTGCATCCAATAGGTATATTTGTGTCATTGGATGAACATTTAGGTCATTTTCGTCCTCCCTAGGCTTATTCTTGTCCAATTAGGGTTTTTAACCAATCTTGTGCATCCAATAGGTGTGTTTGTGTCATTGGATGAACATTTAGGTCATTTTCGTCCTCCCTATGCTTATTCTTGTCAAATTAGGGTTTCTAACCAATCTTTTGCATCCAATAGGTGTATTTGTGTCATTGGATGAACATTTAGGTCATTTTCGTCCTCCGTAGGCTTATTCTTGTCCAATTAGGGTTTTTAAGCAATCTTGTGCATCCAATAAGTTCATTTGTGTCATTGGATGAACATTTAGGTCATTTTCGTCCTCCCTAGGCTTATTCTTGTCCAATTAGGGTTTTTAAGCAATCTTGTGCATCCAATAGGTGTGTTTGTGTCATTGGATGAATATTTAGGTCATTTTCGACCTCCCTAGGCTTATTCTTGTCCAATTAGGGTTTTTAACCAATCTTGTGCATCCAATAAGTTCATTTGTGTCATTGGATGAACATTTAGGTCATTTTCGTCCTCCCTAGGCTTATTCTTGTCCAATTAGGGTTTTTAACCAATCTTGTGCATCCAATAAGTTCATTTGTGTCATTGGATGAACATTTAGGTCATTTTTGTCCTCCCTAGGCTTATTCTTGTCCAATTAGGGTTTTTAAGCAATCTTGTGCATCCAATATGTTCATTTATGTCATTGGATGAACATTTAGGTCATTTTCGTCCTCCCTAGGCTTATTCTTGTCCAATTAGGGTTTTTAACCAATCTTGTGCATCCAATAAGTTCATTTGTGTCATTGGATGAACATTTAGGTCATTTTCGTCCTCCCTAGGCTTATTCTTGTCCAATTAGGGTTTTTAACCAATCTTGTGCATCCAATAAGTTCATTTGTGTCATAAGACGAACATTTAGGTCATTTTCGTCCTCCCTAGGCTTATTCTTGTCCAATTAGGGTTTTTAACCAATCTTGTGCATCCAATAAGTTCATTTGTGTCATTGGATGAACATTTAGGTCATTTTCGTCCTCCCTTGGCTTATTCTCGTCCAATTAGGGTTTTTAACCAATCTTGTGCATCCAATAAGTTCATTTGTGTCATTGGATGAACATTTAGGTCATTTTCGTCCTCCCTAGGCTTATTCTTGTCCAATTAGGGTTTTCAACCAATCTTGTGCATCCAATAAGTTCATTTGTGTCATTGGATGTACATTTAGGTCATTTTCGTCCTCCCTAGGCTTATTCTTGTCCAATTAGGGTTTTTAACCAATCTTGTGCATCCAATAAGTTCATTTGTGTCATTGGATTAACATTTAGGTCATTTTCGTCCTCCCTAGGCTTATTCTTGTCAAATTAGGGTTTCTAACCAATCGTGTGCATCCAATCGGTCTGTTTGTGTCATTGGATGAACATTTAGGTAATTTTCGTCCTCCCTAGGCGTATTCTTGTCCAATTAGGGTTTTTAACCAATCTTGTGCATCCAATAGGTGTGTTTGTGTCATTGGATGAACATTTAGGTCATTTTCGTCCTCCCTAGGCTTATTCTTGTCCAATTAGGGTTTTTAACCAATCTTGTGCATCCAATAAGTTCATTTGTGTCATTGGTTAAACATTTAGGTCATTTTCGTCCTCCCTAGGCTTATTCTTGTCCAATTAGGGTTTTTAACCAATCTTGTGCATCCAATAAGTTCATTTGTGCCATTGCATGAACATTTAGGTCATTTTTGTCCTCCCTAGGCTTATTCTTGTCCAATTAGGGTTTTTAACCAATCTTGTGCATACAATAAGTCCATTTGTGTCATTGGATGAACATTTAGGTCATTTTCGTCCTCCCTAGTCTTATTCTTGTCCAATTAGGGTTTTTAACCAATCTTGTGCATCCAATAAGTTCATTTGTGTCATTGGATGAACATTTAGGTCATTTACGTCCTCCCTAGGCTTATTCTTGTTCAATTAGGGTTTTAAGCAATCTTGTTCATCCAATATGTGTGTTTGTGTCATTGGATGAACATTTAGGTAATTTTCGTCCTCCCTGTGCTTATTCTTGTCCAATTAGGGTTTTTAACCAATCTTGTGCATACAATAAGTTCATTTGTGTCATTGGATGAACATTTAGGTCATTTTCGTCCTCCCAAGGCTTATTCTTGTCCAATTAGGGTTTTTAACCAATCTTGTGCATCCAATAAGTTCATTTGTGTCATTGGATGAACATTTAGGTCATTTTCGTCCTCCCTAGTCTTATTCTTGTCCAATTAGGGTTTTTAACCAATCTTGTGCATCCAATAAGTTCATTTGTGTCATTGGATGAACATTTAGGTCATTTTCGTCATTCCTAGGCTTATTCTTGTCCAATTAGGGTTTTTAACCAATCTTGTGCATCCAATAAGTTCATTTGTGTCATTGGATGAACATTTAGGTCATTTTCTTCCTCCCTAGGCTTATTCTTGTCCAATTAGGGTTTTTTACCAATCTTGTGCATCCAATAAGTTCATTTGTGTCATTGGATGAAGGTCATTTTCGTCCTCCCTAGTCTTATTCTTGTCCAATTAGGGTTTTTATGCAATCTTGTGCATCCAATAGGTGTGTTTGTGTCATTGGACGAACATTTAGGTTATTTTCGTCCTCCCTAGGCTTATTCTTGTCCAATTAGGGTTTTTAACCAATCTTGTGCATCCAATAAGTTCATTTGTGTCATTGGATGAACATTTAGGTCATTTTCGTCCTCCCTAGGCTTATTCTTGTCCAATTAGGGTTTTTAACCAATCTTGTGCATCCAATAAGTTCATTTGTGTCATTGGATGAACATTTGGGTCATTTTCGTCCTCCCTAGTCTTATTCTTGTCGAATTAGGGTTTTTATGCAATCTTGTGCATCCAATAGGTGTGTTTGTGTCATTGGAGGAACATTTAGGTCATTTTCGTCCTCCCTAGTTTTATTCTTATCCAATTAGGGTTTTTATGCAATCTTGTGCATCCAATAGGAGTGTTTGTGTCATTGGACGAACATTTAGGTCATTTTCGTCCTCCCTAGGCTTATTCTTGTGCAATTAGGGTTTTTAACCAATCTTGTGCATCCAATAAGTTCATTTGTGTCATTGGATGAACATTTATGTCATTTTCGTCCTCCCAAGTCTTATTCTTGTCCTATTAGGATTTTTATGCAATCTTGTGCATCCAATAGGTGTGTTTGTGTCATTGGAGGAACATTTAGGTCATTTTCATCCTCCCTAGTCTTATTCTTGTCCAATTAGGGTTTTTATGCAATCTTGTGCATCCAATAGGCGTGTTTGTGTCATTGGGCGAACATTTAGGTCATTTTCGTCCTCCCTAGGCTTATTCTTGTCCGATTAGGGTTTTTATGCAATCTTGTGCATCCAATAGGTGTGTTTGTGTCATTGGACGAACATTTAGGTCATTTTCGTCCTCCCTAGGCTTATTCTTGTCCAATTAGGGTTTTTAACCAATCTTGTGCATCCAATAAGTTCATTTGTGTCATTGGATGAACATTTAGGTCATTTTCGTCCTCCCTAGGCTTATTCTTGTCCAATTAGGGTTTTTCACCAACCTTGTGCATCCAATAAGTTCATTTGTGTCATTGGAGGAACATTTAGGTCATTTTCGTCCTCCCTAGTCTTATTCTTGTCCAATTATGGTTTTTATGCAATCTTGTGCATCTAATAGGTATGTTTGTGTCATTGGACGAACATTTAGGTCGTTTTCGTCCTTCCTAGGCTTATTCTTGTCCAATTAGGGTTTTTAACCAATCTTGTGCATCCAATAAGTTCATTTGTGTCATTGGATGAACATTTAGGTCATTTTCGTCCTCCCTATGCTTATTCTTGTCCAATTAGGGTTTTAAGCAATCTTGTGCATCCAATATGTGTGTTTGTGTCATGGGATGAACATTTAGGTCATTTTCGTCCTCCCTAGTCTTATTTTTGTCCAATTAGGGTTTTTAACCAATCTTGTGCATCCAATAAGTTCATTTGTGTCATTGGATGATCATTTAGGTCATTTTCGTCCTCCCTAGTCTTATTCTTGTCCAATTAAGGTTTTTATGCAATCTTGTGCATCCATTAGGTGTGTTTGTGTCATTGGAGGAACATTTAGGTCATTTTCGTCCTTCCTAGTCTTATTCTTGTCCAATTAGGGATTTTATGCAATCTTGTGCATCCAATAGGTGTGTTTGTGTCACTGGACGAACATTTAGGTCATTTTCGTCCTCCCTAGGCTTATTCTTGTCCAATTAGGGTTTTTAACCAATCTTGTGCATCCAATAAGTTCATTTGTGTCATTGGATGAACATTTAGGTCATTTTCGTCCTCCCTAGGCTTATTCTTGTCCAATTAGGGTTTTCAACCAATCTTGTGCATCCAATAAGTTCATTTGTGTCATGGGATGATCATTTAAGTCATTTTCGTCCTCCCTAGGCTTATTCTTTTCCAATTAGGGTTTTCAACCAATCTTGTCCATCCAATAAGTTCATTTGTGTCATGGGATGAACATTTAGGTCATTTTCGTCCTCCCTAGGCTTATTCTTGTCCAATTAGGGTTTTTAACCAATCATGTGCATCCAAAAAGTTCATTTGTGTCATTGGACGAACATTTAGGTCATTTTCGTCCTCCCTAGGCTTATTCTTGTCCAATTACGGTTTTTAACCAACCTTGTGCATCCAATAAGTTCATTTGTGTCAATGGTTGAACATTTAGGTCATTTTCGTCCTCCCTAGGCTTATTCTTGTCCAATTAGGGTTTTTAATCAATCTTGTGCATCCAATAAGTTCATTTGTGTCATTGGTTGAACATTTAGGTCATTTTCGTCCTCCCTAGGCTTATTCTTGTGCAATTAGGGTTTTTAACCAATCTTGTGCATCCAATAAGTTCATTTGTGCCATTTCATGAACATTTAGGTCATTTTTGTCCTCCCTAGGCTTATTCTTGTCCAATTAGGGTTTTTAACCAATCTTGTGCATACAATAAGTTCATTTGTGTCATTGGATGAACATTTAGGTCATTTTCGTCCTCCTTAGTCTTATTCTTGTCCAATTAGGGTTTTTAACCAATCTTGTGCATCCAATAAGTCCATTGGTGTCATTGGATGAACATTTAGGTCATTTTCGTCATCCCTAGGCTTATTCTTGTCCAATTAGGGTTTTTAACCAATCTTGTGAATCCAATAAGTTCATTTGTGTCATTGGATGAACATTTAGGTCATTTTCGTCCTCCCTAGGCTTATTCTTGTCCAATTAGGGTTTTTAACCAACCTTGTGCATCCAATAAGTTCATTTGTGTCATTGGAGCAAAATTTAGGTCATTTTCGTCCTCCCTAGTCTTATTCTTGTCAATTAGGGTTTTTATGCAATCTTGTGCATCCAATAGGTATGTTTGTGTCATTGGACGAACATTTAGGTCATTTTCGTTCTCCCTAGGCTTATTCTTGTCCAATTAGGGTTTTTAACCAATCTTGTGCATCCAATAAGTTCATTTGTGTCATTGGATGAACATTTTGGTCATTTTCGTCCTCCCTATGCTTATTCTTGTCCAATTAGGGTTTTAAGCAATCTTGTGCATCCAATATGTGTGTTTGTGTCATTGGATGAACATTTAGGTCATTTTCGTCCTCCCTAGTCTTATTCTTGTCCAATTAGGGTTTTTAACCAATCTTGTGCATCCAATAAGTTCATTTGTGTCATTGGATGATCATTTAGGTCATTTTCGTCCTCCCTAGTCTTATTCTTGTCCAATTAGGGTTTTTATGCAATCTTGTGCATCCATTAGGTGTGTTTGTGTCATTGGAGGAACATTTAGGTCATTTTCGTCCTCCCTAGTCTTATTCTTGTCCAATTAGGGATTTTATGCAATCTTGTGCATCCAATAGGTGTGTTTGTGTCACTGGACGAACATTTAGGTCATTTTCGTCCTCCCTAGGCTTATTCTTGTCCAATTAGGGTTTTTAACCAATCTTGTGCATCCAATAAGTTCATTTGTGTCATTGGATGAACATTTAGGTCATTTTGGTCCTCCCTAGGCTTATTCTTGTCCAATTAGGGTTTTCAACCAATCTTGTGCATCCAATAAGTTCATTTGTGTCATGGGATGATCATTTAGGTCATTTTCGTCCTCCCTAGGCTTATTCTTTTCCAATTAGGGTTTTCAACCAATCTTGTCCATCCAATAAGTTCATTTGTGTCATGGGATGAACATTTAGGTCATTTTCGTCCTCCCTAGGCTTATTCTTGTCCAATTAGGGTTTTTAACCAATCATGTGCATCCAAAAAGTTCATTTGTGTCATTGGACGAACATTTAGGTCATTTTCGTCCTCCCTAGGCTTATTCTTGTCCAATTAGGGTTTTTAACCAACCTTGTGCATCCAATAAGTTCATTTGTATCATTGGATGAACATTTAGGTCATTTTCGTCATCCCTAGTCTTATTCTTGTGCAATTAGTATTTTAAATATTCTTGTGCATCCAATATGTGTGTTTGTGTCATTGGATGAACATTTAGGTCATTTTCGTCCTCCCTATGCTTATTCTTGTCCAATTAGGGTTTTTAACCAATCTTGTGCATACAATAAGTTCATTTGTGTCATTGGATGAACATTTAGGTCATTTTCGTCCTCCCCATGCTTATTCTTGTCCAATTAGGGTTTTTAACCAATCTTGTGCATACAATAAGTTCATTTGTGTCATTGGATGAACATTTAGGTCATTTTCGTCCTCCCCATGCTTATTCTTGTCCAATTAGGGTTTTTAACCAATCTTGTGCATCCAATAAGTTCATTTGTGTCATTGGATGAACATTTAGGTCATTTTCGTCCTCCCCATGCTTATTCTTGTCCAATTAGGGTTTTTAACCAATCTTGTGCATCCAATAAGTTCATTTGTGTCATTGGATGAACATTTAGGTCATTTTCGTCCTCCCTAGGCTTATTCTTGTCCAATTAGGGTTTTTAACCAATCTTGTGCATCCAATAAGTTCATTTGTGTCATTGGATGAACATTTAGGTCATTTTCGTCCTCCCTAGGCTTATTCTTGTCCAATTGGGGGTTTTTATGCAATCTTGTGCATCCAATAGGTGTGTTTGTGTCATTGGACGAACATTTAGGTCATTTTCGTCCTCCATAGGCTTATTCTTGTCCAATTAGGGTTTTTATGCAATCCTGTGCATCCAATAGGTGTGTTTGTGTCATTGGACGAACATTTAGGTCATTTTCGTCCTCCCTAGGCTTATTCTTGTCCAATTAGGGTTTTTAACAAATCTTGTGCATCCAATAAGTTCATTTGTGTCATTGGATGAACATTTAGGTCATTTTCGTCCTCCCTAGGCTTATTCTTGTCCAATTAGGGTTTTTAACCAATCTTGTGCATCCAATAAGTTCATTTGTGTCATTGGATGAACATTTAGGTCATTTTCGTCCTCCCTAGGCTTATTCTTGTCCAATTAGGGTTTTTAACCAATCTTGTGCATCCAATAAGTTCATTTGTGTCATTGGATGAACATTTAGGTCATTTTCGTCCTCCCTATGCTTATTCTTGTCCAATTAGGGTTTTTAACCAACCTTGTGCATCCAATTAGTTCATTTGTGTCATTAGAGGAACATTTAGGTTATTTTCGTCCTCCCTAGTCTTATTCTTGTCCAATTAGGGTTTTTATGCAATCTTGTGCATCCAATAGGTGTGTTTGTGTCATTGGAGGAACATTTAGGTCATTTTCGTCCTCCCTAGGCTTATTCTTGTCTAATTAGGGTTTTTGACCAATCTTGTGCATCCAATAAGTTCATTTGTGTCATTGGATGAACATTTAGGTCATTTTCGTCCTCCCTAGGCTTATTCTTGTCCAATTAGGGTTTTTAACCAATCTTGTGCATCCAATAAGTTCATTTGTGTCATTGGATGAACATTTAGGTCATTTTCTTCCTCCCTAGGCTTATTCTTGTCCAATTAGGGTTTTTAACCAATCTTGTGCATCCAATAGGTGTGTTTGTGTCATTGGACGAACATTTAGGTCATTTTCGTCCTCCCTAGGCTAATTCTTGTCCAATTAGGGTTTTTAACCAATCTTGTGCATCCAATAAGTTCATTTGTGTCATTGGATGAACATTTAGGTCATTTTCGTCCTCCCTAGGCTTATTCTTGTCCAATTAGGGTTTTTAACCAATCTTGTGCATCCAATAAGTTCATTTGTGTCATTGGATGAACATTTAGGTCATTTTCGTCCTCCCTAGGCTTATTCTTGTCCAATTAGGGTTTTCTACCAATCTTGTGCATCCAATAAGTTCATTTGTGTCATTGGATGAACATTTAGGTCATTTTCGTCCTCCCTAGGCTTATTCTTGTCCAATTAGGGTTTTTAACCAATCTTGTGCATCCAATAAGTTCATTTGTGTCATTGGATGAACATTTAGGTCATTTTCGTCCTCCCTAGGCTTATTCTTGTCCAATTAGGGTTTTTAACCAATCTTGTGCATCCAATAAGTTCATTTGTGTCATTGGATGAACATTTAGGTCATATTCGTCCTCACTAGGCTTATTCTTGTCCAATTAGGGTTTTTAACCAATCTTGTGCATCCAATAAGTTCATTTGTGTCATTGGATGAACATTTAGGTCATTTTCGTCCTCCCTAGTCTTATTCTTGTCCAATTAGGGTTTTTATGCAATCTTGGGCATCCAATATGTGTGTTTGTGTCATTGGACGAACATTTAGGTCATTTTCGTCCTCCCTAGGCTTATTCTTGTCCAATTAGGGTTTTTAACCAATCTTGTGCATCCAATAAGTTCATTTGTGTCATTGGATGAACATTTAGGTCATTTTCGTCCTCCCTAGGCTTATTCTTGTCCAATTAGGGTTTTTAACCAATCTTGTGCATCCAATAAGTTCATTTGTGTCATTGGATGAACATTTAGGTCATTTTCGTCCTCCCTAGGCTTATTCTTGTCCAATTAGGGTTTTTATGCAATCTTGTGCATCCAATAGGTGTGTTTGTGTCATTGGACGAACATTTAGGTCATTTTCGTCATCCCAAAGCTTATTCTTGTCCAATTAGGGTTTTTATGCAATCTTGTGCATCCAATTGGTGTGTTTGTGTCATTGGACGAACATTTAGGTCATTTTCGTCCTCCCTAGGCTTATTCTTGTTCAATTAGGGTTTTTAACTAACCTTGTGCATCCAATAAGTTCATTTGTGTCATTGGTTGACCATTTAGGTCATTTTCGTCCTCCCTAGGCTTATTCTTGTCCAATTAGAGTTTTTAACCAACCTTGTGCATCCAATAAGTTCATTTGTGTCATTGGTGGATCATTTAGGTCATTTACGTCCTCCCTAGGCTTATTCTTGTCCAATTAGGGTTTTTAATCAATGTTGTGCGTCCAATAAGTTCATTTGTGTCATTGGATGAACATTTAGGTCATTTTCGTCCTCCCTAGGCTTATTCTTGTCCAATTAGGGTTTTTAACCAATCTTGTGCATCCAATAAGTTCATTTGTGTCATTGGATGAACATTTAGGTCATTTTCGTCCTCCCTAGGCTTATTCTTGTACAATTAAGGTTTTTAACCAATCTTGTGCATCCAATAAGGTCATTTGTGTCATTGGATGAACATTTAGGTCATTTTCGTCCTCCCTAGGCTTATTCTTGTCCAATTAGGGTTTTTAACCAATCTTGTGCATCCAATAAGTTCATTTGTGTCATTGGATGAACATTTAGGTCATTTTCGTCCTCCCTAGGCTTATTCTTGTCCAATTAGGGTTTTTCACCAACCTTGTGCATCCAATAAGTTCATTTGTGTCATTGGAGGAACATTTAGGTCATTTTCGTCCTCCCTAGTCTTATTCTTGTCCAATTATGGTTTTTATGCAATCTTGTGCATCTAATAGGTATGTTTGTGTCATTGGACGAACATTTAGGTCGTTTTCGTCCTTCCTAGGCTTATTCTTGTCCAATTAGGGTTTTTAACCAATCTTGTGCATCCAATAAGTTCATTTGTGTCATTGGATGAACATTTAGGTCATTTTCGTCCTCCCTAGGCTTATTCTTGTCCAATTAGGGTTTTTAACCAATCTTGTGCATCCAATAAGTTCATTTGTGTCATTGGATGAACATTTAGGTCATTTTCGTCCTCCCTAGGTTTATTCTTGTCCAATGAGGGTTTTTAACCAATCTTGTGCATCCAATAAGTTCATTTGTGTCATTGGATGAACATTTAGGTCATTTTCGTCCTCCCTAGGCTTATTCTTGTCCAATTACAGTTTTTATGCAATCTTGTGGATCCAATAGGTGCGTTTATGTCATTGGATGAACATTTAGGTCATTTTCGTCATCCCTAGGCTTATTCTTGTCCAATTAGGGTTTTTAACCAATCTTGTGCATCCAATAAGTTCATTTGTGTCATTGGATGAACATTTAGGTCATTTTCGTCCTCCCTAGGCTTATTCTTGTCAAATTAGGGTTTTTAACCAATCTTTTGCATCCAATAGGTGTATTTGTGTCATTGGATGAACATTTAGGTCATTTTCGTCCTCCCTAGGCTTATTCTTGTCCAATTAGGGTTTTTAACCAATCTTGTGCATCCAATAAGTTCATTTGTGTCATTGGATGAACATTTAGGTCATTTTCGTCCTCCCTAGGCTAATTCTTGTCCAACTAGGGTTTTTAACCAATCTTGTGCATCCAATAGGTGTGTTTGTGTCATTGGATGAACATTTAGGTCATTTTCGTCCTCCCTAGGCTTATTCTTGTCCAATTAGGGTTTTTAACCAATCTTGTGCATCCAATAAGTTCATTTGCTTCATTGGATGAACATTTAGGTCATTTTTGTCCTCCCTAGTCTTATTCTTGTCCAATTAGGGTTTTTATGCAATCTTGTGCATCCAATATGTGTGTTTGTGTCATTGGATGAACATTTAGGTCATTTTCGTTCTCCCTATGCTTATTCTTGTCCAATTAGGGTTTTTAACCAATCTTGTGCATACAATAAGTTCATTTGTGTCATTGGATGAACATTTAGGTCATTTTCGTTCTCCCTATGCTTATTCTTTTCCAATTAGGGTTTTTAACCAATCTTGTGCATACAATAAGTTCATTTGTGTCATTGGACGAACATTTAGGTCATTTTCGTCCTTCCTAGGCTTATTCTTGTCCAATTAGGGTTTTTATGCAATCTTGTGCATCCAATAGGTGTGTTTGTGTCATTGGACGAACATTTAGGTCATTTTCGTCGTCCCTAGGCTTATTCTTGTCCAATTAGGGTTTTCAACCAATCTTGTGCATCCAATAAGTTCATTTGTGTCTTGGGATGAACATTTAGGTCATTTTCGTCCTCCATAGGCTTATTCTTGTCCAATTAGGGTTTTTAACCAATCTTGTGCATCCAATTGATGTGTTTGTCTCATTGGAGGAACATTTAGGTCATTTTCGTGCTCCCTAGGCTTATTCTTGTCCAATTAGGGTTTTCAACCAATCTTATGCATCCAATAAGTTCATTTGTGTCATTGGATGAACATTTAGGTCATTTTCGTCCTCCCTAGGCTTATTCTTGTCCAATTAGGGTTTTTAACCAATCTTGTGCATCCAATAAGTTCATTTGTGTCATTGGATGAACATTTAGGTCATTTTCGTCCTCCCTAGTCTTATTCTTGTCCAATTAGGGTTTTAAGCAATCTTGTGCATCCAATATGTGTGTTTGTGTCATTGGATGAACATTTAGGTCATTTTCGTCCCCCCTATGCTTATTCTTGTCCAATTAGGGTTTTTAACCAATCTTGTGCATCCAATAAGTTCATTTGTGTCATTGGATGATCATTTAGGTTATTTTCGTCCTCCCTAGTCTTATACTTGTCCAATTAGGGTTTTTATGCAATCTTGTGCATCCATTAGGTGTGTTTGTGTCATTGGAGGAACATTTAGGTCATTTTCGTCCTCTCTAGTCTTATTCTTGTCCAATTAGGGATTTTATGCAATCTTGTGCATCCAATAGGTGTGTTTGTGTCACTGGACGAACATTTAGGTCATTTTCGTCCTCCCCTGGCTTATTCTTGTCCAATTAGGGTTTTTAACCAATCTTGTGCATCCAATAAGTTCATTTGTGTCATTGGTTAAACATTTAGGTCATTTTCGTCCTCCCTAGGCTTATTCTTGTCCAATTTGGGTTTTTAACCATTCTTGTGCATACAATAAGTTCATTTGTGTCATTGGATGAACATTTAGGTCATTTTCGTCCTCCCTAGTCTTATTCTTGTCCAATTAGGGTTTTTAACCAATCTTGTGCATCCAATAAGTTCATTTGTGTCATTGGATGAACATTTAGGTCATTTTCGTCCTCCCTAGGCTTATTCTTGTCCAATTAGGGTTTTTAACCAATCTTGTGCATCCAATAAGTTCATTTGTGTCATTGGATGAACATTTAGGTCATTTTTGTCCACCCTAGTCTTATTCTTTTCCAAATAGGGTTTTTATGCAATCTTGTGCATCCAATAGGTGTGTTTGTGTCATTGGAGGAACATTTAGGTCATTTTCGTCCTCCCTAGTCTTATTCTTGTCCAATTAGGGATTTTATGCAATCTTGTGCATCCAATAGGTGTGTTTGTGTCATTGGACGAACATTTAGGTCATTTTCGTCCTTCCTAGGCTTATTCTTGTCCAATTAGGGTTTTTAACCAATCTTGTGCATCCAATAAGTTCATTTGTGTCATTGGATGAACATTTAGGTCATTTTCGTCCTCCCTAGGGTTATTCTTGTCCAATTAGTGTTTTTATGCAATCTTGTGCATCCAATAGGTGTGTTTGTGTCATTGGATGAACATTTAGGTCATTTTCGTCCTCCCTAGGCTTATTCTTGTCCAATTAGGGTTTTTAACCAATCTTGTGCATCCAATAAGTTCATTTGTGTCATTGGATGAACATTTAGGTCATTTTCGTCCTCCCTAGGCTTATTCTTGTCCAATTAGGGTTTTTAACCAATCTTGTGCATCCAATAAGTTCATTTGTGTCATTGGATGAACATTTAGGTCATTTTCGTCCTCCCTAGGCTTATTCTTGTCCAATTAGGCTTTTTAGCCAATCTTGTGCATCTAATAAGTTCATTTGTGTCATTGGAGGAACATTTAGGTCATTTTCGTCCTCCTTAGGCTTATTCTTGTCCAATTAGGGTTTTTAACCAATCTTGTGCATCAAATAAGTTCATTTGTGTCATTGGATGAACATTTAGGTCATTTTCGTCTTCCCTAGGCTTATTCTTGTCCAATTAGGGTTTTTAACCAATCTTGTGCATCCAATAGGTGTGTTTGTGTCATTGGAAAAACATTTAGGTCATTTTCGTCCTCCCTAGTCTTATTCTTGTCCAATTAGGGTTTTTATGTAATCTTGTGCATCCAATAGGTGTGTTTGTGTCATTGGACGAACATTTAGGTCATTTTCGTCCTCCCTAGGTTTATTCTTGTCCAATTAGGGTTTTTAACCAATCTTGTGCATCCAATAAGTTCATTTGTGTCATTGGATGAACATTTAGGTCATTTTCGTCCTCCCTAGGCTTATTCTTGTCCAATTAGGGTTTTTAACCAATCTTGTGCATCCAATAAGTTCATTTGTGTCATTGGATGAACTTTTAAGTCATTTTCGTCCTCCCTAGTCTTATTCTTGTCCAATTAGGGTTTTAAGCAATCTTGTGCATCCAATATGTGGGTTTGTGTCATTGGATGAACATTTAGGTCATTTTTCGTCCTCCCTATGCTTATTCTTGTCCAATTAGGGTTTTTAACCAATCTTGTGCATCCAATAAGTTCATTTGTGTCATTTGATGAACATTTAGGTCATTTTCGTCCTCCCTAGTCTTATTCTTGTCCAATTAGGGTTTTTATGCAATCTTGTGCATCCAATAGGTGTGTTTGTGTCATTGGACGAACATTTAAGTCATTTTCGTCCTCCCTAGGCTTATTCTTGTCCAATTAGGGTTTTTAACCAATCTTGTGCATCCAATAAGTTCATTTGTGTCATTGGATGAACATTTAGGTCATTTTCGTCCTCCCTAGGCTTATTCTTGTCCAATTAGGGTTTTTAACCAATCTTGTGCATCCAATAAGTTCATTTGTGTCATTGGATGAACATTTAGGTCATTTTCGTCCTCCCTAGGCTTATTCTTGTCCAATTAGGGTTTTTAACCAATCTTGTGCATCCAATAAGTTCATTTGTGTTATTGGATGAACATTTATGTCATTTTCGTCCTCCCTAGTCTTATTCTTGTCCAATTAGGGTTTTTATGCAATCTTGTGCATCCAATAGGTGTGTTTGTGTCATTAGAGGAACATTTAGGTCATTTTTGTCCTCCCTAGTCTTATTCTTGTCCAATTAGGGTTTTTATGCAATCTTGTGCATCCAATAGGTGTGTTTGTGTCATTGGACAAACATTTAGGTCATATTCGTCCTCCCTAGGCTTGTTCTTGTCCAATTAGGGTTTTTAACCAATCTTGTGCATCCAATAAGTTCATTTGTGTCATTGGTTGAACATTTGGGTCATTTTCGTCCTCCCTAGTCTTATTCTTGTCCAATTAGGGTTTTTATGCAATCTTGTGCATCCAATAGGTGTGTTTGTGTCATTGGACGAACATTTAGGTCATTTTCGTCCTCCCTAGGCTTATTATTGTCCGATTAGGGTTTTTAACCAATCTTGTGCATCCAATAAGTTCATTTGTGTCATTGGATGAACATTTAGGTCATTTTCGTCCTCCCTAGGCTTATTCTTGTCCAATTAGGGTTTTTAACCAATCTTGTGCATCCAATAAGTTCATTTGTGTCATTGGATGAACATTTAGGTCATTTTCGTCCTCCCTAGGCTTATTTTTGTCCAATTAGGGTTTTTATGCAAACTGTGCATCCAATAGGTGTGTTTGTGTCATTGGACGAACATTTAGGTCATTTTCGTCCTCCCTAGGCTTATTCTTGTCCAATTAGGGTTTTTATGCAATCTTGTGCATCCAATAGGTGTGTTTGTGTCATTGGACGAACATTTAGGTGATTTTCGTCCTCCCTAGGCTTATTCTTGTCCGATTAAGGTTTTTAACAAATCTTGTGCATCCAATAAGTTCATTTGTGTCATTGGATGAACATTTAGGTCATTTTCGTCCTCCCTAGGCTTATTCTTGTCCAATTAGGGTTTTTAACCAATCTTGTGCATCCAATAAGTTCATTTGTGTCATTGGATGAACATTTAGGTCATTTTCCTCCTCCCTAGTCTTATTCTTGTCCAATTAGGGTTTTTAACCAATCTTGTGCATCCAATAAGTTCATTTGTGTCATTGGATGAACATTTAGGTCATTTTCGTCCTCCCTAGTCTTATTCTTGTCCAATTAGGGTTTTAAGCAATCTTGTGCTTCCAATAAGTTCATTTGTGTCATTGGATGAATATTTAGGTCATTTTCATCCTCCCTAGGCATATTCTTGTCCAATTAGGGTTTCTAACCAATCTTGTGCATCCAACAGGTGTGTTTGTGTCATTGGATGAACATTTAGGTCATTTTCGTCCTCCCTAGTCTTTTTCTTGTCCAATTAGGGTTTTAAGCAATCTTGTGCATCCAATAAGTTTATTTGTGTCATTGGATGAATAGTTAGGTCATTTTCGTCCTCCCTAGGCTTATTCTTGTCCAATTAGGGTTTCTAAACAATCTTGTGCATCCAATAGGTGTGTTTGTGTCATTGGATGATTATTTAGGTCATTTTCGTCCTCCCTAGGCTTATTCTTGTCCAATTAGGGTTTTTAACCAATCTTGTGCATCCAATAAGTTCATTTGTGTCATTGGATGAACATTTAGGTCATTTTCGTCCTCCCTAGGCTTATTCTTGTCCAATTAGGGTTTTTAACCAATCTTGTGCATCCAATAAGTTCATTTGTGTCATTGGATGAACATTTTGGTCATTTTCGTCCTCCCTATGCTTATTCTTGTCCAATTAGGGTTTTAAGCAATCTTGTGCATCCAATATGTGTGTTTGTGTCATTGGATGAACATTTAGGTCATTTTCGTCCTCCCTAGTCTTATTCTTGTCCAATTAGGGTTTTTAACCAATCTTGTGCATCCAATAAGTTCATTTGTGTCATTGGATGATCATTTAGGTCATTTTCGTCCTCCCTAGTCTTATTCTTGTCCAATTAGGGTTTTTATGCAATCTTGTGCATCCATTAGGTGTGTTTGTGTCATTGGAGGAACATTTAGGTCATTTTCGTCCTCCCTAGTCTTATTCTTGTCCAATTAGGGATTTTATGCAATCTTGTGCATCCAATAGGTGTGTTTGTGTCACTGGACGAACATTTAGGTCATTTTCGTCCTCCCTAGGCTTATTCTTGTCCAATTAGGGTTTTTATGCAATCTTGTGCATCCAATATGTGTGTTTGTGTCATTGGATGAACATTCAGGTCATTTTCGTCCTCCATATGCTTATTCTTGTCCAATTAGGGTTTTTAACAAATCTTGTGGATCCAATAAGTTCATTTGTGTCATTGGATGAACATTTAGGTCATTTTCGTCCTCCCTAGTCTTATTCTTGTCTAATTAGGGTTTTTATGCAATCTTGTGCATCCAATAGGTGTGTTTGTGTCATTGGAGGAACATTTAGGTCATTTTCGTCCTCCCTAGTCTTATTCTTGTCCAATTAGGGATTTTATGCAATCTTGTGCATCCAATAGGTGTGTTTGTGTCACTGTTTGAACATTTAGGTCATTTTCGTCCTCCCTAGGCTTATTCTTGTCCAATTAGGGTTTTTAACCAATCTTGTGCATCCAATAAGTTCATTTGTGTAATAGGAGGAACATTTAGGTCATTTTCGTCCTCCCTAGGCTTATTCTTGTCCAATTAGGGTTTTTAACCAATCTTGTGCATCCAATAAGTTCATTTGTGTCATTGGATGAACATTTAGGTCATTTTCGTCCTCCCTAGGCTTATTCTTGTCCAATTAGGGTTTTTAACCAATCTTGTGCATCCAATAAGTTCATTTGTGTCATTGGATGAACATTTAGGTCATTTTCGTCCTCCCTAGGCTTATTCTTGTTTAATTAGGGTTTTTAACTAACCTTGTGCATCCAATAAGTTCATTTGTGTCATTGGTTGAACATTTAGGTCATTTTCGTCCTCCCTAGGCTTATTCTTGTCCAATTAGGGTTTTTAACCAACCTTGTGCATCCAATAAGTTCATTTGTGTCATTGGTGGATCATTTAGGTCATTTACGTCCTCCCTAGGCTTATTCTTGTCCAATTAGGGTTTTTAACCAATCTTGTGCATCCAATAAGTATATTTGTGTCATTGGATGAACATTTAGGTCATTTTCGTCCTCCCTAGGCTTATTCTTGTCCAATTAGGGTTTTTAACCAATCTTGTGCATCCAATAAGTTCATTTGTGTCATTGGATGAACATTTAGGTCATTTTCGTCCTCCCTAGGCTTATTCTTGTCCAATTAGGGTTTTTAACCAATCTTGTGCATCCAATAAGTTCATTTGTGTCATTGGATGAACATTTAGGTCATTTTCGTCCTCCCTAGTCTTATTCTAGTCGAATTAGGGTTTTTATGCAATCTTGTGCATCCAATAGGTGTGTTTGTGTCATTGGAGGAACATTTAGGTCATTTTCGTCCTCCCTAGTCTTATTCTTGTCCAATTAGGGTTTTTATGCAATCTTGTGCATCCAATAGGTATGTTTGTGTCATTGGACGAACATTTAGGTCATTTTCGTCCTCCCTAGGCTTAGTCTTGTCCAATTAGGGTTTTTAACCAATCTTGTGCATCCAATAAGTTCATTTGTGTCATTGGATGAACATTTAGGTCATTTTCGTCCTCCCTATGCTTATTCTTGTCCAATTAGGGTTTTAAGCAATCTTGTGCATCCAATAAGTGTGTTTGTGTCATTGGATGAACATTTAGGTCATTTTCGTCCTCCCTAGTCTTATTCTTGTCCAATTAGGGTTTTTAACCAATCTTGTGCATCCAATAAGTTCATTTGTTTCATTGGATGATCATTTAGGTCATTTTCGTCCTCCCTAGTCTTATTCTTGTCCAATTAAGGTTTTTATGCAATCTTGTGCATCCATTAGGTGTGTTCGTGTCATTGGAGTAACATTTAGGTCATTTTCGTCCTCCCTAGTCTTATTCTTGTCCAATTAGGGTTTTTAATCAATCTTGTGCATCCAATAAGTTCATTTGTGTTATTGGTTGAACATTTAGGTCATTTTCGTCCTCCCTAGGCTTATTCTTGTCCAATTAGGGTTTTTAACCAATCTTGTGCATCCAATAAGTTCATTTGTGTCATTGGATGATCATTTAGGTCATTTTCGTCCTCCCTAGTCTTATTCTTGTTCAATTAGGGTTTTTATGCAATCTTGTGCATCCATTAGGTGTTTTTGTGTCATTGGAGGAACATTTAGGTTATTTTCGTCCTCCCTAGTCTTATTCTTGTCCAATTAGGGATTTTATGCAATCTTGTGCATCCAATAGGTGTCTTTGTGTCACTGGACGAACATTTAGGTCATTTTCGTCCTCCCCAGGCTTATTCATGTCCAATTAGGGTTTTTAACCAATCATGTGCATCCAATAAGTTCATTTGTGTCATTGGTTAAACATTTAGGTCATTTTCGTCCTCCCTAGGCTTATTCTTCTCCAATTAGGGTTTTTAACCAATCTTGTGCATCCAATAAGTTCATTTGTGCCATTGCATGAACATTTAGGTCATTTTTGTCCTCCCTAGGCTTATTCATGTCCAATTAGGGTTTTTAACCAATCTTGTGCATACAATAAGTTCATTTGTGTCATTGGATGAACATTTAGGTCATTTTCGTCCTCCCTAGTCTTATTCTTGTCCAATTAGGGTTTTTAACCAATCTTGTGCATCCAATAAGTTCATTTGTGTCATTGGATGAACATTTAGGCCATTTTCGTCATCCCTAGTCTTATTTTTGTCCAATTTGGGTTTTAAGCAATCTTGTGCATCCAATATGTGTGTTTGTGTCATTGGATGAACATTTAGGTCATTTTCGTCCTCCCTAGGCTTATTCTTGTCCAATTAGGGTTTTTAACCAATCTTGTGCATCCAATAAGTTCATTTGTGTCATTGGATGAACATTTAGGTCATTTTCGTCCTCCCTAGGCTTATTCTTGTCCAATTAGGGTTTTTAACCAACCTTGTGCATCCAATAAGTTCATTTGTGTCATTGGTTGAACATTTAGGTCATTTTCGTCCTCCCTAGGCTTATTCTTGTCCAATTAGGGTTTTTTACCAACCTTGTGCATCCAATAAGTTCATTTGTGTCATTGGTGGAACATTTAGGTCATTTACGTCCTCCCTAGTCTTATTCTTGTCCAATTAGGGTTTTTATGCAATCTTGTGCATCCAATAGGTGTGTTTGTGTCATTGGACGAACATTTAGGTCATTTTCGTCCTCCCTAGGCTTATTCTTGTCCAATTAGGGTTTTTATGCAATCTTGAGCATCCAATAGGTGTGTTTGTGTCATTGGATGAACATTTAGGTCATTTTCGTCCTCCCTAGGCTTATTCTTGTCCAATTAGGGTTTTTAACCAATCTTGTGCATCCAATAAGTTCATTTGTGTCATTGGATGAACATTTAGGTCATTTTCGTCCTCCCTAGGCTTATTCTTGTCCAATTAGGGTTTTTAACCAATCTTGTGCATCCAATAAGTTCATTTGTGTCATTGGATGAACATTTAGGTCATTTTCGTCCTCCCTAGGCTTATTCTTGTCCAATTAGGGTTTTTAACCAATCTTGTGCATCCAATAAGTTCATTTGTGTTATTGGATGAACATTTATGTCATTTTCGTCCTCCCTAGTCTTATTCTTGTCCAATTAGGGTTTTTATGCAATCTTGTGCATCCAATAGGTGTGTTTGTGTCATTAGAGGAACATTTAGGTCATTTTTGTCCTCCCTAGTCTTATTCTTGTCCAATTAGGGTTTTTATGCAATCTTGTGCATCCAATAGGTGTGTTTGTGTCATTGGACAAACATTTAGGTCATATTCGTCCTCCCTAGGCTTGTTCTTGTCCAATTAGGGTTTTTAACCAATCTTGTGCATCCAATAAGTTCATTTGTGTCATTGGTTGAACATTTGGGTCATTTTCGTCCTCCCTAGTCTTATTCTTGTCCAATTAGGGTTTTTATGCAATCTTGTGCATCCAATAGGTGTGTTTGTGTCATTGGTTGAACATTTAGGTCATTTTCGTCCTCCCTAGGCTTATTCTTGTCCAATTAGGGTTTTTAACCAATCTTGTGCATCCAATAAGTTCATTTGTGTCATTGGATGAACATTTAGGTCATTTTCGTCCTCCCTAGGCTTATTCTAGTCCAATTAGGGTTTTTAGCCAATCTTGTGCATCCAATAAGTTCATTTGTGTCATTGGAGGAACATTTAGGTCATTTTTGTCCTCCCTAGTCTTATTCTTGTCCAATTAGGGTTTTTATGCAATCTTGTGCATCCAATAGGTGTGTTTGTGTCATTGGACGAACATTTAGGTCATTTTCGTCTTCCCTAGGCTTATTCTTGTCCAATTAGGGTTTTTAACCAATCTTGTGCATCCAATAGGCGTGTTTGTGTCATTGGAGGAATATTTAGGTCATTTTCGTCCTCCCTACTCTTATTCTTGTCCAATTAGGGATTTTATTCAATCTTGTGCATCCAATAGGTGTGTTTGTGTCATTGGATGAACATTTAGGTCATTTTCGTCCTCTCTAGGCTTATTCTTGTGCAATTAGGGTTTTTAACCAACCATGTGCATCCAATAAGTTCATTTGTGTCATTGGTTGAACATTTAGGTCATTTTCGTCCTCTCTAGGCTTATTCTTGTCCAATTAGGGTTTTTAACCAACCTTGTGCATCTAATAAGTTCATTTGTGTCATTGGAGGAACATTTAGGTCATTTTCGTCCTCCCTTGGCTTATTCTTGTCCAATTAGGGTTTTTAACCAATCTTGTGCATCCAATAAGTTCATTTGTGTCATTGGAGGAACATTTAGGTCATTTTCGTCCTCCCTAGTCTTATTCTTGTCCAATTATGGTTTTTATGCAATCTTGCGCATCCAATAGGTGTGTTTGTCTCATTGGACGGACATTTAGGTCATTTTCGTCCTCCCTAGGCTTATTCTTGTCCAATTAGGGTTTTTAACCAATCTTGTGCATCCAATAAGTTCATTTGTGTCATTGGATGAACATTTAGGTCATTTTCGTCCTCCCTAGGCTTATTCTTGTCCAATTAGGGTTTTTAACCAATCTTGTGCATCCAATAAGTTCATTTGTGTCATTGGATGAACATTTAGGTCATTTTCGTCCTCCCTAGGCTTATTCTTGTCCAATTAAGGTTTTCAACCAATCTTGTGCATCCAATAAGTTCATTTGTGTCATTGGATGAACATTAAGGTCATTTTCGTCCTCGCTAGGCTTATTCTTGTCCAATTAGGGTTTTTAAACAATCTTGTGCATCCAATAAGTTCATTTGTGTCATTGGATGAACATTTAGGTCATTTTCGTCCTCCCTAGGCTTATTCTTGTCCAATTAGGGTTTTTAACCAATCTTGTGCATCCAATAAGTTCATTTGTGTCATTGGATGAACATTTAGGTCATTTTCGTCCTCCCTAGGCTTATTCTTGTCCAATTAGGGTTTTTAACCAATCTTGTGCATCCAATAAGTTCATTTGTGTCATTGGATGAACATTTAGGTCATTTTCGTCCTCCCTATGCTTATTCTTGTCCAATTAGGGTTTTTAACCAACCTTGTGCATCCAATTAGTTCATTTGTGTCATTAGAGGAACATTTAGGTTATTTTCGTCCTCCCTAGTCTTATTCTTGTCCAATTAGGGTTTTTATGCAATCTTGTGCATCCAATAGGTGTGTTTGTGTCATTGGAGGAACATTTAGGTCATTTTCGTCCTCCCTAGGCTTATTCTTGTCTAATTAGGGTTTTTGACCAATCTTGTGCATCCAATAAGTTCATTTGTGTCATTGGATGAACATTTAGGTCATTTTCGTCCTCCCTAGGCTTATTCTTGTCCAATTAGGGTTTTTAACCAATCTTGTGCATCCAATAAGTTCATTTGTGTCATTGGATGAACATTTAGGTCATTTTCGTCCTCCATATGCTTATTCTTGTCCAATTAGGGGTTTTATGCAATCTTGTGCATCCAATAGGTGTGTTTGTGTCATTGGAGGAACATTTAGGTCATTTTCGTCCTCCCTAGTCTTATTCTTGTCCAATTAGGGTTTTTATGCAATCTTGTGCATCCAATAGGTGTGTTTGTGTCATTGGAGGAACATTTAGGTCATTTTCGTCCTCCCTAGGCTTATTCTTGTCTAATTAGGGTTTTCAACCAATCTTGTGCATCCAATAAGTTCATTTGTGTCATTGGATGAACATTTAGGTCATTTTCGTCCTCCCTAGGCTTATTCTTGTCCAATTAGGGTTTTTAACCAATCTTGTGCATCCAATAAGTTGATTTGTGTCGTTGGATGAACATTTAGGTCATTTTCGTCCTCCCTAGGCTTATTCTTGTCCAATTAGGGTTTTTAACCAATCTTGTGCATCCAATAAGTTCATTTGTGTCATTGGATGAACATTTAGGTCATTTTCGTCCTCCCTAGGCTTATTCTTGTCCAGTTAGGGTTTTTAACCAACCTTGTGCATCCAATAAGTTCATTTGTGTCATTGGAGGAACATTTAGGTCATTTTTCGTCCTCCCTAGTCTTATTCTTGTCCAATTCGGGTTTTTATGCAATCTTGTACATCCATTAGGTGTGTTTGTGTCATTGGACGAACATTTAGGTCATTTTCGTCCTCCCTAGGCTTATTCTTGTCCAATTAGGGTTTTTAACCAATCTTGTGCATCCAATAAGTTCATTTGTGTCATTGGATGAACATTTAGGTCATTTTCGTCCTCCCTAGGCTTATTCTTGTCCAATTAGGGATTTTAACCAATCTTGTGCATCCAATAGGTGTGTTTGTGTCATTGGATGAACATTTAGATCATTTTCGTTCTCTATAGGCTTATTCTTGTCCAATTAGGGTTTTTAACCAATCTTGTGCATCCAATAAGTTCATTTGTGTCATTGGATGAACATTTAGGTCATTTTCGTCCTCCCTAGGCTTATTCTTGTCCAATTAGGGTTTTTAACCAATCTTGTGCATCCAATAAGTTCATTTGTGTCATTGGATGAACATTTAGGTCATTTTCGTCCTCCGTAGGCTTATTCTTGTACAATTAGGGTTTTTAACCAATCTTGTGCATCCGATAGGTGTGTTTGTGTTATTGGATGAACATTTAGGTCATTTTCGTCCTCCCTAGGCTTATTCTTGTCCAATTAGGGTTTCTAACCAATCTTGTGTATCCAATAGATGTATTTGTGTCATTGGATGAACATTTAGGTCATTTTCGTCCTCCCTAGGCTTATTCTTGTCCAATTAGGGTTTTTAAGCAATCTTGTGCATCCAATAAGTTCATTTGTGTCATTGGATGAACATTTAGGTCATTTTCGTCCTCCCTAGGCTTATTCATTTCCAGTTAGGGTTTTTAAGCAATCTTGTGCATCCAATAAGTTCATTTGTGTCATTTGATCAACATTTAGGTCATTTTCGTCCTCCCTAGGCTTATTCTTGTCCAATTAGGGTTTTTAACCAATCTTGTGCATCCAATAAGTTCATTTGTGTCATTGGATGAACATTTAGGTCATTTTCGTCCTCCCTAGGCTTATTTTTGTCCAATTATGGTTTTTAACCAATCTTGTGCATCCAATAAGTTCATTTGTGTCATTGGATGAACATTTAGGTCATTTTCGTCCTCCCTAGGCTTATTCTTGTCCAATTAGGGTTTTTAACCAATCTTGTGCATCCAATAAGTTCATTTGTGTCATTGGATGAACATTTAGGTCATTTTCGTCCTCCCTAGGCTTATTCTTGTCCAATTAGGGTTTTTAACCAATCTTGTGCATCCAATAAGTTCATTTGTGTCATTGGATGAACATTTAGGTCATTTTCGTCCTCCCTAGGCTTATTCTTGTACAATTAGGGTTTTTAACCAATCTTGTGCATCCAATAAGTTCATTTGTGTCATCGGATGAACATTTAGGTCATTTTCGTCCTCCCTAGGCTTATTCTTGTCCAATTAGGGGTTTTAGCCAATCTTGTGCAACCAATTAGTTCATATGTCTCATTGGATGAACATTTAGGTCATTTTCGTCCTCCCTAGGCTTATTCTTGTCCAATTAGGGGTTTTAGACAATCTTGTGCAACCAATAAGTTCATTTGTGTCATTGGAGGAACATTTATGACACTTTCGTCCTCCCTAGGCTTATTCTTGTCCAATTAGGATTTTTAACCAATCTTGTGCATCCAATAGGTGTTTGTGTCATTGGAGGAACATTTAAGTCATTTTCGTCCTCCCTAGTCTTATTCTTGTCCAATTAGCGTTTTTATGCAATCTTTTGCATCCAATAGGTGTGTTTGTGTCATTGGACGAACATTTAGGACATTTTCGTCGTCCCTAGGCTTATTCTTGTCCAATTAGGGTTTTTAACCAATCTTGTGCATCCAATAAGTTCATTTGTGTCATTGGATGAACATTTAGGTCATTTTCGTCCTCCCTAGGCTTATTCTTGTCCAATTAGGGTTTTTAACCAATCTTGTGCATCCAATAAGTTCATTTGTGTCATTGGATGAACATTTAGGTCATTTTCGTCCTCCCTAGGCTTATTCTTGTCCAATTAGGGTTTTTAACCAATCTTGTGCATCCAATAAGTTCATTTGTGTCATTGGATGAACATTTAGGTCATTTTCGTCCTCCATAGTCTTATTCTTGTCCAATTAGAGTTTTTATGCAATCTTGTGCATCCAATAGGTGTGTTTGTGTCATTGGACGAACATTTAGGTCATTTTCGTCCTCCCTAGGCTTATTCTTGTCCAATTAGGGTTTTAAGCAATCTTGTGCGTCCAATATGTGTGTTTGTGTAATTGGATGAACATTTAGGTAATTTTCGTCCTCCCTATGCTTATTCTTGTCCAATTAGGGTTTTTTAACCAATCTTGTGTATACAATAAGTTCATTTGTGTCATTGGATGAACATTTAGGTCATTTTCGTCCTCCCTAGTCTTATTCTTGTCCAATTAGGGTTTTTATGCAATCTTGTGTATCCAATAGGTGTGTTTGTGTCATTGGAGGAACATTTAGGTCATTTTCGTCCTCCCTAGTCTTATTCTTGTCCAATTAGGGATTTTATGCAATCTTGTGCATCCAATAGGTGTGTTTGTGTCATTGGACGAACATTTAGGTCATTTTCGTCCTCCCTAACCTTATTCTTGTCCAATTAGGGTTTTTAACCAATCTTGTGCATCCAATAAGTTCATTTGTGTCATTGGATGAACATTTTGGTCATTTTTGTCCTCCCTAGGCTTATTCTTGTGCAATTAGGGTTTTTAACCAATCTTGTGCATCCAATAAGTTCATTTGTGTCATTGGATGAACATTTAGGTCATTTTCGTCCTCCCTAGGCTTATTCTTGTCCAATTAGGGTTTTTAACCAATCTTGTGCATCCAATAAGTTCATTTGTGTCATTGGATGAACATTTAGGTCATTTTCGTCCTCCCTAGTCTTATTCTTGTCCAATTAGGGTTTTTATGCAATCTTGTGCATCCAATAGGTGTGTTTGTGTCATTGGAGGAACATTTAGGTCATTTTCGTCCTCCCTAGTCTTATTCTTGTCCAATTAGGGATTTTATGCAATCTTGTGCATTCAATAGGTGTGTTTGTGTCATTGGACGAACATTTAGGTCATTTTCGTCCTCCCTAGGCTTATTCTTGTCCAATTAGGGTTTTTAACCAATCTTGTGCTTCCAATAAGTTCATTTGTGTCATTGGATGAACATTTAGGTCATTTTCGTCCTCCCTAGTCTTATTCTTGTCCAATTAGGGTTTTAAGCAATCTTGTGCGTCCAATATGTGTGTTTGTGTCATTGGATGAACATTTAGGTCATTTTCGTCCTCCCTAGTCTTATTCTTGTCCAATTAGGGTTTTTATGCAATCTTGTGCATCCAAGAGGTGTGTTTGTGTCATTGGACGAACCTTTAGGTCATTTTCGTCTTCCCTAGGCTTATTCTTGTCCAATTAGGGTTTTTAACCAATCTTGTGCATCCAATAAGTTCATTTGTGTCATTGGATGAACATTTAGGTCATTTTCGTCCTCCCTAGGCTTATTCTTGTCCAATTAGGGTTTTTAACCAATCTTGTGCATCCAATAAGTTCATTTGTGTCATTGGATGAACATTTAGGTCATTTTCGTCCTCCCTAGGCTTATTCTTGTCCAATTAGGGTTTTTAACCAATCTTGTGCATCCAATAAGTTCATTTGTGTCATTGGATGAACATTTAGGTCATTATCGTCCTCTTAAGTCTTATTCTTGTCCAATTAGGGTTTTTATGCAATCTTGTGCATCCAATAGGTGTGTTTGTGTCATTGGAGGAACATTTAGGTCATTTTTGTCCTCCCTAGTCTTATTCTTGTCCAATTAGGGTTTTTATGCAATCTTGTGCATCCAATAGGTGTGTTTGTGTCATTGGACGAACATTTAGGTCATTTTCGTCCTCCTTAGGCTTATTCTTGTCCAATTAGGGTTTTTATGCAATCTTGTGCATCCAATAGGTGTGTTTGTGTCATTGGACGAACATTTAGGTCATTTTCGTCCTCCCTAGTCTTATTCTTGTCCAATAAGGGTTTTATGCAATCTAGTGCATCCAATAGGTGTGTTTGTGTCATTGGACAAACATTTAGGTCATTTTCGTCCTCCCTAGGCTTATTCTTGTCCAATTAGGGTTTTTAACCAATCTTGTGCATCCAATAAGTTCATTTGTGTCATTGGATGAACATTTAGGTCATTTTCGTCCTCCCTAGGCTTATTCTTGTCCAATTAGGGTTTTTAACCAATCTTGTGCATCCAATAAGTTCATTTGTGTCATTGGATGAACATTTAGGTCATTTTCGTCCTCCCTAGGCTTATTCTTGTCCAATTAGGGTTTTTAACCAACCTTGTGCATCCAATAAGTTCATTTGTGTCATTGGAGGAACATTTAGGTCATTTTCGTCCTCCCTAGTCTTATTCTTGTCCAATTAGGGTTTTTATGCAATCTTGTGCATCCAATAGGTATGTTTGTGTAATTGGACGAACATTTAGGTCATTTTCGTCCTCCCTAGGCTTATTCTTGTCCAATTAGAGTTTTTAACCAATCTGGTGCATCCAATAAGTTCATTTGTGTCATTGGATGAACATTTAGGTCATTTTCGTCCTCCCTATGGTTATTCTTGTCCAATTAGGGTTTTAAGCAATCTTGTGCATCCAATACGTGTGTTTGTGTCATTGGATGAACATTTAGGTCATTTTCGTCCTCCCTAGTCTTATTCTTGTCCAATTAGGGTTTTTAACCAATCTTGTGCATCCAATAAGTTCATTTGTGTCATTGGATGATCATTTAGGTCATTTTCGTCCTCCCTAGTCTTATTCTTGTCCAATTAGGGTTTTTATGCAATCTTGTGCATCCATTAGGTGTGTTTGTGTCATTGGAGGAACATTTAGGTCATTTTCGTCCTCCCTAGTCTTATTCTTGTCCAATTAGGGATTTTATGCAATCTTGTGCATCTAATAGGTGTGTTTGTGTCATTGGACGAACATTTAGGTCATTTTCATCCTCCCTAGGCTTATTCTTGTCCAATTAGGGTTTTTAACCAATCTTGCGCATCCAATAAGTTCATTTGTGTCATTGGATGAACATTTAGGTCATTTTCGTCCTCCCTAGGCTTATTCTTGTCCAATTAGGGTTTTCAATCAATCTTGTGCATCCAATAAGTTCATTTGTGTCATGGGATGATCATTTAGGTCATTTTCGTCCTCCCTAGACTTATTCTTTTCCAATTAGGGTTTTCAACCAATCTTGTGCATCCAATAAGTTCATTTGTGTCATGGGATGAACATTTAGGTCATTTTCGTCCTCCCTAGGCTTATTCTTGTCCAATTAGGGTTTTTAACCAACCTTGTGAATCCAATAAGTTCATTTGTGTCATTGGAGGAACATTTAGGTCATTTTTGTCATCCCTAGTCTTATTCTTGTCCAATTAGGGTTTTTATGCAATCTTGTGCATCCAATAGGTGTGTTTGTGTCATTGGACGAACATTTAGGTCATTTTCGTCCTCCCTAGGCTTATTCTTGTCCAATTAGGGTTTTTAACCAATCTTGTGCATCCAATAAGTTCATTTGTATCATTGGATGAACATTTAGGTCATTTTCGTCCTCCCTAGTCTTATTCTTGTCCAATTAGTGTTTTAAATATTCTTGTGCATCCAATATGTGTGTTTGTGTCGTTGGACGAACATTTAGGTCATTTTCGTCCTCCCTAGGCTTATTCTTGTCCAATTAGGGTTTTTAACCAACCTTGTGCATCCAATAAGTTCATTTGTGTCATTGGTTGAACATTTAGGTCATTCTCGTCTTCCCTTGGCTTATTCTTGTCCAATTAGGGTTTTTAATCAATCTTGTGCATCCAATAAGTTCATTTGTGTCATTGGTTGAACATTTAGGTCATTTTCGTCCTCCCTAGGCTTATTCTTGTCCAATTAGGGTTTTTAACCAATCTTGTGCATCCAATAAGTTCATTTGTGTCATTGGATGATCATTTAGGTCATTTTCGTCCTCCCTAGTCTTATTCTTGTTCAATTAGGGTTTTTATGCAATCTTGTGCATCCATTAGGTGTTTTTGTGTCATTGGAGGAACATTTAGGTTATTTTCCTCCTCCCTAGTCTTATTCTTGTCCAATTAGGGATTTTATGCAATCTTGTGCATCCAATAGGTGTCTTTGTGTCACTGGACGAACATTTAGGTCATTTTCGTCCTCCCCAGGCTTATTCATGTCCAATTAGGGTTTTTAACCAATCTTGTGCATCCTATAAGTTCATTTGTGTCATTGGTTAAACATTTAGGTCATTTTCGTCCTCCCTAGGCTTATTCTTGTCCAATTAGGGTTTTTAACCAATCTTGTGCATCCAATAAGTTCATTTGTGCCATTGCATGAACATTTAGGTCATTTTTGTCCTCCCTAGGCTTATTCTTGTCCAATTAGGGTTTTTAACCAATCTTGTGCATACAATAAGTTCATTTGTGTCATTGGATGAACATTTAGGTCATTTTCGTCCTCCCTAGGCTTATTCTTGTCCAATTAGGGTTTTCAACCAATCTTGTGCATCCAATAAGTTCATTTGTGTCATGGGATGATCATTTAGGTCATTTTCGTCCTCCCTAGGCTTATTCTTTTCCAATTAGGGTTTTCAACCAATCTTGTGCATCCAATAAGTTCATTTGTGTCATGGGATGAACATTTAGGTCATTTTCGTCCTCCCTAGGCTTATTCTTGTCCAATTAGGGTTTTTAACCAATCATGTGCATCTAAAAAGTTCATTTGTGTCATTGGACGAACATTTAGGTCATTTTCGTCCTCCCTAGGCTTATTCTTGTCCAATTAGGGTTTTTAACCAACCTTGTGCATCCAATAAGTTCATTTGTGTCATTGGTTGAACATTTAGGTCATTTTCGTCCTCCCTAGGCTTATTCTTGTCCAATTAGGGTTTTTAATCAATCTTGTGCATCCAATAAGTTCATTTGTGTCATTGGTTGAACATTTAGGTCATTTTCGTCCTCCCTAGGCTTATTCTTGTCCAATTAGGGTTTTTAACCAATCTTGTGCATCCAATAAGTTCATTTGTGTCATTGGATGATCATTTAGTTCATTTTCGTCCTCCCTAGTCTTATTCTTGTTCAATTAGGGTTTTTATGCAATCTTGTGCATCCATTAGGTGTTTTTGTGTCATTGGAGGAACATTTAGGTTATTTTCGTCCTCCCTAGTCTTATTCTTGTCCAATTATGGATTTTATGCAATCTTGTGCATCCAATAGGTGTCTTTGTGTCACTGGACGAACATTTAGGTCATTTTCGTCCTCCCCAGGCTTATTCATGTCCAATTAGGGTTTTTAACCAATCTTGTGCATCCAATAAGTTCATTTGTGTCATTGGTTAAACATTTAGGTCATTTTCGTCCTCCCTAGGCTTATTCTTGTCCAATTAGGGTTTTTAACCAATCTTGTGCATCCAATAAGTTCATTTGTGCCATTGCATGAACATTTAGGTCATTTTCGTCCTCCCCAGGCTTATTCTTGTCCAATTAGGGTTTTTAACCAATCTTGTGCATCCAATAAGTTCATTTGTGTCATTGGTTAAACATTTAGGTCATTTTCGTCCTCCCTAGGCTTATTCTTGTCCAATTAGGGTTTTTAACCAATCTTGTGCATCCAATAAGTTCATTTGTGTCATTAGACGAACATTTAGGTCATTTTCGTCCTCCCTAGGCTTATTCTTGTCCAATTAGGGTTTTTAGCCAATCTTGTGCATTCAATAAGTTCATTTGTGTCATTGGATGAACATTTAGGTCATTTTCGTCCTCCCTAGTCTTATTCTTGTCCAATTAGGGTTTTTATGCAATCTTGTGCATCCAATAGGTGTGTTTGTGTCATTGGACGAACATTTCGGTCATTTTCGTCCTCCCTAGGCTTATTCTTGTCCAATTAGGGTTTTTAACCAATCTTGTGCATCCAATAAGTTTATTTGTGTCATTGGATGAACATTTAGGTCATTTTCGTCCTCCCTAGTCTTATTCTTGTCCAATTAGGGTTTTTAACCAATCTTGTGCATCCAATAAGTTCATTTGTGTCATTGGATGAACATTTAGGTCATTTTCGTCCTCCCTAGGCTTATTCTTGTGCAATTAGGGTTTTTAACCAATCTTGTGCATCCAATAGGTGTGTTTGTGTCATTGGATGAACATTTAGGTCATTTTTGTCCTCCCTAGTCTTATTCTTGTCCAATTAGGGTTTTAAGCAATCTTGTGTATCCAATAAGTTCAATTGTGTCATTGGATGAATATTTAGGTCATTTTCATCCTCCCTAGGCTTATTCTTGTCCAATTAGGGTTTTTAAACAATCTTGTGAATCCAATAGGTGTGTTTGTGTCATTGGATGAACATTTAGGTCATTTTCGTCCTCCCTAGTCTTATTCTTGTCCAATTAGGGTTTTTAACCAATCTTGTGCATCCAATAAGTTCATTTGTGTCATTGGATGAACATTTAGGTCGTTTTCGTCCTCCCTAGGCTTATTCTTGTTCAATTAAGGTTTTTAACCAATCTTGTGCATCCAATAGGTGTGTTTGTGTCATTGGTTGAACATTTAGGTCATTTTCGTCCTCCCTAGGCTTATTCTTGTCCAATTATGGTTTTAAGCAATCTTGTGCATCCAATAAGTTCATTTGGGTCATTGGATGAATATTTAGGTCATTTTCATCCTCCTTAGGCTTATTCTTGTCCAATTAGGGTTTCTAAACAATCTTGTGAATCCAATAGGTGTCTTTGTGTCATTGGATGAACATTTAGGTCATTTTCGTCCTCCCTAGTCTTATTCTTGTCCAATTAGGGTTTTTAACCAATCTTGTGCATCCAATAAGTTCATTTGTGTCATTGGATGAACATTTAGGTCATTTTCGTCCTCCCTAGGCTTATTCTTGTGCAATTAGGGTTTTTAACCAATCTTGTGCATCCAATAGTTGTGTTTGTGTCATTGGATGAACATTTAGGTCATTTTCGTCCTCTCTAGGCTTATTCTTGTCCAATTAGGGTTTTAAGCAATCTTGTGCATCCAATAAGTTCATTTGTGTCATTGGATGAATATTTAGGTCATTTTCATCCTCCCTAGGCTTATTCTAGTCCAATTAGGGTTTGTAACCAATCTTGTGAATCCAATAGGTGTGTTTGTGTCATTGGATGAACATTTAGGTCATTTTAGTCCTCCCTAGTCTTATTCTTGTCCAATTAGGGTTTTTAACCAATCTTGTGCATCCAATAAGTTCATTTGTGTCATTGGATGAACATTTAGGTCATTTTCGTCCTCCCTAGGCTTATTCTTGTCCAATTAGGGTTTTTAACCAAACTTGTGCTTCCAATAGGTGTGTTTGTGTCATCGGATGAACATTTAGGTGATTTTCGTCCTCCCTAGTCTTATTCTTGTCTAATTAGGGGTTTAAGCAATCTTGTGCATCCAATAAGTTCATTTGTGTCATTGGATGAATATTTAGGTCATTTTCATCCTCCCTAGGCTTATTCTTGTCCAATTAGGGTTTCTAAACAATCTTGTGAATCCAATAGGTGTGTTTGTGTCATTGGATGAACATTTAGGTCATTTTAGTCCTCCCTAGTCTTATTCTTGTCCAATTAGGGTTTTTAACCAATCTTGTGCATCCAATAAGTTCATTTGTGTCATTGGATGAACATTTAGGTCATTTTCGTCCTCCCTAGGCTTATTCTTGTCCAATTAGGGTTTTTAACCAATCTTGTGCATCCAATAGGTGTGTTTGTGTCATTGGATGTACATTTAGGTCATTTTCATCCTCCCTAGGCTTATTCTTGTCCAATTAGGGTTTTTAACCAATCTTTTGCATCCAATAAGTTCATTTGTGTCATTGGATGAATAGTTAGGTCATTTTCGTCCTCCCTAGGCTTATTCTTGTCCAATTAGGGTTTCTAACCATTCTTGTGCATCCAATAGGTGTGTTTGTGTCATTGGATGAACATTTAGGTCATTTTCGTCCTCCCTAGGCTTATTCTTGTCCAATTAGGGTTTCTAACCAATCTTGTGCATCCAATAGGTGTATTTGTGTCATTGGATGAACATTTAGGTCATTTTCATCCTCCCTTGGCTTATTCTTGTCCAATTAGGGTTTTTAACCAATCTTGTGCATCCAATAAGTTCATTTGTGTCATTGGATGAACATTTAGGTCATTTTCGTCCTCCCTAGGCTTATTCTTGTCCAATTAGGGTTTTTAACCAACCTTGTGCATCCAATAAGTTCATTTGTGTCATTGGAGGAACATTTAGGTCATTTTCGTCCTCCCTAGTCTTATTCTTGTCCAATTAGGGTTTTTATGCAATCTTGTGCATCCAATAGGTATGTTTGTGTAATTGGACGAACATTTAGGTCATTTTCGTCCTCCCTAGGCTTATTCTTGTCCAATTAGAGTTTTTAACCAATCTGGTGCATCCAATAAGTTCATTTGTGTCATTGGATGAACATTTAGGTCATTTTCGTCCTCCCTATGGTTATTCTTGTCCAATTAGGGTTTTAAGCAATCTTGTGCATCCAATACGTGTGTTTGTGTCATTGGATGAACATTTAGGTCATTTTCGTCCTCCCTAGTCTTATTCTTGTCCAATTAGGGTTTTTAACCAATCTTGTGCATCCAATAAGTTCATTTGTGTCATTGGATGAACATTTAGGTCATTTTCGTCCTCTCTATGCTTATTCTTGTCCAATTAGGGTTTTTAACCAATCTTGTGCATCCAATAGTTGTGTTTGTGTCATTGGATGAACATTTAGGTCATTTTCGTCCTCCCTAGGCTTATTCTTGTCCAATTAGGGTTTTTAACCAATATTGTGCATCCAATAAGTTCATTTGTGTCATTGGATGTTCATTTAGGTCATTTTCGTCCTCCCTAGGCTTATTCTTGTCCTAAAAGGGTTTTTAACCAGTCTTGTGCATGCAATAGGTGTGTTTGTGTCATTGGATTAACATTTAGGTCATTTTCGTCCTCCCAAGGCTTATTCTTGTCCAATTAGGGTTTTTAACCAATCTTGTGCATCCAATAAGTTCATTTGTGTCATTGGATGAACATTTAGGTCATTTTCGTCCTCCCTAGGATTATTCTTGTCCAATTAGGGTTTTTAACCAATCTTGTGCATGCAATAGGTGTGTTTGTGTCATTGGATGAACATTTAGGTCATTTTCGTCCTCCCTAGGCTTATTCTTGTCCAATTAGGGTTTTTAACCAATCTTGTGCATCCAATAAGTTCATTTGTGTCATTGGATGAACATTTAGGTCATTTTCGTCCTCCCTAGGCTTATTCTTGTCCAATTAGGGTTTTTAACCAACCTTGTGCATCCAATAAGTTCATTTGTGTCATTGGTTGAACATTTAGGTCATTTTCGTCCTCCCTAGGCTTATTCTTGTCCAATTAGGGTTTTTTACCAACCTTGTGCATCCAATAAGTTCATTTGTGTCATTGGTGGAACATTTAGGTCATTTACGTCCTCCCTAGTCTTATTCTTGTCCAATTAGGGTTTTTATGCAATCTTGTGCATCCAATAGGTGTGTTTGTGTCATTGGACGAACATTTAGGTCATTTTCGTCCTCCCTAGGCTTATTCTTGTCCAATTAGGGTTTTTATGCAATCTTGAGCATCCAATAGGTGTGTTTGTGTCATTGGATGAACATTTAGGTCATTTTCGTCCTCCCTAGGCTTATTCTTGTCCAATTAGGGTTTTTAACCAATCTTGTGCATCCAATAAGTTCATTTGTGTCATTGGATGAACATTTAGGTCATTTTCGTCCTCCCTAGGCTTATTCTTGTCCAATTAGGGTTTTTAACCAATCTTGTGCGTCCAATAAGTTCAGTTGTGTCATTGGATGAACATTTAGGTCATTTTCGTCCTCCCTAGGCTTATTCTTGTCCAATTAGGGTTTTTAACCAATCTTGTGCATCCAATAAGTTCATTTGTGTCATTGGATGAACATTTAGGTCATTTTCGTCCTCCTTAGGCTTATTCTTGTCCAATTAGGGTTTCTAACCAATCTTTTGCATCCAATAGGTGTATTTGTGTCATTGGATGAACATTTAGTTCATTTTCGTCCTCCCTAGTCTTATTCTTGTCCAATTAGGGTTTTAAGCAATCTTGTGCATCCAATAAGTTCATTTGTGTCATTGGATGAACATTTAGGTCATTTTCGTCCTCCCTAGGCTTATTCTTGTCCAATTAGGGTTTTCAACCAATCTTGTGCATCCAATAAGTTCATTTGTGTCATGGGACGAACATTTAGGTCATTTTCGTCCTCCCTAGGCTTATTCTTGTCCAATTAGGGTTTTTAACCAATCTTGTGCATCCAATAAGTTCATTTGTGTCATTGGATGAACATTTAGGTCATTTTCGTCCTCCCTAGGCTTATTCTTGTCCAACTAGGGTTTTTAACCAATCATGTGCAACCAAAAAGTTGATTTGTGTCATTGGATGAACATTTAGGTCATTTTCGTCCTCCCTAGGCTTATTCTTGTCCAATTAGGGTTTTTAACCAATCTTGTGCATCCAATAAGTTCATTTGTGTCATTGGATGAACATTTAGGTCATTTTCGTCCTCCCTAGGCTTATTCTTGTCCAATTAGGGTTTTTAACCAATCTTGTTCATCCAATAAATTCATTTGTGTCATTGGATTAACATTTAGGTCATTTTCGTCCTCCCTAGGCTTATTCTTGTCCAATTAGGGTTTTTAACCAATCTTGTGCATCCAATAGGTGTGTTTGTGTCATTGGATGAACATTTAGGTTATTTTCGTCCTCCCTAGTCTTATTCTTGTCCAATTAGGGTTTTAAGCAATCTTGTGCATCCAATAAGTTCATTTGTGTCATTGGATGAATATTTAGGTCATTTTCATCCTCCCTAGGCTTTTTCTTGTCCAATTAGGGTTTCTAACCAATCTTGTACATCCAATAGGTGTGCTTGTGTCATTGGATGAACATTTAGGTCATTTTCGTCCTCCCTAGTCTTATTCTTGTCCAATTAGGGTTTTTAACCAATCTTGTGCATCCAATAAGTTCATTTGTGTCATTGGATGAACATTTAGGTCATTTTCGTCCTCCCTAGGCTTATTCTTGTCCAATTAGGGTTTTTAACCAATCTTGTGCATCCAATAGGTGTGTTTGTGTCATTGGATGAACATTTAGGTCATTTTCGTCCTCCCTAGGCTTTTTCTTGTCCAATTAGGGTTTTTAACCAATCTTGTGCATCCAATAAGTTCATTTGTGTCATTGGATGAACATTTAGGTCATTTTCGTCCTCCCTAGGCTTATTCTTGTCAAATTAGGGTTTCTAACCAATCTTTTGCATCCAATAGGTGTATTTGTTTCATTGGATGAACATTTAGGTCATTTTCGTCCTCCCTAGGCTTATTCTTGTCCAATTAGGGTTTTTAAGCAATCTTGTGCATCCAATAAGTTCATTTGTGTCATTGGATGAACATTTAGGTCATTTTCGTCCTCCCTAGGCTTATTCTTGTCCAATTAGGGTTTTTAACCAATCTTGTGCATCCAATAGGAGTGTTTGTGTCATTGGATGAACATTTAGGTCAGTTTCGTCCTCCCTAGGCTTATTCTTGTCCAATTAGGGTTTCTAACCAATCTTGTGCATCCAATAGGTGTATTTGTGTCATTGGATGAACATTTAGGTCATTTTCGTCCTCCCTAGGCTTATTCTTGTCCAATTAGGGTTTTTAACCAATATTGTGCATCCAATAAGTTCATTTGTGTCATTGGATGAACATTTAGGTCATTTTCGTCCTTCCTAGGCTTATTCTTGTCCAATTAGGGTTTTTAACCAATCTTGTGTATCCAATAGGTGTGTTTGTGTCATTGGATGAACATTTAGGTCATTTTCGTCCTCCCTAGGCTTATTCTTGTCCAATTAGGGTTTTTAACCAATCTTGTGCATCCAATAAGTTCATTTGTGTCATTGGATGAACATTTAGGTCATTTTCGTCCTCCCTAGGCATATTCTTGTCCAATTAGGGTTTTTAACCAATCTTGTGCATCCAATAGGTGTATTTGTGTCATTGGATGAACATTTTGGTCATTTTCGTCCTCCCTAGGCTTATTCTTGTCCAATTAGGGTTTTTAACCAATCTTGTGCATCCAATAGGTGTATTTGTGTCATTGGATGAACATTTAGGTCATTTTCGTCCTCCCTAGGCTTATTCTTGTCAAATTAGGGTTTCTAACCAATCTTTTGCATCCAATAGGTGTATTTGTGTCATTGGATGAACATTTAGGTCATTTTCGTACTCCCTAGGCTTATTCTTGTCCAATTAGGGTTTATAAGCAATCTTGTGCATCCAATAAGTTCATTTGTGTCATTGGATGCACATTTAGGTCATTTTCGTCCTCCCTAGGCTTATTCTTGTCCAATTAGGGTTTTTAAGCAATCTTGTGCATCCAATAAGTTCATTTGTGTCATTGGATGAACATTTAGGTCATTTTCGTCCTCCCTAGGCTTATTCTTGTCCAATTAGGGTTTTTAACCAATCTTGTGCATCCAATAGGTGTATTTGTGTCATTGGATGAAAATTTAGGTCATTTTCGTCCTCCCTAGGCTTATTCTTGTCCAATTAGGGTTTCTAACCAATCTTGTGCATCCAATAGGTGTATTTTGTGTCATTGGATGAACATTTAGGTCATTTTCGTCCTCCCTAGGCTTATTCTTGTCCAATTAGGGTTTTTAAGCAATCTTGTGCATCCAATAAGTTCATTTGTGTCATTGGATGAACATTTAGGTCATTTTCGTCCTCCCTAGGCTTATTCTTGTCCAATTAAGGTTTTTAACCAATCTTGTGCATCCAATAAGTTCATTTGTGTCATTGGATGAACATTTTGGTCATTTTCGTCCTCCCTAGGCTTATTCTTGTCCAATTAGGGTTTTTATGCAATCTTGTGCATCCAATAGGTGTGTTTGTGTCATTGGACGAACATTTAGGTCATTTTCGTCCTCCCTAGGCTTATTCTTGTCCAATTAGGGTTTTTAACCAACCTTGTGAATCCAATAAGTTCATTTGTGTCATTGGTTGAACATTTAGGTCATTTTCGTCCTCCCTAGTCTTATTCTTGTCCAATTAGGGTTTTAAGCAATCTTGTGCATCCAATATGTGTGTTTGTGTCATTGGATGAACATTTAGGTCATTTTCGTCCTCCCTAGTCTTATTCTTGTCCAATTAGGGTTTTTATGCAATCTTGTGCATCCAATAGGTGTGTTTGTGTCATTGGAGGAACATTTAGGTCATTTTCGTGATCCCTAGGCTTATTCTTGTCCAATTAAGGTTTTCAACCAATCTTGTGCATCCAATAAGTTCATTTGTGTCATTGGATGAACATTTAGGTCATTTTCGTCCTCCCTAGGCTTATTCTTGTCCAATTAGGGTTTTTAACCAATCTTGTGCATCCAATAAGTTCATTTGTGTCATTGGATGAACATTTAGGTCATTTTCGTCCTCCCTAGTCTTATTCTTGTCCAATTAGGGTTTTAAGCAATCTTGTGCATCCAATATGTGTGTTTGTGTCATTGGATGAACTTTTAGGTCATTTTCCTCCTCCCTATGCTTATTCTTGTCCAATTAGGGTTTTTAACCAATCTTGTGCATCCAAGAAGTTCATTTGTGTCATTGGATGAACATTTAGGTCATTTTCGTTCTCCCTAGTCTTATTCTTGTCCAATTAGGGTTTTAAGCATTCTTGTGCATCCAATATGTGTGTTTGTGTCATTGGATGAACATTTAGGTCATTTTCGTCCTCCCTAGTCTTATTCTTGTCCAATTAGGGTTTTTAACCAATCTTGTGCATCCAATAAGTTCATTTGTGTCATTGGATGAACATTTAGGTCATTTTCGTCCTCCCTAGGCTTATTCTTGTCCAATTAGGGTTTTTAACCAACCTTGTGCATCCATTAAGTTCATTTGTGTCATTGGTGGAACATTTTGGTCATTTACGTCCTCCCTAGTCTTTTTCTTGTCCAATTAGGGTTTTTATGCAATCTTGTGCATCCAATAGGTGTGTTTGTGTCATTGGACGAACATTTAGGTAATTTTCGTCATCCCTAGGCTTATTCTTGTCCATTTAGGGTTTTTAACCAATCTTGTGCATCCAATAAGTTCATTTGTGTCATTGGATGAACATTTAGGTCATTTTTTTCCTCCCTAGGCTTATTCTTGTCCAATTAGGGTTTTTAACCAATCTTGTGCATCCAATAAGTTCATTTGTGTCATTGGATGAACATTTAGGTCATTTTCGTCCTCCCTAGGCTTATTCTTGTCCAATTAGGGTTTTTAACCAATCTTGTGCATCCAATAAGTTCATTTGTGTCATTGGATGAACATTTAGGTCATTTTCGTCCTCCCTAGTCTTACTCTTGTCCAATTAGGGTTTTAAGCAATCTTGTGCATCCAATATGTGTGTTTGTGTCATTCGATGAACATTTAGGTCATTTTCGTCCTCCCTATGCTTATTCTTGTCCAATTTGGGTTTTTAACCAATCTTGTGCATACAATAAGTTCATTTGTGTCATTGGATGAACATTTAGGTCATTTTCGTCCTCCCTAGTCTTATTCTTGTCCAATTAGGGTTTTTAACCAATCTTGTGCATCCAATAAGTTCATTTGTGTCATTGGATGAACATTTAGGTCATTTTCGTCCTCCTTAGGCTTATTCTTGTCCAATTAGGGTTTTTAACCAACCTTGTGCATCCAATAAGTTCATTTGTGTCATTGGTTGAACATTTAGGTCATTTTCGTCCTCCCTAGGCTTATTCTTGTCCAATTAGGGTTTTTAATCAATCTTGTGCATCCAATAAGTTCATTTGTGTCATTGGTTGAACATTTAGGTCATTTTCGTCCTCCCTAGGCTTATTCTTGTCAAATTAGGGTATTTAACCAATCTTGTGCATCCAAGAAGTTCATTTGTGTCATTGGATGAACATTTAGGTCATTTTCGTCCTCCCTAGTCTTATTCTTGTCCAATTAGGGTTTTAAGCAATCTTGTGCATCCAATATGTGTGTTTGTGTCATTGGATGAACATTTAGGTCATTTTCGTCCTCCTTGTGCTTATTCTTGTCCAATTAGGGTTTTTAACCAATCTTGTGCATACAATAAGTTCATTTGTGTCATTGGATGAACATTTAGGTCATTGGATGAACATCCAATAGGTGTGTTTGTGTCATTGGAGGAACATTTAGGTCATTTTCGTCCTCCCTAGTCTTATTCTTGTCCAATTAGGGATTTTATGCAATCTTGTGCATCCAATTGGTGTGTTTGTGTCATTGGCCGAACATTTAGGTCATTTTCGTCCTCCCTAGTCTTATTCTTGTCCAATTAGGGTTTTTAACCAATCTTGTGCATCCAATAAGTTCATTTGTGTCATTGGATGAACATTTAAGTCATTTTCGTCCTCCTTAGGCTTATTCTTGTCCAATTAGGGTTTTTAACCAACCTTGTGCATCCAATAAGTTCATTTGTGTCATTGGTTGAACATTTAGGTCATTTTCGTCCTCCCTAGGCTTATTCTTGTCCAATTAGGGTTTTTAATCAATCTTGTGCATCCAATAAGTTCATTTGTGTCATTGGTTGAACATTTAGGTCATTTTCGTCCTCCCTAGGCTTATTCTTGTCCAATTAGGGTTTTTAACCAATCTTGTGCATCCAATAAGTTCATTTGTGTCATTGGATGATCATTTAGGTCATTTTCGTCCTCCCTAGTCTTATTCTTGTCCAATTAGGGTTTTTATGCAATCTTGTGCATCCATTAGGTGTTTTTGTGTCATTGGAGGAACATTTAGGTTATTTTCGTCCTCCCTAGTCTTATTCTTGTCCAATTAGGGATTTTATGCAATCTTGTGCATCCAATAGGTGTGTTTGTGTCACTGGACGAACATTTAGGTCATTTTCGTCCTCCCCAGGCTTATTCTTGTCCAATTAGGGTTTTTAACCAATCTTGTGCATCCAATAAGTTCATTTGTGTCATTGGTTAAACATTTAGGTCATTTTCGTCCTCCCTAGGCTTATTCTTGTCCAATTAGGGGTTTTAACCAATCTTGTGCATCCAATAAGTTCATTTGTGCCATTGCATGAACATTTAGGTCATTTTCATCCTCCCCGGGCTTATTCTTGTCCAATTAGGGTTTTTAACCAATCTTGTGCATCCAATAAGTTCATTTGTGTCATTGGTTAAACATTTAGGTCATTTTCGTCCTCCCTAGGCTTATTCTTGTCCAATTAGGGTTTTTAACCAATCTTGTGCATCCAATAAGTTCATTTGTGCCATTGCATGAACATTTAGGTCATTTTTGTCCTCCCTAGGCTTATTCTTTTCCAATTAGGGTTTTTAACCAATCTTGTGCATACAATAAGTTCATTTGTGTCATTGGATGAACATTTAGGTCATTTTCGTCCTCCCTAGGCTTATTCTTGTCCAATTAGGGTTTTTAACCAACCTTGTGCATCCAATAAGTTCATTTGTATCATTGGAGGAACATTTAGGTCATTTTCGTCCTCCCTAGTCTTATTCTTGTCCAATTAGGGTTTTTATGCAATCTTGTGCATCCAGTAGGTATGTTTGTGTCATTGGACGAACATTTAGGTCATTTTCGTCCTCCCTAGGCTTATTCTTGTCCAATTAGGGTTTTTAACCAATCTTGTGCATCCAATAAGTTCATTTGTGTCATTGGATGAACATTTAGGTCATTTTCGTCCTCCCTATGCTTATTCTTGTCCAATTAGGGTTTTAAGCAATCTTGTGCATCCAATATGTGTGTTTGTGTCATTGGATGAACATTTAGGTCATTTTCGTCCTCCCTAGTCTTATTCTTGTCCAATTAAGGTTTTTAACCAATCTTGTGCATCCAATAAGTTCATTTGTGTCATTGGATGATCATTTAGGTCATTTTCGTCCTCCTTAGTCTTGTTCTTGTCCAATTAAGGTTTTTATGCAATCTTGTGCATCCATTAGGTGTGTTTGTGTCAATGGAGGAACATTTAGGTCATTTTCGTCCTCCCTAGTCTTATTCTTGTCCAATTAGGGATTTTATGCAATCTTGTGCATCCAATAGGTGTGTTTGTGTCACTGGACGAACATTTAGGTCATTTTCGTCCTCCCTAGGCTTATTCTTGTCCAATTAGGGTTTTTAACCAATCTTGTGCATCCAATAAGTTCATTTGTGTCATTGGATGAACATTTAAGTCATTTTCATCCTCCCTAGGCTTATTCTTTTCCAATTAGGGTTTTCAACCAATCTTGTCCATCCAATAAGTTCATTTGTGTCATGGGATGAACATTTAGGTCATTTTCGTCCTCCCTAGGCTTATTCTTGTCCAATTAGGGTTTTTAACCAATCATGTGCATCCAAAAAGTTCATTTGTGTCATTGGACGAACATTTAGGTCATTTTTGTCCTCCCTAGGCTTATTCTTGTCCAATTAGGGTTTTTAACCAACCTTGTGCATCCAATAAGTTCATTTGTGTCATTGGTTGAACATTTAGGTCATTTTCGTCCTCCCTAAGCTAATTCTTGTCCAATTAGGGTTTTTAATCAATCTTGTGCATCCAATAAGTTCATTTGTGTCATTGGTTGAACATTTAGGTCATTTTCGTCCTCCCTAGGCTTATTCTTGTCCAATTAGGGTTTTTAACCAATCTTGTGCATCCAATAAGTTCATTTGTGTCATTGGATGATCATTTAGGTCATTTTCGTCCTCCCTAGTCTTATATTTGTCCAATTAGGGTTTTTATGCAATCTTGTGCATCCATTAGGTGTTTTTGTGTCATTGGAGGAACATTTAGGTTATTTTCGTCCTCCCTAGTCTTATTCTTGTGCAATTAGGGATTTTATGCAATCTTGTGCATCCAATAGGTGTGTTTGTGTCACTGGACGAACATTTAGGTCATTTTCGTCCTCCCCAGGCTTATTCTTGTCCAATTAGGGTTTTTAACCAATCTTATGCATCCAATAAGTTCATTTGTGTCATTGGTTAAACATTTAGGTCATTTTCGTCCTCCCTAGGCTTATTCTTGTCCAATTAGGGTTTTTAACCAATCTTGTGCATCCAATAAGTTCATTTGTGCCATTGCATGAACATTTAGGTCATTTTTGTCCTCCCTAGGCTTATTCTTGTCCAATTAGGGTTTTTAACCAATCTTGTGCATACAATAAGTTCATTTGTGCCATTGCATGAACATTTAGGTCATTTTCGTCCTCCCCAGGCTTATTCTTGTCCAATTAGGGTTTTTAACCAATCTTGTGCATCCAATAAGTTCATTTGTGTCATTGGTTAAACATTTAGGTCATTTTCGTCCTCCCTAGGCTTATTCTTGTCCAATTAGGGTTTTTAACCAATCTTGTGCATCCAATAAGTTCATTTGTGCCATTGCATGAACATTTAGGTCATTTTCGTCCTCCCCAGGCTTATTCTTGTCCAATTAGGGTTTTTAACCAATCTTGTGCATCCAATGAGTTCATTTGTGTCATTGGTTAAACATTTAGGTCATTTTCGTCCTCCGTAGGCTTATTCTTGTCCAATTAGGGTTTTTAACCAATCTTGTGCATCCAATAAGTTCATTTGTGCCATTGCATGAACATTTAGGTCATTTTTGTCCTCCCTAGACTTATTCTTGTCCAATTAGGGTTTTTAACCAATCTTGTGCATACAATAAGTTCATTTGTGTCATTGGATGAACATTTAGGTCATTTTCGTCCTCCCTAGGCTTATTCTTGTCCAATTAGGGTTTTTAACCAACCTTGTGCATCCAATAAGTTCATTTGTGTCATTGGAGGAACATTTAGGTCATTTTCGTCCTCCCTAGTCTTATTCTTGTCCAATTAGGGTTTTTATGCAATCTTGTGCATCCAGTAGGTATGTTTGTGTCATTGGACGAACATTTAAGTCATTTTCGTCCTCCCTAGGCTTATTCTTGTCCAATTAGGGTTTTTAACCAATCTTGTGCATCCAATAAGTTCATTTGTGTCATTGGATGAACATTTAGCTCATTTTCGGCCTCCCTAGGCTTATTCTTGTCCAATTAGGGTTTTCAACCAATTTTGTGCATCCAATATGTTCATTTGTGTCATGGGATGATCATTTAGGTCATTTTCGTCCTCCCTAGGCTTATTCTTTTCCAATTAGGGTTTTCAACCAATCTTGTCCATCCAATAAGTTCATTTGTGTCATGGGATGAACATTTAGGTCATTTTCGTCCTCCCTAGGCTTATTCTTGTCCAATTAGGGTTTTTAACCAATCATGTGCATCGAAAAAGTTCATTTATGTCATTGGACGAACATTTAGGTCATTTTTGTCCTCCCTAGGCTTATTCTTGTCCAATTAGGGTTTTTAACCAACCATGTGCATCCAATAAGTTCATTTGTGTCATTAGTTGAACATTTAGGTCATTTTCGTCCTCCCTAGGCTTATTCTTGTCCAATTAGGGTTTTTAATCAATCTTGTGCATCCAATAAGTTCATTTGTGTCATTGGTTGAACATTTAGGTCATTTTCGTCCTCCCTAGGCTTATTCTTGTCCAATTAGGGTTTTTAACCAATCTTGTGCATCCAATAAGTTCATTTGTGTCATTGGATGATCATTTAGGTCATTTTCGTCCTCCCTAGTCTTATTCTTGTCCAATTAGGGTTTTTATGCAATCTTGTGCATCCATTAGGTGTTTTTGTGTCATTGGAGGAACATTTAGGTTATTTTCGTCCTCCCTAGTCTTATTCTTGTCCAATTAGGGATTTTATGCAATCTTGTGCATCCAATAGGTGTGTTTGTGTCACTGGACGAACATTTAGGTCATTTTCGTCCTCCCCAGGCTTATTCTTGTCCAATTAGGGTTTTTAACCAATCTTGTGCATCCAATAAGTTCATTTGTGTCATTGGTTAAACATTTAGGTCATTTTCGTCCTCCCTAGGCTTATTCTTGTCCAATTAGGGGTTTTAACCAATCTTGTGCATCCAATAAGTTCATTTGTGCCATTGCATGAACATTTAGGTCATTTTCATCCTCCCCGGGCTTATTCTTGTCCAATTAGGGTTTTTAACCAATCTTGTGCATCCAATAAGTTCATTTGTGTCATTGGTTAAACATTTAGGTCATTTTCGTCCTCCCTAGGCTTATTCTTGTCCAATTAGGGTTTTTAACCAATCTTGTGCATCCAATAAGTTCATTTGTGCCATTGCATGAACATTTAGGTCATTTTTGTCCTCCCTAGGCTTATTCTTGTCCAATTAGGGTTTTTAACCAATCTTGTGCATACAATAAGTTCATTTGTGTCATTGGATGAACATTTAGGTCATTTTCGTCCTCCCTAGTCTTATTCTTGTCCAATTAGGGTTTTTAACCAATCTTGTGCATCCAATAAGTTCATTTGTGTCATTGGATGAACATTTAGGTCATGTTTTTCCTCCCTAGGCTTATTCTTGTCTAATTAGGATTTTTAACCAATCTTGTGCATCCAATAAGTTCATTTGTGTCATTGGATGAACATTTAGGTCATTTTCGTCCTCCCTAGTCCTATTCTTGTCCAATTAGGATTTTAAGCAATCTTGTGCATCCAATATGTGTGTTTGTGTCATTGGATGAACATTTAGGTCATTTTCGTCCTCCCTATGCTTATTCTTGTCCAATTAGGGTTTTTAACCAATCTTGTGCATCCAATAAGTTCATTTGTGTCATTTGATGAACATTTAGGTCATTTTCGTCCTCCCTAGGCTTATTCTTGTCCAATTAGGGTTTTTAAACAATCTTGTGCATCCAATAAGTTCATTTGTGTCATTGGACGAACATTTAGGTCATTTTCGTCCTCCTTAGGCTTATTCTTGTCCAATTAGGGTTTTTAACCAATCTTGTGCATCCAATAAGTTCATTTGTGTCATCGGATGAACATTTAGGTCATTTTCGTCATCCCTAGTCTTATTCTTGTCCAATTAGGGTTTTAAGCAATCTTGTGCATCCAATATGTGTGTTTGTGTCATTGGATGAACATTTAGGTCATTTTCGTCCTCCCTATGCTTATTCTTGTCCAATTAGGGTTTTTAACCAATCTTGTGCATCCAATAAGTTCATTTGTGTCATTGAATGAACATTTAGGTCATTTACGTCCTCCCTAGGCTTATTCTTGTCCAATTAGGGTTTTCAACCAATCTTGTGCATCCAATAAGTTCATTTGTGTCATTGGATGAACATTTAGGTCATTTTCGTCCTCCCTAGGCTTATTCTTGTCCAATTAGGGTTTTTAACCAATCTTGTGCATCCAATAAGTTCATTTGTGTCATTGGATGAACATTTAGGTCATTTTCGTCCTTCCTAGGCTTATTCTTGTCCAATTAGAGTTTTTAACCAATCTTGTGCATCCAATAGGTGTGTTTGTGTCATTGGATGAACATTTAGGTCATTTTCGTCCTCCCTAGGCTTATTCTTGTCCAATTAGGGTTTTTAACCAATCTTGTGCATCCAATAAGTTCATTTGTGTCATTGGATGAACATTTAGGTCATTTTCGTCCACCCTAGGCTTATTCTTGTCAAATTAGGGGTTTTAACCAATCTTGTGCATCCAATAAGTTCATTTGTGTCATTGGATGAACATTTAGGTCATTTTCGTCCTCCCTAGGCTTATTCTTGTCCAATTAGGGTTTTTAACCAATCTTGTGCATCCAATAAGTTCATTTGTGTCATTGGATGAACATTTAGGTCATTTTCGTCCTCCCTAGGCTTATTCTTGTCCAATTAGGGTTTTCAACCCATCTTGTGCATCCAATAAGTTCATTTGTGTCATTGGATGAACATTTAGGTCATTTTCGTCCTCCCTAGGCTTATTCTTGTCCAATTAGGGTTTTTAACCAATCTTGTGCATCCAATAAGTTCATTTGTGTCATTGGATGAACATTTAGGTCATTTTCGTCCTCCATAGTCTTATTCTTGTCCAATTAGAGTTTTTATGCAATCTTGTGCATCCAATAGGTGTGTTTGTGTCATTGGACGAACATTTAGGTCATTTTCGTCCTCCCTAGGCTTATTCTTGTCCAATTAGGGTTTTAAGCAATCTTGTGCGTCCAATATGTGTGTTTGTGTAATTGGATGAACATTTAGGTAATTTTCGTCCTCCCTATGCTTATTCTTGTCCAATTAGGGTTTTTTAACCAATCTTGTGCATACAATAAGTTCATTTGTGTCATTGGATGAACATTTAGGTCATTTTCGTCCTCCCTAGTCTTATTCTTGTCCAATTAGGGTTTTTATGCAATCTTGTGTATCCAATAGGTGTGTTTGTGTCATTGGAGGAACATTTAGGTCATTTTCGTCCTCCCTAGTCTTATTCTTGTCCAATTAGGGATTTTATGCAATCTTGTGCATCCAATAGGTGTGTTTGTGTCATTGGACGAACATTTAGGTCATTTTCGTCCTCCCTAACCTTATTCTTGTCCAATTAGGGTTTTTAACCAATCTTGTGCATCCAATAAGTTCATTTGTTTCATTGGATGAACATTTTGGTCATTTTCGTCCTCCCTAGGCTTATTCTTGTCCAATTAGGGTTTTTAACCAATCTTGTGCATCCAATAAGTTCATTGGTGTCATTGGATGAACATTTAGGTCATTTTCGTCCTCCCTAGGCTTATTCTTGTCCAATTAGGGTTTTTAACCAATCTTGTGCATCCAATAAGTTCATTTGTGTCATTGGATGAACATTTAGGTCATTTTCGTCCTCCCTAGTCTTATTCTTGTCCAATTAGGGATTTTGTGCAATCTTGTGCATCCAATAGGTGTGTTTGTGTCATTGGAGGAACATTTAGGTCATTTTCGTCCTCCCTAGTCTTATTCTTGTCCAATTAGGGTTTTTATGCAATCTTGTGCATCCAATAGGTGTGTTTGTGTCATTGGACGAACATTTGGGTCATTTTCGTCCTCCCTAGGCTTATTCGTGTCCAATTAGGGTTTTTAACCAATCTTGTGCATCCAATAAGTTCATTTGTGTCATTGGATGAACATTTAGGTCATTTTCGTCCTCCCTAGGCTTATTCTTGTCCAATTAGGGTTTTTAACCAATCTTGTGCATCCAATAAGTTCATTTGTGTCATTGGATGAACATTTAGGTCATTTTCGTCCTCCCTAGGCTTATTCTTGTCCAATTAGGGTTTTTAACCAATCTTGTGCATCCAATAAGTTCATTTGTGTCATTGGATGAACATTTAGGTCATTTTCGTTCTCCCTAGGCCTATTCTTATCCAATTAGGGTTTTTAACCAACCTTGAGCATCCAATAAGTTCATTTGTGTCATTGGTGGAACATTTAGGTCATTTACGTCCTCCCTAGTCTTATTCTTGTCCAATTAGGGTTTTTATGCAATCTTGTGCATCCAATAGGTGTGTTTGTGTCATTGGAGGAACATTTAGGTCATTTTCGTCCTCCCTAGTCTTATTCTTGTCGAATTAGGGTTTTTATGAAATCTTGTGCATCCAATAGGTGTGTTTGTGTCATTGGACAAACATTTAGGTCATTTTCGTCCTCCCTAGGCTTATTCTTGTCCAATTAGGGTTTTTAACCAATCTTGTGCATCCAATAAGTTCATTTGTGTCATTGGATGAACAATTAGGTCATTTTCGTCCTCCCTAGACTTATTCTTGTCCTATTAGGGTTTTTAACCAATCTTGTGCATCCAATAAGTTCATTTGTGTCATTGGATGAACATTTAGGTCATTTTCGTCCTCCCTAGGCTTATTCTTGTCCAATTAGGGTTTTTAACCAATCTTGTGCATCCAATAAGTTCATTTGTGTCATTGGATGAACATTTAGGTCATTTTCGTCCTCCCTAGTCTTATTCTTGTCCAATTAGGGTTTTTATGCAATCTTGTGCATCCAATAGGTGTGTTTGTGTCATTGGACGAACATTTAGGTCATTTTCGTCCTCCCTAGACTTATTTTTGTCCAATTAGGGTTTTTAACCAATCTTGTGCATCCAATAATTTCATTTGTGTCATTGGATGAACATTTAGGTCATTTTCGTCCTCCCTAGTCTTATTCTTGTCCAATTAGGGTTTTTATGCAATCTTGTGCATCCAATAGGTGTGTTTGTGTCATTGGAGGAACATTTAGGTCATTTTCGTCCTCCCTAGTCTTATTCTTGTCCAATTAGGGTTTTTATGCAATCTTGTGCATCCAATAGGTGTGTTTGTGTCATTGGACGAACATTTAGGTCATTTTCGTCCTCAATAGGCTTATTCTTGTCCAATTAGGGTTTTTAACCAACCTTGTGCATCCAATAAGTTCATTTGTGTCATTGGATGAACATTTAGGTCATTTTCGTCCTCCCTAGTCTTATTCTTGTCCAATTAGGGTTTTTATGCAATCTTGTGCATCCAGTAGGTATGTTTGTGTCATTGGACGAACATTTAGGTCATTTTCGTCCTCCCTAGGCTTATTCTTGTCGAATTAGGGTTTTTAACCAATCTTGTGCATCCAATAAGTTCATTTGTGTCATTGGATGAACATTTAGGTCATTTTCGTCCTCCCTATGCTTATTCTTGTCCAATTAGGGTTTTAAGCAATCTTGTGCATCCAATATGTGTGTTTGTGTCATTGGATGAACATTTAGGTCATTTTCGTCCTCCCTAGTCTTATTCTTGTCCAATTAGGGTTTTTAACCAATCTTGTGCATCCAATAAGTTCATTTGTGTTATTGGATGATCATTTAGGTCATTTTCGTCCTCCTTAGTCTTATTCTTGTCCAATTAAGGTTTTTATGCAATCTTGTGCATCCATTAGGTGTGTTTGTGTCATTGGAGGAACATTTAGGTCATTTTCGTCCTCCCTAGTCTTATTCTTGTCCAATTAGGGATTTTATGCAATCTTGTGCATCCAATAGGTGTGTTTGTGTCACTGGACGAACATTTAGGTCATTTTCGTCCTCCCTAGGCTTATTCTTGTCCAATTAGGGTTTTTAACCAATCTTGTGCATCCAATAAGTTCATTTGTGTCATTGGATGAACATTTAGGTCATTTTGGTCCTCCCTAGGCTTATTCTTGTCCAATTAGGGTTTTCAACCAATCTTGTGCATCCAATAAGTTCATTTGTGTCATGGGATGATCATTTAGGTCATTTTCGTCCTCCCTAGGCTTATTCTTTTCCAATTAGGGTTTTCAACCAATCTTGTCCATCCAATAAGTTCATTTGTGTCATGGGATGAACATTTAGGTCATTTTCGTCCTCCCTAGGCTTATTCTTGTCCAATTAGGGTTTTTAACCAATCATGTGCATCCAAAAAGTTCATTTGTGTCATTGGACGAACATTTAGGTCATTTTCGTCCTCCCTAGGCTTATTCTTGTCCAATTAGGGTTTTTAACCAACCTTGTGCATCCAATAAGTTCATTTGTATCATTGGATGAACATTTAGGTCATTTTCGTCATCCCTAGTCTTATTCTTGTGCAATTAGTATTTTAAATATTCTTGTGCATCCAATATGTGTGTTTGTGTCATTGGATGAACATTTAGGTCATTTTCGTCCTCCCTATGCTTATTCTTGTCCAATTAGGGTTTTTAACCAATCTTGTGCATACAATAAGTTCATTTGTGTCATTGGATGAACATTTAGGTCATTTTCGTCCTCCCCATGCTTATTCTTGTCCAATTAGGGTTTTTAACCAATCTTGTGCATCCAATAAGTTCATTTGTGTCATTGGATGAACATTTAGGTCATTTTCGTCCTCCCTAGGCTTATTCTTGTCCAATTAGGGTTTTTAACCAATCTTGTGCATCCAATAGGTGTGTTTGTGTCATTGGATGAACATTTAGGTCATTTTCGTCCTCCCTCGGCTTATTCTTGTCCAATTAGGGTTTTTTACCAATCTTGTGCATCCAATAAGTTCATTTGTGTCATTGGATTAACATTTAGGTCATTTTCGTCCTTCCTAGGCTTATTCTTGTCCAATTACGGTTTCTAACCAATCTTGTGCATCAAATAGGTGTGTTTGTGTCATTGGATGAACATTTAGGTCATTTTCGTCCTCCCTAGGCTTATTCTTGTCCAATTAGGGTTTTTAACCAATCTTGTGCATCCAATAAGTTCATTTGTGTCATTGGATGAACATTTAGGTCATTTTCGTCCTCCCTAGGCTTATTCTTGTCCAATTAGGGTTTTCAACCAATTTTGTGCATCCAATATGTTCATTTGTGTCATGGGATGATCATTTAGGTCATTTTCGTCCTCCCTAGGCTTATTCTTTTCCAATTAGGGTTTTCAACCAATCTTGTCCATCCAATAAGTTCATTTTGTCATGGGATGAACATTTAGGTCATTTTCGTCCTCCCTAGGCTTATTCTTGTCCAATTAGGGTTTTTAACCAATCATGTGCATCCAAAAAGTTCATTTGTGTCATTGGACGAACATTTAGGTCATTTTTGTCCTCCCTAGGCTTATTCTTGTCCAATTAGGGTTTTTAACCAACCTTGTGCATCCAATAAGTTCATTTGTGTCATTGGTTGAACATTTAGGTCATTTTCGTCCTCCCTAGGCTTATTCTTGTCCAAATAGGGTTTTTAACCAACCTTGTGCATCCAATAAGTTATTTGTGACATTGGTCGAACATTTAGGTCATTTACGTCCTCCCTAGTCTTATTCTTGTCCAATTAGGGTTTTTATGCAATCTAGTGCATCCAATAGGTGTGTTTGTGTCATTGGAGGAACATTTAGGTCATTTTCGTCCTCCCTAGTCTTATTCTTGTCCAATTAGGGTTTTTATGCAATCTTGTGCATCCAATAGGTGTGTTTGTGTCATTGGACGAACATTTAGGTCATTTTCGTCTCCCTAGGCTTATTCTTGTCCAATTAGGGTTTTTAACCAATCTTGTGCATCCAATAAGTTCATTTGTGTCATTGGATGAACATTTAGGTCATTTTCGTCCTCCCTAGGCTTATTCTTGTCCAATTAGGGTTTTTAACCAATCTTGTGCATCCAATAGGTGTGTTTGTGTCACTGGACGAACATTTAGGTCATTTTCGTCCTCCCTAGGCTTATTCTTGTCCAATTAGGGTTTTTAACCAATCTTGTGCATCCAATAAGTTCATTTGTGTCATTGGATGAACATTTAGGTCATTTTCGTCCTCCCTAGGCTTATTCTTGTCCAACTAGGGTTTTTAACCAATCATGTGCAACCAAAAAGTTGATTTGTGTCATTGGATGAACATTTAGGTCATTTTCGTCCTCCCTAGGCTTATTCTTGTCCAATTAGGGTTTTTAACCAATCTTGTGCATCCAATAAGTTCATTTGTGTCATTGGATGAACATTTAGGTCATTTTCGTCCTCCCTAGGCTTATTCTTGTCCAATTAGGGTTTTTATGCAATCTTGTGCATCCAATAGATGTGTTTGTGTCATTGGAAGAACATTTAGGTCATTTTCGTCCTCCCTAGGCTTATTCTTGTCCAATTAGGGTTTTTATGCAATCTTGTGCATCCAATAGGTGTGTTTGTGTCATTGGACGAACATTTAGGTCATTTTCGTCCTCCCTAGGCTTATTCTTGTCCAATTAGGGTTTTTAACCAACCTTGTGCGTCCAATAAGTTCATATGTGTCATTGATTTAACATTTAGGTCATTTTCGTCCTCCCTAGGCTTATTCTTGTCCAATTAGGGTTTTTAACCAATCTTGTGCATCCAATAAGTTCATTTGTGTCATTGGATGAACATTTAGGTCATTTTCGTCCTCCCTAGGCTTATTCTTGTCCAATTAGGGTTTTTATGCAATCTTGTGCATCCAATAGGTGTGTTTGTGTCATTGGACGAACATTTAGGTCATTTTCGTCATCCCTAGGCTTATTCTTGTCCAATTAGGGTTTTTAACCAATCTTGTGCATCCAATAAGTTCATTTGTGTCATTGGATGAACATTTAGTTCATTGTCGTCCTCCCTAGTCTTATTCTTGTCCAATTAGGGTTTTTATGCAATCTTGTGCATCCAATATGTGTGTTTCTGTCATTGGATGAACATTCAGGTCATTTTCGTCCTCCATATGCTTATTCTTGTCCAATTAGGGTTTTTAACTAATCTTGTGGATCCAATAAGTTCATTTGTGTCATTGGATGAACATTTAGGTCATTTTCGTCCTCCCTAGTCTTATTCTTGTCTAATTAGGGTTTTTATGCAATCTTGTGCATCCAATAGGTGTGTTTGTGTCATTGGAGGAACATTTAGGTCATTTTCGTCCTCCCTAGTCTTATTCTTGTCCAATTAGGGATTTTATGCAATCTTGTGCATCCAATAGGTGTGTTTGTGTCACTGGACGAACATTTAGGTCATTTTCGTCTTCCCTAGGCTTATTCTTGTCCAATTAGGGTTTTTAACCAATCTTGTGCATCCAATAAGTTCATTTGTGTCATAGGAGGAACATTTAGGTCATTTTCGTCCTCCCTAGGCTTATTCTTGTCCAATTAGGGTTTTTAACCAATCTTGTGCATCCAATAAGTTCATTTGTGTCATTGGATGAACATTTAGGTCATTTTCGTCCTCCCTAGGCTTATTCTTGTCCAATTAGGGTTTTCAACCAATCTTGTGTATCCAATAAGTTTAGTTGTGTCATTGGATGAACATTTAGGTCATTTTCGTCCTCCCTAGGCATATTCTTGTCCAATTAGGGTTTTTATGCAATCTTGTGCATCCAATAGGTGTGTTTGTGTCATTGGACGAACATTTAGGTCATTTTCGTCCTCACTAGGCTTATTCTTGTCCAATTAGGGTTTTTATGCAATCTTGTGCATCCAATAGGTGTGTTTGTGTCATTGGACGAACATTTAGGTCATTTTCGTCATCCCTAGGCTTATTCTTGTCCAATTAGGGTTTTTAACCAATCTTGTGCATCCAATAAGTTCATTTGTGTCATTGGATGAACATTTAGTTCATTGTCGTCCTCCCTAGTCTTATTCTTGTCCAATTAGGGTTTTTATGCAATCTTGTGCATCCAATATGTGTGTTTGTGTCATTGGATGAACATTCAGGTCATTTTCGTCCTCCATATGCTTATTCTTGTCCAATTAGGGTTTTTAACAAATCTTGTGGATCCAATAAGTTCATTTGTGTCATTGGATGAACATTTAGGTCATTTTCGTCCTCCCTAGTCTTATTCTTGTCTAATTACGGTTTTTATGCAATCTTGTGCATCCAATAGGTGTGTTTGTGTCATTGGAGGAACATTTAGGTCATTTTCGTCCTCCCTAGTCTTATTCTTGTCCAATTAGGGATTTTATGCAATCTTGTGCATCCAATAGGTGTGTTTGTGTCACTGGACGAACATTTAGGTCATTTTCGTCCTCCCTAGGCTTATTCTTGTCCAATTAGGGTTTTTAACCAATCTTGTGCATCCAATAAGTTCATTTGTGTCATTGGATGAACATTTAGGTCATTTTCGTCCTCCCTAGGCTTATTCTTGTCCAATTAGGGTTTTCAACCAATTTTGTGCATCCAATATGTTCATTTGTGTCATGGGATGATCATTTAGGTCATTTTCGTCCTCCCTAGGCTTATTCTTGTCTAATTAGGGTTTTTAACCAATCGTGTGCATCCAAAAAGTTCATTTGTGTCATTGGACAAACATTTAGGTCATTTTCGTCCTCCCTAGGCTTATTCTTGTCCAATTAGGGTTTTTAACCAACCTTGTGCATCCAATAAGTTCATTTGTGTCATTGGTTGAACATTTAGGTCATTTTCGTCCTCCCTAGGCTTATTCTGGTCCAATTAGGGTTTTTAATCAATCTTGTGCATCCATTAAGTTCATTTGTGTCATTGGTTGAACATTTAGGTCATTTTCGTCCTCCCTAGGCTTATTCTTGTCCAATTAGGGTTTTTAACCAATCTTGTGCGTCCAATAAGTTCATTTGTGTCATTGGATGATCATTTAGGTCATTTTCGTCCTCCCTAGTCTTATTCTTGTCCAATTAGGGTTTTTATGCAATCTTGTGCATCCATTAGGTGTGTTTGTGTCATTAGAGGAACATTTAGGTCATTTTCGTCCTCCCTAGTCTTATTCTTGTCCAATTAGGGATTTTATGCAATCTTGTGCATCCAATAGGTGTGTTTGTGTCACTAGACGAACATTTAGGTCATTTTCGTCCTCCCCATGCTTATTCTTGTCCAATTAGGGTTTTTAACCAATCTTGTGCATCCAATAAGTTCATTTGTGTCATTGGATGAACATTTAGGTCATTTTCGTCCTCCCTAGGCTTATTCTTATCCAATTAGGGTTTTTAACCAATCTTGTGCATCCAATAAGTTCATTTGTGTCATTGGTTAAACATTTAGGTCATTTTCGTCCTCCCTAGGCTTATTCTTGTCCAATTAGGGTTTTTAACCAATCTTGTGCATCCAATAAAATCATTTGTGTCATTGCATGAACATTTAGGTCATTTTTGTCCTCCCTAGGCTTATTCTTGTCCAATTAGGGTTTTTAACCAATCTTGTGCATACAATAAGGTCATTTGTGTCATTGGATGAACATTTAGGTCATTTTCGTCCTCCCTAGTCTTATTCTTGTCCAATTAGGGTTTTTAACCAATCTTGTGCATCCAATAAGTTCATTTGTGTCATTGGACGAACATTTAGGTCATTTTCGTCCTCCTTAGGCTTATTCTTGTCCAATTAGGGTTTTTAACCAATCTTGTGCTTCCAATAAGTTCATTTGTGTCATTGGATGAACATTTAGGTCATTTTCGTTCTCCCTAGGCTTATTCTTGTCCAATTAGGGTTTTTAACCAACCTTGTGCATCCAATAAGTTCATTTGTGTCATTGGAGGAACATTTAGGTCATTTTCGTCCTCCCTAGTCTTTTTCTTGTCCAATTAGGGTTTTTATGCAATCTTGTGTATCCAATAGGTATGTTTGTGTCACTACGCCAAAAACAGCATTTTACAGCGCTTTTTTAAGCCTTCTACAACGCTTTTTCAAAAAAAAAAGCGCTGTAGATTCGAGCGCTGTAAAAGCTACAACAGCGCTTTCAAAAAAGCGCTCTTAAAGGCACCCTTTATAACGTGCGCTTATTATGCACCTTTTACAGCGCTTGTTACAACAAGCGCTGTAAAAGGCATACCCATATTTCATATATTTGGGGTACCTTTTACAGCGCTTTTTTGTAAAAAGCGCTGTAAAAGGGATACCCATATTTCATATATTTGGGGTACCTTTTACAACGCTTTTTGTAACAAGCGCTGTAAAAAGCATACCCATAATACATATTTGGGGTACCTTTTACAGCGCTTTTTGTAACAAGCTCTGTAAAAGGCATACCCATAATACATATTTGGGGTACCTTTTACAGCGCTTTTTGTAACAAGCGCTGTAAAAGGCATTCCCATAATACATATTTGGGGTACCTTTTACAGCGCTTTTTATAAAAAGCGCTGTTAAAGGTGTTATTTTGTTATTTTTTTTTTAACCCTGTATATATTTTAAAAGCGTTTTTTAGCTTTTTATGGCACTTTTTTTATAAAGCGCTGTCTTTTATCTTTTTATCCAAAATTAGTTTGAACCAGTTCACACAACACCACACATCCAGAATCACTAATTTTAGAACATATTCATGTGCATGTTAAAAAAGAAACAGAATCAGTAACACAACCATAACCAGAACCAGAACAATGATACACAGTAATTTACAACATATTTGGTATGAATTGTGTATTTGCAAGTTTATATATTATCCTATGATACATATATATTATCTTGTAACACAGTAATTTACAACATATTTGGTATGAATATACATTGAATCTAATTTACAACATATTCATATGCAAGTTTATATACTGTCCTATGATCATATACATATAATAACTATGCACCATATAATATTCAGTCCCTTGCAGCATGCTATTTCCCAGAAAATCAAATAATTTTCATTTTAAGCACATACTCACACCATTCCTCCTTTAATTCCATCAGATCTTGCTCAGAATATGAAGGACTGGAATTTTCAAAGTACTGCAATATAAAAATTGAACATATTATATTGAGTTAGTATCAAATATATAGATAATTTATATATGAAAATCATATAATCAAAATACCGTACCGTTTTTGGGATAATAGTTTTATTCTTGTCAACAATCTCCTTCATGAATCTCAATACGTAGTACCCACAGTCGATGTTGTTTGTTTGACGAGGGCACTTTATTGGGATCCATGTAATATTATTAGACTTTTGCTTCGACACTACCGCACCTCTTTGAGCTCGAAAAACTTTTAATGCACTATCAAATGAATAAATGTGATTATTTTAGCATGAACAAACACTTATTTATATATATGTGTAACAAAAATAAATGAATATTACTTACGTGTCGAACAAAGTCTTGATTTCGGAGTGATTGTTGTAATCGCCATGCAAGGGATCCAAATAGTATACAACTTCAGAGACGGCATTGATTGCAAATAGCACCCAATGTGCCCTACAACAACAAAAAATTGGTTACACAATTTGGTCTATACACAACTAATAAATTAAATTCTCATCAATTAAAAAAGATAAAATTACGTACCCTGAATTATATGGTGCTAAGAACAATTTATCCTTTGAAATATTTCCTAAAAACATATTTACAATGTATTTCTTTACATTGTCTTCATCCAGTTTCCACATGGACGTTTTATGCGGAGAGAAGAATGAGTATTTATTCGATAATTTCTTAGGGCACACGACCTTGTCATGCAAAAACCTTCAATGAAAATATTAAACTAGATTAATTACCAATACATTTAATTAATTACAAATAAATGCAATTAAAAGTATTTTTTACCTTATATACAAGCTCATTACAGTTGCACTGAGCTCCTTATGTTCGAGAAGCTCGTATACGTGCTCCTTGTCGAATAATTCCTCATACTCCTCTCCGAATATTTCTTTATTCATATGTATCATGCGGCAATCGTCGCTGCTGCATAGGTTCTTTTTTACAGCAATGTCAAGACACGCCCCGTATTTACCAAGGCGTGGCTGACTTATTTTAGGAGGAGCAGCAGCAGCGACTGATTTGCCACGATCCAATTTTTTTATTGCTGCAGATTTGGCAGCTTTATTGGCAGCTCTATTAACCTCCAATTTTTGAGGTTTGCTGCTTTTTTTTGGATGTACGGGTGGTTTATTTATTTGGACCTACAAAAATGAGGTTAAATGTTAGTTTATTGAATCTGAAAAAATTGACAAAGCTTATGCAATAAATGTGACAAACCTTATCGGGAGACGTCACTGATTTGTTTCTGGGAGGGCTCTTAATGAGGGCAACAAGGTTAGTGGGCCATGCCACGTAACTACCGATAGCTTCGCCCAATGACTGCATATCTCCGTCGTTGTCTGGTATCGGCAACGGTGCAGTTGGTTCGAAAGCAACAGTAGGCGATACCTTGACATGGCCCTTTGGGATCGGAGTATTGTGCAATACTTCTCCCAAAGTATTGTACAATTTTGCTTTTCCCACCTTCCGATGAGTGGGCGAGGACAAGTATAGAAAACACGAAGTGACACCCTAAATCAATAGTTAAAACATAAGTACAGTTAATATATAATATTGTTTAATGCATAAGTAATTACGTAAGCAAGTAAGTAATTAATTACCTCGGGAATAATTTTCAAACCGACGTTGCAACTCCCGCTTTCACTCTCCATTTGTAGTTCACCTTGGAGCTGAACCGGAAGTTGCTTGTCTTTGTTTGTACTCACCAATTGTGCCACTTGCTCAGATAGGATTCTGAGCTTCTCTAATACTTCCTCGTTGGAAGGTTTTTGGCGCTTCTCTTGAGGAAAAAAGCTTCTGGGAGTTACGCCAAATCCCTTCCCCCTAACTTGGCCGGAATATTCAGGAACATTAAAAACTTTGCCCAAAATATCCCGGCAACTATCCTTGTTGCCCTCTTCACATTCAGAACTTTGAGAGATGGTCTCCTAAAATACATGTAACATTAAAATAGTTAAGTTCATTATCATTTTTAAAATACAATATTAAAAAGTATTCAAGTGATAAATACAATATTGAAAAATATTAAAGTCATAATATACTTACACAAAGTTCTATTACTTTTTGAACATTTTGGTTATCAACCACTCCATCTTTATTTACCCTAGCTTCCTTCCACAAGATGTGACGACCCAACGGTTGATTGGTTTGGGTCTCTTGTCGCTATTCGATAAAACAAAATATTAGTTAGAAACTATAGTTTATAATACAAATTCATTCATTATATAAAAGTGATGTTTAATTACTTACAAGCCCTTGATCAAGGCGTGCATATCCCATACGTGATTTTCTGTATGGGTGCGTCGGGTTTCTTGCCCTTTCGCGATTTGCCTTACTAATGTTCTATATAAAAAAATAGCAATTATGTAAAAATTTAAAATACGATGCGAATATAAATAATAAAACACACAAATGCTAATAAATTAATCACTTACGACAAACGCGGGGTCAGTACGTTTAGAAATAAACGCTTTCCATTCCTCATTTGATATATAATGTCGATATATCTTTGGAGGTTCAGCTGTTGTGTTTCCTTCTTTATCTTTAAGATAGAAGTTTGAGAGATGCGATCTAAATCCACGATGGATTTTGCCAGCAACTCTCAATACATAATTCTTTCGTCCCTCATCAAGGACAAAAGATGTTTGCAATGAAAAAAATTATAAGTAAAGTATTTCAATGAAAATATTTATAAATGACAAAAGATTGGATCAAAAAATTTACTTGAATATCATTCCAGATGATATCTTTGGCATCCTTCAATGCCTTATCTCTCCAGTCGTCAATTGTTATTGGAATATTTTGACGAACAACAGCCCCAATGTAGCTCACAAACATTGCGCTGTGGGGGTCAACTGGCTGACCACTTTCATTCCATCCAACCTAATAAACTCATATAGTAAGTACATGCTATTAAAAAAACCTAAAAAAATACACAGCAAACAGAGTATAGTATAGTATTACCTCAAACTTGGTCCCATTGCTCCTAGCTTTAATTACTTTTTGCATGATAGTTGCACCACGTTTGACTTCATTTTCATAAGTCCTACTGGTGCCAACTTCTTCATTTTGACATTCTAAATCTCTGTTTGTATCCATTTAACTACAACAAGTTCAACATGCAGTTTAGTATAACATCAACAAGCTCAACATGCATCATGCATTATTTTAAACAAGCTCAACATGTATCAGTATATATATTTTAAACAAGCTCAACATGCATTTTAATGATTACAAAAATTAAATAACATCAATACCTGAATAATGGTTCGAAGAAGGATGAAATGCAAAGAAAAGAGCGAACGGAGAAATTTCACAACAATAAATGTCACAGAAAAACGGTTTTGAAGAAATACGTAATGAGGGTTACGTATTTCAATGAAAATATAAGGTTCGAAATGATCTTGGATGGAAATAAGGTTCGAAATGAAGGAGATGATCGTGGAAATACAGTTCGTAATGAACGAGATTATAGGGTTTGCAAAAGAAGAGAAGAACGATGAAGGTTGAGATGATAGTGTAGATTACGTAATGAAGAGGAAACTGAAGAGGTTACTGTTATATATATAACCCTTTTACAGCGCTTTTTTATAACCCTTTTACAGCGCTTTTCCAAAGAGCGCTATAAAAGGCTAAGCCTTTTACAGCGCTTGTTATAAAAGCGCTGTAAAAGGCGTATTTATTTAAATTTTTAAAAGACTCTTTTACAGCGCTTTTACAAACAAGCGCTGTAAAAGACCTCATTGTTTTAGTATGTTATATAATATTTTTTTAATAGCCTTTTACAGCGCTTGTTCAAAGAAGCGCTGTAAAAGGCCTTATTTAAATTTTTAAAAGACTCTTTTACAGCGCTTATCCCAACAAGCGCTGTAAAAGGCCTTATTATGTTATTTTTGTGTTTTGTTATGTTATTTTTTAAACAAGCTCTTCAAAACCCACATAGTCCCACCAAAATATATTCCTCTTCACCAAACTCCACCTCAAAGTCCTTTTATGCATCTTCTTCGCAAACATCAAAGCTTACTCTTTCAATCTCCACCTCAACACCCTTTTTATCTCTTTACATTCCCTTTCATTCTTAAATCGTAACTTGATCTTCAGGTTCATTGCCATGTTGCGAAAAATGGGTTTGTTAACAATGTGTCTGATGTTTTTGTTAACAATGGATCTGATGTTTTTGTTAACAATGTGTTTTTGGGGATTCTCATGATGCGTAAAAGGTGTTTGAAGAAAATCTTGCTAGAGAAAGTCATGTTAGTTATCTGATGAATATTATTTTTAAAGTCTTTTACAGCGCTTTTTAAAAAAAGCGCTGTAAAAGACATGCACTTTTTTTACATGCATAGTTCTTAAGAATTGTAATTGTCCAAATTTACATAAACATGCAATAATCACTGGTTATGCTTGCCTTCTTAGACAACAATAAAACAAGAATAGAACCAGAATAATTCAGATTATATAATACCACAATAATTCAATAAAACCAGAATAGAACCAGAATAGAACAATAATTCAGATTACAATAGGTTTACCACAAATTTCAATTATCAAACTATTACGTTGACTCTCAAAATAGAAACCTTTTCCATTATTACTTGACCATGTCACGTGCCTAGTATTTTTTCAAACCAATACGACTCAATTCTCTTTCTGTGATTGAAGAAGATAAACTATTTTTAACTTTACAAAACTCTACTCAAATCACTACGCCAAAAACAGCATTTTACAACGCTTTTTTTAAGCTTTCTATAGCGCTTTTTCAAAAAAAAAAGCGCTGTAGATTCGAGCGCTGTAAAAGCTACAACAGCGCTTTCAAAAAAGCGCTCTTAAAGGCACCCTTTATAACGCGCGCTTATTATGCACCTTTTACAGCGCTTGTTGTAACAAGCGCTGTAAAAGGCATACCCATATTTCATATATTTGGGGTACCTTTTACAGCGCTTTTTTGTAAAAAGCGCTGTAAAAGGCATACCCATAATACATATTTGGGGTACCTTTTACAGCGCTTTTTGTAACAAGCGCTGTAAAAGGCATACCCATAATACATATTTGGGGTACCTTTTACAGCGCTTTTTGTAAAAAGCGCTGTTAAAGGTGTTATTTTTTTTTTTTAACCCTGTATATATTTTAAAAGCGTTTTTTAGCTTTTTATGGCACTTTTTTTATAAAGCGCTGTCTTTTATCTTTTTATCCAAAATTAGTTTGAACCAGTTCACACAACACAACACATCCAGAATCACTAATTTTAGAACATATTCATGTGCATGTTAAAACAGAAACAGAATCAGTAACACAACCAGAACCAGAACCAGAACAATGATACACAGTAATTTACAACATATTTGGTATGAATATACATTGAATCTAATTTACAACATATTCATATGCAAGTTTATATACTGTCCTATGATCATATACATATAATAACTATGCACCATATAATATTCAGTCCCTTGCAGCATGCTATTTCCCAGAAAATCAAATAATTTTCATTTCAAGCACATACTCACACCATTCCTCCTTTAATTCCATCAGATCTTGCTCAGAATATGAAGGACTGGAATTTTCAAAGTACTGCAATATAAAAATTGAACATATTATATTAAGTTAGTATCAAATATATAGATAATTTATATATGAAAATCATATAATCAAAATACCGTACCGTTTCTGGGATAATAGTTTTATTCTTGTCAACAATCTCCTTCATGAATCTCAATACGTAGTACCCACAGTCGATGTTGTTTGTTTGACGAGGGCACTTTATTGGGATCCATGTAATATTATTAGACTTTTGCTTCAACACTACCGCACCTCTTTGAGCTCGAAAAACTTTTAATGCACTATCAAATGAATAAATGTGATTATTTTAGCATGAACAAACACTTATTTATATATATGTGTAACAAAAATAAATGAATATTACTTACGTGTCGAACAAAGTCTTGATTTCGGAGTGATTGTTGTAATCGCCATGCAAGGGATCCAAATAGTATACAACTTCAGAGACGGCATTGATTGCAAATAGCACCCAATGTGCCCTACAACAACAAAAAATTGGTTACACAATTTGGTCTATACACAACTAATAAATTAAATTCTCATCAATTAAAAAAGATAAAATTACGTACCCTGAATTATATGGTGCTAAGAACAATTTATCCTTTGAAATATTTCCTAAAAACATATTTACAATGTATTTCTTTACATTGTCTTCATCCAGTTTCCACATGGATGTTTTATGCGGAGAGAAGAATGAGTATTTATTCGATAATTTCCTAGGGCACACGACCTTCTCATGCAAAAACCTTCAATGAAAATTTTAAACTAGATTAATTACCAATACATTTAATTAATTACCAATAAATGCAATTAAAAGTATTTTTTACCTTATATACAAGCTCATTACAGTTGCACTGAGCTCCTTATGTTCGAGAAGCTCGTATACGTGCTCCTTGTCGAATAATTCCTCATACTCCTCTCCGAATATTTCTTTATTCATATGTATCATGCGGCAATCGTCGCTGTTGCATAGGTTCTTTTTTACTTGAATGTCAAGACACGCCCCGTATTTACCAAGGCGTGGCTGACTTATTTTAGGAGGAGCAGCAGCAGCGACTGATTTGCCACGATCCAATTTTTTTATTGCTGCAAATTTGGCAGCTTTATTGGCAGCTCTATTAACCTCCAATTTTTGAGGTTTGCTGCTTTTTTTTGGATGTACGGGTGGTTTATTTATTTGGACCTACAAAAATGAGGTTAAATGTTAGTTTATTGAATCTGAAAAAATTGACAAAGCTTATGCAATAAATGTGACAAACCTTATCGGGAGACGTCACTGATTTGTTTCTGGGAGGGCTCTTAATGAGGGCAACAAGGTTAGTGGGCCATGCCACGTAACTACCGATAGCTTCGCCCAATGACTGCATATCTCCGTCGTTGTCCGGTATCGGCAACGGTGCAGTTGGTTCGAAAGCAATAGTAGGCGATACCTTGACATGGCCCTTTGGGATCGGAGTATTGTGCAATACTTCTCCCAAAGTATTGTACAATTTTGCTTTTCCCACCTTCCGATGAGTGGGCGAGGACAAGTATAGAAAACACGAAGTGACACCCTAAATCAATAGTTAAAACATAAGTACAGTTAATATATAATATTGTTTAATGCATAAGTAAATACATAAGCAAGTAAGTAATTAATTACCTCGGGAATATTTTTCAAACCGACGTTGCAACTCCCGCTTTCACTCTCCATTTGTAGTTCACCTTGGAGCTGAACCGGAAGTTGCTTGTCTTTGTTTGTATTCACCAATTGTGCCACTTGCTCAGATAGGATTCTGAGCTTCTCTAATACTTCCTCGTTGGAAGGTTTTTGGCGCTTCTCTTGAGGAAAAAAGCTTCTGGGAGTTACGCCAAATCCCTTCCCCCTAACTTGGCCGGAATATTCAGGAACATTAAAAACTTTGCCCAAAATATCCCGGCAACTATCCTTGTTGCCCTCTTCACATTCAGAACTTTGAGAGATGGTCTCCTAAAATACATGTAACATTAAAATAGTTAAGTTCATTATCATTTTTAAAATACAATATTAAAAAGTATTCAAGTGATAAATACAATATTGAAAAATATTAAAGTCATAATATACTTACACAAAGTTCTATTACTTTTTGAACATTTTGGTTATCAACCACTCCATCTTTATTTGCCCTAGCTTCCTTCCACAAGATGTGACGACCCAACGGTTGATTGGTTTGGGTCTCTTGTCGCTATTCGATAAAACAAAATATTAGTTAGAAACTATAGTTTATAATACAAATTCATTCATTATATAAAAGTGATGTTTAATTACTTACAAGCCCTTGATCAAGGCGTGCATATCCCATACGTGATTTTCTGTATGGGTGCGTCGGGTTTCTTGCCCTTTCGCGATTTGCCTTACTAATGTTCTATATAAAAAAATAGCAATTATGTAAAAATTTAAAATACGATGCGAATATAAATAATAAAACACACAAATGCTAATAAATTAATCACTTACGACAAACGCGGGGTCAGTACGTTTGGAAACAAACGCTTTCCATTCCTCATTTGATATATAATGTCGATATATCTTTGGAGGTTCAGCTGTTGTGTTTCCTTCTTTATCTTTAAGATAGAAGTTTGAGATATGCGATCTAAATCCACGATGGATTTTGCCAGCAACTCTCAATACATAATTCTTTCGTCCCTCATCAAGGACAAAAGATGTCTGCAATGAAAAAAATTATAAGTAAAGTATTTCAATGAAAATATTTATAAATGACAAAAGATTGGATCAAAAAATTTACTTGAATATCATTCCAGATGATATCTTTGGCATCCTTCAATGCCTTATCTCTCCAGTCGTCAATTGTTATTGGAATATTTTGACGAACAACAGCCCCAATGTAGCTCACAAACATTGCGCTGTGGGGGTCAACTGGCTGACCACTTTCATTCCATCCAACCTAATAAACTCATATAGTAAGTACATGCTATTAAAAAAACCTAAAAAAATACACAGCAAACAGAGTATAGTATAGTATTACCTCAAACTTGGTCCCATTGCTCCTAGCTTTAATGACTTTTTGCATGATAGTTGCACCACGTTTAACTTCATTTTCATAAGTCCTACTGGTGCCAACTTCTTCATTTTGACATTCTAAATCTCTGTTTGTATCCATTTAACTACAACAAGTTCAACATGCAGTTTAGTATAACATCAACAAGCTCAACATGCATCATGCATTATTTTAAACAAGCTCAACATGTATCAGTATATATATTTTAAACAAGCTCAACATGCATTTTAATGATTACAAAAAATAAATAACATCAATACCTGAATAATGGTTCGAAGAAGGATGAAATGCAAAGAAAAGAGCGAACGGAGAAATTTCACAACAATAAATGTCACAGAAAAACGGTTTTGAAGAAATACGTAATGAGGGTTACGTATTTCAATGAAAATATAAGGTTCGAAATGATCTTGGATGGAAATAAGGTTCGAAATGAAGGAGATGATCGTGGAAATACAGTTCGTAATGAACGAGATTATAGGGTTTGCAAAAGAAGAGAAGAACGATGAAGGTTGAGATGATAGTGTAGATTACGTAATGAAGAGGAAACTGAAGAGGTTACTGTTATATATATAACCCTTTTACAGCGCTTTTTTATAACCCTTTTACAGCGCTTTTCCAAAGAGCGCTATAAAAGGCTAAGCCTTTTACAGCGCTTGTTATAAAAGCGCTGTAAAAGGCGTATTTATTTAAATTTTTAAAAGACTCTTTTACAGCGCTTTTACAAACAAGCGCTGTAAAAGACCTCATTGTTTTAGTATGTTATATAATGTTTTTTTAATAGCCTTTTACAGCGCTTGTTCAAAGAAGCGCTGTAAAAGGCCTTATTTAAATTTTTAAAAGACTCTTTTACAGCGCTTATCCCAACAAGCGCTGTAAAAGGCCTTATTATGTTATTTTTGTGTTTTGTTATGTTATTTTTTAAACAAGCTCTGCAAAACCCACATAGTCCCACCAAAATATCTTCCTCTTCACCAAACTCCACCTCAAAGTCCTTTTATGCATCTTCTTCGCAAACATCAAAGCTTACTCTTTCAATCTCCACCTCAACACCCTTTTTATCTCTTGACATTCCCTTTCATTCTTAAATCGTAACTTGATCTTCAGGTTCATTGCCATGTTGCGAAAAATGGGTTTGTTAACAATGTGTCTGATGTTTTTGTTAACAATGGGTCTGATGTTTTTGTTAACAATGTGTTTTTGGGGATTCCCATGATGCGTAAAAGGTGTTTGAAGAAAATCCTGTTAGAGAAAGTCATGTTAGTTATCTGATGAATATTATTTTTAAAGTCTTTTACAGCGCTTTTTAAAAAAAGCGCTGTAAAAGACATGCACTTTTTTTACATGCATAGTTCTTAAGAATTGTAATTGTCCAAATTTACATAAACATGCAATAATCACTGGTTATGCTTGCCTTCTTAGACAACAATAAAACAAGAATAGAACCAGAATAATTCAGATTATATAATACCACAATAATTCAATAAAACCAGAATAGAAGCAGAATAGAACAATAATTCAGATTACAATAATTCAGATTACAAATAAAACCAGAATAGAACAATAATTCAGATTACAAATAAAACCAGAATAGAACAATAATTCAGATTACAACAATAATTCAGATTACATGCATGGCTTATATAAAACAATTAAACATGTACATTAAGATGCCCTTCTTCTTTTCCTGGTGGGATTCACATTTGTTTGTCAATTTACAATACGAAACGATGGATTAATCCAAATTCCCTCATCATGATCATCTCTAAGATATAAACCATCATCAGTTGAATCAATTTCATGTGGTTGTTGTGATGTTGCAAATAAAAGATCATTACCAACATCTTCATCATTGTTGTTATCATCACTTATTTTATTGGTCGATAGGACAACAGACCATTTATCACCAGAAGGATCGGTGACATAAAACACTTGTTGAGCTTGCGACGCTAAAATAAAAGGCTCGTCTTTGTATCCCACCCTATTAAAATCAACAAGCAAGAATCCTGACTCATCAATCCGAACGCCATTATTATTATCGACCCACTTGCAACCAAATATGGGAACACGAAACATTGTGTAGTCTAACTCCCATATGCGCTCGATAACCCCAAAATATGATAGATTTGCATATATTGGGTTTTTGTCTTTTGCACTTGAGACATGCATCGCTTCAGCTACGAGAGTGACTCCACTATTTTGCATAGTGGTCTGATCATCTTGTTCTTTGGTATAAAATGTGTAGCCGTTAATAACATAACCAGTGTAAGAAAAGACATGTAAGCTCGGACCATTTGCTAGCCACCTCAATCTCTGTGAAATTGATCCGGGGTCTATGTCAAATTTTGACTTTATGTGATTTTTTAACCATGGTATAAAACTTCGATTGTGCTCTCGAGTTATCCAATTTTGATTCCTATTCATGTTCAAACGAGATAACTGATCCATGTGTATTGTAACATACGGTTGAACCTCATCATCATTGTGCAGAACATACAATTGTGCCTGCTCCAATTATGTCCTTGATATAGTCAGTAGTCTCATTCCAATTATCCCTTCTCCTGATAGTCTTCCCGAATGACGAGACATGGGAAGCCCTATGGATTCAACATTGGACAGATATTCAGTACAAAATTCAGCAGCCTCTTCAACAATGTATCGTTCAGCAATACAACCTTCTGGTCGACTTCTACTTTTTACGTACCCTTTTAATATTTTCATATATCGTTCTATCGGATACATCCATCTCATATAAGCTGGCCCACAAAGTTGTGTCTCCTTAACCAGATGAACAGTAAGGTGAACCATTATATCAAAAAACGATGGTGGGAAATACATTTCAAGCTCACACAAAGTAACAACAATTTCCCTCTGCAATGTCGGTAATTTCTGAGGGTCGATCACTTTACTACAAATTTCCCTGAAGAAGAAACATAATCTAGTTAATGCTAGTCGAACTTTTTCAGGTAAAATGGAACGTATACCTATTGGTAGCAAATGCTCCATTAGAATATGACAATCATGGGTCTTCAAACCTTTTAACTTGAGGTCTTTCATACAAACCAAATTTCTAATGTTCGAAGAGTATCCTTCTGGAACTTTAACTTCATGTAGAAATTTACATAAAACAATTTTTTCCTTTCTAGATAGTGTATGAGCGGCTGGAGGTAGATATGTGCGATTTCCTTTCTTTACTGGAGCCAATTGATTTCTTATTCCCATATCGACCAAGTCCAATCTTGCGTTGATGCCGTCTTTAGACTTTCCTGGAACATTGAGTAACGTACCAATAACACTATCAAATACATTTTTTTCAATATGCATCACATCGAGGAAATGTCTTATATACAATGACTTCCAATATGGTAATTCAAAGAAAATTGACTTTTTCTTCCACCCAGTTTTGACCAGCTCTCCCGCAAAAGGTTTGCCAAATTTATTGGTCAAACCTTGTACTTTTTCAAGTATTTGATATCCAGTCGGTGGTAAAGGAGCTTTACCTTCCTCTGATTTTCCATTAAATGCATTTCTCCACCAACGATACTGATGACTATAAGGTAAAAATCTACGATGTCCAAGAAACACATTCTTCTTACAATGTTTCAACCGCATCCAATTTGTACTCTCTTCACATACAGGACATGCACACTGACCTTTAATGCTATATCCTGATAAATTACCATATGCTGGAAAATCATTAATTGTGCCGAACAACATAGCCCTCAAATTGAAATATTCTTTCTTATACCCATCATAAACTTCCACACCTATCTCCCACATACGTTTTAAATCTTCTATTAGAGGAGTCAAGTATACGTCGATATCATTCCCCGGTTGTTTGGGTCCAGAAATTAACAGAGACAACATCATAAACTTACACTTCATACATAACCATGGAGGTAGGTTATATATTACCAAAATCACAGGCCATGTGCTGTGTGAGATGCTTTGAAGACCATGTGGATTCATTCCATCAGTAGAAAGTGCAAGTCTTAGATTTCTTGACTCTATCCCGAATTCAGGATACTCGTGATCAATTTTTGCCCATTGTGGGGAATCTGTAGGGTGTCGAAACATTCCATCTCTAATTCTTTCATCTGCATGCCATGTCAAGTGTTTTGAATCTTCTTCACTGCGATACATGCGCCTAAATCTTGGTATTATAGGAAAATACCACACGACTTTTGCTGGAGTAGATTCTTTCTTCTTATATCGAGAGACATTACATTTTGGACACGCCTTAAGTAGTTCATATTCATTTCGAAATAAAATGCAATCGTTAGGACACGCATGAATCCTTTCGTAACTCATGCCAATAGAACACAAAATCCTTTTAGCCTCGTAGGTTCGATTGGGAAGTTCATTATCATCTGGCAACATATCTTTTATGAGTGTTAATAATTCTGTAAAGCTTTTATCAGACCATCCATTACTCGCTTTTAGGTTGTACAACTTATCCAACATGTGTAGCTTTGATCAATTCCATTACATACTAGATGTCCTTCTAATTCATCTTCTCTAACACGTTTTCCAAAACAACATTTTAAACAAGGACAAACTACTCTATTTGGATCTTTTGCATTCTTCACTGCAAACTCAACAAACTCCTCCACTCCAATTTCATAATCTTTTGAAAATCGATTGGCTGACATCCATTTCCTATCCATATTATACCACCTATATAAATGCAGTTACAAAACTAATAAGCTTTCAAAACATATCAACAAGTTTCAAAAAGAAACCAATATCAATTAATTATTTCAAAAACAGAACAGATCATGTGGTATGAGTTTTTGACTAGTAGAAGAGATTTAACACAGATCATGTGGTACGAATTTTTAATTTGATAAAAAAAATCTAGTTAAAACAAAAATACCTGAGACAACACGTAATAGGTAGATGGCGGCACAACACGTAATGGATATGAGGGTATGAGGGTTCCCAGAGTAGAGGTGATGAAAGATGTAGAGGATATGAGGGTTCCCAACGTATATAATTATTTGAAATTTATGTCTTTTACAGCGCTTGTCAATAAAAGCGCTGTAATAGGTAGTTAAATTCAATGAAAGCGCTTGTATTTTATAGCGCTTGTGAAAAAAGCGCTGTAAAAGGTGGTCCAATTATTTTAAAGCGCATGCCTTTTACAGCGCTTGTTACAAGAAGCGTTGTAAAAGCATACGCGAAAGCGCTTCATTTTACAGCGCTTTTTTAAAAAGCGCTGTAAAAGCCTTATAACATTATGCGCAAACGTTATATGACCTACAACAGCGCTTGTTTTACAGCGCTTGTGAATAAAAGCGCTGTAAAAGGCTCCGTTATTTTTCAAATACATTTACAACAGCGCTTGTGTTTAGCAAGCGCTGTAAAAGGGGCGCTGTTAAATGTCATTTTTGGCGTAGTGTGTCATTGGACGAACATTTCGGTCATTTTCGTCCTCCCTAGCTTATTCTTGTCCAATTAGGGTTTTTAACCAATCTTGTGCATCCAATAAGTTCATTTGTGTCATTGGATGAACATTTAGGTCATTTTCGTCCTCCCTATGCTTATTCTTGTCCAATTAGGGTTTTAAGCAATCTTGTGCATCCAATATGTGTGTTTGTGTCATTGGATGAACATTTAGGTCATTTTCGTCCTCCCTAGTCTTATTCTTGTCCAATTAGGGTTTTTAACCAATCTTGTGCATCCAATAAGTTCATTTGTGTCATTGGATGATCATTTAGGTCATTTTCGTCCTCCCTAGTCTTATTCTTGTCCAATTAGGGTTTTTATGCAATCTTGTGCATCCATTAGGTGTGTTTGTGTCATTGGAGGAACATTTAGGTCATTTTCGTCCTCCCTAGTCTTATTCTTGTCCAATTAGGGATTTTATTCAATCATGTGCATCCAATAGGTGTGTTTGTGTCACTGGACGAACATTTAGGTCATTTTCGTCCTCCCTAGGCTTATTCTTGTCCAATTAGGGTTTTTAACCAATCTTGTGCATCCAATAAGTTCATTTGTGTCATTGGATGAACATTTAGGTCATTTTCGTCCTCCCTAGGCTTATTCTTGTCCAATTAGGGTTTTTAACCAATCTTCTGCATACAATAAGTTAATTTGTGTCATTGGATGAACATTTAGGTCATTTTCGTCCTCCCTAGTCTTATTCTTGTCCAATTAGGGTTTTTACGCAATCTTGTGCATCCAATAGGTGTGTTTGTGTCATTGGACGAACATTTAGGTCATTTTCGTCCTCTCTAGTCTTATTCTTGTCCAATTAGGGTTTTTATGCAATCTTGTGCATCTAATAGGTGTGTTTGTGTCAATGGACGAACATTTAGGTCATTTTCGTCCTCCCTAGGCTTATTCTTGTCCAATTAAGGTTTTTAACCAATCTTGTGCATCCAATAAGTTCCTTTGTGTCATTGGTTGAACATTTAGGTCATTTTCGTCCTCCCTAGTGTTATTCTTGTCGAGTTAGGGTTTTAAGCAACCTTGTGCATCCAATATGTGTGTTTGTGTCATTGGATGAACATTTAGGTCATTTTTGTCCTCCCTATGCTTATTCTTGTCCAGTTAGGGTTTTTAACAAATCTTTTGCATCCAATAAGTTCATTTGTGTCATTGGATAATCATTTATGTCATTTTCGTCCTCCCTAGTCTTATTCTTGTCCAATTAGGGTTTTTATGTAATCTTGTGCATCCAATAGGTGTGTTTGTGTCATTGGATGAACATTTAGGTCATTTTGGTCCTCCCTAGGCTTATTCTTGTCCAATTAGGGTTTTTAACCACTTTTGTGCATCCAATAAGTTCATTTGTGTCATTGGATGAACATTTAGGTCATTTTCGTCCTCCCTAGGCTTATTCTTGTCCAATTAGGGTTTTTAACCAATCTTGTGCATCCAATAAGTTCATTTGTGTCATTGGATGATCATTTTGGTCATTTTCGTCCTCCCTAGGCTTATTCTTGTCCAATTAGGGTTTTTAACCAATCTTGTGCATCCAATAAGTTCATTTGTGTCATTGGATGAACATTTAGGTCATTTTCGTCCTCCCTAGGCTTATTCTTGTCGAATTAGGATTTTTAACCAATCTTGCGCATCCAATAACTTCATTTGTGTTATTGGATGAACATTTAGGTCATTTTCGTCCTCCTTAGTCTTATTCTTGTCCAATTAGGGTTTTTATGCAATCTTGTGCATCCAATAGGCGTGTTTGTGTCATTGGAGGAACATTTAGGTCATTTTCGTCCTCCCTCGGCTTGTTCTTGTCCAATTAGGGTTTTTAACCAACCTTGTGCATCCAATAAGTTCATTTGTGTCATTGGTTGAACATTTAGGTCATTTTCGTCCTCCCTAGGCTTATTCTTGTCCAATTAGGGTTTTTAACCAACCTTGTGCATCCAATAAGTTCATTTGTGTCATTGGTGGAACATTTAGGTCATTTACGTCCCCCCTAGTCTTATTCTTGTCCAATTAGGGATTTTATGCAATCTTGTGCATCCAATAGGTGTGTTTGTGTCATTGGACGAACATTTAGGTCCTTTTCATCCTCCCTAGGCTTATTCTTGTCCAATTAGGGTTTTTAACCAATTTTGTGCATCCAATAAGTTCATTTGTGTCATTGGATGAACATTTAGGTCATTTTCGTCCTCCCTAGGCTTATTCTTGTCCAATTAGGGTTTTTAACCAATCTTGTGCATCCAATAAGTTCATTTGTGTCATTGGTTAAACATTTAGGTCATTTTCGTCCTCCCTAGGCTTATTCTTGTCCAATTAGGGTTTTTAACCAACCTTGTGCATCCAATAAGTTCTTTTGTGTCATTGGACGAACATTTAGGTCATTTTCGTCCTCTCTAGTCTTATTCTTGTCCAATTAGGGTTTTTATGCAATCTTGTGCATCTAATAGGTGTGTTTGTGTCAATGGACGAACATTTAGGTCATTTTCGTCCTCCCTAGGCTTATTCTTGTCCAATTAAGGTTTTTAACCAATCTTGTGCATCCAATAAGTTCCTTTGTGTCATTGGTTGAACATTTAGGTCATTTTCGTC
>JBBPBR010000007.1:26333635-26376703 GCA_037974775.1 Cicer pinnatifidum | reverse complement strand
CCTCCCTAGGCATATTATTGTCCAATTAGGGTTTTTAACCAATCTTGTGCATCCAATAAGTTCATTTGTGTCATTGGATGAACATTTAGGTCATTTTCGTCCTCCCTAGGCTTATTCTTGTCCAATTAGGGTTTTTAACCAATCTTGTGCATCCAATAAGTTCATTTGTGTCATTGGATGAACATTTAGGTCATTTTCGTCCTCCCTAGTCTTATTCTTGTCCAATTAGGGTTTTAAGCAATCTTGTGCATCCAATATGTGTGTTTGTGTCATTGGATGAACATTTAGGTCATTTTCGTCCTCCCTATGCTTATTCTTGTCCAATTAGGGTTTTTAACCAATCTTGTGCATACAATAATTTCATTTGTGTCATTGGATGAACATTTAGGTCATTTTCGTCCTCCCTAGTCTTATTCTTGTCAAATTAGGGTTTTTATGCAATCTTGTGCATCCAATCGGTGTGTTTGTGTCATTGGACGAACATTTGGGTCATTTTCGTCCTCCCTAGGCTTATTCTTGTCCAATTAGGGTTTTTAACCAACCTTGTGCATCCAATAAGTTCATTTGTATCGTTGGTTGAACATTTAGGTCATTTTCGTCCTCCCTAGGCTTATTCTTGTCCAATTAGGGTTTTTAACCAACCTTGTGCATCCAATAAGTTCATTTGTGTCATTGGAGGAACATTTAGGTCATTTTCGTCCTCCCTAGTCTTATTCTTGTCCAATTAGGGTTTTTATGCAATCTTATGCATCCAATAGATGTGTTTGTGTCATTGGACGAACATTTAGGTCATTTTCGTCCTCCCTAGGCTTATTCTTGTCCAATTAGGGTTTTTAACCAATCTTGTGCATCCAATAAGTTCATTTGTGTCATTGGATGAACATTTAGGTCATTTTCGTCCTCCCTAGGCTTATTCTTGTCCAATTAGGGTTTTTAACCAATCTTGTGCATCCAATAAGTTCATTTGTGTCATTGGATGAACATTTAGGTCATTTTTGTCCTCCCTAGGCTTATTCATGTCCAATTAGGGTTTTTATGCAATCTTGTGCATCCAATAGGTGTGTTTGTGCCATTGGACGAACATTTAGGTCATTTTCGTCCTCCCTAGGCTTATTCTTGTCCAATTAGGGTTTTTAACCAATCTTGTGCATCCAATAAGTTCATTTGTGTCATTGGATGAACATTTAGGTCATTTTCGTCCTCCTTAGGCTTATTCTTGTCCAATTAGCGTTTTTAACCAATCTTGTGCATCCAATAAGTTCATTTGTGTCATTGGATGAACATTTAGGTCATTTTCGTCCTCCCTAGTCTTATTCTTGTCCAATTAGGGTTTTTATGCAATCTTGTGCATCCAATAGGTGTGTTTGTGTCATTGGACGAACATTTAGGTCATTTTCGTCCTCCCAAGGCTTATTCTTGTCCAATTAGGGTTTTTAACCAAAGTTGTCCATCCAATAAGTTCATTTGTGTCATTGGATGAACATTTAGGTCATTTTCGTCCTCCCTAGTCTTATTCTTGTCCAATTAGGGTTTTTATGCAATCTTGTGCATCCAATAGGTGTGTTTGTGTCATTGGACGAACATTTAGGTCATTTTCGTCCTCCCTATGCTTATTCTTGTCCAATTAGGGTTTTTAACCAATCTTGTGCATCCAATAAGTTCATTTGTGTCATTGGATGAACATTTTGGTCATTATCATCCTCCCTAGTCTTATTCTTGTCCAATTAGGGTTTTTATGCAATCTTGTGCATCCAATAGGTGTGTCTGTGTCATTGGATGAACATTTTGGTCATTTTTGTCCTTCCTATGCTTATTCTTGTCCAATTAGGGTTTTTAACCAATCTTGTGCATACAATAAGTTCATTTGTGTCATTGGATGAACATTTAGGTCATTTTCGTCCTCCCTAGTCTTATTCTTGTCCAATTAGGGTTTTTATGCAATCTTGTGCATCCAGTAGGTGTGTTTGTGTCATTGGAGGAACATTTAGGTCATTTTCGTCCTCCCTAGTCTTATTCTTGTCCAATTAGGGTTTTTATGCAATCTTGTGCATCCAATAGGTGTGTTTGTGTCATTGGACGAACATTTAGGTCAATTTCGTCCTCCCTAGGCTTATTCTTGTCCAATTAGGGTTTTTAACCAATCTTGTGCGTCCAATAAGTTCATTTGTGTCATTGGATGAACATTTAGGTCATTTTCGTCATCCCTAGTCTTATTCTTGTCCAATTAGGGTTTTAAGCAATCTTGTGCATCCAATATGTGTGTTTGTGTCATTGGATGAACATTTAGGTCATTTTCGTCCTCCCTATGCTTATTCTTGTCCAATTAGGGTTTTTAACCAATCTTGTGCATCCAATAAGTTCATTTGTGTCATTGGATGAACATTTAGGTCATTTACGTCCTCCCTAGGCTTATTCTTGTCTAATTAGGGTTTTTAACCAATCTTGTGCATCCAATAAGTTCATTTGTGTCATTGGATGAACATTTAGGTCGTTTTCGTCCTCCCTAGTCTTATTCTTGTCCAATTAGGGTTTTTATACAATCTTGTGCATCCAATAGGTGTGTTTGTGTCATTGGACGAACATTTAGGTCATTTTCGTCCTCCCTAGGCTTATTCTTGTCCAATTAGGGTTTTTAACCAATCTTGTGCATCCAATAAGTTCATTTGTGTCATTGGATGAACATTTAGGTCATTTTCGTCCTCCCTAGGCTTATTCTTGTCCAATTAGGGTTTTTAACCAATCTTGTGCATCCAATAAGTTCATTTGTGTCATTGGATGAACATTTAGGTCATTTACGTCCTCCCTAGGCTTATTCTTGTCGAATTAGGGTTTTTAACCTATCTTGTGCATCCAATAAGTTCATTTGTGTCATTGGATGAACATTTAGGTCATTTTCGTCCTCCCTAGGCTTGTTCTTGTCCAATTAGGGTTTTTATGCAATCCTGTGCATCCTATAGGTGTGTTTGTGTCATTGGACGAACATTTAGGTCATTTTCGTCCTCCCTAGGCTTATTCTTGTCCAATTAGGGTTTTTAGGCAATCCTGTGCATCCAATAGGTTTGTTTGTGTCATTGGACGAACATTTAGGTCATTTTCGTAACCAACCTTGTGCATCCAATAAGTTCATTTGTGTCATTGGATGAACATTTAGGTCATTTTCGTCCTCCCTAGTCTTATTCTTGTCCAATTAGGGTTTTTATGCAATCTTGTGCATCCAATAGGTGTGTTTGTGTCATTGGACGAACATTTAGGTCATTTTCGTCCTCCCTAGTCTTATTCTTGTCCAATTAGGGTTTTTATGCAATCTTGTGCATCCATTAGGTGTGTTTGTGTCATTGGAGGAACATTTAGGTCATTTTCGTCCTCCCTAGTCTTATTCTTGTCCAATTAGGGTTTTTATGCAATCTTGTGCATCCATTAGGTGTGTTTGTGTCATTGGATGAACATTTAGGTCATTTTCGTCCTCCCTAGTCTTATTCTTGTCCAATTAGGATTTTAAGCAATCTTGTGCATCCAATATGTGTGTTTGTGTCATTGGATGAACATTTAGGTCATTTTCGTCCTCCCTATGCTGTTTCTTGTCCAATTAGGGTTTTTAACCAATCATGTGCATACAATAAGTTCATTTGTGTCATTGGATGAACATTTAGGTCATTTTCGTCCTCCCTAGTCTTATTCTTGTCCAATTAGGGTTTTTATGCAATCTTGTGCATCCAATAGGTGTGTTTGTGTCATTGTAAGAACATTTAGGTCATTTTCGTCCTCCCTAAACTTATTCTTGTCCAATTAGGGTTTTTAACCAATCTTGTGCATCCAATAAGTTCATTTGTGTCATTGGATGAACATTTAGGTCATTTTCGTCCTCCCTAGGCTTATTCTTGTCCAATTAGGGTTTTTAACCAATCTTGTGCATCAAATAAGTTCATTTGTGTCATTGGACGAACATTTAGGTCATTTTCGTCCTCCCTAGGCTTATTCTTGTCCAATTAGGGTTTTTAACCAACCTTGTGCGTCCAATAAGTTCATTTGTGTCATTGGTTGAACATTTAGGTCATTTTCGTCCTCCCTAGGCTTATTCTTGTCCAATTAGGGTTTTTAATCAATCTTGTGCATCCAATAAGTATATTTGTGTCATTGGTTGAACATTTAGGTCATTTTCGTCCTCCCTAGGGTTATTCTTGTCCAATTAGGGTTTTTAACCAATCTTGTGCATCCAATAAGTTCATTTGTGTCATTGGACGAACATTTAGGTCATTTTCGTCCTCCCTAGGCTTATTCTTGTCCAATTAGGGTTTTTAACAAATCTTGTGCATCCAATAAGTTCATTTGTGTCATTGGATTAACATTTAGGTCATTTTCGTCCTCCCTAGGCTTATTCTTGTCAAATTAGGATTTTTAACCAATCTTGTGCATCCAATAGGTGTGTTTGTGTCATTGGATGATCAATTAGGTCATTTTCGTCCTCCCTAGGCTTATTCTTGTCCAATTAGGGTTTTTAACCAATCTTGTGCATCCAATAGGTGTGTTTGTGTCATTGGATGATCAATTAGGTCATTTTTCGTCCTCCCTAAGCTTATTCTTGTCCAATTAGGGTTTTTAACCAATCTTATGCATCCAATAGGTGTGTTTGTGTCATTGGATGATCAATTAGGTCATTTTCGTCCTCCCTAGGCTTATTCTTGTCCAATTAGGGTTTTTAACCAATCTTGTGCATCCAATAGGTGTGTTTGTGTCATTGGATGATCAATTAGGTCATTTTCGTCCTCCCTAGGCTTATTCTTGTCCAATTAGGGTTTTTAACCAATCTTGTGCATCCAATAGGTGTGTTTGTGTCATTGGATGATCAATTAGGTCATTTTCGTCCTCCCTAGGCTTATTCTTGTCCAATTAGGGTTTTTAACCAATCTTGTGCATCCAATAGGTGTGTTTGTGTCATTGGATGATCAATTTGCTCATTTTCGTCCTCCCTAGGCTTATTCTTGTCCAATTAGGGTTTTTAACCAATCTTGTGCATCCAATAAGTTTGTTTGTGTCATTGAATTAATATTTAGTTCATTTTCGTCCTCCCTAGGCATCATCTTGTCCAATTAGGGTTTTTAACCAATCTTGTGCATCCAATAGGTGTGTTTGTGTCATTGGATGATCAATTAGGTCATTTTCGTCCTCCCTAGGCTTATTCTTGTCCAATTAGGGTTTTTAACCAATCTTGTGCATCCAATAAGTTCATTTGTGTCATTGGATGATCAATTAGGTCATTTTCGTCCTCCCTATGCATATTCTTGTCCAACTAGGGTTTTAAACCAATCTAGTGCATCCAATAGGTGTGTTTGTGTCATTGGATGATCAATTAGGTCATTTTCGTCCTCCCTAGGCTTATTCTTGTCCAATTAGGGTTTTTAACCAATCTTGTGCATCCAATAGGTGTGTTTGTGTCATTGGATGATCAATTAGGTCATTTTCGTCCTCCCTAGGCATATTCTTGTCCAACTAGGGTTTTTAACCAATCTTGTGCATCCAATAAGTTCATTTGTGTCATTGGATGATCAATTAGGTCATTTTCATCCTCCCTAGCCATATTCTTGTCCAACAATGGTTTTTAACCAATCTTGTGCATCCAATAGGTGTGTTTGTGTCATTGGATGATCAATTAGGTCATTTTCGTCCTCCCTAGGCTTATTCTTGTCCAATTAGGGTTTTTAACCAATCTTGTGCATCCAATAGGTGTGTTTGTGTCATTGGATGATCAATTAGGTCATTTTCGTCCTCCCTAGGCTTATTCTTGTCCAATTAGGGTTTTTAACCAATCTTGTGCATCCAATAGGTGTGTTTGTGTCATTGGATGATCAATTAGGTCATTTTCGTCTTCCGTAGGCATATTCTTGTCCAATTTGGATTTTTAACGAATCTTGTGCATCCAATAGGTGTGTTTGTGTCATTGGATGATCAATTAGGTCATTTTCGTCCTCCCTAGGCTTATTCTTGTCCAATTAGGGTTTTTAACCAATCTTGTGCATCCAATAGGTGTGTTTGTGTCATTGGACGACCAATTAGGTCATTTTCGTCCTCCCTAGGCATATTCTTGTCCAATTAGGGTTTTTAACCAATCTTGTGCATCCATTAGGTGTGTTTGTGGCAATGGATGATCAATTAGGTCATTTTCGTCCTCCCTAGGCTTATTCTAGTCAAATTAGGGTTTTTAACCAATCTTATGCATCCAATAGGTGTGTTTGTGTCATTGGATGATCAATTAGGTCATTTTCGTCCTCCCTAGGCTTATTCTTGTCCAATTAGGGTTTTTAACCAATCTTGTGCATCCAATAGGTGTGTTTGTGTCATTGGATGATCAATTAGGTCATTTTCGTCCTCCCTAGGCTTATTCTTGTCCAATTAGGGTTTTTAACCAATCTTGTGCATCCAGTAAGTTCATTTGTGTCATTGGATGAACATTTAGGTCATTTTCGTCCTCCCTAGTCTTATTCTTGTCCAATTAGGGTTTTTATGCAATCTTGTGCATCCAATAGGTGTGTTTGTGTCATTGGACGAACATTTAGGTCATTTTCGTCATGCCTAGGCTTATTCTTGTCCAATTAGGGTTTTTAACCAATCTTGTGCATCCAATAAGTTCATTTGTGTCATTGGATGAACATTTAGGTCATGTTTTTCCTCCCTAGGCTTATTCTTGTCTAATTAGGATTTTTAACCAATCTTGTGCATCCAATAAGTTCATTTGTGTCATTGGATGAACATTTAGGTCATTTTCGTCCTCCCTAGTCTTATTCTTGTCCAATTAGGGTTTTAAGCAATCTTGTGCATCCAATATGTGTGTTTGTGTCATTGGATGAACATTTAGGTCATTTTCGTCCACCCTATGCTTATTCTTGTCCAATTAGGGTTTTTAACCAATCTTGTGCATACAATAAGTTCATTTGTGTCATTGGATGAACATTTAGGTCATTTTCGTCCTCCCTAGTCTTATTCTTGTCCAATTAGGGTTTTTATGCAATCTTGTGCATCCAATAGGTGTGATTGTGTCATTGGACAAACATTTAGGTCATTTTCGTCCTCCCTAGTCTTATTCTTGTCGAATTAGGGTTTTTATGCAATCTTTTGCATCCAATAGGTGTGTTTGTGTCATTGGAGGAACATTTAGGTCATTTTCGTCCTCCCTAGTCTTATTCTTGTCCAATTAGGGTTTTTATGCAATCTTGTGCATCCAATAGGTGTGTTTGTGTCATTGGACGAACATTTAGGTCATTTTCGTCCTCCCTAGGCTCATTCTTGTCCGATTAGGGTTTTTAACCAATGTTGTGCATTCAATAAGTTCATTTGTGTCATTGGATGAACATTTAGGTCATTTTCGTCCTCCCTAGTCTTATTCTTGTCCAATTAGGGTTTTAAGAAATCTTGTGCATCCAATATGTGGGTTTGTGTCATTGGATAAACATTTAGGTCATTTTCGTCCTCCCTATGCTTATTCTTGTCCAATTAGGGTTTTTAACAAATCTTGTGCATCCAATAAGTTCATTTGTGTCATTGGATGAACATTTAGGTCATTTTCGTCCTCCCTAGTCTTATTCTTGTCCAATTAGGGTTTTTATGCAATCTTGTGCATCCAATAGGTGTGTTTGTGTCATTGGACGAACATTTAGGTCATTTTCGTCCTCCCTAGGCTTATTCTTGTCCAATTAGGGTTTTTAACCAATCTTGTGCATCCAATAATTTCATTTGTGTCATTGGATGAACATTTAGGTCATTTTCGTCATCCCTAGTCTTATTCTTGTCCAATTAGGTTTTTTATGCAATCTTGTGCATCCAATATGTGTGTTTGTGTCATTGGATGAACATTTAGGTCATTTACGTCCTCCCTAGGCTTATTCTTGTCCAATTAGGGTTTTTAACCAATCTTGTGCATCCAATAAGTTCATTTGTGTCATTGGATGAACATTTAGGTCATTTTAGTCGTCCCTAGTCTTATTCTTGTCCAATTAGGGTTTTAAGCAATCTTGTGCATCCAATATGTGTGTTTGTGTCAGTGGATTAACATTTAGGTCATTTTCGTCCTCCCTATGCTTATTCGTGTCCAATTAGGGTTTTTAACCAATCTTGTGCATCCAATAAGTTCATTTGTGTCATTGGATGAACATTTAGGTCATTTTCGTCCTCCCTAGTCTTATTCTTGTCCAATTAGGGTTTTTATGCAATCTTGTGCATCCAATAGGTGTGTTTGTGTCATTGGACGAACATTTAGGTCATTTTCGTCCTCCATAGGCTTATACTTGTCTAATTAGGGTTTTTAACCAATCCTGTGCATCCAATAGGTGTGTTTGTGTCATTGGACGAACATTTAGGTCATTTTCGTCCTCCCTAGGCTTATTCTTGTCCAATTAGGGTTTTTAACCAACCTTGTGCATCCAATAAGTTCATTTGTGTCAATGGTTGAACATTTAGGTCATTTTCGTCCTCCCTAGGCTTATTCTTGTCCAATTAGGGTTTTTAATCAATCTTGTGCATCCAATAAGTATATTTGTGTCATTGGTTGAACATTTAGGTCATTTTCGTCCTCCCTAGGGTTATTCTTGTCCAATTAGGGTTTTTAACCAATCTTGTGCATCCAATAAGTTCATTTGTGTCATTGGACGAACATTTAGGTCATTTTCGTCCTCGCTAGGCTTATTCTTGTCCAATTAGGGTTTTTAACCAACCTTGTGCATCCAATAAGTTCCTTTGTGTCATTGGTTGAACATTTAGGTCATTTTCGTCCTCCCTAGGCTTATTCTTGTCCAATTAGGGTTTTTAATCAATCTTGTGCATCCAATAAGTATATTTGTGTCATTGGTTGAACATTTAGGTCATTTTCGTCCTCCCAAGGCTTATTCTTGTCCAATTAGGGTTTTTAACCAATCTTGTGCATCCAAGAAGTTCATTTGTGTCATTGGATGAACATTTAGGTCATTTTCGTCCTCCCTAGGCTTATTCTTGTCCAATTAGGGTTTTAAGCATTCTTGTGTATCCAATATGTGTGTTTGTTTCATTGGATGAACATTTAGGTCATTTTCGTCCTCCCTATGCTTATTCTTGTCCAATTAGGGTTTTTAACCAATCTTGTACATACAACAAGTTCATTTGTGTCATTGGATGAACATTTAGGTCATTTTCGTCCTCCCTAGTCTTATTCTTGTCCAATTAGGGTTTTTATGCAATCTTGTGCACCCAATAGATGTGTTTGTGTCATTGGACGAACATTTAGGTCATTTTCGTCCTCCCTAGGCTTATTCTTGTCCAATTAGGGTTTTAAACAAATCTTGTGCATCCAATAAGTTCATTTGTGTCATTGGATGAACATTTAGGTCATTTTCATCGTCCCTAGGCTTATTCTTGTCCAATTAGGGTTTTCAACCAATCTTGTGCATCCAATAAGTTCATTTGTGTCATTGGATGAACATTTAGGTCATTTTCGTCCTCCCTAGTCTTATTCTTGTCCAATTAGGGTTTTAAGCAATCTTGTGCATCCAATATGTGTGTTTGTGTCATTGGATGAACATTTAGGTCATTTTCGTCCTCCCTATGCTTATTCTTGTCCAATTAGGGTTTTTAACCAATCTTGGGCATCCAATAAGTTCATTTGTGTCATTGGATGATCATTTATGTTATTTTCGTCCTCCCTAGTCTTATTCTTGTCCAATTAGGGCTTTTATGCAATCTTGTGCATTCAATAGGTGTGTTTGTGTCATTGGATGAACATTTAGGTCATTTTCGTCCACCCTAGGCTTATTCTTGTCCAATTAGGGTTTTTAACCAATCTTGTGCATCCAATAAGTTCATTTGTGTCATTGGATGAACATTTAGGTCATTTTCGTCCTCCCTAGTCTTATTCTTGTCAAATTAGGGTTTTAAGCATTCTTGTGCATCCAATATGTGTGTTTGTGTCATTGGACGAACATTTAGGTCATTTTCGTCCTCCCTATGCTTATTCTTGTCCAATTAGGGTTTTTAACCAATCTTGTGCATACAATAAGTTCATTTGTGTCATTGGATGAACATTTAGGTCATTTTCGTCCTCCCTAGTCTTATTCTTGTCCAATTAGGGTTTTTATGCAATCTTGTGCACCCAATAGGTGTGTTTGTGTCATTGGACGAACATTTAGGTCATTTTCATCCTCCCTAGGCTTATTCTTGTCCAATTAGGGTTTTTAACCAACCTTGTGCATCCAATAAGTTCATTTGTGTCAATGGTTGAACATTTAGGTCATTTTCGTCCTCCCTAGGCTTATTCTTGTCCAATTAGGGTTTTTAATCAATCTTGTGCATCCAATTAGTTCATTTGTGTCATTGGTTGAACATATAGGTCATTTTCGTCCTCCCTAGGCTTATTCTTGTCCAATTAGGGTTTTTAACCAATCTTGTGCATCCAAGAAGTTCATCTGTGTCATTGGATGAACATTTAGGTCATTTTCGTCCTCCCTAGTCTTATTCTTGTCAAATTAGGGTTTTAAGCATTCTTGTGCATCCAATATGTGTGTTTGTGTCATTGGATGAACATTTAGGTCATTTTCGTCCTCCCTATGCTTATTCTTGTCCAATTAGGGTTTTTAACCAACCTTGTGCATCCAATAAGTTCATTTGTGTCATTGGTGGAACATTTAGGTCATTTACGTCCTCCCTAGTCTTATTCTTGTCCAATTAGGGTTTTTATGCAATCTTGTGCATCCAATTGGTGTGTTTGTGTCATTGGACGAACATTTAGGTCATTTTCGTCCTCCCTAGGCTTATTCTTGTCCAATTAGGGTTTTTAACCAATCTTGTGCATCCAATACGTTCATTTGTGTCATTGGATGAACATTTAGGTCATTTTCGTCATCCCTAGTCTTATTCTTGTCCAATTAGGGTTTTAAGCAATCTTGTGCATCCAATATGTGTGTTTGTGTCATTGGATGAACATTTAGGTCATTTTCGTCCTCCCTATGCTTATTCTTGTCCAATTAGGGTTTTTAACCAATCTTGTGCATCCAATAAGTTCATTTGTGTCATTGGATGAACATTTAGGTCATTTTCGTCCTCCCTAGTCTTATTCTTGTCCAATTAGGGTTTTTATGCAATCTTGTGCATCCAATAGGTGTGTTTGTGTCATTGGACGAACATTTAGGTCATTTACGTCCTCCCTAGTCTTATTCTTGTCCAATTAGGGTTTTTATGCAATCTTGTGCATCCAATAGGTGTGTTTGTGTCATTGGAGGCACATTTAGGTCATTTTCGTCCTCCCTAGTCTTATTCTTGTCGAATTAGGGTTTTTATTCAATCTTGTGCATCCAATAGGTGTGTTTGTGTCATTGGAAGAACATTTAGGTCATTTTCGTCCTCCCTAGGCTTATTCTTGTCCGATTAGGGTTTTTAACCAATCTTGTGCATTCAATAAGTTCATTTGTGTCATTGGATGAACATTTAGGTCATTTTCGTCCTCCCTAGTCTTATTCTTGTCCAATTAGGGTTTAAAGCAATCTTGTGCATCCAATATGTGGGTTTGTGTCATTGGATGAACGTTTAGGTCATTTTCGTCCTCCCTATGCTTATTCTTGTCCAATTAGGGTTTTTAACCAATCTTGTGCATCCAATAAGTTCATTTGTGTCATTGGATGAACATTTAGGTCATTTTCGTCCTCCCTAGTCTTATTCTTGTCCAATTAGGGTTTTTATGCAATCTTGTGCATCCAATAGGTGTGTTTGTGTCATTGGACGAACATTTAGGTCATTTTCGTCCTCCCTAGGCTTATTCTTGTCTAATTAGGGTTTTTAACCAATCTTGTGCATCCAATAAGTTCATTTGTGTCATTGGATGAACATTTAGGTCATTTTCGTCCTCCCTAGTCTTATTCTGGTCCAATTAGGGTTTTTATGCAATCTTTTGCATCCAATAGGTGTGTTTGTGTCATTGGAGGAACATTTAGGTCATTTTCGTCCCCCCTAGTCTTATTCTTGTCCAATTAGGGTTTTTATGCAATCTTGTGCATCCAATAGGTGTGTTTGTGTCATTGGACGAACATTTAGGTCATTTTCGTCCTCCCTAGGCTTATTCTTGTCCAATTAGGGTTTTTGAACCAATCTTGTGCATCCAATAAGTTCATTTGTGTCATTGGATGAACATTTAGGTCATTTTCGTCCTCCCTAGGCTTATTCTTGTCCAATTAGGGTTTTTAACCAATCTTGTGCATCCAATAAGTTCATTTGTGTCATTGGATGAACATTTAGGTCGTTTTCGTCCTCCCTAGGCTTATTCTTGTCCAATTAGGGTTTTTAACCAATCTTGTGCATCCAATAAGTTCATTTGTGTCATTGGATGAACATTTAGGTCATTTTCGTCCTCCCTAGTCTTATTCTTGTCCAATTAGGGTTTTTATGCAATCTTGGGCATCCAATATGTGTGTTTGTGTCATTGGACGAACATTTAGGTCATTTTCGTCCTCCCTAGGCTTATTCTTGTCCAATTAGGGTTTTTAACCAATCTTGTGCATCCAATAAGTTCATTTGTGTCATTGGATGAACATTTAGGTCATTTTCGTCGTCCCTAGTCTTGTTCTTGTCCAATTAGGGTTTTAAGCAATCTTGTGCATCCAATATGTGTGTTTGTGTCATTGGATGAACATTTAGGTCATTTTCGTCCTCCCTATGCTTATTCTTGTCCAATTAGGGTTTTTAACCAATCTTGTGCATCCAATAAGTTCATTTGTGTCATTGGATGAATATTTAGGTCATTGGATGAACATCCAATAGGTGTGTTTGTGTCATTGGAGGAACATTTAGGTCATTTTCGTCCTCCCTAGTCTTATTCTTGTCCAATTAGGGTTTTTATGCAATCTTGTGCACCCAATAGGTGTGTTTGTGTCATTGGACGAACATTTAGGTCATTTTCGTCCTCCCTAGGCTTATTCTTGTCCAATTAGGGTTTTAAACCAATCTTGTGCATCCAATAAGTTCATTTGTGTCATTGGATGAACATTTAGGTCATTTTCGTCCTCCCTAGTCTTATTCTTGTCCAATTAGGGTTTTAAGCAATCTTGTGCATCCAATATGTGTGTTTGTGTCATTGGATGAACATTTAGGTCATTTTCGTCCTCCCTATGCTTATTCTTGTCTAATTAGGGTTTTTAACCAATCTTGTGCATCCAATAAGTTCATTTGTGTCATTGGATGATCATTTATGTTATTTTCGTCCTCCCTAGTCTTATTCTTGTCCAATTAGGGCTTTTATGCAATCTTGTGCATCCAATAGGTGTGTTTGTGTCATTGGACGAACATTTAGGTCATTTTCGTCCTCCCTAGGCTTATTCTTGTCCAATTAGGGTTTTAAACCAATTTTGTGCATCCAATAAGTTCATTTGTGTCATTGGATGAACATTTAGGTCATTTTCGTCCTCCCTAGGCTTATTCTTGTCCAATTAGGGTTTTTAACCAATCTTGTGCATCCAATAAGTTCATTTGTGTCATTGTATGAACATTTAGGTCATTTTTGTCCACCCAAGGCTTATTCTTGTCCAATTAGGGTTTTTAACCAATCTTGTGCATCCAATAAGTTCATTTGTGTCATTGGATGAACATTTAGGTCATTTTCGTCCTCCCTAGGCTTATTCTTGTCCAATTAGGGTTTTTAACCAATCTTGTGCATCCAATAAGTTCATTTGTGTCATTGGATGAACATTTAGGTCATTTTCGTCCTCCCTAGGCTTATTCTTGTCCAATTAGGGTTTTTAACCAATCTTGTGCATCCAATAAGTTCATTTGTGTCATTGGTTGAACATTTAGGTCATTTCCGTCCTCCCTAGTCTTATTATTGTCCAATTAGGGTTTTAAGCAATCTTGTGCATCCAATATGTGTGTTTGTGTCATTGGATGAACATTTAGGTCATTTTCGTCCTCCCTAGGCTTATTCTTGTCCAATTAGGGTTTTTAACCAATCTTTTGCATCCAATAAGTTCATTTGTGTCATTGGATGAACATTTAGGTCATTTTTGTCGTCCCTAGGCTTATTCTTGTCCAATTAGGGTTTTTAACCAATCTTTTGCATCCAATAAGTTCATTTGTGTCATTGGATGAACATTTAGGTCATTTTCGTCCTCCCTAGGCTTACTTGTCCAATTAGGGTTTTTAACCAATCTTGTGCATCCAATAGGTGTGTTTGTGTCATTGGATGAACATTTAGGTCATTTTCGTCCTCCCTAGGCTTATTCTTGTCCAATTAGGGTTTTTAACCAATCTTGTGCATCCAAAAAGTTCATTTGTGTCATTGGATGAACATTTAGGTCATTTTCGTCCTCCCTAGTCTTATTCTTGTCCAATTAGGGTTTTTATGCAATCTTGTGCATCCAATAGGTGTGTTTGTGTCATTGGAGGAACATTTAGGTCATATTCGTCCTCCCTAGGCTTATTCTTGTCCAATTAGGGTTTTTAACCAATCTTGTGCATCCAATAGGTGTGTTTGTGTCATTGGAGGAACATTTAGGTCATTTTCGTCCTCCCTAGTCTTATTCTTGTCCAATTAGGATTTTAAGCAATCTTGTGCATCGAATATGTGTGTTTGTTTCATTGGATGAACATTTAGGTCATTTTCGTCCTCCCTATGCTTATTCTTGTCCAATTAGGGTTTTTAACCAATCTTGTGCATACAATAAGTTCATTTGTGTCATTGGATGAACATTTAGGTCATTTTCGTCCTCCCTAGTCTTATTCTTGTCCAATTAGGGTTTTTATGCAATCTTGTGCATCCAATTGGTGTGTTTGTGTCATTGGAGGAACATTTAGGTCATTTTCGTCCTCCCTAGTCTTATTCTTGTCCAATTAGGGTTTTTAACCAATCTTGTGCATCCAATAGGTGTGTTTGTGTCATTGGATGAACATTTAGGTCATTTTATTCCTCCCTAGGCTTATTCTTGTCCAATTAGGGTTTTTAACAAATCTTGTGCATCCAATAAGTTCATTTGTGTCATTGGATGAACATTTAGGTCATTTTCGTCCTCCCTAGTCTTATTCTTGTCCAATTAGGGTTTTAAGCAATCTTGTGCATCCAATATGTGTGTTTGTGTCATTGGATGAACATTTAGGTCATTTTCGTCCTCCCTATGCTTATTCTTGTCCAATTAGGGTTTTTAACCAATCTTGTGCATACAATAAGTTCATTTGTGTCATTGGATAAACATTTAGGTCATTTTCGTCCTCCCTAGTCTTATTCTTGTCCAATTAGGGTTTTTATGCAATCTTGTGCACCCAATAGGTGTGTTTGTGTCATTGGACGAACATTTAGGTCATTTTCGTCCTCCCTAGGCTTATTCTTGTCCAATTAGGGTTTTTAACCAACCTTGTGCATCCAATAAGTTCATTTGTGTCATTGGTGGAACATTTAGGTCATTTTCGTCCTCCCTAGGCTTATTCTTGTCCAATTAGGGTTTTTAATCAATCTTGTGCATCCAATTAGTTCATTTGTGTCATTGGATGAACATTTAGGTCATTTTCGTCCTCCCTAGTCTTATTCTTGTCCAATTAGGGTTTTAAGCAATCTTGTGCATCCAATATGTGTGTTTGTGTCATTGGATGAACATTTAGGTCATTTTCGTCCTCCCTATGCTTATTCTTGTCCAATTAGGGTTTTTAACCAATCTTGTGCATCCAATAAGTTCATTTGTCTCATTGGATGATCATTTATGTTATTTTCGTCCTCCCTAGTCTTATTCTTGTCCAATTAGGGCTTTTATGCAATCTTGTGCATCCAATAGGTGTGTTTGTGTCATTGGACGAACATTTAGGTCATTTTCGTCCTCCCTAGGCTTATTCTTGTCCAATTAGGGTTTTTAACCAATCTTGTGCATCCAATAAGTTCATTTGTGTCATTGGATGATCATTTATGTTATTTTCGTCCTCCCTAGTCTTATTCTTGTCCAATTAGGGCTTTTATGCAATCTTGTGCATCCAATAGGTGTGTTTGTGTCATTGGACGAACATTTAGGTCATTTTCGTCCTCCCTAGGCTTATTCTTGTCCAATTAGGGTTTTTAACCAATTTTGTGCATCCAATAAGTTCATTTGTGTCATTGGATGAACATTTAGGTCATTTTCGTCCTCCCTAAGCTTATTCTTGTCCAATTAGGGTTTTTAACCATTCTTGTGCATCCAATAAGTTCATTTGTGTCATTGGATGAACATTTAGATCATTTTCGTCCTCCCTAGTCTTATTCTTGTCCAATTAGGGTTTTAAGCAATCTTGTGCATCCAATATGTGTGTTTGTCTCATTGGATGAACATTTAGGTCATTTTCGTCCTCCCTATGCTTATTCTTGTCCAATTAGGGTTTTTAACCAATCTTGTGCATACAATAAGTTCATTTGTGTCATTGGATGAACATTTAGGTCATTTTCGTCCTCCCTAGTCTTATTCTTGTCCAATTAGGGTTTTTATGCAATCTTGTGCATCCAATAGGTGTGTTTGTGTCATTGGACGAACTTTTAGATCATTTTTGTCCTCCCTAGGCTTATTATTGTCCAATTAGGGTTTTTAACCAATCTTGTGCATCCAATAAGTTCATTTGTGTCATTCGATGAACATTTAGGTCATTTTCGTCCTCCCTAGTCTTATTCTTGTCCAATTAGGGTTTCAAGCAATCTTGTGCATCCAATATGTGTGTTTGTGTCATTGGATGAACATTTAGGTAATTTTCGTCCTCCCTATGCTTATTCTTGTCCAATTAGGGTTTTTAACCAATCTTGTGCATACAATAAGTTCATTTGTGTCATTGGATGAACATTTAGGTCATTTTCGTCCTCCCTAGTCTTATTCTTGTCCAATTAGGGTTTTTATGCAATCTTGTGCATCCAATAGGTGTGTTTGTGTCATTGGACGAACATTTAGGTCATTTTCGTCATCCCTAGGCTTATTCTTGTCCAATTAGGGTTTTTAACCAATCATGTGCATCCAATAAGTTCATTTGTGTCATTGGATGAACATTTAGGTCATGTTTTTCCTCCCTAGGCTTATTCTTGTCCAATTAGGGTTTTAAGCAATCTTGTGCATCCAATATGTGTGTTTGTGTCATTGGATGAACATTTAGGTCATTTTCGTCCTCCCTATGCTTATTCTTGTCCAATTAGGGTTTTTAACCTATCTTGTGCATACAATAAGTTCATTTGTGTCATTGGATGAACATTTTGGTCATTTTCGTCCTCCCTAGTCTTATTGTTGTCCAATTAGGGTTTTTATGCAATCTTGTGCATCCAATAAGTGTGTTTGTGTCATTGGAGGAACATTTAGGTCATTTTCGTCCTCCCTAGTCTTATTCTTGTCCAATTAGGGATTTTATGCAATCTTGTGCATCCAATAGGTGTGTTTGTGTCATTGGACGAACATTTAGGTCATTTTCGTCCTCCCTAGGCTTATTCTTATCCAATTAGGGTTTTTAACCAATCTTGTGCATCCAATAAGTTCATTTGTGTCATTGGATGAACATTTAGGTCATTTTCGTCCTCCCTAGTCTTATTCTTGTCCAATTAGGGTTTTAAGCAATCTTGTGCATCCAATATGTGTGTTTGTGTCATTGGATGAACATTTAGGTCATTTTCGTCCTCCCTATGCTTATTCTTGTCCAATTAGGGTTTTTAACCAATCTTGTGCATACAATAAGTTTATTTGTGTCATTGGATGAACATTTAGGTCATTTTCGTCCTCCCTAGTCTTATTCTTGTCCAATTAGGGTTTTTATGCAATCTTGTGCATCCAATATGTGGGTTTGTGTCATTGTAGGAACATTTAGGTCATTTTCGTCCTCCCTATGCTTATTCTTGTCCAATTAGGATTTTTAACCAATCTTGTGCATCCAATAAGTTCATTTGTGTTATTGGATGAACATTTAGGTCATTTTCGTCCTCCCTAGGCTTATTCTTGTCCAATTAGGGTTTTTAAACAATCTTGTGTATCCAATAAGTTCATTTGTGTCATTGGACGAACATTTAGGTCATTTTCGTCCTCCCTAGGCTTATTCGTGTCCAATTAGGGTTTTTAACCAATCTTCTGCATCCAATAAGTTCATTTGTGTCATTGGATGAACATTTAGGTCATTTTCGTCCTCCCTAGGTTTATTCTTGTCCAATTAGGGTTTTCAACCAATCTTGTGCATCCAATAAGTTCATTTGTGTCATTGGATGAACATTTAGGTCATTTTCGTCCTCCCTAGGCTTATTCTTGTCCAATTAGGGTTTTTAACCAATCTTGTGCATCCAATAAGTTCATTTGTGTCTTTGGATAAACATTTAGGTCATTTTCGTCCTCCCTAGGCTTATTCTTGTCCAATTAGGGTTTTTAACCAATCTTGTGCCTCCAATAAGTTCATTTGTGTCATTGGATGAACATTTAGGTCATTTTCGTCCTCCCTAGTCTTATTCTTGTCCAATTAGGGTTTTTATGCAATCTTGTGCATCCAATAGGTGTGTTTGTGTCATTGGACGAACATTTTGGTCATTTTCGTCCTCCCTAGGCTTATTCTTGTCCAATTAGGGTTTTTAACCAATCTTGTGCATCCAATAAGTGTGTTTGTGTCATTGGCGCAACATTTAGGTCATTTTCGTCCTCCCTAGTCTTATTCTTGTCCAATTAGGGTTTTTATGCAATCTTGTGCATCCAATAGGTGTGTTTGTGTCATTGGACGAACATTTAGGTCATTTTCGTCCTCCCTAGGCTTATTCTTGTCCAATTAGGGTTTTTAACCAATCTTGTGCATCCAATAAGTTCATTTGTGTCATTGGATGAACATTTAGGTCATTTTCGTCCTCCCTAGGCTTATTCTTGTCCAATTAGGGTTTTTAACCAATCGTGTGCATCCAATAAGTTCATTTGTGTCATTGGATGAACATTTAGGTCATTTTCGTCCTCCCTAGTCTTATTCTTGTCCAATTAGGGTTTTAAGCAATCTTGTGCATCCAATATGTGTGTTTGTGTCATTGGATGAACATTTAGGTCATTTTCGTCCTCCCTATGCTTATTCTTGTCCAATTAGGGTTTTTAACCAATCTTGTGCATCCAATAAGTTCATTTGTGTCATTGAATGAACATTTAGGTCATTTACGTCCTCCCTAGGCTTATTCTTGTCCAATTAGGGTTTTTAACCAATCTTGTGCATCCAATAAGTTCATTTGTGTCATTGGATGAACATTTAGGTCATTTTCGTCCTCCCTATTCTTATTCTTGTCCAATTAGGGTTTTAAGCAATCTTGTGCATCCAATATGTGGGTTTGTGTCATTGGATGAACATTTAGGTCATTTTCGTCCTCCCTATGCTTATTCTTGTCCAATTAGGGTTTTTAACCAATCTTGTGCATCCAATAAGTTCATTTGGGTCATTGGATGAATATTTAGGTCATTTTCGTCCTCCCTAGTCTTATTCTTGTCCAATTAGGGTTTTTATGCAATCTTGTGCATCCAATAGGTGTGTTTGTGTCATTGGACGAACATTTAGGTCATTTTCGTCCTCCCTAGGCTTATTCTTGTCCAATAAAGGTTGTAACCAATCTTGTGCTTCAAATAAGTTCATTTGTGTCATTGGATGAACATTTAGGTCATTTTCGTCCTCCCTAGTCTTATTTTTGTCCAATTAGGGTTTTTATGCAATCTTGTGCATCCAATATGTGTGTTTGTGTCATTGGATGAACATTTAGGTCATTTTCGTCCTCCATATGCTTATTCTTGTCCAATTAGAGTTTTTAACCAATCTTGTGCATACAATAAGTTCATTTGTGTCATTGGATGAACATTTAGGTCATTTTCGTCCTCCCTAGTCTTATTCTTGTCCAATTAGGGTTTTTATGCAATCTTGTGCATCCAATAGGTGTGTTTGTGTCATTGGACGAACATTTAGGTCATTTTCGTCCTCCCTAGGCTTATTCTTGTCCAATTAGGGTTTTTATGCAATCTTGTTCATCCAATAGGTGTGTTTGTGTCATTGGACGAACATTTAGGTCATTTTCGTCCTCCCTAGGCTTATTCTTGTCCAATTAGGGTTTTTAACCAATCTTGTGCATCCAGTAAGTTCATTTGTGTCATTGGATGAACATTTAGGTCATTTTCGTCCTCCCTAGTCTTATTCTTGTCCAATTAGGGTTTTAAGCAATCTTGTGCATCCAATATGTGTGTTTATGTCATTGGACGAACATTTAGGTCATTTTCGTCCTCCCTATGCTTATTCTTGTCCAATTATGGTTTTTAACAAATCTTGTGCATCCAATAAGTTCATTTTGTGTCATTGGATGAACATTTAGTTCATTTTCGTCCTCCCTAGTCTTATTCTTGTCCAATTAGGGTTTTTATGCAATCTTGTGCATCCAATAGGTGTGTTTGTGTCATTGGACGAACATTTAGGTCATTTTCGTCCTCCCTAGGCTTATTCTTGTCCAATTAGGGTTTTTAACCAACCTTGTGCATCCAATAAGTTCATTTGTGTCAATGGTTGAACATTTAGGTCATTTTCGTCCTCCCTAGGCTTATTCTTGTCCAATTAGGGTTTTTAATCAATCTTGTGCATCCAATTAGTTTATTTGTGTCATTGGAAGAACATTTAGGTCATTTTCGTCCTCCCTAGTCTTATTCTTGTCCAATTAGGGTTTTAAGCATTCTTGTGCATCCAATATGTGTGTTTGTGTCATTGGATGAACATTTAGGTCATTTTCGTCCTCCCTATGCTTATTCTTGTCCAATTAGGGTTTTTAACCAATCTTGTGCATACAATAAGTTCATTTGTGTCATTGGATGAACATTTAGGTCATTTTCTTCCTCCCTAGTCTTATTCTTGTCCAATTAGGGTTTTTATGCAATCTTGTGCACCCAATAGGTGTGTTTGTGTCATTGGACGAACATTTAGGTCATTTTCGTCCTCCCTAGGCTTATTCTTGTCCAATTAGGGTTTTTAACCAACCGTGTGCATCCAATAAGTTCATTTGTGTCATTGGTTGAACATTTAGGTCATTTTCGTCCTCCCTAGGCTTATTCTTGTCCAATTAGGGTTTTTAATCAATCTTGTGCATCCAATAAGTTCATTTGTGTCATTGGTTGAACATTTAGGTCATTTTCGTCCTCCCTAGGCTTATTCTTGTCCAATTAGGATTTTTAACCAATCTTGTGCATCCAAGAAGTTCATTTGTGTCATTGAATGAAAATTTAGGTCATTTTCGTCCTCCCTAGTCTTATTCTTATCCAATTAGGGTTTTAAGCATTCTTGTGCATCCAATATGTGTGTTTGTGTCATTGGATGAACATTTAGGTCATTTTCGTCCACCCTAGGCTTGTTCTTGTCCAATTAGGGTTTTTAACCAATCTTGTGCATCCAATAAGTTCATTTGTGTCATTGGATGAACATTTAGGACATTTTCGTCCTCCCTAGGCTTATTCTTGTCCAATTAGGGTTTTTATTCAATCTTGTGCATCCAATAGGTGTGTTTGTGTCATTTGACGAACATTTAGGTCATTTTCGTCCTCCCTAGGCTTATTCTTGTCCAATTAGGGTTTTTAACCAACCTTGTGCATCCAATAAGTTCATTTGTGTCATTGGTTGAACATTTAGGTCATTTTCGTCTTCCCTAGGCTTATTCTTGTCCAATTAGGGTTTTTAACCAAGCTTCTGCATCCAATAAGTTCATTTGAGTCATTGGTGGAACATTTAGGTCATTTACGTCCTCCCTAGTCTTATTCTTGTCCAATTAGGGTTTTTATGCAATCTTGTGCATCCAATAGGTGTGTTTGTGTCATTGGAGGAACATTTAGGTCATTTTCGTCCTCCCTAGTCTTATTCTTGTCGAATTAGGGTTTTTATGCAATCTTGTGCATCCGATAGGTGTGTTTATGTCATTGGAGGAACATTTAGGTCATTTTCGTCCTCCCTAGTCTTATTCTTGTCCAATTAGGGTTTTTATGCAATCTTGTGCATCCAATAGGTGTGTTTGTGTCATTGGACGAACATTTAGGTCATTTTCGTCCTCCCTAGGCTTATTCTTGTCCAATTAGGGTTTTTAACCAATCTTGTGCATCCAATAAGTTCATTTGTGTCATTGGACTAACATTTAGGTCATTTTCGTCATCCCTAGGATTATTCTTGTCCAATTAGGGTTTTTAACCAATCGTGTGCATCCAATATGTGTGTTTGTGTCATTGGATGAACATTTAGGTAATTTTCGTCCTCCCTATGCTTATTCTTGTCCAATTAGGGTTTTTAACCAATCTTGTGCATCCAATAAGTTCATTTGTGTCATTGGATGAACATTTAGGTCATTTTCGTCCTCCCTAGTCTTATTCTTGTCCAATTAGGGTTTTAAGCAATCTTGTGCATCCAATATGTGTGTTTGTGTCATTGGATGAACATTTAGGTCATTTTCGTCCTCCCTATGCTTATTCTTGTCCAATTAGGGTTTTTAACCAATCTTGTGCATCCAATAAGCTCATTTGTGTCATTGGATGAACATTTAGGTCATTTTCGTCCTCCCTAGTCTTATTCTTGTCCAATTAGGGTTTTTATGCAATCTTGTGCATCCAATAGGTGTGTTTGTGTCATTGGATGAACATTTAGGTCATTTTCGTCCTCCCTAGGATTATTCTTCTCGAATTAGGGTTTGTAACCAATCTTGTGCATCCAATAAGTTCATTTGTGTCATTGGATGAACATTTAGGTCATTTTCGTCCTCCCTAGGCTTATTCTTGTCCAATTAGGGTTTTTAACCAATCTTGTGCATCCAATAAGTTCATTTGTGTCATTGGATGAACATTTAGGTCATTTTCGTCCTCCCTAGGCTTATTCTTGTCCAATTAGGGTTTCTAACCAATCTTGTGCATCCAATAAGCTCATTTGTGTCATTGGATGAACATTTAGGTCATTTTCGTCCTCCCTAGGCTTATTCTTGTCCAATTAGGGTTTTTAACCAATCTTGTGCATCCAATAGGTGTGTTTGTGTCATTGGATGAACATTTAGGTCATTTTTGTCCTTCCTAGGCTTATTCTTGTCCAATTAGGGTTTTTAACCAATCTTGTGCATCCAATAGGTGTGTTTGTGTCATTGGATGAACATTTAGGTCATTTTCGTCCTCCCTAGGCTTATTCTTGTCCAATTAGGGTTTTTAACCAATCTTGTGCATCCAATAGGTGTGTTTGTGGCATTGGATGAACATTTAGGTCATTTTCGCCCTCCCTAGGCTTATTCTTGTCCAATTAGGGTTTTTAACCAATCTTGTGCATCCAATAAGTTCATTTGTGTCATTGGATGAACATTTAGGTCATTTTCGTCCTCCCTAGTCTTATTCTTGTCCAATTAGGATTTTTATGCAATCTTGTGCATCCAATAGGTGTGTTTATGTCATTGGAGGAACATTTAGGTCATTTTCGTCCTCCCTAGTCTTATTCTTGTCCAATTAGGGTTTTTATGCAATCTTGTGCATCCAATAGGTGTGTTTGTGTCATTGGACGAACATTTAGGTCATTTTCGTCCTCCCTAGGCTTGTTCTTGTCCAATTAGGATTTTTATGCAATCTTGTGCATCCTATAGGTGTGTTTGTGTCATTGGACGAACATTTAGGTCATTTTCGTCCTCCCTAGGCTTATTCTTGTCCAATTAGGGTTTTTAACCAATCTTGTGCATCCAATAAGTTCATTTGTGTCATTGGATGAACATTTAGGTCATTTTCGTCCTCCCTAGGCTTATTCTTGTCCAATTAGGGTTTTTAACCAATCTTGTGCATCCAATAAGTTCATCTGTGTCATTGGATGAACATTTAGGTCATTTTCGTCATCCCTAGTCTTATTCTTGTCCAATTAGGGTTTTTATGCAATCTTGTGCATCCAATAGGTGTGTTTGTGTCATTGGACGAACATTTAGGTCATTTTCGTCCACCCTAGGCTTATTCTTGTCCAATTAGGGTTTTAACCAATCTTGTGCATCCAATAAGTTCGTTTGTGTCATTGGATGAACATTTAGGTTATTTTCGTCCTCCCTAGGCTTATTCTTGTCCAATTAGGGTTTTCAACCAATCTTGTGCATCCAATAAGTTCATTTGTGTCATTGGATGAACATTTAGGTCATTTTCGTCCTCCCTAGGCTTATTCTTGTCCAATTAGGGTTTTTAACCAATCTTGTGCATCCAATAAGTTCATTTGTGTCATTGGATGAATATTTAGGTCATTTTCCTCCTCCCTAGGCTTATTCTTGTCCAATTAGGGTTTTGTATGCAATCTTGTGCGTCCAATAGGTGTGTTTGTGTCGTTGGACGAACATTTAGGTCATTTTCGTCCTCCCTAGGCTTATTCTTGTCCAATTAGGGTTTTTATGCAATCTTGTGCATCCAATAGGTGTGTTTGTGTCATTGGACGAACATTTAGGTCATTTTCGTCCTCCCTAGGCTTATTCTTGTCCAATTAGGGTTTTTATGCAATCTTGTGCATCCAATAGGTGTGTTTGTTTCATTGGACGAACATTTAGGTCATTTTCGTCATCCCTAGGCTTATTCTTGTCCAATTAGGGTTTTAAGCAATCTTGTGCATCCAATATGTGTGTTTGTGTCAATGGATGAACATTTAGGTCATTTTTGTCCTCCCTATGCTTATTCTTGTCCAATTAGGGTTTTTAACCAATCTTGTGCATACAATAAGTTCATTTGTGTCATTGGATGAACATTTAGGTCATTTTCGTCCTCCCTAGTCTTATTCTTGTCCAATTAGGGTTTTTATGCAATCTTGTGCATCCAATAGGTGTGTTTGTGTCATTGGACGAACATTTAGGTCATTTTCGTCCTCCCTAGGCTTATTCTTGTCCAATTAGGGTTTCTAACCAATCTTGTGCATCCAATAAGTTCATTTGTGTCATTAGATGAACATTTAGGTCATTTTCGTCCTCCCTAGTCTTATTCTTGTCCAATTAGGGTTTTTATGCAATCTTGTGCATCCAATAGGTGTGTTTGTGTCATTGGATGAACATTTAGGTCATTTTCGTCCTCCCTATGCTTATTCTGGTCCAATTAGGGTTTTTAACCAATCTTGTGCATCCAATAAGTTCATTTTCTTCATTAGATGAACATTTAGGTCATTTTTGTCCTCCCTAGTCTTATTCTTGTCCAATTAGGGTTTTTATGCAATCTTGTGCATCCAATTGGTGTGTTTGTGTCATTGGAGGAACATTTAGGTCATTTTCGTGCTCCCTAGGCTTATTCTTGTCCAATTAGGGTTTTCAACCAATCTTGTGCATCCAATAAGTTCGTTTGTGTCATTGGATGAACATTTAGGTCATTTTCGTCCTCCATAGGCTTATTCTTGTCCAATTATGGTTTTCAACCAATCTTGTGCATCCAATAAGTTCATTTGTGTCATTGGATGAACATTTAGGTCATTTTCGTCCTCCCTAGTCTTATTCTTGTCCAATTAGGGTTTTAAGCAATCTTGTGCATCCAATATGTGTGTTTGTGTCATTGGATGAACATTTAGGTCATTTTCGTTCACCCTATGCTTATTCTTGTCCAATTAGGGTTTTTAACCAATCTTGTGCATACAATAAGTTCATTTGTGTCATTGGATGAACATTTAGGTCATTTTCGTCCTCCCTAGTCTTATTCTTGTCCAATTAGGGTTTTTATGCAATCTTGTGCATCCAATAGGTGTGTTTGTGTCATTGGACGAACATTTAGGTCATTTTTGTCCTCCCTAGGCTTATTCTTGTCCAATTAGGGTTTTTAACCAACCTTGTGCATCCAATAGGTGTGTTTGTGTCATTGGTGGAACATTTAGGTCATTTTCGTCCTCCCAAGGCTTATTCTTGTCCAATTAGGGTTTTTAATCAATCTTGTGCATCCAATAAGTTCATTTGTGTCATTGGTTGAACATTTAGGTCATTTTCGTCCTCCCTAGGCTTATTCTTGTCCAATTAGGATTTTTAACCAATCTTGTGCATCCAAGAAGTTCATTTGTGTCATTGAATGAACATTTAGGTCATTTTCGTCCTCCCTAGTCTTATTCTTGTCCAATTAGGGTTTTAAGCATGCTTGTGCATCCAATATGTGTGTTTGTGTCATTGGATGAACATTTAGGTCATTTTCGTCCTCCCTATGCTTATTCTTGTCCAATTAGGGTTTTTAACCAATCTTGTGCATACAATAAGTTCATTTGTGTCATTGGATGAACATTTAGGTCATTTTCGTCCTCCCTAGTCTTATTCTTGTCGAATTAGGGTTTTTATGCAATCTTGTGCATCCAATAGGTGTGCTTGTGTCATTGGAGGAACATTTAGGTCATTTTCGTCCTCCCTAGTCTTATTCTTGTCCAATTAGGGTTTTTATGCAATCTTGTGCATCCAATAGGTGTGTTTGTGTCATTGGACGAACATTTAGGTCATTTTCGTCCACCCTAGGCTTATTCTTGTCCAATAAAGGTTTTTTAACCAATCTTGTGCATCCAATAAGTTCATTTGTGTCATTGGATGAACATTTAGGTCATTTTCGTCCTCCCTAGTCTTATTTTTGTCCAATTAGGGTTTTTATGCAATCTTGTGCATCCAATATGTGTGTTTGTGTCATTGGATGAACATTTAGGTCATTTTCGTCCTCCATATACTTATTCTTGTCCAATTAGGGTTTTTAACCAATCTTGTGCATCCAATAAGTTCATTTGTGTCATTGGATGAACATTTAGGTCATTTTCGTCCTCCCTAGTCTTATTCTTGTCCAATTAGGGTTTTTATGCAATCTTGTGCATCCAATAGGTGTGTTTGTGTCATTGGACGAACATTTAGGTCATTTTCGTCCTCCCTAGACTTATTTTTGTCCAATTAGGGTTTTTAACCAATCTTGTGCATCCAATAATTTCATTTGTGTCATTGGATGAACATTTAGGTCATTTTCGTCCTCCCTAGTCTTATTCTTGTCCAATTAGGGTTTTTATGCAATCTTGTGCATCCAATAGGTGTGTTTGTGTCATTGGAGGAACATTTAGGTCATTTTCGTCCTCCCTAGTCTTATTCTTGTCCAATTAGGGTTTTTATGCAATCTTGTGCATCCAATAGGTGTGTTTGTGTCATTGGACGAACATTTAGGTCATTTTCGTCCTCCCTAGGCTTATTCTTGTCCAATTAGGGTTTTTAACCAATTTTGTGCATCCAATAAGTTCATTTGTGTCATTGGATGTACATTTAGGTCATTTTCGTCCTCCCTAGTCTTATTCTTGTCCAATTAGGGTTTTTATGCAATCTTGTGCATCCAATAGGTGTGTTTGTGTCATTGGAGGAACATTTAGGTCATTTATGTCCTCCCTAGTCTTATTCTTGTCGAATTAGGGTTTTTATGCAATCTTGTGCATCCAATAGGTGTGTTTGTGTCATTGGAGGAACATTTAGGTCATTTTCGTCCTCCCTAGTCTTATTCTTGTCCAATTAGGGTTTTTATGCAATCTTGTGCATCCAATAGGTGTGTTTGTGTCATTGGACGAACATTTAGGTCATTTTTGTCCTCCCTAGGCTTATTCTTGTCCGATTAGGGTTTTTAACCAATCTTGTGCATCCAAAAAGTTCATTTGTGTCATTGGATGAACATTTAGGTCATTTTCGTCCTCCCTAGCCTTATTCTTGTCCAATTAGGGTTTTAAGCAATCTTGTGCATCCAATATGTGGGTTTGTGTCATTGGACGAACATTTAGGTCATTTTCGTCCTCCCTATGCTTATTCTTGTCCAATTAGGGTTTTTAACCAATCTTGTGCATCCAATAAGTTCATTTGTGTCATTGGATGAACATTTAGGTCATTTTCGTCCTCCCTAGTCTTATTCTTGTCCAATTAGGGTTTTTATGCAATCTTGTGCATCCAATAGGTGTGTTTGTGTCATTGGACGAACATTTAGGTCATTTTCACCCTCCCTAGGCTTATTCTTGTCCAATTAGGGTTTTTAACCAATCTTGTGCATCCAATAAGTTCATTTGTGTCATTGGATGAACATTTAGGTCATTTTCGTCCTCCCTAGGCTTATTCTTGTCCAATTAGGGTTTTTAACCAATCTTGTGCATCCAATAAGTTCATTTGTGTCATTGGATGAACATTTAGGTCATTTTTGTCCTCCCTAGGCTTATTCATGTCCAATTAGGGTTTTTATGCAATCTTGTGCATCCAATAGGTGTGTTTGTGCCATTGGACGAACATTTAGGTCATTTTCGTCCTCCCTAGGCTTATTCTTGTCCAATTAGGGTTTTTAACCAATCTTGTGCATCCAATAAGTTCATTTGTGTCATTGGATGAACATTTAGGTCATTTTCGTTCTCCCTAGTCTTATTCTTGTCCAATTAGGGTTTTAAGCAATCTTGTGCATCCAATATGTGTGTTTGTGTCATTGGATGAACATTTAGGTCATTTTCGTCCTCCCTATGCTTATTCTTGTCCAATTAGGGTTTTTAACCAATCTTGTGCATCCAATAAGTTCATTTGTGTCATTGGATGATCATTTTTGTTATTTTCGTCCTCCCTAGTCTTATTCTTGTCCAATTAGGGCTTTTATGCAATCTTGTGCATCCAATAGGTGTGTTTGTGTCATTGGACGAACATTTAGGTCATTTTCGTCCTCCCTAGGCTTATTCTTGTCCAATTAGGGTTTTTAACCAACCTTGTGCATCCAATAAGTTCATTTGTGTCATTGGTGGAACATTTAGATCATTTACGTCCTCCCTAGTCTTATTCTTGTCCAATTAGGGTTTTTATGCAATCTTGTGCATCCAATAGGTGTGTTTGTGTCATTGGAGGAACATTTAGGTCATTTTCGTCCTCCCTAGTCTTATTCTTGTCCGATTAGGGTTTTTATGCAATCTTGTGCATCCAATAGGTGTGTTTGTGTCATTGGACGAACATTTAGGTCATTTTCGTCCTCCCTAGTCTTATTCTTGTCCAATTAGGGTTTTAAGCAATCTTGTGCATCCAATATGTGTGTTTGTGTCATTGGATGAACATTTAGGTAATTTTCGAACTCCCTATGCTTATTCTTGTCCAATTAGGGTTTTTAACCAATCTTGTGCATACAATAAGTTCATTTGTGTCATTGGACGAACATTTAGGTCATTTTCGTCCTCCCTAGTCTTATTCTTGTCCAATTAGGGTTTTTAACCAATCTTGTGCATCCAATAAGTTCATTTGTGTCATTGGATGAACATTTAGGTCATTTTCGTCCTCCCTAGTCTTATTCTTGTCCAATTAGGGTTTTTATGCAATCTTGTGCATCCAATAGGTGTGTTTGTGTCATTGGACGAACATTTAGGTTATTTTCGTCCTCCCTAGGCTTATTCTTGTCCAATTAGGGTTTTTAACCAATCTTGTGCATCCAATAGGTGTGTTTGTGTCATTGGAGGAACATTTAGGTCATTTTCGTCCTCCCTAGTCTTATTCTTGTTCAATTAGGGATTTTATGCAATCTTGTTCATCCAATAGGTGTGTTTATGTCATTGGACGAACATTTAGGACATTTTCGTCCTCCCTAGGCTTATTCTTTTCCGATTAGGGTTTTTAACCAATCTTGTGCATCCATTAAGTTCATTTGTGTCATTGGACGAACATTTAGGTCATTTTCGTCATCCCTAGGCTTACTCTTGTCCAATTAGGGTTTTTAACCAATCTTGTGCATCCAATATGTTCATTTGTGTCATTGGATGAACATTTAGGTCATTTTCGTCCTCCCTAGTCTTATTCTTGTCCAATTAGGGTTTTAAGCAATCTTGTGCATCCAATATGTGTGTTTGTGTCATTGGATGAACATTTAGGTCATTTTCGTCCTCCCTATGCTTATTCTTGTCCAATTAGGGTTTTTAACCAATCTTGTGCATACAATAAGTTCATTTGTGTCATTGGATGAACATTTAGGTAATTTTCGTCCTCCATAGTCTTATTCTTGTCCAATTAGGGATTTTATGCAATCTTGTGCATCCAATAGGTGTGTTTGTGTCATTGGACGAACATTTAGGTCATTTTCGTCCTCCCTAGTCTTATTCTTGTCCAATTAGGGTTTTTAACCAATCTTGTGCATCCAATAAGTTCATTTGTGTCATTGGATGAACATTTAGGTCATTTTCGTCCTCCCTAGTCTTATTCTTGTCCAATTAGGGTTTTAAGCAATCTTGTGCATCAAATATGTGTGTTTGTGTCATTGGATGAACATTTAGGTCATTTTCGTCCTCCCTTTGCTTATTCTTGTCCAATTAGGGTTTTTAACCAATCTTGTGCATACAATAAGTTCATTTGTGTCATTGGATGAACATTTAGGTCATTTTCGTCCTCCCTAGTCTTATTCTTGTCCAATTAGGGTTTTTATGCAATCTTGTGCATCCAATAGGTGTGTTTGTGTCATTGGACGAACATTTAGGTCATTTTCGTCCTCCCTGGTCTTTGTTTTGTCCAAATAGGGTTTTTATTCAATCTTGTGCATCCAATAGGTGTGTTTGTGTCATTGGATGAACATTTAGGTCATTTTCGTCCTCCCTAGTCTTATTCTTGTCCAATTAGGGTTTTAAGCAATCTTGTGCATCCAATATGTGTGTTTGTGTCATTGGATGAACATTTAGGTCATTTTCGTCCTCCCTATGCTTATTCTTGTCCAATTAGGGTGTTTAACCAATCTTGTGCATCCAATAAGTTCATTTGTGTCATTGGATGATCATTTATGTTATTTTCGTCCTCCCTAGTCTTATTCTTGTCCAATTAGGGCTTTTATGCAATCTTGTGCATCCAATAGGTGTGTTTGTGTCATTGGACGAACATTTAGGTCATTTTCGTCCTCCCTAGGCTTATTCTTGTCCAGTTAGGGTTTTTAACCAATTTTGTGCATCCAATAAGTTCATTTGTGTCATTGGACGAACATTTACGTCATTTTCGTCCTCCCTAGGCTTATTCTTATCCAATTAGGGTTTTTAACCAATCTTGTGCATCCAATAAGTTCATTTGTGTCATTGGATGAACATTTAGGTCATTTTCGTCCTCCCTAGGCTTATTCTTGTCCAATTAGGGTTTTTAACCAATCTTGTGCATCCAATAAGTTCATTTGTGTCATTGGATGAACATTTAGGTCATTTTTGTCCTCCCTAGGCTTATTCATGTCCAATTAGGGTTTTTATGCAATCTTGTGCATCCAATAGGTGTGTTTGTGCCATTGGACGAACATTTAGGTCATTTTCGTCCTCCCTAGGCTTATTCTTGTCCAATTAGGGTTTTTAACCAATCTTGTGCATCCAATAAGTTCATTTGTGTCATTAGATGAACATTTAGGTCATTTTCATCCTCCCTAGGCTTATTCTTGTCCAATTAGGGTTTTCAACCAATCTTGTGCATCCAATAAGTTCATTTGTGTCATTGGATGAACATTTAGGTCATTTTCGTCCTCCCTAGTCTTATTCTTGTCCAATTAGGATTTTAAGCAATCTTGTGCATCCAATATGTGTGTTTGTGTCATTGGATGAACATTTAAGTCATTTTCGTCCTCCCTATGCTGTTTCTTGTCCAATTAGGGTTTTTAACCAATCATGTGCATACAATAAGTTCATTTGTGTCATTGGATGAACATTTAGGTCATTTTCGTCCTCCCTAGTCTTATTCTTGTCCAATTAGGGTTTTTATGCAATCTTGTGCATCCAATATGTGTGTTTGTGTCATTGTAAGAACATTTAGGTCATTTTCGTCCTCCCTAGTCTTATTCTTGTCCAATTAGGGTTTTTAACCAATCTTGTGCATCCAATAAGTTCATTTGTGTCATTGGATGAACATTTAGGTCATTTTCGTCCTCCTTAGGCTTATTCTTGTCCAATTAGGGTTTTTAACCAATCTTGTGCATCCAATAAGTTCATTTGTGTCATTGGACGAACATTTAGGTCATTTTCGTCCTCCCAAGGCTTATTGTTGTCCAATTAGGGTTTTTAACCAACCTTGTGCATCCAATAAGTTCATTTGTGTCATTGGTTGAACATTTAGGTCATTTTCGTCCTCCCTAGGCTTATTCTTGTCCAATTAGGGTTTTTAATCAATCTTGTGCATCCAATAAGTATATTTGTGTCATTGGTTGAACATTTAGGTCATTTTCGTCCTCCCTAGGCTTATTCTTGTCCAATTAGGGTTTTTAACCAATCTTGTGCATCCAAGAAGTTCATTTGTGTCATTGGATGAACATTTAGGTCATTTTCGTCCTCCCTAGTCTTATTCTTGTCCAATTAGGGTTTTAAGCATTCTTATGTATCCAATATGTGTGTTTGTGTCATTGGATGAACATTTAGGTCATTTTCGTCCTCCCTATGCTTATTCTTGTCCAATTAGGGTTTTTAACATATCTTGTACATACAATAAGTTCATTTGTGTCATTGGATGAACATTTAGGCCATTTTCGTCCTCCCTAGTCTTATTCTTGTCCAATTAGGGTTTTTATGCAATCTTGTGCACGCAATAGATGTGTTTGTGTCATTGGACGAACATTTAGGTCATTTTCATCCTCCCTAGGCTTATTCTTGTCCAATTAGGGTTTTCAACCAATCTTGTGCATCCAATAAGTTCATTTGTGTCATTGGATGAACATTTAGGTCATTTTCGTCCTCCCTAGGCTTATTCTTGTCCAATTAGGGTTTTTAACCAATCTTGTGCATCCAATAAGTTCATTTGTGTCATTGGATGAACATTTAGGTCATTTCCGTCCCCCCTAGGCTTATTCTTGTCCAATTAGGGTTTTTAACCAATCTTGTGCATCCAATAAGTTCATTTGTGTCATTGGATGAACATTTAGGTCATTTTCTTCCTCCCTAGGTTTATTCTTGTCCAATTAGGGTTTTTAACCAATCTTGTGCATCCAATAAGTTCATTTGTGTCATTGGATGAACATTTAGGTCATTTTCGTCCTCCCTAGGCTTATTCTTGTCCAATTAGGGTTTCTAACCAATCTTGTGCATCCAATAGTTGTGTTTGTGTCATTGGATGAACATTTAGGTCATTTTCGTCCTCCCTAGGCTTATTCTTGTCCAATTAGGGATTTTAACCAATCTTGTGCATCCAATAGGTGTGTTTGTGTCATTGGATGAACATTTAGGTCATTTTCGTCCTCCCTAGGCTTATTCTTGTCCAATTAGGGTTTTAAGCAATTTTGTGCATCCAATAAGTTCATTTGTGTCATTGGATTAACAATTAGGTCATTTTCGTCTACCCTAGGCTTATTCTTGTCCAATTAGGGTTTTTAACCAATCTTGTGCATCCAATAAGTTCATTTGTGTCATTGGATGAACATTTAGGTCATTTTCGTCCTCCCTAGGCTTATTCTTGTCCAATTAGGGTTTTTAACCAATCTTGTGCATCCAATAAGTTCATTTGTGTTATTGGATGAACATTTAGGTCATTTTCGTCCTCCATAGGCTTATTCTTGTCCAATTAGGGTTTTCAACCAATCTTGTGCATCCAATAAGTTCATTTGTGTCATTGGATGAACATTTAGGTCATTTTCGTCCTCCCTAGTCTTATTCTTGTCCAATTAGGGTTTTAAGCAATCTTGTGCATCCAATATGTGTGTTTGTGTCATTGGATGAACATTTAGGTAATTTTCGTCCTCCCCATGCTTATTCTTGTCCAATTAGGGTTTTTTAACCAATCTTGTGCATACAATAAGTTCATTTGTGTCATTGGATGAACATTTAGGTCATTTTCGTCCTCCCTAGTCTTATTCTTGTCCAATTAGGGTTTTTATGCAATCTTGTGCATCCAATAGGTGTGTGTGTGTCATTGGAGGAACATTTAGGTCATTTTCGTCCTCCCTAGTCTTATTCTTGTCCAATTAGGGATTTTATGCAATCTTGTGCATCCAATAGGTGTGTTTGTGTCGTTGGATGAACATTTAGGTCATTTTCGTCCTCCCTATGCTTATTCTTGTCCAATTAGGGTTTTTAACCAATCTTGTGCATCCAATAAGTTCATTTGTGTCATTGGATGAACATTTAGGTCATTTTCGTCTTTCCTAGGATTTTTCTTGTCCAATTAGGGTTTTTAACCAATCTTGTGCATCCAGTAGGTGTGTTTGTGTCATTGGATAAACATTTAGGTCATTTTGGTCCTCCCTAGGCTTATTCTTGTCCAATTAGGGTTTTTATGCAATCTTGTGCATCCAATAGGTGTGTTTGTGTCATTGGACGAACATTTAGGTCATTTTCGTCCTCCCTAGGCTTATTCTTGTCCAATTAGGGTTTTTAACCATTCTTGTGCATCCAATAAGTTCATTTGTGTCATTGGATGAACATTTAGGTCATTTTCGTCCTCCCTAGTCTTATTCTTGTCCAATTAGGGTTTTAAGCAATCTTGTGCATCCAATATGTGTGTTTGTGTCATTGGATGAACATTTAGGTCACTTTCGTCCTCCCTAGTCTTATTCATGTCCAATTAGGGTTTTTATGCAATCTTGTGCTTCCAATAGGTGTGTTTGTGTCATTGGACGAACATTTAGGTCATTTTCGTCCTCCCTAGGCTTATTCTTGTCCAATTAGGGTTTTTAACCAATCTTGTGCATCCAATAGGTGTGTTTGTGTCATTGGAGGAACATTTAGGTAATTTTCGTCCTCCCGAGTCTTATTCTTGTCCAATTAGGGTTTTTATGCAATCTTGTACATCCAATAGGTGTGATTTGGTCATTGGAGGAACATTTAGGTCATTTTCGTCCTCCCTAGGCTTATTCTTGTCCAATTAGGGTTTTTAACCAACCTTGTGCATCCAATAAGTTCATTTGTGTCATTAGAGGAACATTTAGGTCATTTTTGTCCTCCCTAGTCTTATTCTTGTCCAATTAGGGTTTTTAACCAATCTTGTGCATCCAATAAGTTCATTTGTGTCATTGGATGAACATTTAGGTCACTTTCGTCCTCCCTAGGCTTATTCTTGTCCAATTAGGGTTTTTAACCAATCTTGTGCATCCAATAAGTTCATTTGTGTCATTGGATGAACATTTAGGTCATTTTCGTCCTCCCTAGGCTTATTCTTGTCCAATTAGGGTTTTTAACCAATCTTGTGCATCCAATAAGTTTATTTGTGTCATTGGATGAACATTTAGGTCATTTTCTTCCTCCCTAGGCTTATTCTTGTCCAATAAGGGTTTTTAACCAATCTTGTGCATCCAATAGGTGTGTTTGTGTCATTGGATGAACATTTAGGTCATTTTCGTCCTCCCTAGGCTTATTCTTACCCAATTAGGGTTTTTATGCAATCTTGTGCATCCAATAGGTGTGTTTGTGACATTGGACGAACATTTAGGTCATTTTCGTCCCCCCTAGGCTTATTCTTGTCCGATTAGGGTTTTTAACCAATCTTGTGCATCCAATAAGTTCATTTGTGTCATTGGATGAACATTTAGGTCATTTTCGTCCTCCCTAGGCTTATTCTTGTCCAATTAGGGTTTTTAACCAATCTTGTGCATCCAATAAGTTCATTTGTGTCATTGGATGAACATTTAGGTCATTTTCGTCCTCCATAGGCTTATTGTTGTCCAATTAGGGTTTTTAACCAATCTTATGCATCCAATAAGTTCATTTGTTTCATTGGATGAACATTTAGGTCATTTTCGTCCTCCCTAGGCTTATTCTTGTCCAATTAGGGTTTTTATGCAATCTTGTGCATCCAATAGGTGTGTTTGTGTCATTGGACGAACATTTAGGTCATTTTCGTCCTCCCTAGGCTTATTCTTGTCCAATTAGGGTTTTTAACCAATTTTGTGCATCCAATAAGTTCATTTGTGTCATTGGATGAACATTTAGGTCATTTTCGTCCTCCCTATGCTTATTCTTGTCCAATTAGGGTTTTTAACCAATCTTGTGCATACAATAAGTTCATTTGTGTCATTGGATGAACATTTAGGTCATTTTCGTCCTCCCTAGTCTTATTCTTGTCCAACTAGGGTTTTTATGCAATCTTGTGCATCCAATAGGTGTGTTTGTGTCATTGGACGGAAATTTAGGTCATTTTCGTCCTCCCTAGGCTTATTCTTGTCCAATTAGGGTTTTTAACCAACCTTGTGCATCCAATAAGTTCATTTGTGTCAATGGTTGAACATTTAGGTCATTTTCGTCCTCCCTAGGCTTATTCTTGTCCAATTAGGGTTTTTAATCAATCTTGTGCATCCAATAAGTATATTTGTGTCATTGGTTGAACATTTAGGTCATTTTCGTCCACTCTAGGCTTATTCTTGTCCAATTAAGGTTTTTAACCAATCTTGTGCATCCAAGAAGTTCATTTGTGTCATTGGATGAACATTTAGGTCATTTTCGTCCTCCCTAGTCTTATTCTTGTCCAATTAGGGTTTTAAGCATTCTTGTGTATCCAATATGTGTGTTTGTGTCATTGGATGAACATTTAGGTCATTTTCGTCCTCCCTATGCTTATTCTTGTCCAATTAGGGTTTTTAACCAATCTTGTACATACAATAAGTTCATTTGTGTCATTGGATGAACATTTAGGCCATTTTCGTCCTCCCTAGTCTTATTCTTGTCCAATTAGGGTTTTTATGCAATCTTGTGCACGCAATAGATGTGTTTGTGTCATTGGACGAACATTTAGGTCATTTTCATCCTCCCTAGGCTTATTCTTGTCCAATTAGGGTTTTCAACCAATCTTGTGCATCCAATAAGTTCATTTGTGTCATTGGATGAACATTTAGGTCATTTTTGTCCTCCCTAGTCTTATTCTTGTCCAATTAGGGTTTTAAGCAATCTTGTGCATCCAATATGTGTGTTTGTGTCAATGGATGAACATTTAGGTCATTTTCGTCCTCCCTATGCTTATTCTTGTCCAATTAGGGTTTTTAACCAATCTTGTGCATCCAATAAGTTCATTTGTGTCATTGGATGATCATTTATGTTATTTTCGTCCTCCCTAGTCTTATTCTTGTCCAATTAGGGCTTTTATGCAATCTTGTGCATCCAATAGGTGTGTTTGTGTCATTGGACGAACATTTAGGTCATTTTCGTCCTCCCTAGGCTTATTCTTGTCCAATTAGGGTTTTTAACCAATTTTGTGCATCCAATAAGTTCATTTGTGTCATTGGATGAACATTTAGGTCATTTTCGTCCTCCCTAAGCTTATTCTTGTCCAATTAGGGTTTTTAACCATTCTTGTGCATCCAATAAGTTCATTTGTGTCATTGGATGAACATTTAGATCATTTTCGTCCTCCCTAGTCTTATTCTTGTCCAATTAGGGTTTTAAGCAATCTTGTGCATCCAATATGTGTGTTTGTCTCATTGGATGAACATTTAGGTCATTTTCGTCCTCCCTATGCTTATTCTTGTCCAATTAGGGTTTTTAACCAATCTTGTGCATACAATAAGTTCATTTGTGTCATTGGATGAACATTTAGGTCATTTTCGTCCTCCCTAGTCTTATTCTTGTCCAACTAGGGTTTTTATGCAATCTTGTGCATCCAATAGGTGTGTTTGTGTCATTGGACGAACATTTAGGTCATTTTCGTCCTCCCTAGGCTTATTCTTGTCCAATTAGGGTTTTTAACCAATCTTGTGCATCCAGTAAGTTCATTTGTGTCATTGGATGAACATTTACGTCATTTTCGTCCTCCCTAGTCTTATTCTTGTCGAATTAGGGTTTTTATGCAATCTTGTGCATCCAATAGGTGTGTTTGTGTCATTGGAGGAACATTTAGGTCATTTTCGTCCTCCCTAGTCTTATTCTTGTCCAATTAGGGTTTTAAGCAATCTTGTGCATCGAATATGTGTGTTTGTGTCGTTGGATGAACATTTAGGTAATTTTCGTCCTCCTTATGCTTATTCTTGTCCAATTAGGGTTTTTAACCAATCTTGTGCATACAATAAGTTCATTTGTGTCATTGGATGAACATTTAGGTCATTTTCGTCCTCCCTAGTCTTATTCTTGTCCAATTAGGGTTTTTATGCAATCTTGTGCATCCAATAGGTGTGTTTGTGTCATTGGACGAACATTTAGGTCATTTTCGTCCTCCCTAGTCTTATTCTTCTCCAATTAGGGTTTTTATGCAATCTTGTGCATCCAATAGGTGTGTTTGTGTCATTGGAAGAACATTTAGGTCATTTTCGTCCTCCCTAGTCTTATTCTTGTCCAATTAGGGTTTTTATGCAATCTTGTGCATCCAATAGGTGTGTTTGTGTCATTGGACGAACATTTAGGTCATTTTCGTCATCCCTAGTCTTATTCTTGTCCAATTAGGGTTTTTAACCAATCATGTGCATCCAATAAGTTCATTTGTGTCATTGGATGAACATTTACGTCATGTTTTTCCTCCCTAGGCTTATTCTTGTCCAATTAGGGTTTTTAACCAATCTTGTGCATCCAATAAGTTCATTTGTGTCATTGGATGAACATTTAGGTCATTTTCGTCCTCCCTAGTCTTATTCTTGTCCAATTAGGGTTTTAAGCAATCTTGTGCATCCAATATGTGTGTTTGTGTCATTGGATGAACATTTAGGTCATTTTTGTCCTCCCTATGCTTATTCTTGTCCAATTAGGGTTTTTAACCAATCTTGTGCATACAATAAGTTCATTTGTGTCATTGGATGAACATTTAGGTGATTTTCAACCTCCCTAGTCTTATTCTTGTCCAATTAGGGTTTTTATGCAATCTTGTGCATCCAAAAGGTGTGTTTGTGTCTTTGGAGGAACATTTAGGTCATTTTCGTCCTCCCTAGTCTTATTCTTGTCCAATTAGGGTTTTTATGCAATCTTGTGCATCCAATAGGTTTGTTTGTGTCTTTGGAGGAACATTTAGGTCATTTTCGTCCTCCCTAGTCTTATTCTTGTCCAATTAGGGTTTTTATGCAATCTTGTGCATCCAATAGGTGTGTTTGGGTCATTGGACGAAATTTTAGGTCATTTTCGTCCTCCCTAGGCTTATTCTTGTCCAATTAGGGTTTTTAACGAATCTTGTGCATCCAATAAGTTCATTTGTGTCATTCGATGAACATTTAGGTCATTTTCGTCCTCCCTAGTCTTATTCTTGTCCAATTAGGGTTTTAAGCAATCTTGTGCATCCAATATGTGTGTTTGTGTCATTGGATGAACATTTAGGTCATTTTTGTCCTCCCTATGCTTATTCTTGTCCAATTAGGGTTTTTAACCAATCTTGTGCATACAATAAGTTCATTTGTGTCATTGGATGAACATTTAGGTCATTTTCACCCTCCCTAGTCTTATTCTTGTCCAATTAGGGTTTCTATGCAATCTTGTGCATCCAATATGTGTGTTTGTGTCATTGGATGAACATTTAGGTTATTTTCGTCCTCCCTAGTTTTATTCTTGTCCAATTAGGGTTTTAAGCAATCTTGTGCATCCAATATGTGTGTTTGTGTCATTGGATGAACATTTAGGTCATTTTCGTCCTCCCTATGCTTATTCTTGTCCAATTAGGGTTTTTAACCAATCTTGTGCATCCAATAAGTTCATTTGTGTCATTGGATGAACAGTTAGGTCATTTACGTCCTCCCTAGGCTTATTCTTGTCCAATTAGGGTTTTTAACCAATCTTGTGCATCCAATAAGTTCATTTGTGTCATTGGATGAACATTTAGGTCATTTTCGTCCTCCCTAGGCTTATTCTTGTCCAATTAGGGTTTTTAACCAATCTTGTGCATCCAATAAGTTCATTTGTGTCATTGGATGAACATTTAGGTCATTTTCGTCCACCCAAGGCTTATTCTTGTCCAATTAGGGTTTTTAACCAATCTTGTGCATCCAATAAGTTCATTTGTGTCATTGGATAAAAATTTAGGTCATTTTCGTCCTCCCTAGGCTTAATCTTGTCCAATTAGGGTTTTTAACCAATCTTGTGCATCCAATAAGTTCATTTGTGTCATTGGATGAACATTTAGGTCATTTTCGTCCTCCCTAGGCTTATTCTTGTCCAATTAGGGTTTTTAACCAATCTTGTGCATCCAATAAGTTCATTTGTGTCATTGGATGATTATTTAGGTCATTTTCGTCCTCCCTAGGCTTATTTTTGTCCAATTAGGGTTTTTAACCAATCTTGTGCTTCCAATAAGTTCATTTGTGTAATTGGATGAACATTTAGGTCATTTTTGTCCTCCCTAGGCTTATTCTTGTCCAATTAGGGTTTTTATGCAATCTTGTGCATCCAATAGGTGTGTTTGTGTCATTGGACGAACATTTAGGTCATTTTCGTCCTCCCTAGGCTTATTCTTGTCCAATTAGGGTTTTTAACCAATCTTGTGCATCCAATAAGTTCATTTGTGTCATTGGATGAACATTTAGGTCATTTTCGTCCTCCCTAGTCTTATTCTTGTCCAATTAGGGTTTTAAGCAATCTTGTGCATCCAATATGTGGGTTTGTGTCATTGGATGAACGTTTAGGTCATTTTCGTCCTCCCTATGCTTGTTCTTGTCCCATTAGGGTTTTTAACCAATCTTGTGCATCCAATAAGTTCATTTGTGTCATTGGATGAACATTTAGGTCATTTTCGTCCTCCCTAGTCTTATTCTTGTCCAATTAGGGTTTTTATGCAATCTTGTGCATCCAATAGGTGTGTTTGTGTCATTGGACGAACATTTAGGTCATTTTCGTCCTCCCTAGGCTTATTCTTGTCCAATTTGGGTTTTAAGCAATCTTGTGCGTCCAATAAGTGTGTTTGTGTAATTGGATGAACATTTAGGTAATTTTCGTCCTCCCTATGCTTATTCTTGTCCAATTAGGGTTTTTTAACCAATCTTGTGCATACAATAAGTTCATTTGTGTCATTGGATGAACATTTAGGTCATTTTCGTCCTCCCTAGTCATATTCTTGTCCAATTAGGGTTTTTATGCAATCTTGTGTATCCAATAGGTGTGTTTGTGTCATTGGAGGAACATTTAGGTCATTTTCGTCCTCCCTAGTCTTATTCTTGTCCAATTAGGGATTTTATGCAATCTTGTGCATCCAATAGGTGTGTTTGTGTCATTGGACGAACATTTAGGTCATTTTTGTCCTCCCTAGGCTTATTCTTGTCCAATTAGGGTTTTTATGCAATCTTGTGCATCCAATAGGTGTGTTTGTGTCATTGGACGAACATTTAGGTCATTTTCGTCCTCCCTAGGCTTATTCTTGTCCAATTAGGGTTTTTAACCAATCTTGTGCATCCAATAAGTTCATTTGTGTCATTCGATGAACATTTAGGTCATTTTCGTCCTCCCTAGGCTTATTCATGTCCAATTAGGGTTTTCAACCAATCTTGTGCATCCAATAAGTTCATTTGTGTCATTGGATGAACATTTTGGTCATTTTCGTCCTCCCTAGGCTTATTCTTGTCCAATTAGGGTTTTTATGCAATCTTGTGCATCCAATAGGTGTGTTTGTGTCATTGGACGAACATTTAGGTCATTTTCGTCCTCCCTAGGCTTATTCTTGTCCAATTAGGGTTTTTATGCAATCTTGTGCATCCAATAGGTGTGTTTGTGTCATTGGACGAACATTTAGGTCATTTTCGTCCTCCCTAGGCTTATTCTTGTCCAATTAGGGTTTTTAACCCATCTTGTGCATACAATAAGTTCATTTGTGTCATTGGATGAACATTTAGGTCATTTTCGTCCTCCCTATGCTTATTCTTGTCCAATTAGGGTTTTTAACCAATCTTGTGCATACAATAAGTTCATTTGTGTCATTGGATGAACATTTAGGTCATTTTCGTCCTCCCTAGTCTTATTCTTGTCCAACTAGGGTTTTTATGCAATCTTGTGCATCCAATAGGTGTGTTTGTGTCATTGGACGGAAATTTAGGTCATTTTCGTCCTCCCTAGGCTTATTCTTGTCCAATTAGGGTTTTTAACCAACCTTGTGCATCCAATAAGTTCATTTGTGTCAATGGTTGAACATTTAGGTCATTTTCGTCCTCCCTAGGCTTATTCTTGTCCAATTAGGGTTTTTAATCAATCTTGTGCATCCAATAAGTATATTTGTGTCATTGGTTGAACATTTAGGTCATTTTCGTCCACTCTAGGCTTATTCTTGTCCAATTAAGGTTTTTAACCAATCTTGTGCATCCAAGAAGTTCATTTGTGTCATTGGATGAACATTTAGGTCATTTTCGTCCTCCCTAGTCTTATTCTTGTCCAATTAGGGTTTTAAGCATTCTTGTGTATCCAATATGTGTGTTTGTGTCATTGGATGAACATTTAGGTCATTTTCGTCCTCCCTATGCTTATTCTTGTCCAATTAGGGTTTTTAACCAATCTTGTACATACAATAAGTTCATTTGTGTCATTGGATGAACATTTAGGTCATTTTCGTCCTCCCTAGTCTTATTCTTGTCCAATTAGGGTTTTTATGCAATCTTGTGCACCCAATAGATGTGTTTGTGTCATTGGACGAACATTTAGGTCATTTTCGTCCTCCCTAGGCTTATTCTTGTCCAATTAGGGTTTTAAACAAATCTTGTGCATCCAATAAGTTCATTTGTGTCATTGGATGAACATTTAGGTCATTTTCGTCCTCCCTAGGCTTATTCTTGTCCAATTAGGGTTTTTAACCATTCTTGTGCATCCAATAAGTTCATTTGTGTCATTGGATGAACATTTAGGTCATTTTCGTCCTCCCTAGTCTTATTCTTGTCCAATTAGGGTTTTAAGCAATCTTGTGCATCCAATATGTGTGTTTGTCTCATTGGAGGAACATTTAGGTCATTTTCGTCCTCCCCATGCTTATTCTTGTCCAATTAGGGTTTTTAACGAATCTTGTGCATACAATAAGTTCATTTCTGTCATTGGATGAACATTTAGGTCATTTTCGTCCTCCCTAGTCTTATTCTTGTCCAATTAGGGTTTTTATGCAATCTTGTGCATCCAATAGGTGTGTTTGTGTCATTGGACGAAAATTTAGGTCATTTTGGTCCTCCCTAGGCTTATTCTTGTCCAATTAAGGTTTTTAACCAACCTTGTGCATCCAATAGGTTCATTTGTGTCAATGGTTGAACATTTAGGTCTTTTTCGTCCTCCCTAGGCTTATTCTTGTCCAATTAGGGTTTTTAATCAATCTTGTGCATCCAATTAGTTCATTTGTGTCATTGGTTGAACATATAGGTCATTTTCGTC
>JBBPBR010000007.1:26283250-26333349 GCA_037974775.1 Cicer pinnatifidum | reverse complement strand
CCCTAGGCTTATTCTTGTCCAATTAGGGTTTTTAATCAATCTTGTGCATCCAATAAGTTCATTTTTGTCATTGGTTGAACATTTAGGTCATTTTCGTCCTCCCTAGGCTTATTCTTGTCCAATTAGGATTTTTAACCAATCTTGTGCATCCAAGAAGTTCATTTGTGTCATTGAATGAACATTTAGGTCATTTTCGTCCTCCCTAGTCTTATTCTTGTCCAATTAGGGTTTTAAGCATGCTTGTGCATCCAATATGTGTGTTTGTGTCATTGGATGAACATTTAGGTCATTTTCGTCCTCCCTATGCTTATTCTTGTCCAATTAGGGTTTTTAACCAATCTTGTGCATACAATAAGTTCATTTGTGTCATTGGATGAACATTTAGGTCATTTTCGTCCTCCCTAGTCTTATTCTTGTCCAATTAGGGTTTTTATGCAATCTTGTGCACCCAATAGGTGTGTTTGTGTCATTGGACGAACATTTAGGTCATTTTCGTCCTCCCTAGGCTTATTCTTGTCCAATTAGGGTTTTAAAACAATCTTGTGCATCCAATAAGTTCATTTGTGTCATTGGATGAACATTTACGTCATTTTCGTTCTCCCTAGTCTTATTCTTGTCCAATTAGGGTTTTAAGCATTCTTGTGCATCCAATATGTGTGTTTGTGTCATTGGATGAACATTTAGGTCATTTTCGTCCTCCCTATGCTTATTCTTGTCCAATTAGGGTTTTTAACCAATCTTGTGCATACAATAAGTTCATTTGTGTCATTGGATGAACATTTAGGTCATTTTCGTCCTCCCTAGTCTTATTCTTGTCCAACTAGGGTTTTTATGCAATCTTGTGCATCCAATAGGTGTGTTTGTGTCATTGGACGAACATTTAGGTCATTTTCGTCCTCCCTAGGCTTATTCTTGTCCAATTAGGGTTTTTAACCAATCTTGTGCATCCAGTAAGTTCATTTGTGTCATTGGATGAACATTTACGTCATTTTCGTCCTCCCTAGTCTTATTCTTGTCGAATTAGGGTTTTTATGCAATCTTGTGCATCCAATAGGTGTGTTTGTGTCATTGGAGGAACATTTAGGTCATTTTCGTCCTCCCTAGTCTTATTCTTGTCCAATTAGGGTTTTAAGCAATCTTGTGCATCGAATATGTGTGTTTGTGTCGTTGGATGAACATTTAGGTAATTTTCGTCCTCCTTATGCTTATTCTTGTCCAATTAGGGTTTTTAACCAATCTTGTGCATACAATAAGTTCATTTGTGTCATTGGATGAACATTTAGGTCATTTTCGTCCTCCCTAGTCTTATTCTTGTCCAATTAGGGTTTTTATGCAATCTTGTGCATCCAATAGGTGTGTTTGTGTCATTGGACGAACATTTAGGTCATTTTCGTCCTCCCTAGTCTTATTCTTCTCCAATTAGGGTTTTTATGCAATCTTGTGCATCCAATAGGTGTGTTTGTGTCATTGGAAGAACATTTAGGTCATTTTCGTCCTCCCTAGTCTTATTCTTGTCCAATTAGGGTTTTTATGCAATCTTGTGCATCCAATAGGTGTGTTTGTGTCATTGGACGAACATTTAGGTCACTTTCGTCCTCCCTAGGCTTATTCTTGTCCAATTAGGGTTTTTAACCAATCTTGTGCATCCAATAAGTTCATTTGTGTCATTGGATTAACATTTAGGCCATTTTCGTCCTCCCTAGGCTTATTCTTGTCCAATTAGAGTTTTTAACCAATCTTGTGCATCCAATAAGTTCATTTGTGTCATTGGATGAACATTTAGGTCATTTTCGTCCTCCCTAGTCTTATTCTTGTCCAATTAGGGTTTTTATGCAATCTTGTGCATCCAATAGGTGTGTTTGTGTCATTGGACGAACATTTAGGTCATTTTCGTCCTCCCTAGGCTTATTCTTGTCCAATTAGGATTTTTAACCAATCTTGTGCATCCAATAGGTGTGTTTGTGTCATTGGATGAACATTTAGGTCATTTTCGTCCTCCCTAGGCTTATTTTTGTCCAATTAGGGTTTTTAACCAATCTTGTGCATCCAATAAGTTCATTTGTGTCATTGGATGAACATTTAGGTCATTTTCGTCCTCCTTAGGCTTATTCTTGTCCAATTAGGGTTTTTAACCAATCTTGTGCATCCAATAAGTTCATTTGTGTCATTGGATGAACATTTATGTCATTTTCGTCCTCCCTAGGCTTATTCTTGTCCAATTAGGGTTTTTATGCAATCTTGTGCATCCAATAGGTGTGTTTGTGTCATTGGACGAACATTTAGGTCATTTTCGTCCTCCATAGTCTTATTCTTGTCCAATTAGGGTTTTTATGCAATCTTGTGCATCCAATAGGTGTGTTTGTGTCATTGGACGAACATTTAGGTCATTGTTTTCCTCCCTAGGCTTATTCTTGTCCAATTAGGGTTTTTAACCAATCTTGTGCATCCAATAAGTTCATTTGTGTCATTGGATGAACATTTAGGTCATTTTCGTCCTCCCTAGGCTTATTCTTGTCCAATTAGGGTTTTTAACCAATCTTGTGCATCCAATAAGTTCATTTGTGTCATTGGATGAACATTTAGGTCATTTTCGTCCTCCCTAGGCTTATTCTTGTCCAATTAGGGTTTTTAACCAATCTTGTGCATCCAATAAGTTCATTTGTATCATTGGATAAACATTTAGGTCATTTTCGTCCTCCCTAGGCTTATTCTTGTCCAATTAGGGTTTTTATGCAATCTTGTGCATCCAATAGGTGTGTTTGTGTCATTGGACGAACATTTAGGTCATTTTCGTCCTCCCTAGGCTTATTCTTGTCCAATTAGGGTTTTTATGCATTCTTGTGCATCCAATAGGTGTGTTTGTGTCATTGGACGAACATTTAGGTCATTTTCGTCCTCCCTAGGCTTATTCTTGTCCAATTAGGGTTTTTAACCAATCTTGTGCATCCAATAAGTTCATTTGTGTCATTCGATGAACATTTAGGTCATTTTCGTCCTCCCTAGGCTTATTCATGTCCAATTAGGGTTTTCAACCAATCTTGTGCATCCAATAAGTTCATTTGTGTCATTGGATGAACATTTTGGTCATTTTCGTCCTCCCTAGGCTTATTCTTGTCCAATTAGGGTTTTTATGCAATCTTGTGCATCCAATAGGTGTGTTTGTGTCATTGGACGAACATTTAGGTCATTTTCGTCCTCCCTAGGCTTATTCTTGTCCAATTAGGGTTTTTATGCAATCTTGTGCATCCAATAGGTGTGTTTGTGTCATTGGACGAACATTTAGGTCATTTTCGTCCTCCCTAGGCTTATTCTTGTCCAATTAGGGTTTTTAACCAATCTTGTGCATCCAATAAGTTTATTTGTATCATTGGATGAACATTTAGGTCATTTTCGTCATCCCTAGTCTTATTCTTGTCCAATTAGGGTTTTAAGCAATCTTGTGCATCCAATATGTGTGTTTGTGTCATTGGATGAACATTTAGGTCATTTTCGTCCTCCCTAGTCTTATTCTTGTCCAATTAGGGTTTTTATGCAATCTTGTGCATCAAATAGGTGTGTTTGTGTCATTCGACGAACATTTAGGTCATTTTCGCCCTCCCTAGGCTTACTCTTGTCCAATTAGGGTTTTTAACCAATCTTGTGCATCCAATAAGTTCATTTGTGTCATTGGATGAACATTTAGGTCATTTTCGTCCTCCCTAGGCTTATTCTTGTCCAATTAGGGTTTTTAACCAATCTTGTGCATCCAATAAGTTCATTTGTGTCATTGGATGAACATTTAGGTCATTTTCGTCCTCCCAAGTCTTATTCTTGTCCAATTAGGGTTTTTAACCAACCTTGTGCATCCAATAAGTTCATTTGTGTCAATGGTGGAACATTTAGGTCATTTACGTCCTCCCTAGTCTTATTCTTGTCCAATTAGGGTTTTTATGCAATCTTGTGCATCCAATAGGTGTGTTTGTGTCATTGGAGGAACATTTAGGTCATTTTCGTCCTCCCTAGTCTTATTCTTGTCGAATTAGGGTTTTTATGCAATCTTGTGCATCCAATAGGTGTGTTTGTGTCATTGGATGAACATTTAGGTCATTTTCGTCCTCCCTAGGCTTGTTCTTGTCCAATTAGGGTTTTTATGCAATCTTGTGCATCCAATAGGTGTGTTTGTGTCATTGAACGAACATTTAGGTCATTTTCGGCCACCCTAGGCTTATTCTTGTCCAATTAGGGTTTTTAACCAACCTTGTGTATCCAATAAGTTCATTTGTGTCATTGGTGGAACATTTAGGTCATTTACGTCCTCCCTAGTCTTATTCTTGTCCAATTAGGGTTTTTATGCAATCTTGTGCATCCAATAGGTGTGTTTGTGTCATTGGAGGAACATTTAGGTCATTTTCGTCCTCCCTAGTCTTATTCTTGTCGAATTAGGGTTTTTATGCAATCTTGTGCATCCAATAGGTGTGTTTGTGTCATTGGCGGAACTTTTAGGTCATTTTCGTCCTCCCTTGTCTTATTCTTGTCCAATTAGGGTTTTTATGCAATCTTGTGCATCCAATAGGTGTGTTTGTGTCATTGGACGAACATTTAGGTCATTTTCGTCCTCCCTAGGCTTATTCTTGTCCAATTAGGGTTTTTAACCAACCTTGTGCGTCCAATAAGTTCATTTGTGTCATTGGTTGAACATTTAGGTCATTTTCGTCCTCCCTAGGCTTATTCTTGTCCAATTAGGGTTTTTAATCAATCTTGTGCATCCAATTAGTTCATTTGTGTCATTGGTTGAACATATAGGTCATTTTCGTCCTCCCTAGGCTTATTCTTGTCCAATTAGGGTTTTTAACCAATCTTGTGCATCCAAGAAGTTCATTTGTGTCATTGGATGAACATTTAGGTCATTTTCGTCCTCCCTAGTCTTATTCTTGTCCAATTAGGGTTTTTATGCAATCTTGTGCATCCAATAGGTGTGTTTGTGTCATTGGACGAAAATTTAGGTCATTTTGGTCCTCCCTAGGCTTATTCTTGTCCAATTAGGGTTTTTAACCAACCTTGTGCGTCCAATAAGTTCATTTGTGTCAATGGTTGAACATTTAGGTCATTTTCGTCCTCCCTAGGCTTATTCTTGTCCAATTAGGGTTTTTAATCAATCTTGTGCATCCAATTAGTTCATTTGTGTCATTGGTTGAACATATAGTTCATTTTCGTCCTCCCTAGGCTTATTCTTGTCCAATTAGGGTTTTTAATCAATCTTGTGCATCCAATAAGTTCATTTGTGTCATTGGTTGAACATTTAGGTCATTTTCGTCCTCCCTAGGCTTATTCTTGTCCAATTAGGATTTTTAACCAATCTTGTGCATCCAAGAAGTTCATTTGTGTCATTGAATGAACATTTAGGTCATTTTCGTCCTCCCTAGTCTTATTCTTGTCCAATTAGGGTTTTAAGCATGCTTGTGCATCCAATATGTGTGTTTGTGTCATTGGATGAACATTTAGGTCATTTTCATCCTCCCTATGCTTATTCTTGTCCAATTAGGGTTTTTAACCAATCTTGTGCATACAATAAGTTCATTTGTGTCATTGGATGAACATTTAGGTCATTTTCGTCCTCCCTAGTCTTATTCTTGTCCAATTAGGGTTTTTATGCAATCTTGTGCATCCAATAGGTGTGTTTGTGTCATTGGACGAAAATTTAGATCATTTTTGTCCTCCCTAGGCTTATTCTTGTCCAATTAGGGTTTTTAACCAACCTTGTGCGTCCAATAAGTTCACTTGTGTCAATGGTTGAACATTTAGGTCATTTTCGTCCTCCCTAGGCTTATTCTTGTCCAATTAGGGTTTTTAACCAATCTTGTGCAAACAATAAGTTCATTTGTGTCATTGGACGAACATTTAGGTCATTGGATGAACATCCAATAGGTGTGTTTGTGTCATTGGAGGAACATTTAGGTCATTTTCGTCCTCCCTAGGCTTATTCTTGTCCAATTAGGGTTTTTAACCAACCTTGTGCATCCAATAAGTTCATTTGTGTCATTGGTGGAACATTTAGGTCATTTTCGTCCTCCCTAGGCTTATTCTTGTCCAATTAGGGTTTTTAATCAATCTTGTGCATCCAATTAGTTCATTTGTGTCATTGGATGAACATTTAGGTCATTTTCGTCCTCCCTAGTCTTATTCTTGTTCAATTAGGGTTTTAAGCAATCTTGTGCATCCAATATGTGTGTTTGTGTCATTGGATGAACATTTAGGTCATTTTCGTCCTCCCTATGCTTATTCTTGTCCAATTAGGGTTTTTAACCAATCTTGTGAATCTAATAAGTTCATTTGTGTCATTGGATGATCATTTATGTTATTTTCGTCCTCCCTAGTCTTATTCTTGTCCAATTAAGGCTTTTATGCAATCTTGTGCATCCAATAGGTGTGTTTGTGTCATTGGACGAACATTTAGGTCATTTTTGTCCTCCCTAGGCTTATTCTTGTCCAATTAGGGTTTTTAACCAATTTTGTGCATCCAATAAGTTCATTTGTGTCATTGGATGAACATTTAGGTCATTTTCGTCCTCCCTAGGCTTATTCTTGTCCAATTAGGGTTTTCAACCAATCTTGGGCATCCAATAAGTTCATTTGTGTCATTGGATGAACATTTAGGTCATTTTCGTCCTCCCTAGTCTTATTCTTGTCCAAAAGGATTTTAAGCAATCTTGTGCATCCAATATGTGTGTTTGTGTCATTGGATGAAAATTTAGGTCATTTTCGTTCTCCCTATGCTGTTTCTTGTCCAATTAGGGTTTTTAACCAATCATGTGCATACAATAAGTTCATTTGTGTCATTGGATGAACATTTAGGTCATTTTCGTCCTCCCTAGTCTTATTCTTGTCCAATTAGGGTTTTTATGCAATCTTGTGCATCCAATAGGTGTGTTTGTGTCATTGTAAGATCATTTAGGTCATTTTCGTCCTCCCTAGTCTTATTCTTGTCCAATTAGGGTTTTTAACCAATCTTGTGCATCCAATAAGTTCATTTGTGTCATTGGATGAACATTTAGGTCATTTTCGTCCTCCCTAGGCTTATTCTTGTGCAATTAGGGTTTTTAACCAATCTTGTGCATCCAATAGCTGTTTTTGTGTCATTGGATGAACATTTAGGTCATTTTCGTCCTCCCTAGGCTTATTCTTGTCCAATTAGGGTTTTAAGCAATCTTGTGCATCCAATAAGTTCATTTGTGTCATTGGATGAATATTTAGGTCATTTTCATCCTCCCTAGGCTTATTCTTGTCAAATTAGGGTTTCTAAACAATCTTGTGAATCCAATAGGTGTGTTTGGGTCATTGGATGAACATTTAGGTCATTTTCGTCCTCCCTAGTCTTATTCTTGTCCAATTAGGGTTTTTAACCAATCTTGTGCATCCAATAAGTTCATTTGTGTCATTGGATGAACATTTAGGTCATTTTCGTCCTCCTTAGGCTTATTCTTGTCCAATTAGGGTTTTTAACCAATCTTGTGCATCCAATAAGTTCATTTGTTTCATTGGATGAACATTTAGGTCATTTTCGTCCTCCCTAGTCTTATTCTTGTCCAATTAGGGTTTTAAGCAATCTTGTGCATCCAATATGTGTTTTTGTGTCATTGGATGAACATTTAGGTCATTTTCGTCCTCCCTATGCTTATTCTTGTCCAATTAGGGTTTTTAACCAATCTTGTGCATCCAATAAGTTCATTTGTGTTATTGGATGAACATTTAGGTCATTTTCGTCTTCCCTAGGGTTTTTCTTGTCCAATTAGGGTTTTTAACCAATCTTGTGCATCCAATAGGTGTGTTTGTGTCATTGGATAAACATTTAGGTCATTTTCATCCTCCCTAGTCTTATTCTTGTCCAATTAGGGTTTTTATGTAATTTTGTGCATCCAATAGGTGTGTTTGTGTCATTGGACGAACATTTAGGTCATTTTCGTCCTCCCTAGGCTTATTCTTGTCCAATTAGGGTTTTTAACCAACCTTGTGCATCCAATAAGTTCATTTGTGTCATTGGTTGAACATTTAGGTCATTTTCATCCTCCCTAGGCTTATTCTTGTCGAATTAGGGTTTTTAATCAATCTTGTGCATCCAATAAGTTCATTTGTGTCATTGGATGAACATTTAGGTCATTTTCGTCCTCCCTAGGCTTATTCTTGTCCAATTAGGGTTTTTAACCAATCTTGTGCATCCAATAAGTTTATTTGTGTCATTGGTTGAACATTTAGGTCATTTTCGTCCTCCCTAGTCTTATTCTTGTCCAATTAGGGTTTTAAGCAATCTTGTGCATCCAATATGTGTGTTTGTGTCATTGGATGAACATTTAGGTCATTTTCGTCCTCCCTAGTCTTATTCTTGTCCAATTAGGGTTTTTATGCAATCTTGTGCATCCAATAGGTGTGTTTGTGTCATTGGACGAACATTTAGGTCATTTTCGTCATCCCTAGGCTTATTCTTGTCCAAATAGCGTTTTTAACTAGTCTTTTGCATCCAATAAGTTCATTTGTGTCATTGGATGAACATTTAGGTCATGTTTTTCCTCCCTAGGCTTATTCTTGTCCAATTAGGGTTTTTAACTAATCTTGTGCATCCAATAAGTTCATTTGTGTCATTGGATGAACATTTAGGTCATTTTCGTCCTCCCTAGTCTTATTCTTGTCCAATTAGGGTTTTAAGCAATCTTGTGCATCCAATATGTGTGTTTGTGTCATTGGATGAACATTTAGGTCATTTTCGTCCTCCCTATGCTTATTCTTGTCTAATTAGGGTTTTTAACCAATCTTGTGCATCCAATAAGTTCATTTGTGTCATTGGATGATCATTTATGTTATTTTCGTCCTCCCTAGTCTTATTCTTGTCCAATTAGGGCTTTTATGCAATCTTGTGCATCCAATAGGTGTGTTTGTGTCATTGGACGAACATTTAGGTCATTTTCGTCCTCCCTAGGCTTATTCTTGTCCAATTAGGGTTTTAAACCAATTTTGTGCATCCAATAAGTTCATTTGTGTCATTGGATGAACATTTAGGTCATTTTCGTCCTCCCTAGGCTTATTCTTGTCCAATTAGGGTTTTTAACCAATCTTGTGCATCCAATAAGTTCATTTGTGTCATTGGATGAACATTTAGGTCATTCTCTTCCTCCCTAGGCTTATTCTTGTCCAATTAGGGTTTTTAAGCAATCTTGTGCATCCAATAAGTTCATTTGTGTCATTGGATGAACATTTAGGTCATTTTCGTCCTCCCTAGGCTTATTCTTGTCCAATTAGGGCTTTTAAGCAATCTTGTGCATCCAATAAGTTCATTTGTGTCATTGGATGAACATTTAGGTCATTTTCGTCCTCCCTAGGCTTATTCTTGTCCAATTAGGGTTTTTAACCAATCTTGTGCATCCAATAGGTTTGTTTGTGTCATTGGTTGAACATTTAGGTCATTTTCGTCCTCCCTAGGCTTATTCTTGTCCAATTAGGGTTTTTAACCAATCTTGTGCATCCAATAAGTTCATTTGTGTCATTGGATGAACATTTAGGTCATTTTCGTCTTCCCTAGGCTGATTCTTGTCCAATTAGGGTTTTTAACCAATCTTGTGCATCCAATAAGTTCATTTATATCATTGGATGAACATTTAGGTCATTTTCGTCTTCCCTAGGCTGATTCTTGTCCAATTAGGGTTTTTAACCAATCTTGTGCATCCAACAGGTGTTATTGTGTCATTGGATAAACATTTAGGTCATTTTTTTCCTCCCTAGTCTTATTCTTGTCCAATTAGGGTTTTTATGCAATCTTGTGCGTCCAATAGGTGTGTTTTTGTCATTGGATGAACATTTAGGTCATTTTCATCCTCCCTAAGCTTATTCTTGTCCAATTAGGGTTTTTAACCAAACTTGTGCATCCAATAAGTTCATTTGTGTCATTGGACGAACATTTAGGTCATTTTCGCCCTCCCTAGGCTTATTCTTGTCCAATTAGGGTTTTTAACCAATCTTGTGCATCCAATAAGTTCATTTGTGTCATTGGATGAACATTTAGGTCATTTTCGTCCTCCCTAGGCTTATTCTTGTCCAATTAGGGTTTTTAACCAATCTTGTGCATCCAATAAGTTCATTTGTGTCATTGGAGGAACATTTAGGTCATTTTCGTCCTCCCTTGTCTTATTCTTGTCCAATTAGGGTTTTTATGCAATCTTGTGCATCCAATTGGTGTGTTTGTGTCATTGGAGGAACATTTAGGTCATTTTCGTGCTCCCTAGGCTTATTCTTGTCCAATTAGGGTTTTCAACCAATCTTGTGCATCCAAGAAGTTCCTTTGTGTCATTGGTTGAACATTTAGGTCATTTACGTCCTCCCTAGGCTTATTATTGTCCAATTAGGGTTTTTAACCAATCTTGTGCATCCAATAAGTTCATTTGTGTCATTGGTTGAACATTTAGGTCATTTTCGTCCTCCCTAGGCTTATTCTTGTCCAATTAGGGTTTTTAACCAATCTTGTGCATCCAATAAGTTCATTTGTGTCATTGGATGAACATTTAGGTCATTTTCGTCCTCCCTAGTCTTATTCTTGTCCAATTAGGGTTTTAAGCAATCTTGTGCATCCAATATGTGTGTTTGTGTCATTGGATGAACTTTTAGGTCATTTTCCTCCTCCCTATGCTTATTCTTGTCCAATTAGGGTTTTTAACCAATCTTGTGCATCCAAGAAGTTCATTTGTGTCATTGGATGAACATTTAGGTCATTTTCGTTCTCCCTAGTCTTATTCTTGTCCAATTAGGGTTTTAAGCATTCTTGTGCATCCAATATGTGTGTTTGTGTCATTGGATGAACATTTAGGTCATTTTCGTCCTCCCTATGCTTATTCTTGTCCAATTAGGGTTTTTAACCAATCTTGTGCATACAATAAGTTCATTTGTGTCATTGGATGAACATTTAGGTCATTTTCGTCCTCCCTAGTCTTATTCTTGTCCAATTAGGGTTTTTATGCAATCTTGTGCATCCAATAGGTGTGTTGGGGTCATTGGACGAACATTTAGGTCATTTTCGTCATCCCTAGGCTTATTCTTGTCCAATTAGGGTTTTTAACCAATCTAGTGCATCCAATAAGTTCATTTGTGTCATTGGATGAACATTTAGGTCATTTTCGTCCTCCCTAGTCTTATTCTTGTCCAATTAGGGTTTTAAGCAATCTTTGGCAACCAATATGTGTGTTTGTGTCATTGGATGAACATTTAGGTCATTTTCGTCCTCCCTATGCTTATTCTTGTCCAATTAGGGTTTTTAACCAATCTTGTGCATACAATAAGTTCATTTGTGTCATTGGATGAACATTTAGGTCATTTTCTTCCTCCCTAGTCTTATTCTTGTCCAATTAGGGTTTTTATGCAATCTTGTGCACCCAATAGGTGTGTTTGTGTCATTGGACGAACATTTAGGTCATTTTCGTCCTCCCTAGGCTTATTCTTGTCCAATTAGGGTTTTTAACCAACCTTGTGCATCCAATAAGTTCATTTGTGTCATTGGTTGAACATTTAGGTCATTTTCGTCCTCCCTAGGCTTATTCTTGTCCAATTAGGGTTTTTAATCAATCTTGTGCATCCAATAAGTATATTTGTGTCATTGGTTGAACATTTAGGTCATTTTCGTCCTCCCTAGGCTTATTCTTGTCCAATTAGGGTTTTTAACCAATCTTGTGCATCCAAGAAGTTCATTTGTGTCATTGGATGAACATTTAGGTCATTTTCGTCCTCCCTAGTCTTATTCTTGTCCAATTAGGGTTTTAAGCATTCATCTGTATCCAATATGTGTGTTTGTGTCATTGGATGAACATTTAGGTCATTTTCGTCCTTACTATGCTTATTCTTGTCCAATTAGGGTTTTTAACCAATCTTGTACATACAATAAGTTCATTTGTGTCATTGGATGAACATTTAGGTCATTTTCGTCCTCCCTAGTCTTATTCTTGTCCAATTAGGGCTTTTATGCAACCTTGTGCATCCAATAGGTGTGTTTGTGTCATTGAACGAAAATTTAGGTCATTTTCGTCCTCCCTAGGCTTATTCTTGTCCAATTAGGGTTTTTAACCAATTTTGTGCATCCAATAAGTTCATTTGTGTCATTGGATGAACATTTAGGTCATTTTCGTCCTCCCTAGGCTTATTCTTGTCCAATTAGGGTTTTTAACCATTCTTGTGCATCCAATAAGTTCATTTGTGTCATTGGATGAACATTTAGGTCATTTTGGTCCTCCCTAGTCTTATTCTTGTCCAATTAGGGTTTTAAGCAATCTTGTGCATCCAATATGTGTGTTTGTCTCATTGGAGGAACATTTAGGTCATTTTCGTCCTCCCTATGCTTATTCTTGTCCAATTAGGGTTTTTAACCAATCTTGTGCATACAATAAGTTCATTTCTGTCATTGGATGAACATTTAGGTCATTTTCGTCCTCCCTAGTCTTATTCTTGTCCAATTAGGGTTTTTATGCAATCTTGTGCATCCAATAGGTGTGTTTGTGTCATTGGACGAAAATTTTGGTCATTTAGGTCCTCCCTAGGCTTATTCTTGTCCAATTAGGGTTTTTAACCAACCTTGTGCGTCCAATAAGTTCATTTGTGTCAATGGTTGAACATTTAGGTCATTTTCGTCCTCCCTAGGCTTATTCTTGTCCAATTAGGGTTTTTAATCAATCTTTTGCATCCAATTAGTTCATTTGTGTCATTGGTTGAACATATAGGTCATTTTCGTCCTCCCTAGGCTTATTCTTGTCCAATTAGGGTTTTTAACCAATCTTGTGCATCCAAGAAGTTCTTTTGTGTCATTGGATGAACATTTAGGTCATTTTCGTCCTCCCTAGTCTTATTCTTGTCCAATTAGGGTTTTAAGCATTCTTGTGCATCCAATATGTGTGTTTGTGTCATTGGATGAACATTTAGGTCATTTTCGTCCTCCCTATGCTTATTCTTGTCCAATTAGGGTTTTTAACCAATCTTGTGCATACAATAAGTTCATTTGTGTCATTGGATGAACATTTAGGTCATTTTCTTCCTCCCTAGTCTTATTCTTGTCCAATTAGGGTTTTTATGCAATCTTGTGCACCCAATAGGTGTGTTTGTGTCATTGGACGAACATTTAGGTCATTTTCGTCCTCCCTAGGCTTATTCTTGTCCAATTAGGGTTTTTAACCAACCGTGTGCATCCAATAAGTTCATTTGTGTCGTTGGTTGAACATTTAGGTCATTTTCGTCCTCCCTAGGCTTATTCTTGTCCAATTAGGGTTTTTAATCAATCTTGTGCATCCAATAAGTTCATTTGTGTCATTGGTTGAACATTTAGGTCATTTTCGTCCTCCCTAGGCTTATTCTTGTCCAATTAGGATTTTTAACCAATCTTGTGCATCCAAGAAGTTCATTTGTGTCATTGAATGAACATTTAGGTCATTTTCGTCCTCCCTAGTCTTATTCTTGTCCAATTAGGGTTTTAAGCATGCTTTTGCATCCAATATGTGTGTTTGTGTCATTGGATGAACATTTAGGTCATTTTCGTCCTCCCTATGCTTATTCTTGTCCAATTAGGGTTTTTAACCAATCTTGTGCATCCAATAAGTTCATTTGTGTCATTGGATGATCATTTATGTTATTTTCGTCCTCCCTAGTCTTATTCTTGTCCAATTAAGGCTTTTATGCAATCTTGTGCATCCAATAGGTGTGTTTGTGTCATTGGACGAACATTTAGGTCATTTTCGTCCTCCCTAGGCTTATTCTTGTCCAATTAGGGTTTTTAACCAATTTTGTGCATCCAATAAGTTCATTTGTGTCATTGGATGAACATTTAGGTCATTTTCGTCCTCCCTAGTCTTATTCTTGTCCAATTAGGGTTTTAAGCAATCTTGTGCATCCAATATGTGTGTTTGTGTCATTGGATGAACATTTAGGTCATTTTCGTCCTCCCTATGCTTATTCTTGTCTAATTAGGGTTTTTAACCAATCTTGTGCATCCAATAAGTTCATTTGTGTCATTGGATGATCATTTATGTTATTTTCGTCCTCCCTAGTCTTATTCTTGTCCAATTAGGGCTTTTATGCAATCTTGTGCATCCAATAGGTGTGTTTGTGTCATTGGACGAACATTTAGGTCATTTTCGTCCTCCCTAGGCTTATTCTTGTCCAATTAGGGTTTTAAACCAATTTTGTGCATCCAATAAGTTCATTTGTGTCATTGGATGAACATTTAGGTCATTTTCGTCCTCCCTAGGCTTATTCTTGTCCAATTAGGGTTTTTAACCAATCTTGTGCATCCAATAAGTTCATTTGTGTCATTGGATGAACATTTAGGTCATTTTCGTCCTCCCTAGGCTTATTCTTGTCCAATTAGGGTTTTTAACCAATCTTGTGCATCCAATAAGTTCATTTGTGTCATTGGATGAACATTTTGGTCATTTTCGTCCTCCCTAGGCTTATTCTTGTTCAATTAGGGTTTTTAACCAACCTTGTGCATCCAATAAGTTCATTTGTGTCATTGGTGGATCATTTAGGTCATTTACGTCCTCCCTAGGCTTATTCTTGTCCAATTAGGGTTTTTAACCAATCTTGTGCATCCAATAAGTATATTTGTGTCATTGGATGAACATTTAGGTCATTTTCGTCCTCCCTAGGCTTATTCTTGTCCAATTAGGGTTTTTAACCAATCTTGTGCATCCAATAAGTTCATTTGTGTCATTGGATGAACATTTAGGTCATTTTCGTCCTCCCTAGGCTTATTCTTGTCCAATTAGGGTTTTTAACCAATCTTGTGCATCCAATAAGTTCATTTGTGTCATTGGATGAACATTTAGGTCATTTTCGTCCTCCCTAGTCCTATTCTTGTCGAATTAAGGTTTTTATGCAATCTTGTGCATCCAATAGGTGTGTTTGTTTCATTGGACTTACATTTAGGTCATTTTCGTCCTCCCTAGGCTTATTCTTGTCCAATTAGGGTTTTTATGCAATCCTGTGCATCCAATAGGTGTGTTGGTGTCATTGGACGAACATTTAGGTCATTTTCGTCCTCCCTAGGCTTATTCTTGTCCAATTAGGGTTTTTAACCAACCTTGTGCATCCAATAAGTTCATTTGTGTCATTGGTTGAACATTTAGGTCATTTTCGTCCTCCCTAGGCTTATTCTTGTCCAATTAGGGTTTTTAACCAACCTTGTGTATCCAATAAGTTCATTTGTGTCATTGGTGGAACATTTAGGTCATTTAAGTCCTCCCTAGTCTTATTCTTGTCGAATTAGGGTTTTTATGCAATCTTGTGCATTTAATAGGTGTGTTTGTGTCATTGGAGGAACATTTAGGTCATTTTCGTCCTCCCTAGTCTTATTCTTGTCCAATTAGGGTTTTTATGCAATCTTGTGCATCCAATAGGTGTGTTTGTGTCATTGGACGAACATTTAGGTCATTTTCGTCCTCCCTAGGCTTATTCTTGTCCAATTAGGGTTTTTAACCAACCTTGTGCATCCAATAAGTTCATTTGTGTCATTGGTTGAACATTTAGGTCATTTTCAACCTCCCTAGGCTTATTCTTGTCCAATTAGGGTTTTTAACCAATCTTGTGCATCCAATAAGTTCATTTGTGTCATTGGATGAACATTTAGGTCATTTTCGTCCTCCCTAGTCTTATTCTTGTCCAATTAGGGTTTTAAGCAATCTTGTGCATCCAATATGTGTGTTTGTGTCATTAGATGAACATTTAGGTCATTTTCGTCCTCCCTATGCTTATTCTTGTCCAATTAGGGTTTTTAACCAATCTTGTGCATCCAATAAGTTCATTTGTGTCATTGGATGAACATTTAGGTCATTTTCGTCCTCCTTAGGCTTATTCTTGTCCAATTAGGGTTTTTAACCAATCTTGTGCATCCAATAAGTTCATTTGTTTCATTGGATGAACATTTAGGTCATTTTCGTCCTCCCTAGTCTTATTCTTGTCCAATTAGGGTTTTAAGCAATCTTGTGCATCCAATATGTGTGTTTGTGTCATTGGATGAACATTTAGGTCATTTTCGTCCTCGCTATGCTTATTCTTGTCCAATTAGGGTTTTTAACCAATCTTGTGCATACAATAAGTTCATTTGTGTCATTGGATGAACATTTAGGTCATTTTCGTCCTCCCTAGTCTTATTCTTGTCCAATTAGGGTTTTTATGCAATCTTGTGCATCCAATGGGTGTGTTTGTGTCATTGGAGGAACATTTAGGTCATTTTCGTCCTCCCTAGTCTTATTCTTGTCCAATTAGGGTTTTTATGCAATCTTGTGCATCCAATAGGTGTGTTTGTGTCATTGGACGAACTTTTAGGTCATTTTCGTCCTCCCTAGGCTTATTTTTGTCCAATTAGGGTTTTTAACCAATCTTGTGCATCCAATAAGTTCATTTGTGTCATTGGATGAACATTTAGGTCATTTTCGTCCTCCCTAGGCTTATTCTTGTCCAATTAGGGTTTTTATGCAATCTTGTGCACCCAATAGGTGTGTTTGTGTCATTGGACGAACATTTAGGTCATTTTCGTCCTCCCTAGGCTTATTCTTGTCCAATTAGGGTTTTTAACCAACCTTGTGCATCCAATAAGTTCATTTGTGTCATTGGTTGAACATTTAGGTCATTTTCGTCCTCCCTAGGCTTATTCTTGTCCAATTAGGGTTTTTAATCAATCTTGTGCATCCAATAAGTATATTTGTGTCATTGGTTGAACATTTAGGTCATTTTCGTCCTCCCTAGGCTTATTCTTGTCCAATTAGGGTTTTTAACCAATCTTGTGCATCCAAGAAGTTCATTTGTGTCATTGGATGAACATTTAGGTCATTTTCGTCCTCCCTAGTCTTATTCTTGTCCAACTAGGGTTTTAAGCAATCTTGTGCATCCAATATGTGTGTTTGTGTCATTGGATGAACATTTAGGTCATTTTCGTCCTCCCTATGCTTATTCTTGTCCAATTAGGGTTTTTAACCAATCTTGTGCATACAATTAGTTCATTTGTGTCATTGGATGAACATTTAGGTCATTTTCGTCCTCCCTAGTCTTATTCTTGTCCAATTAGGGTTTTTATGCAATCTTGTGCATCCAATAGGTGTGTTTGTGTCATTGGAGGAACATTTACGTCATTTTCGTCCTCCCTAGTCTTATTCTTGTCCAATTAGGGTTTTTATGCAATCTTGTGCATCCAATAGGTGTGTTTGTGTCATTGGACGAACATTTAGGTCATTTTCATCCTCCCTAGGCTTATTCTTGTCCAATTAGGGTTTTTAACCAATCTTGTGCATCCAATAAGTTCATTTGTGTCATTGGATGAACATTTAGGTCATTTTCGTCCTCCCTAGTCTTATTCTTGTCCAATTAGGGTTTTTATGCAATCTTGTGCATCCAATAGGTGTGTTTGTGTCATTGGAGAAACATTTAGGTCAGGGTTTTTTTTGCAATCTTGTACATCCAATAGGTGTGTTTGTGTCATTGGACGAACATTTAGGTCATTTTCGTCCTCCCTAGGCTTATTCTTGTCCAATTAGGGTTTTTAACCAATCTTGTGCATCCAATAAGTTCATTTGTGTCATTGGATGAACATTTAGGTCATTTTCGTCCTCCCTAGTCTTATTCTTGGCCAATTAGGGTTTTTATGCAATCTTGTGCATCCAATAGGTGTGTTTGTGTCATTGGAGGAACATTTAGGTCATTTTCGTCCTCCCTAGTCTTATTCTTGTCTAATTAGGGTATTTATGCAATCTTGTGCATCCAATAGGTGTGTTTGTGTCATTGGACGAACATTTAGGTCATTTTCGTCCTCCCTAGGCTTATTCTTGTCCAATTAGGGTTTTTAACCAATCTTGTGCATCCAATAAGTTCATTTGTGTCATTGGATGAACATTTAGGTCATTTTCGTCCTCCCTAGGCTTATTCTTGTCCAATTAGGGTTTTCAACCAATCTTGTGCATCCAATAAGTTCATTTGTGTCATTGGATGAATATTTAGGTCATTTTCGTCCTCCCTATGCTTATTCTTGTCCAATTATGGTTTTTAACCAATCTTGTGCATCCAATAAGTTCATTTGTGTCATTGGATGAACATTTAGGTCATTTTCGTCCTCTCTAGGCTTATTCTTGTCAAATTAGGGTTTTTAACCAATCTTGTGCATCCAATAAGTTCATTTGTGTCATTGGATGAACATTTAGGTCATTTTCGTCCTCCCTAGGCTTATTCTTGTCCAATTAGGGTTTTTAACCAATCTTGTGCATCCAATAAGTTCATTTGTGTCATTGGACGAACATTTAGGTCATTTTCGTCATCCCTAGGCTTATTCTTGTCCAATTAGGGTTTTTAACCAATCGTGTGCATCCAATATGTGTGTTTGTGTCATTGGATGAACATTTAGGTAATTTTCGTCCTCCCTATGCTTATTCTTGTCCAATTAGGGTTTTTAACCAATCTTGTGCATCCAATAAGTTCATTTGTGTCATTGGATGAACATTTAGGTCATTTTCGTCCTCCCTAGTCTTATTCTTGTCCAATTCGGGTTTTAAGCAATCTTGTGCATCCAATATGTGTGTTTGTGTCATTGGATGAACATTTAGGTCATTTTCGTCCTCCCTATGCTTATTCTTGTCCAATTAGGGTTTTTAACCAATCTTGTGCATACAATAAGTTCATTTGTGTCATTGGATGAACATTTAGGTCATTTTCTTCCTCCCTAGTCTTATTCTTGTCCAATTAGGGTTTTTATGCAATCTTGTGCACCCAATAGGTGTGTTTGTGTCATTGGACGAACATTTAGGTCATTTTCGTCCTCCCTAGGCTTATTCTTGTCCAATTAGGGTTTTTAACCAATCTTGTGCATCCAAGAAGTTCATTTGTGTCATTGGATGAACATTTAGGTCATTTTCGTCCTCCCTAGTCTTATTCTTGTCCAATTAGGGTTTTAAGCATTCTTGTGCATCCAATATGTGTGTTTGTGTCATTGGATGAACATTTAGGTCATTTTCGTCCTCCCTAGGCTTATTCTTGTCCAATTAGGGTTTTTAACCAACCTTGTGCATCCAATAAGTTCATTTGTGTCATTGGATGAACATTTAGGTCATTTTCATCCTCCCTAGGCTTATTCTTGTCCAATTAGGGTTTTCAACCAATCTTGGGCATCCAATAAGTTCATTTGTGTCATTGGATGAACATTTAGGTCATTTTCGTCCTCCCTAGTCTTATTCTTGTCCAATAAGGATTTTAAGCAATCTTGTGCATCCAATATGTGTGTTTGTGTCATTGGATGAACATTTAGGTCATTTTCGTTCTCCCTATGCTGTTTCTTGTCCAATTAGGGTTTTTAACCAATCATGTGCATACAATAAGTTCATTTGTGTCATTGGATGAACATTTAGGTCATTTTCGTCCTCCCTAGTCTTATTCTTGTCCAATTAGGGTTTTTATGCAATCTTGTGCATCCAATAGGTGTGTTTGTGTCATTGTAAGATCATTTAGGTCATTTTCGTCCTCCCTAGTCTTATTCTTGTCCAATTAAGGTTTTTAACCAATCTTGTGCATCCAATAAGTTCATTTGTGTCATTGGATGAACATTTAGGTCATTTTCGTCCTCCCTAGGCTTATTCTTGTCCAATTAGGGTTTTTAACCAATCTTGTGCATCCAATTAGTTCATTTGTGTCATTGGACGAACATTTAGGTCATTTTCGTCCTCCCTAGGCTTATTCTTGTCCAATTAGGGTTTTTAACCAACCTTGTGCATCCAATAAGTTCATTTGTGTCATTGGTTGAACATTTAGGTCATTTTCGTCCTCCCTAGGCTTATTCTTGTCCAATTAGGGTTTTTAATCAATCTTGTGCATCCAATAAGTATATTTGTGTCATTGGTTGAACATTTAGGTCATTTTCGTCCTCCCTAGGCTTATTCTTGTCCAATTAGGGTTTTTAAGCAATCTTGTGCATCCAAGAAGTTCATTTGTGTCATTGGATGAACATTTAGGTCATTTTCGTCCTCCCTAGTCTTATTCTTGTCCAATTAGGGTTTTAAGCATTCTTCTGTATCCAATATGTGTATTTGTGTCATTGGATGAACATTTAGGTCATTTTCGTCCTTACTATGCTTATTCTTGTCCAATTAGGGTTTTTAACCAATCTTGTACATACAATAAGTTCATTTGTGTCATTGGATGAACATTTAGGTCATTTTCGTCCTCCCTAGTCTTATTCTTGTCCAATTAGGGCTTTTATGCAATCTTGTGCATCCAATAGGTGTGTTTGTGTCATTGAACGAAAATTTAGGTCATTTTCGTCCTCCCTAGGCTTATTCTTGTCCAATTAGGGTTTTTAACCAATTTTGTGCATCCAATAAGTTCATTTGTGTCATTGGATGAACATTTAGGTCATTTTCGTCCTCCCTAGGCTTATTCTTGTCCAATTAGGGTTTTTAACCATTCTTGTTCATCCAATAAGTTCATTTGTGTCATTGGATGAACATTTAGGTCATTTTCGTCCTCCCTAGTCTTATTCTTGTCCAATTAGGGTTTTAAGCAATCTTGTGCATCCAATATGTGTGTTTGTCTCATTGGAGGAACATTTAGGTCATTTTCGTCCTCCCTATGCTTATTCTTGTCCAATTAGGGTTTTTAACCAATCTTGTGCATACAATAAGTTCATTTCTGTCATTGGATGAACATTTAGGTCATTTTCGTTCTCCCTAGTCTTATTCTTGTCCAATTAGGGTTTTTATGCAATCTTGTGCATCCAATAGGTGTGTTTGTGTCATTGGACGAAAATTTAGGTCATTTTGGTCCTCCCTAGGCTTATTCTTGTCCAATTAGGGTTTTTAACCAACCTTGTGCGTCCAATAAGTTCATTTGTGTCAATGGTTGAACATTTAGGTCATTTTCGTCCTCCCTAGGCTTATTCTTGTCCAATTAGGGTTTTTAATCAATCTTGTGCATCCAATTAGTTCATTTGTGTCATTGGTTGAACATATAGGTCATTTTCGTCCTCCCTAGGCTTATTCTTGTCCAATTAGGGTTTTTAACCAATCTTGTGCATCCAAGAAGTTCATTTGTGTCATTGGATGAACATTTAGGTCATTTTCGTCCTCCCTAGTCTTATTCTTGTCCAATTAGGGTTTTAAGCATTCTTGTGCATCCAATATGTGTGTTTGTGTCATTGGATGAACATTTAGGTCATTTTCGTCCTCCCTATGCTTATTCTTGTCCAATTAGGGTTTTTAAACAATCTTGTGAATACAATAAGTTCATTTGTGTCATTGGATGAACATTTAGGTCATTTTCGTCCTCCCTAGTCTTATTCTTGTCCAATTAGGGTTTTAAGCAATCTTGTGCATCCAATATGTGTGTTTGTGTCATTGGATGAACATTTAGGTCATTTTCGTCCTCCCTATGCTTATTCTTGTCCAATTAGGGTTTTTAACCAATCTTGTGCATCCAATAAGTTCATTTGTGTCATTGGATGATCATTTATGTTATTTTCGTCCTCCCTAGTCTTATTCTTGTCCAATTAGGGCTTTTATGCAATCTTGTGCATCCAATATGTGTGTTTGTGTCATTGGATGAACATTTAGGTCATTTTCGTCCTCCCTATGCTTATTCTTGTCCAATTAGGCTTTTTAACCAACCTTGTGCATCCAATAAGTTCATTTGTGTCATTGGATGATCATTTATGTTATTTTCGTCCTCCCTAGTATTATTCTTGTCCAATTAGGGCTTTTATGCAATCTTGTGCATCCAATAGGTGTGTTTGTGTCATTGGACGAACATTTAGGTCATTTTCGTCCTCCCTAGGCTTATTCTTGTCCAATTAGGGTTTTTAACCAATCTTGTGCATCCAATAAGTTCATTTGTGTCATTGGACTAACATTTAGGTCATTTTCGTCATCCCTAGGATTATTCTTGTCCAATTAGGGTTTTTAACCAATCGTGTGCATCCAATATGTGTGTTTGTGTCATTGGATGAACATTTAGGTAATTTTCGTCCTCCCTATGCTTATTCTTGTCCAATTAGGGTTTTTAACCAATCTTGTGCATCCAATAAGTTCATTTGTGTCATTGGATGAACATTTAGGTCATTTTCGTCCTCCCTAGTCTTATTCTTGTCCAATTAGGGTTTTAAGCAATCTTGTGCATCCAATATGTGTGTTTGTGTCATTGGATGAACATTTAGGTCATTTTCGTCCTCCCTATGCTTATTCTTGTCCAATTAGGGTTTTTAACCAATCTTGTGCATCCAATAAGTTCATTTGTGTCATTGGATGATCATTTATGTTATTTTCGTCCTCCCTAGTCTTATTCTTGTCCAATTAGGGTTTTTATGCAATCTTGTGCATCCAATAGGTGTGTTTGTGTCATTGGACGAACATTTAGGTCATTTTCGTCCTCCCTAGGCTTATTCTTGTCCAATTAGGGTTTTTAACCAACCTTGTGCATCCAATAAGTTCATTTGTGTCATTGGTTGAACATTTAGGTCAATTTCGTCCTCCCTAGGCTTATTCTGGTCCAATTAGGGTTTTTAACCAACCTTGTGTATCCAATAAGTTCATTTGTGTCATTGGTGGAACATTTAGGTCATTTAAGTCCTCCCTAGTCTTATTCTTGTCGAATTAGGGTTTTTATGCAATCTTGTGCATCCAATAGGTGTGTTTGTGTCATTGGAGGAACATTTAGGTCAATTTCGTCCTCCCTAGTCTTATTCTTGTCCAATTAGGGTTTTTATGCAATCTTGTGCATCCAATAGGTGTGTTTGTGTCATTGGACGAACATTTAGGTCATTTTCGTCCTCCCTAGGCTTATTCTTGTCCAATTAGGGTTTTTAACCAATATTGTGCATCCAATAAGTTCATTTGTGTCATTGGATGAACATTTAGGTAATTTTCATCCTCCCTATGCTTATTCTTGTCCAATTAGGGTTTTTAACCAATCTTGTGCATACAATAAGTTCATTTGTGTCATTGGATGAACATTTAGGTCATTTTCGTCCTCCCTAGTCTTATTCTTGTCCAATTAGGGTTTTTATGCAATCTTGTGCATCCAATAGGTGTGTTTGTGTCATTAGAGGAACATTTAGGTCATTTTCGTCCTCCCTAGTCTTATTCTTGTCGAATTAGGGTTTTTATGCAATCTTGTGCATCCAATAGGTGTGTTTGTGTCATTGGAGGAACATTTAGGTCATTTGCGTCCTCCCTAGTCTTATTCTTGTCCAATTAGGGTTTTTATGCAATCTTGTGCATCCAATAAGTGTGTTTCTGTCATTGGACGAACATTTAGGTCATTTTCGTCCTCCCTAGGCTTATTCTTGTCCAATTAGGGTTTTTAACCAACCTTGTGCATCCAATAAGTTCATTTGTGTCATTGGTTGAACATTTAGGTCATTTTCGTCCTCCCTAGGCTTATTCTTGTCCAATTAGGGTTTTTAGCCAACCTTGTGCATCCAATAAGTTCATTTGTGTCATTGGTGGAACATTTAGGTCATTTACGTCCTCCCTAGTCTTATTCTTGTCCAATTAGGGTTTTTATGCAATCTTGTGCATCCAATAGGTGTGTTTGTGTCATTGGAGGAACATTTAGGTCATTTTTGTCCTCCCTAGTCTTATTCTTGTCCAATTAGGGTTTTTATGCAATCTTGTGCATCCAATAGGTGTGTTTGTATCATTGGACGAACATTTAGGTCATTTTCGTCCTCCCTAGGCTTATTCTTGTCCAATTAGGGTTTTTAACTAATTTTGTGCATCCAATAAGTTCATTTGTGTCATTGGATGAACATTTAGGTCATTTTCGTCCTCCCTAGGCTTATTCTTGTCCAATTAGGGTTTTTAACCAATCTTGTGCATCCAATAAGTTCATTTGTGTCATTGGACGAACATTTAGGTCAATTTCGTCCTCCCTAGGCTTATTCTTGTCCAATTAGGGTTTTCAACCAATCTTGTGCATCCAATAAGTTCATTTGTGTCATTTGATGAACATTTAGGTCATTTACGTCCTCCCTAGGCTTATTCTTGTCCAATTAGGGTTTTTAACCAACCTTGTGCATCCAATAAGTTCATTTGTGTCATTGGTGGAACATTTAAGTCATTTACGTCCTCCCTATGCTTATTCTTGTCCAATTAGGGTTTTCAACCAATCTTGTGCATCCAATAAGTTCATTTGTGTCATTGGATGAACATTTAGGTCATTTTCGTCCTCCCTAGGCTTATTCTTGTCCAATTAGGGTTTTTAACCAATCTTGTGCATCCAATAAGTTCATTTGTGTCATTGGATGAACATTTAGGTCATTTTCGTCCTCCCTAGGCTTATTCTTGTCCAATTAGGGTTTTTAACCAATCTTGTGCATCCAATAAGTTCATTTGTGTCATTGGATGAACATTTAGGTCATTTTCGTCCTCCCTATGCTTATTCTTGTCCAATTAGGGTTTTTAACCAACCTTGTGCATCCAATTAGTTCATTTGTGTCATTAGAGGAACATTTAGGTTATTTTCGTCCTCCCTAGTCTTATTCTTGTCCAATTAGGGTTTTTATGCAATCTTGTGCATCCAATAGGTGTGTTTGTGTCATTGGAGGAACATTTAGGTCATTTTCGTCCTCCCTAGGCTTATTCTTGTCTAATTAGGGTTTTTGACCAATCTTGTGCATCCAATAAGTTCATTTGTGTCATTGGATGAACATTTAGGTCATTTTCGTCCTCCCTAGGCTTATTCTTGTCCAATTAGGGTTTTTAACCAATCTTGTGCATCCAATAAGTTCATTTGTGTCATTGTATGAACATTTAGGTCATTTTTGTCCACCCAAGGCTTATTCTTGTCCAATTAGGGTTTTTAACCAATCTTGTGCATCCAATAAGTTCATTTGTGTCATTGGATGAACATTTAGGTCATTTTCGTCCTCCCTAGGCTTATTCTTGTCCAATTAGGGTTTTTAACCAATCTTGTGCATCCAATAAGTTCATTTGTGTCATTGGATGAACATTTAGGTCATTTTCGTCCTCCCTAGGCTTATTCTTGTCCAATTAGGGTTTTTAACCAATCTTGTGCATCCAATAGGTGTGTTTGTTTCATTGGATGAACATTTAGGTCGTTTTCGTCCTCCCTAGGCTTATTCTTGTCCAATTAGGGTTTTTAACCAATCTTGTGCATCCAATAAGTTCATTTGTGTCATTGGATAAACATTTAGGTCATTTTCGTCCACCCTAGGCTTATTCTTGTCCAATTAGGGTTTTTAACCAATCTTGTGCATCTAATAGGTGTGTTTGTGTCATTGGATGAACATTTAGGTCATTTTGGTCCTCCCTAGGCTTATTCTTGTCCAATTAGGGTTTTTAACCAATCTTGTGCATCCAATAGGTGTATTTGTGTCATTGGATGAACATTTAGGTCATTTTCGTCCTCCCTAGTCTTATTCTTGTCCAATTAGGGTTTTAAGCAATCTTGTGCATCCAATAAGTTCATTTGTGTCATTTAATGAACATTTAGGTCATTTTCGTCCTCCCTAGGCTTATTCTTGTCCAATTAGGGTTTTTAACCAATCTTGTGCATCCAATAAGTTCATTTGTGTCATTGGATGAACATTTAGGTCATTTTCGTCCTCCCTAGGCTTATTCTTGTCCAATTAGGGTTTTTAACCAATCTTGTGCATCCAATAGGTGTATTTGTGTCATTGGATGAACATTTAGGTCATTTTCGTCCTCCCTAGGCTTATTCTTGTCCAATTAGGGTTTTTAAGCAATGTTGTGCATCCAATAAGTTCATTTGTGTCATTGGATGAACATTTAGGTCATTTTCGTCCTCCCTAGGCTTATTCTTGTCCAATTAGGGTTTTTAAGCAATCTTGTGCATCCAATAAGTTCATTTGTGTCATTGGATGAACATTTAGGTCATTTTCGTCCTCCCTAGGCTTATTCTTGTCCAATTAGGGTTTTTAACCAATCTTGTGCATCCAATAAGTTCATTTGTGTCATTGGATGTACATTTAGGTCATTTTTGTCCTCCCTAGAATTATTCTTGTCCAATTAGGGTTTCTAACCAATCTTGTGCATCCAATAAGTTCATTTGTGTCATTGGATGAACATTTAGGTCATTTTCGTCCTCCCTAGGCTTATTCTTGTCCAATTAGGGTTTTTAACCAATCTTGTGGATCCAATAGGTGTGTTTGTGTCATTGGAGGAACTTTTAGGTCATTTTCGTCATCCCTAGTCTTATTCTTGTCCAATTAGGGTTTTTATGCAATCTTGTGCATCCAATAGGTGTGTTTGTGTCATTGGACGAACATTTAGGTCATTTTCGTCCTCCCTAGGCTTATTCTTGTCCGATTAGGCTTTTTAACCAATGTTGTGCATTCAATAAATTCATTTGTGTCATTGGATGAACATTTAGGTCATTTTCGTCCTCCCTAGTCTTATTCTTGTCCAATTAGGGTTTTAAGCAATCTTGTGCATCCAATATGTGGGTTTGTGTCATTGGATGAACATTTAGGTCATTTTCGTCCTCCCAATGCTTATTCTTGTCCAATTAGGGTTTTTAACCAATCTTGTGCATCCAATAAGTTCATTCGTGTCATTGGATGAACATTTAGGTCATTTTCGTCCTCCCTAGGCTTATTCTTGTCCAATTAGGGTTTTTAACCAATCTTGTGCATCCAATAAGTTCATTTGTGTCATTGGACGAACATTTAGGTCATTTTCGTCCTTCCTAGGCTTATTCTTGTCCAATTAGGGTTTTTAACCAATCTTGTGCATCCAATAAGTTCATTTGTGTCATTGGACAAACATTTAGGTCATTTTCGTCCTCCCTAGTCTTATTCTTGTCCAATTAGGGTTTTTAACCAATCTTGTGCATCCAATAAGTTCATTTGTGTCATTGGAGGAACATTTAGGTCATTTTCGTCCTCCCTAGTCTTATTCTTGTCGAATTAGGGTTTTTATGCAATCTTGTGCATCCAATAGGTGTGTTTGTGTCATTGGACGAACATTTAGGTCATTTTCGTCCTCCCTAGGCTTATTCTTGTCCAAATAGGGTTTTTAACCAATCTTGTGTATCCAATAAGTTCATTTGTGTCATTGGATGAACATTTAGGTCATTTTCGTCCTCCCTAGTCTTATTCTTGTCCAATTAGGGTTTTTATGCAATCTTGTGCATCCAATAGGTGTGTTTGTGTCATTGGATGAACATTTAGGTCATTTTCGTCCTCCCTAGTCTTATTCTTGTCCAATTAGGGTTTTTATGCAATCTTGTGCATCCAAAAGGTGTGTTTGTGTCATTGGATGAACATTTAGGTCATTTTCGTCCTCCCTAGTGTTATTCTAGTCCAATTAGGGTTTTAAGCAATCTTGTGCATCCAATATGTGTGTTTGTGTCATTGGATGAACATTTAGGTCATTTTCGTCCTCCCTATGCTTATTCTTGTCCAATTAGGGTTTTTAACCAATCTTGTGCATACAATAAGTTCATTTGTGTCATTGGATGAACATTTAGGTCATTTTCGTCCTCCCTAGTCTTATTCTTGTCCAATTAGGGTTTTTATGCAATCTTGTGCATCCCATAGGTGTGTTTGTGTCATTGGAGGAACATTTAGGTCATTTTCGTCCTCCCTAGTCTTATTCTTGTCCAATTAGGGTTTTTATGCAATCTTGTGCATCCAATAGGTGTGTTTGTGTCATTGGACGAACAATTAGGTCATTTTCGTCCTCCCTAGGCTTATTCTTGTCCAATTAGGGTTTTTAACCAACCTTGTGCATCCAATAAGTTCATTTGTGTCATTGGTTGAACATTTAGGTCATTTTCGTCCTCCCTAGGCTTATTCTTGTCCAATTAGGGTTTTTAATCAATCTTGTACATCCAATAAGTTCTTTTGTGTCATTGGAGGAACATTTAGGTCATTTTTGTCCTCCCTAGTCTTATTCTTGTCCAATTAGGGTTTTTATGCAATCTTGTGCATCCAATAGGTGTGTTTGTGTCATTGGACGAACATTTAGGTCATTTTCGTCCTCCATAGGCTTATTCTTGTCCAATTAGGGTTTTTATGCAATCCTGTGCATCCAATAGGTGTGTTTGTGTCATTGGACAAACATTTAGGTCATTTTCGTCTTCCCTAGGTTTGTTCTTGTCCAATTAGGGTTTTTAACCAATCTTGTGCATCCAATAAGTTCATTTGTGTCATTGGATGAACATTTAGGTCATTTTCGTCCTCCCTAGGCTTATTCTTGTCCAATTAGGGTTTTTAACCAATCTTGTGCATCCAATAAGTTCATTTGTGTCATTGGATGAACATTTAGGTCATTTTCGTCCTTACCATGCTTATTCTTGTCCAATTAGGGTTTTTAACCAATCTTGTACACACAATAAGTTCATTTGTGTCATTGGATGAACATTTAGGTCATTTTCGTCCTCCCTAGTCTTATTCTTGTCCAATTAGGGTTTTTATGCAATCTTGTGCACCCAATAGATGTGTTTGTGTCATTGGATGAACATTTAGGTCATTTTCGTCCTCCCTAGGCTTATGCTTGTCCAATTAGGGTTTTTAACCAATCTTGTGCATCCAATAAGTTCATTTGTGTCATTGGATGAACATTTAGGTCATTTTTCTCCTCCCTAGGCTTATTCATGTCCAATTAGGGTTTTTATGCAATCTTGTGCATCCAATAGGTGTGTTTGTGCCATTGGACGAACATTTAGGTCATTTTCGTCCTCCCTAGGCTTATTCTTGTCCAATTAGGGTTTTTAACCAATCTTGTGCATCCAATAAGTTCATTTGTGTCATTGGATGAACATTTAGGTCATTTTCATCCTCCCTAGGCTTATCCTTGTCCAATTTGGGTTTTCAACCAATCTTGTGCATCCAATAAGTTCATTTGTGTCATTGGATGAACATTTAGGTCATTTTCGTCCTCCCTAGTCTTATTCTTGTCCAATTAGGATTTTAAGCAATCTTGTGCATCCAATATGTGTGTTTGTGTCATTGGATGAACATTTAGGTCATTTTCGTCCTCCCTATGCTGTTTCTTGTCCAATTAGGGTTTTTAACCAATCATGTGCATACAATAAGTTCATTTGTGTCATTGGATGAACATTTAGGTCATTTTCGTCCTCCCTAGTCTTATTCTTGTCCAATTAGGGTTTTTATGCAATCTTGTGCATCCAATAGGTGTGTTTGTGTCATTGTAGGAACATTTAGGTCATTTTCGTCCTCCCTAGTCTTATTCTTGTCCAATTAGGGTTTTTAACCAACCTTGTGCATCCAATAGGTGTGTTTGTGTCATTGGACGGACATTTAGGTCAATTTCGTCCTCCCTAGTCTTATTCTTGTCCAATTAGGGTTTTTATGCAATCTTGTGCATCCAATAGGTGTGTTTGTGTCATTGGAGGAACATTTAGGTCATTTTCGTCCTCCCTAGTCTTATTCTTGTCCAATTAGGGTTTTTATGCAATCTTGTGCATCCAATAGGTGTGTTTGTGTCATTGGACGAAGATTTAGGTCATTTTCGTCCTCCCTAGGCTTATTCTTGTCCAATTAGGGTTTTTAACCAATCTTGTGCATCCAATAAGTTCATTTGTGTCATTGGATGAACATTTAGGTCATTTTCGTCATCCCTAGTTTTATTCTTGTCCAATTAAGGTTTTAAGCAATCTTGTGCATCCAATATGTGTGTTTGTGTCATTGGATGAACATTTAGGTCATTTTCGTCCTCCCTATGCTTATTCTTGTCCAATTAGGGTTTTCAACCAATCTTGTGCATCTAATAAGTTCATTTGTGTCATTGGATGAACATTTAGGTCATTTTCGTTCTCCCTAGTCTTATTCTTGTCCAATTAGGGTTTTTATGCAATATTGTGCATCCAATATGTGTGTTTGTGTCATTGGAGGAACATTTAGGTCATTTTCGTCCTCCCTAGTCTTATTCTTGTCCAATTAGAGTTTTTATGCAATCTTGTGCATCCAATAGGTGTGTTTGTGTCATTGGACGAACATTTAGGTCATTTTCGTCCTCCTTAGGCTTATTCTTGTCCAATTAGGGTTTTAAGCAATCTTGTGCGTCCAATATGTGTGTTTGTGTAATTGGATGAACATTTAGGTAATTTTCGTCCTCCCTATGCTTATTCTTGTCCAATTAGGGTTTTTTAACCAATCTTGTGCATACAATAAGTTCATTTGTGACATTGGATGAACATTTAGGTCATTTTCGTCCTCCCTAGTCTTATTCTTGTCCAATTAGGGTTTTTATGCAATCTTGTGAATCCAATAGGTGTGTTTGTGTCATTGGAGGAACATTTAGGTCATTTTCGTCCTCCCTAGTCTTATTCTTGTCCAATTAGGGATTTTATGCAATCTTGTGCATCCAATAGGTGTGTTTGTGTCATTGGACGAACATTTAGGTCATTTTCGTCCTCCCTAGGCTTATTCTTGTCCAATTAGGGTTTTTAACCAATCTTGTGCATCCAATAAGTTTATTTGTGTCATTGGATGAACATTTAGGTTATTTTCGTCCTCCCTAGGCTTATTCTCTTCCAATTAGGGTTTTCAACCAATCTTGTGCATCCAATAAGTTCATTTGTGTCATTGGATGAACATTTAGGTCATTTTCGTCCTCCCTAGTCTTATTCTTGTCCAATTAGGGTTTTAAGCAATCTTGTGCATCCAATAGGTGTGTTTGTGTCATTGAAGGAACATTTAGGTCATTTTCGTCCTCCCTAGTCTTATTCTTGTCCAATTAGGGTTTTTATACAATCTTGTGCATCCAATAGGTGTGTTTGTGTCATTGGACGAACATTTAGGTCATTTTCGTCCTCCCTAGTCTTATTCTTGTCCAATTAGGGTTTTTATGCAATCTTGTGCATCCAATAGGTGTGTTTGTGTAATTGGACGAACATTTAGGTCATTTTCGTCCTCCCTAGGCTTATTCTTGTCCAATTAGGGTTTTTAACGAACCTTGTGCATCCAATAAGTTCATTTGTGTCATTGGTGGAACATTTAGGTCATTTTCGTCCTCCCTAGGCTTATTCTTGTCCAATTAGGGTTTTTAATCAATCTTGTGCATCCAATTAGTTCATTTGTGTCATTGGATGAACATTTAGGTCATTTTCGTCCTCCCTAGTCTTATTCTTGTCCAATTAGGGTTTTAAGCAATCTTGTGCATCCAATATGTGTGTTTGTGTCATTGGATGAACATTTAGGTCATTTTCGCCCTCCCTATGCTTATTCTGGTCCAATTTGGGTTTTTAACCAATCTTGTGCATCCAATAAGTTCATTTGTGTCATTGGATGAACATTTAGGTCATTTTCGTCCTCCCTAGGCTTATTCTTGTCCAATTAGGGTTTTTAACCAATCTTGTGCATCCAATAAGTTCATTTGTGTCATTGGATGAACATTTAGGTCATTTTCGTCCTCCCTAGGCTTATTCTTGTCGAATTAGGATTTTTAACCAATCTTGTGCATCCAATAACTTCATTTGTGTCATTGGATGAACATTTAGGTCATTTTCGTCCTCCTTAGTCTTATTCTTGTCCAATTAGGGTTTTTATGCAATCTTGTGCATCCAATAGGCGTGTTTGTGTCATTGGATGAACATTTAGGTCATTTTCGTCCTCCCTAGGCTTATTCTTGTCCAATTAGGGTTTTTAACCAACCTTGTGCATCCAATAAGTTCATTTGTGTCATTGGTTGAACATTTAGGTCATTTTCGTCCTCCCTAGGCTTATTCTTGTCCAATTAGGGTTTTTAACCAATCTTGTGCATCCAATAAGTTCATTTTTGTCATTGGATGAACATTTAGGTCATTTTCGTCCTCCCTAGTCTTATTCTTGTCCAATTAGGGTTTTTATGCAATCTTGTGCATCCAATAGGTGTGTTTGTGTCATTGGAGGAACATTTAGGTCATTTTCGTGATCCCTAGGCTTATTCTTGTCCAATTAAGGTTTTCAACCAATCTTGTGCATCCAATAAGTTCATTTGTGTCATTGGATGAACATTTAGGTCATTTTCGTCCTCCCTAGGCTTATTCTTGTCCAATTAGGGTTTTTAACCAATCTTGTGCATCCAATAAGTTCATTTGTGTCATTGGATGAACATTTAGGTCATTTTCGTCCTCCCTAGTCTTATTCTTGTCCAATTAGGGTTTTAAGCAATCTTGTGCATCCAATATGTGTGTTTGTGTCATTGGATGAACATTTAGGTCATTTTCGTCCTCCCTTAGCTTATTCTTGTTCAATTAGGGTTTTTAACCAATCTTGTGCATCCAATAAGTTCATTTGTGTCATTGGATGAACATTTAGGTCATTTTCGTCCTCCCTAGGCTTATTCTTGTCCAATTAGGGTTTTTAACCAATCTTGTGCATCCAATAAGTTCATTTGTGTCATTGGATGAACATTTAGGTCATTTTCGTCCTCCCTAGGCTTATTCTTGTCCAATTAGGGTTTTTAACCAATCTTGTGCATCCAATAAGTTCATTTGTGTCATTGGATGAGTATTTAGGTCATTTTCGTCCTCCCTAGTCTTATTCTTGTCCAATTAGGGTTTTTATGCAATCTTATGACTCCAATAGGTGTGTTTGTGTCATTGTAGGAACATTTAGGTCATTTTCGTCCTCCCTAGTTTTATTCTTGTCCAATTAGGGTTTTTATGCAATCTTGTGCATCCAATAGGTGTGTTTGTGTCATTGGACGAACATTTAGGTCATTTTGGTCCTCCCTAGGCTTATTCTTGTCCAATTAGGGTTTTTAACCAATCTTGTGCATCCAATAAGTTCATTTGTGTCATTGGATGAACATTTAGGTCATTTTCATCCTCCCAATGCTTATTCTTGTCCTATTAGGGTTTTCAACCAATCTTGTGCATCCAATAAGTTCATTTGTGTCATTGGATGAACATTTAGGTCATTTTCGTCCTCCCTAGGCTTATTCTTGTCCAATTAGGGTTTTTAACCAATCTTGTGCATCCAATAAGTTCATTTGTGTCATTGGATGAACATTTAGGTCATTTTCGTCCTCCCTAGTCTTATTCTTGTCCAATTAGGGTTTTTATGCAATCTTGTGCATCCAATAGGTGTGTTTGTGTCATTGGACGAACATTTAGGTCATTTTCGTCCTCCCTAGTCTTATTCTTGTCCAATTAGGGGTTTTAACCAACCTTGTGCATCCAATAAGTTCATTTGTGTAATTAGTTGAACATTTAGGACATTTTCGTCCTCCCTAGGCTTATTCTTGTCCAATTAGTGTTTTTAACACACCTTGTGCATCCAATAGGTTTGTTTGATTCATTGGACGAACATTTAGGTCATTTTCGTCCTCCCTAGGCTTATTCTTGCCCAATTAGGGTTTTTAACCAATCATGTGCATCCAATAAGTTGATTTGTGTCATTGGATGAACATTTAGGTCATTTTCGTCCTCCCTATGCTTATTCTTGTCCAATTAGGGTTTTTAACCAATCTTGTGCATCCAATAAGTTCATTTGTGTCATTAGACGAACATTTAGGTCATTTTCGTCTTCCCTAGGCTTATTCTTGTCCAATTAGGGTTTTTAACCAATCATGTGCATCCAATAAGTTGCTTTGTGTCATTGGATGAACATTTAGGTCATTTTCGTCCTCCCTAGGCTTATTCTTGTCCAATTAGGGTTTTTAACCAACCTTGTGCATCCAATAAGTTCATTTGTGTCATTGGTTGAACATTTAGGTCATTTTCGTCCTCCCTAGGCTTATTCTTGTCCAATTAGGGTTTTTAATCAACCATGTACATCCAATAAATTCATTTGTGTTATTGGAGGAACATTTAGGTCATTTTCGTCCTCCGTAGTCTTATTCTTGTCCAATTAGGGATTTTATGCAATCCTGTGCATCCAATAGGTGTGTTTGTGTCATTGGACGAACATTTAGGTCTTTTTCGCCCTCCCTAGGCTTATTCTTGTCCAATTAGGGTTTTTAACAAATCTTGTGCATCCAATAAGTTCATTTGTGTCATTGGATGAACATTTAGGTGATTTTCGTACTCCCTAGGCTTATTCTTGTCCAATTAGGGTTTTTAACCAATCTTGTGCATCCAATAAGTTCATTTGTGTCATTGGATGAACATTTAGGTCATTTTCGTCCTCCCTAGTCTTATTCTTGTCCAATTAGGATTTTAAGCAATCTTGTGCATCCAATATGTGTGTTTGTGTCATTGGATGAACATTTAGGTCATTTTCGTCCTCCCTATGCTGTTTCTTGTCCAATTAGGGTTTTTAACCAATCATGTGCATACAATAAGTTCATTTGTGTCAATGGATGAACATTTAGGTCATTTTCGTCCTCCCTAGTCTTATTCTTGTCCAATTAGGGTTTTTATGCAATCTTGTGCATCCAATAGGTGTGTTTGTGTCATTGTAAGATCATTTAGGTCATTTTCGTCCTCCCTAGTCTTATTCTTGTCCAATTAGGGTTTTTAACCAATCTTGTGCATCCAATAAGTTCATTTGTGTCATTGGATGAACATTTAGGTCATTTTCGTCCTCCCTAGGCTTATTCTTGTCCAATTAGGGTTTCTTACCAATCTTGTGCATCCAATAGGTGTGTTTGTGTCATTGGATGAACATTTAGGTCATTTTCGTCCTCCCTAGTCTTATTCTTGTCCAATTAGGGTTTTTAACCAATCTTGTGCATCCAATAAGTTCATTTGTGTCATTGGATGAACATTTAGGTCATTTTCGTCCTCCCTAGGCTTATTCTTGTCCAATTAGGGTTTTGTAACCAATCTTGTGCATCCAATAGGTGTGTTTGTGTCATTGGATTAACATTTAGGTCATTTTCGTCCTCCCTAGGCTTATTCTTGTCCAATTAGGGTTTTTAACCAATCTTGTGCATCCAATAAGTTCATTTGTGTCATTGGATGAACATTTAGGTCATTTTCGTCCTCCCTAGGCTTATTCTTGTCCAATTAGGGTTTTTAACCAATCTTGTGCATCCAATAAGTTCATTTGTGTCATTGGACGAACATTTAGGTCATTTTCGTCCTCCCTAGGCTTATTCTTGTCCAATTAGGGTTTTTATGCTATCTTGTGCATCCAATAGGTGTGTTTGTGTCATTGGACGAACATTTAGGTCATTTTCGTCCTCCCTAGGCTTATTCTTGTCCAATTAGGGTTTTTAACCAACCTTGTGCATCCAATAAGTTCATTTGTGTCATTGGTTGAACATTTAGGTCATTTTCGTCCTCCCTAGGCTTATTCTTGTCCAATTAGGGTTTTTAACCAACCTTGTGCATCCAATAAATTCATTTGTGTCATTGGGGGAACATTTAGGTCATTTACGTCCTCCCTAGTCTTATTCTTGTCCAATTAGGGTTTTTATGCAATCTTGTGCATCCAATAGGTGTGTTTGTGTCATTGGATGAACATTTAGGTCATTTTCGTCCTCCCTAGGCTTATTCTTGTCCAATTAGGGTTTTTATGCAATCTTGTGCATCCAATATGTGTGTTTGTGTCATTGGATGAACATTTAGGTCATTCCGACGTCCCTATGCTTATTCTTGTCCAATTAGGGTTTTTAACCAATCTTGTGCATACAATAAGTTTATTTGTGTCATTGGATGAACATTTAGGTCATTTTCGTCCTCCCTAGTCTTATTCTTGTCCAATTAGGGTTTTTATGCAATCTTGTGCTTCCAATGGGTGTGTTTGTGTCATTGGAGGAACATTTAGGTCATTTTCGTCATCCCTAGTCTTATTCTTGTCCAATTAGGGTTTTTAACCAATCTTGTGCATCCAATAAGTTCATTTGTGTCATTCGATGAACATTTAGGTCATTTTCGTCCTCCCTAGTCTTATTCTTGTCCAATTAGGGTTTTAAGCAATCTTGTGCATCCAATAGGTGTGTTTGTGTCATTGGACGAACATTTAGGTCATTTTCTTCCTCCCTAGGCTTATTCTTGTCCAATTAGGGTTTTTAACCAATCTTGTGCATCCAATAAGTTTGATTTGTGTCATTGGATGAACATTTAGGTCATTTTTTTCCTCCCTAGGCTTATTCTTGTCCAATTAGGGTTTTTAACCAATCTTGTGCATCCAATAAGTTCATTTGTGTCATTGGATGAACATTTAGGTCATTTTCGTCCTCCCTAGTCTTATTCTTGTCCAATTAGGGTTTTAAGCAATCTTGTGCATCCAATATGTGTGTTTGTGTCATTGGATGAACATTTAGGTCATTTTCGTCCTCCCTATGCTTATTCTTGTCCAATTAGGGATTTTAACCAATCTTGTGCATACAATAAGTTCATTTGTGTCATTGGACGAACATTTAGGTCATTTTCGTCCTCCCTAGACTTATTCTTGTCCAATTAGGGTTTTTAACCAATCTTGTGCATCTAATAGGTGTGTTTGTGTCATTGGAGGAACATTTAGGTCATTTTCGTCCTCCCTAGTCTTATTCTTGTCCAATTAGGGTTTTTATGCAATCTTGTGCATCCAATAGGTGTGTTTGTGTCATTGGAGGAACATTTAGGTCATTTTCGTCCTCCCTAGTCTTATTCTTGTCCAATTAGGGTTTTTATACAATCTTGTGCATCCAATAGGTGTGTTTGTGTCATTGGACGAACAATTTGGTTATTTTCGTCCTCCCTAGGCTTATTCTTGTCCAATTAGGGTTTTTAACCAACCTTGTGCATCCAATAAGTTCATTTGTGTCATTGGTTGAACATTTAGGTCATTTTCGTCCTCCCTAGGCTTATTCTTGTCCAATTAGGGTTTTTAACCAACCTTGTGCATCCAATAAGTTCATTTGTGTCATTGGGGGAACATTTAGGTCATTTTCGTCCTCCCTAGTCTTATTCTTGTCCAATTAGGGTTTTTATGCAATCTTGTGCATCCAATAGGTGTGTTTGTGTCATTGGATGAACATTTAGGTCATTTTCGTCCTCCCTAGGCTTATTCTTCACCAATTAGGGTTTTTATGCAATCTTGTGCATCCAATATGTGTGTTTGTGTCATTGGATGAACATTTAGGTCATTTTCGTCCTCCCTATGCTTATTCTTGTCCAATTAGGGTTTTTAACCAATCTTGTGCATACAATAAGTTTATTTGTGTCATTGGATGAACATTTAGGTCATTTTCGTCCTCCCTAGGCTTATTCTTGTCCAATTAGGGTTTTTAACCAACCTTGTGCATCCAATAAGTTCATTTGTGTCATTGGTTGAACATTTAGGTCATTTTCGTCCTCCCTAGGCTTATTCTTGTCCAATTAGGGTTTTTAACCAATCTTGTGTATCCAATAAGTTCATTTGTGTCATTGGATGAACATTTAGGTCATTTTCGTCCTCCCAAGGCTTATTCTTGTCCAATTAGGGTTTTTAACCAATCTTGTGCATCCAATAAGACTAGGTGTGTTTGTGTCATTGGATGAACATTTAGGTTATTTTTGTCCTCCCTAGGCTTATTCTTGTCCAATTAGGGTTTTTAACCAATCTTGTGCATCCAATAAGTTCATTTGTGTCATTGGATGAACATTTAGGTCATTTTCGTCCTCCCTAGGCTTATTCTTGTCCAATTAGGGTTTTTAACCAATCTTGTGCATCCAATAAGTTTATTTGTGTCATTGGATGAACATTTAGGTCATTTTCTTCCTCCCTAGGCTTATTCTTGTCCAATAAGGGTTTTTAACCAATCTTGTGCATCCAATAGGTGTGTTTGTGTCATTGGATGAACATTTAGGTCATTTTCGTCCTCCCTAGGCTTATTCTTACCCAATTAGGGTTTTTATGCAATCTTGTGCATCCAATAGGTGTGTTTGTGACATTGGACGAACATTTAGGTCATTTTCGTCCCCCCTAGGCTTATTCTTGTCCGATTAGGGTTTTTAACCAATCTTGTGCATCCAATAAGTTCATTTGTGTCATTGGATGAACATTTAGGTCATTTTCGTCCTCCCTAGGCTTATTCTTGTCCAATTAGGGTTTTTAACCAATCTTGTGCATCCAATAAGTTCATTTGTGTCATTGGATGAACATTTAGGTCATTTTCGTCCTCCATAGGCTTATTGTTGTCCAATTAGGGTTTTTAACCAATCTTATGCATCCAATAAGTTCATTTGTTTCATTGGATGAACATTTAGGTCATTTTCGTCCTCCCTAGGCTTATTCTTGTCCAATTAGGGTTTTTATGCAATCTTGTGCATCCAATAGGTGTGTTTGTGTCATTGGACGAACATTTAGGTCATTTTCGTCCTCCCTAGGCTTATTCTTGTCCAATTAGGGTTTTTAACCAATTTTGTGCATCCAATAAGTTCATTTGTGTCATTGGATGAACATTTAGGTCATTTTCGTCCTCCCTATGCTTATTCTTGTCCAATTAGGGTTTTTAACCAATCTTGTGCATACAATAAGTTCATTTGTGTCATTGGATGAACATTTAGGTCATTTTCGTCCTCCCTAGTCTTATTCTTGTCCAATTAGGATTTTTATGCAATCTTGTGCACCCAATAGGTGTGTTTGTGTCATTGGACGAACATTTAGGTCATTTTCGTCCTCCCTAGGCTTATTCTTGTCCAATTAGGGTTTTAAACCAATCTTGTGCATCCAATAAGTTCATTTGTGTCATTGGATGAACATTTAGGTCATTTTCGTTCTCCCTAGTCTTATTCTTGTCCAATTAGGGTTTTAAGCATTCTTGTGCATCCAATATGTGTGTTTGTGTCATTGGATGAACATTTAGGTCATTTTCGTCCTCCCTATGCTTATTCTTGTCCAATTAGGGTTTTTAACCAATCTTGTGCATACAATAAGTTCATTTGTGTCATTGGATGAACATTTAGGTCATTTTCGTCCTCCCTAGTCTTATTCTTGTCCAATTAGGGTTTTTATGCAATCTTGTGCATCCAATAGGTGTGTTGGGGTCATTGGACGAACATTTAGGTCATTTTCGTCATCCCTAGGCTTATTCTTGTCCAATTAGGGTTTTTAACCAATCTAGTGCATCCAATAAGTTCATTTGTGTCATTGGATGAACATTTAGGTCATTTTCGTCCTCCCTAGTCTTATTCTTGTCCAATTAGGGTTTTAAGCAATCTTTGGCAACCAATATGTGTGTTTGTGTCATTGGATGAACATTTAGGTCATTTTCGTCCTCCCTATGCTTATTCTTGTCCAATTAGGGTTTTTAACCAATCTTGTGCATACAATAAGTTCATTTGTGTCATTGGATGAACATTTAGGTCATTTTCTTCCTCCCTAGTCTTATTCTTGTCCAATTAGGGTTTTTATGCAATCTTGTGCACCCAATAGGTGTGTTTGTGTCATTGGACGAACATTTAGGTCATTTTCGTCCTCCCTAGGCTTATTCTTGTCCAATTAGGGTTTTTAACCAACCTTGTGCATCCAATAAGTTCATTTGTGTCATTGGTTGAACATTTAGGTCATTTTCGTCCTCCCTAGGCTTATTCTTGTCCAATTAGGGTTTTTAATCAATCTTGTGCATCCAATAAGTATATTTGTGTCATTGGTTGAACATTTAGGTCATTTTCGTCCTCCCTAGGCTTATTCTTGTCCAATTAGGGTTTTTAACCAATCTTGTGCATCCAAGAAGTTCATTTGTGTCATTGGATGAACATTTAGGTCATTTTCGTCCTTACCATGCTTATTCTTGTCCAATTAGGGTTTTTAACCAATCTTGTACACACAATAAGTTCATTTGTGTCATTGGATGAACATTTAGGTCATTTTCGTCCTCCCTAGTCTTATTCTTGTCCAATTAGGGTTTTTATGCAATCTTGTGCACCCAATAGATGTGTTTGTGTCATTGGATGAACATTTAGGTCATTTTCGTCCTCCCTAGGCTTATGCTTGTCCAATTAGGGTTTTTAACCAATCTTGTGCATCCAATAAGTTCATTTGTGTCATTGGATGAACATTTAGGTCATTTTTCTCCTCCCTAGGCTTATTCATGTCCAATTAGGGTTTTTATGCAATCTTGTGCATCCAATAGGTGTGTTTGTGCCATTGGACGAACATTTAGGTCATTTTCGTCCTCCCTAGGCTTATTCTTGTCCAATTAGGGTTTTTAACCAATCTTGTGCATCCAATAAGTTCATTTGTGTCATTGGATGAACATTTAGGTCATTTTCGTCCTCCCTAGGCTTATTCTTGTCCAATTAGGGTTTTTAACCAATCTTGTGCATCCAATAAGTTCATTTGTGTCATTGGATGAACATTTAGGTCATTTTCGTCCTCCCTAGTCTTATTCTTGTCGAATTAGGGTTTTATGCAATCTAGTGCTTCCAATAGGTGTGTTTGTGTCATTGGAGGAACATTTAGGTCATTTTGGTCCTCCCTAGTTTTATTCTTATCCAATTAGGGTTTTTATGCAATCTTGTGCATCCAATAGGTGTGTTTGTGTCATTGGACGAACATTTAGGTCATTTTCGTCCTCCCTAGGCTTATTCTTGTCCAATTAGGGTTTTTAACCAATCTTGTGCATCCAATAAGTTCATTTGTGTCATTGGACTAACATTTAGGTCATTTTCGTCATCCCTAGGATTATTCTTGTCCAATTAGGGTTTTTAACCAATCGTGTGCATCCAATATGTGTGTTTGTGTCATTGGATGAACATTTAGGTAATTTTCGTCCTCCCTATGCTTATTCTTGTCCAATTAGGGTTTTTAACCAATCTTGTGCATCCAATAAGTTCATTTGTGTCATTGGATGAACATTTAGGTCATTTTCGTCCTCCCTAGTCTTATTCTTGTCCAATTAGGGTTTTAAGCAATCTTGTGCATCCAATATGTGTGTTTGTGTCATTGGATGAACATTTAGGTCATTTTCGTCCTCCCTATGCTTATTCTTGTCCAATTAGGGTTTTTAACCAATCTTGTGCATACAATAAGTTTATTTGTGTCATTGGATGAACATTTAGGTCATTTTCGTCCTCCCTAGTCTTATTCTTGTCCAATTAGGGTTTTTATGCAATCTTGTGCATCCAATATGTGGGTTTGTGTCATTGTAGGAACATTTAGGTCATTTTCGTCCTCCCTATGCTTATTCTTGTCCAATTAGGATTTTTAACCAATCTTGTGCATCCAATAAGTTCATTTGTGTTATTGGATGAACATTTAGGTCATTTTCGTCCTCCCTAGGCTTATTCTTGTCCAATTAGGGTTTTTAAACAATCTTGTGTATCCAATAAGTTCATTTGTGTCATTGGACGAACATTTAGGTCATTTTCGTCCTCCCTAGGCTTATTCGTGTCCAATTAGGGTTTTTAACCAATCTTCTGCATCCAATAAGTTCATTTGTGTCATTGGATGAACATTTAGGTCATTTTCGTCCTCCCTAGGTTTATTCTTGTCCAATTAGGGTTTTCAACCAATCTTGTGCATCCAATAAGTTCATTTGTGTCATTGGATGAACATTTAGGTCATTTTCGTCCTCCCTAGGCTTATTCTTGTCCAATTAGGGTTTTTAACCAATCTTGTGCATCCAATAAGTTCATTTGTGTCATTGGACGAACATTTAGGTCATTTTCGTCCTCCCTAGGCTTATTCTTGTCCAATTAGGGTTTTTATGAAATCTTGTGCATCCAATAGGTGTGTTTGTGTCATTGGACGAACATTTAGGTCATTTTCGTCCTCCCTAGGCTTATTCTTGTCCAATTAGGGTTTTTAACCAATCTTGTGCATCCAATAAGTGCATTTGTGTCATTGGATGAACATTTAGGTCATTTTCGTCCTCCCTAGGCTTGTTCTTGTCCAATTATGGTTTTTAACCAACCTTGTGCATCCAATAAGTTCATTTGTGTCATTGGTGGAACATTTAGGTCATTTACGTCCTCCCTAGTCTTATTCTTGTCCAATTAGGGTTTTTATGCAATCTTGTGCATCCAATTGGTGTGTTTGTGTCATTGGACGAACATTTAGGTCATTTTCGTCATCCCTAGGCTTATTCTTGTCCAATTAGGGTTTTTAACCAATCTTGTGCATACAATAAGTTCATTTGTGTCATTGGATGAACATTTAGGTCATTTTCGTCCTCCCTAGTCTTATTCTTGTCCAATTAGGGTTTTTATGCAATCTTGTGCATCCAATAGGTGTGTTTGTGTCATTGGACGAACATTTAGGTCATTTTCGTCCTCCCTATGCTTATTCTTGTCCAATTAGGGTTTTTAACCAACCTTGTGCATCCAATAAGTTCATTTGTGTCATTGGTTGAACATTTAGGTGATTTTCGTCCTCCCTAGGCTTATTCTTGTCCAATTAGGGTTATTAACCAACCTTGTGCATCCAATAAGTTCATTTGTGTCATTGGTGGAACATTTAGGTCATTTACGTCCTCTCCCTAGTCTTATTCTTGTCCAATTAGGGTTTTTATGCAATCTTGTGCATCCAATAGGTGTGTTTGTGTCATTGGACGAACATTTAGGTCATTTTCGTCCTCCCTAGTCTTATTCTTGTCCAATTAGGGTTTTTATGCAATCTTGTGCATCCAATATGTGTGTTTGTGTCATTGGATGAACATTTTGGTCATTTTCGTCCTTCCTATGCTTATTCTTGTCCAATTAGGGTTTTTAACCAATCTTGTGCATACAATAAGTTCATTTGTGTCATTGGATGAACATTTAGGTCATTTTCGTCCTCCCTAGTCTTATTCTTGTCCAATTAGGGTTTTAAGCAATCTTGTGCATCCAATATGTGTGTTTGTGTCATTGGATGAACATTTAGGTCATTTTCGCCCTCCCTATGCTTATTCTGGTCCAATTTGGGTTTTTAACCAATCTTGTGCATCCAATAAGTTCATTTGTGTCATTGGATGAACATTTAGGTCATTTTCGTCCTCCCTAGGCTTATTCTTGTCCAATTAGGGTTTTTAACCAATCTTGTGCATCCAATAAGTTCATTTGTGTCATTGGATGAACATTTAGGTCATTTTCGTCCTCCCTAGGCTTATTCTTGTCCAATTAGGGTTTTTAACCAATCTTGTGCATCCAATAAGTTCATTTGTATCATTGGATAAACATTTAGGTCATTTTCGTCCTCCCTAGGCTTATTCTTGTCCAATTAGGGTTTTTATGCAATCTTGTGCATCCAATAGGTGTGTTTGTGTCATTGGACGAACATTTAGGTCATTTTCGTCCTCCCTAGGCTTATTCTTGTCCGATTAAGGTTTTTAACCAATCTTGTGCATTCAATAAGTTCATTTGTGTCATTGGATGAACATTTAGGTCATTTTCGTCCTCCCTAGTCTTATTCTTGTCCAATTAGGGTTTTTAACCAACCTTGTGCATCCAATAAGTTCATTTGTGTCATTGGTGGAACATTTAGGTCATTTTCGTCCTCCCTAGGCTTATTCTTGTCCAATTAGGGTTTTTAATCAATCTTGTGCATCCAATTAGTTCATTTGTGTCATTGGATGAACATTTAGGTCATTTTCGTCCTCCCTAGTCTTATTCTTGTCCAATTAGGGTTTTAAGCAATCTTGTGCATCCAATATGTGTGTTTGTGTCATTGGATGAACATTTAGGTCATTTGCGTCCTCCCTATGCTTATTCTTGTCCAATTAGGGTTTTTAACCAATCTTGTGCATCCAATAAGTTCATTTGTGTCATTGGATGAACATTTAGGTCATTTTCGTCCTCCCTAGGCTTATTCTTGTCCAATTAGGGTTTTTAACCAATCTTGTGCATCCAATAAGTTCATTTGTGTCCTTGGATGAACATTTAGGTCATTTTCGTCATCCCTAGTCTTATTCTTGTCCAATTAGGGTTTTAAGCAATCTTGTGCATCCAATATGTGTGTTTTTGTTATTGGATGAACATTTAGGTCATTTTCGTCCTCCCTATGCTTATTCTTGTCCAATTAGGGTTTTTAACCAATCTTGTGCATCCAATAAGTTCATTTGTGTCATTGGATGAACATTTAGGTCATTTTCGTCCTCCCTATTCTTATTCTTGTCCAATTAGGGTTTTTATGCAATCTTGTGCATCCAATAGGTGTGTTTGTTTCATTGGACGAACATTTAGGTCATTTTCGTCCTCCCTAGGCTTATTCTTGTCCAGTTAGGGTTTTTAACCAATCTTGTGCATCCAATAAGTTCATTTGTGTCATTCGATGAACATTTAGGTCATTTTCGTCCTCCCTAGGCTTATTCTTGTCGAATTAGGGTTTTTAACCAATCTTGTGCATCCAATAAGTTCATTTGTGTCATTGGATGAACATTTAGGTCATTTTCGTCCTCCCTAGGCTTATTCTTGTCCAATTAGGGTTTTTAACCAATCTTGTGCATCCAATAAGTTCATTTGTGTCATTGGATGAACATTTAGGTCATTTTCGTCCTCCCTAGGCTTATTCTTGTCCAATTAGGGTTTTTAACCAATCTTGTGCATCCAATAAGTTCATTTGTGTCATTGGATGAACATTTAGGTCATTATCGTCCTCCATAGTCTTATTCTTGTCTAATTAGGGTTTTAAGCAATCTTGTGCATCCAATATGTGTGTTTGTATCATTGGACGAACATTTAGGTCATTTTCGTCCTCCCTAGGCTTATTCTTGTCCAATTAGGGTTTTTAACCAATCTTGTGCATCCAATAAGTTCATTTGTGTCATTGGATGAACATTTAGGTCATTTTCGTCCTCCCTAGGCTTATTCTTGTCCAATTGGGGTTTTTATGCAATCTTGTGCATCCAATAGGAGTGTTTGTGTCATTGGACGAACATTTAGGTCATTTTCGTCCTCCATAGGCTTATTCTTGTCCAATTAGGGTTTTTATGCAATCCTGTGCATCCAATAGGTGTGTTTGTGTCATTGGACGAACATTTAGGTCATTTTCGTCCTCCCTAGTCTTATTCTTGTCCAATTAGGGTTTTAAGCAATCTTGTGCATCCAATATGTGTGTTTGTGTCATTGGATGAACATTTAGGTCATTTTCGTCCTCCCTATGCTTATTCTTGTCCAATTAGGGTTTTTAACCAATCTTGTGCATCCAATAAGTTCATTTGTGTCATTGGTGGAACATTTAGGTCATTTACGTCCTCCCTAGGCTTATTCTTGTCCAATTAGGGTTTTTATGCAATCTTGTGCATCCAATAGGTGTGTTTGTGTCATTGGATGAACATTTTGGTTATTTTCGTCCTCCCTAGGCTTATTCTTGTCCAATTAGGGTTTTTAACCAATCTTGTGCATCCAATAAGTTCATGTGTGTCATTGGATGAACATTTAGGTCATTTTCGTCCTCCCTAGGCTTATTCTTGTCCAATTAGGGTTTTTAACCAATCTTGTGCATCCAATAAGTTCATTTGTGTCATTGGACGAACATTTAGGTCATTTTCGTCCTCCCTAGGCTTATTCTTGTCCAATTAGGGTTTTTAACCAATCTTGTGCATCCAATAAGTTCATTTGTGTCATTGGATGAACATTTAGGTCATTTTCGTCCTCCCTAGGCTTATTCTTGTACAATTAGGGTTTTTAACCAATCTTGTGCATCCAATAAGTTCATTTGTGTCATCGGATGAACATTTAGGTCATTTTCGTCCTCCCTAGGCTTATTCTTGTCCAATTAGGGGTTTTAGCCAATCTTGTGCAACCAATTAGTTCATATGTCTCATTGGATGAACATTTAGGTCATTTTCGTCCTCCCTAGGCTTATTCTTGTCCAATTAGGGGTTTTAGACAATCTTGTGCAACCAATAAGTTCATTTGTGTCATTGGAGGAACATTTATGACACTTTCGTCCTCCCTAGGCTTATTCTTGTCCAATTAGGATTTTTAACCAATCTTGTGCATCCAATAGGTGTTTGTGTCATTGGAGGAACATTTAAGTCATTTTCGTCCTCCCTAGTCTTATTCTTGTCCAATTAGCGTTTTTATGCAATCTTTTGCATCCAATAGGTGTGTTTGTGTCATTGGACGAACATTTAGGACATTTTCGTCGTCCCTAGGCTTATTCTTGTCCAATTAGGGTTTTTAACCAATCTTGTGCATCCAATAAGTTCATTTGTGTCATTGGATGAACATTTAGGTCATTTTCGTCCTCCCTAGGCTTATTCTTGTCCAATTAGGGTTTTTAACCAATCTTGTGCATCCAATAAGTTCATTTGTGTCATTGGATGAACATTTAGGTCATTTTCGTCCTCCCTAGGCTTATTCTTGTCCAATTAGGGTTTTTAACCAATCTTGTGCATCCAATAAGTTCATTTGTGTCATTGGATGAACATTTAGGTCATTTTCGTCCTCCCTAGGCTTATTCTTGTCCAATAAGGGTTTTTAACCAATCTTGTGCATCCAATAAGTTCATTTGTGTCATTGGATGAACATTTAGGTCATTTTTGTCCTCCCTAGGCTTATTCATGTCCAATTAGGGTTTTTATGCAATTTTGTGCATCCAATAGGTGTGTTTGTGTCATTGGATGAACATTTAGGTCATTTTCGTCCTCCCTATGCTGTTTCTTGTCCAATCAGGGTTTTTAACCAATCATGTGCATACAATAAGTTCATTTGTGTCATTGGATGAACATTTAGGTCATTTTCGTCCTCCCTAGTCTTATTCTTGTCCAATTAGGGTTTTTATGCAATCTTGTGCATCCAATATGTGTGTTTGTGTCATTGGATGAACATTTAGGTCATTTTCGTCCTCCCTATGCTGTTTCTTGTCCAATCAGGGTTTTTAACCAATAATGTGCGTACAATAAGTTCATTTGTGTCATTGGATGAACATTTAGGTCATTTTCGTCCTCCCTAGTCTTATTCTTGTCCAATTAGGGTTTTTATGCAATCTTGTGCATCCAATAGGTGTGTTTGTGTCATTGTAAGAACATTTAGGTCATTTTCGTCCTCCCTAGTCTTATTCTTGTCCAATTAGGGTTTTTAACCAATCTTGTGCATCCAATAAGTTCATTTGTGTCATTGGATGAACATTTAGGTCATTTTCGTCCTCCCTAGGCTTATTCTTGTCCAATTAGGGTTTTTAAACAATCTTGTGCATCCAATAAGTTCATTTGTGTCATTGGACGAACATTTAGGTCATTTTCGTCCTCCCTAGGCTTATTCTTGTCCAATTAGGGTTTTTAACCAACCTTGTGCATCCAATAAGTTCATTTGTGTCATTGGTTGAACATTTAGGTCATTTTCGTCCTCCCTAGGCTTATTCTTGTCCAATTAGGGTTTTTAACCAACCTTGTGCATCCAATAAATTCAGTTGTGTCATTGGGGGAACATTTAGGTCATTTACGTCCTCCCTAGTCTTATTCTTGTCCAATTAGGGTTTTTATGCAATCTTGTGCATCCAATAGGTGTGTTTGTGTCATTGGATGAACATTTAGGTCATTTTCGTCCTCCCTAGGCTTATTCTTGTCCAATTAGGGTTTTTATGCAATCTTGTGCATCCAATATGTGTGTTTGTGTCATTGGATGAACATTTAGGTCATTTCGACCTCCCTATGCTTATTCTTGTCCAATTAGGGTTTTTAACCAATCTTGTGCATACAATAAGTTTATTTGTGTCATTGGATGAACATTTAGGTCATTTTCGTCCTCCCTAGTCTTATTCTTGTCCAATTAGGGTTTTTATGCAATCTTGTGCATCCAATGGGTGTGTTTGTGTTATTGGAGGAACATTTAGGTCATTTTCGTCATCCCTAGTCTTATTCTTGTCCAATTAGGGTTTTTATGCAATCTTGTGCATCCAATACGTGTGTTTGTGTCATTGGACGAACTTTTAGGTCATTTTCGTCCTCCCTAGGCTTATTCTTGTCCAATTAGGGTTTTTAACCAATCTTGTGCATCCAATAAGTTCATTTGTGTCATTCGATGAACATTTAGGTCAATTTCGTCCTCCCTAGTCATATTCTTGTCCAATTAGGGTTTTAAGCAATCTTGTGCATCGAATATGTGTGTTTGTGTCGTTGGATGAACATTTAGGTAATTTTCGTCCTCCCTATGCTTATTCTTGTCCAATTAGGGTTTTTAACCAATCTTGTGCATACAATAAGTTCATTTGTGTCATTGGATGAACATTTAGGTCATTTTCGTCCTCCCTAGTCTTATTCTTGTCCAATTAGGGTTTTTATGCAATCTTGTGCATCCAATAGGTGTGATTGTGTCATTGGACAAACATTTAGGTCATTTTCGTCCTCCCTAGTCTTATTCTTGTCGAATTAGGGTTTTTATGCAATCTTTTGCATCCAATAGGTGTGTTTGTGTCATTGGAGGAACATTTAGGTCATTTTCGTCCTCCCTAGTCTTATTCTTGTCCAATTAGGGTTTTTATGCAATCTTGTGCATCCAATAGGTGTGTTTGTGTCATTGGACGAACATTTAGGTCATTTTCGTCCTCCCTAGGCTTATTCTTGTCCAATTAGGGTTTTTAACCAACCTTGTGCATCCAATAAGTTCATTTGTGTCATTGGTTGAACATTTAGGTCATTTTCGTCCTCCCTATGCTTATTCTTGTCCAATTAGGGTTTTTAACCAACCTTGTGCATCCAATAAGTTCATTTGTGTCATTGGAGGAACATTTAGGTCATTTTCGTCCACCCTTGTCTTATTCTTGCCCAATTAGGGTTTTTATGCAATCTTGTGCATCCAATAGGTGTGTTTGTGTCATTGGACAAACATTTAGGTCATTTTCGTCCTCCCTAGGCTTATTCTTGTCAAATTAGGGTTTTTAACCAATCTTGATCATCCAATAAGTTCATTTGTGTCATTCGATGAACATTTAGGTCATTTTCATCCTCCCTAGGCTTATTCTTGTCCAATTAGGGTTTTTAACCAATCTTGTGCATCCAATAAGTTCATTTGTGTCATTGGATGAACATTTAGGTCATTTTCGTCCTCCCTAGTCTTATTCTTGTCCAATTAGGGTTTTTAACCAACCTTGTGCATCCAATAAGTTCATTTGTGTCATTGGTTGAACATTTAGGTCATTTTTGTCCTCCCTATGCTTATTCTTGTCCAATTAAGGTTTTTAACCAATCTTGTGCATACAATAAGTTCAGTTGTGTCATTGGATGAACATTTAGGTCATTTTCGTCCTCCCTAGTCTTATTCTTGTCCAATTAGGGTTTTTATGCAATCTTGTGCATCGAATCGGTGTGTTTGTGTCATTGGACGAACATTTAGGTCATTTTCGTCCTCCCTAGGCTTATTCTTGTCCAATTAGGGTTTTTAACCAACCTTGTGCATCCAATAAGTTCATTTGTGTCGTTGGTTGAACATTTAGGTCATTTTCGTCCTCCCTAGGCTTATTCTTGTCCAATTAGGGTTTTTAACCAATCTTGTGCATCCAATAAGTTCATTTGTGTCATTGGATGAACATTTAGGTCATTTTCGTCCTCCCTAGTCTTATTCTTGTCCAATTAGGGTTTTTATGCAATCTTGTGCATCCAATAGGTGTGTTTGTGTCATTGGACGAACATTTAGGTCATTTTCGCCCTCCCTAGGCTTATTCTTGTCCAATTAGGGTTTTTAACCAATCTTGTGCTTCCAATAAGTTCATTTGTGTCATTGGATGAACATTTAGGTCATTTTCGTCCTCCCTAGGCTTATTCTTGTCCAATTAGGGTTTTTAACCAATCTTGTGCATCCAATAAGTTCACTTGTGTCATTGGATGAACATTTAGGTCATTTTCGTCCTCCCTAGTCTTATTCTTGTCCAATTAGGGTTTTAAGCAATCATGTGCATCCAATATGTGTGTTTGTGTCATTGGACGAACATTTAGGTCATTTTCGTCCTCCCTATGCTTATTCTTGTCCAATTAGGGTTTTTAACCAATCTTGTGCATCCAATAAGTTCATTTGTGTCATTGGATGAACATTTAGGTCATTTTCGTCTTCCCTAGGATTATTCTTGTCCAATTAGGGTTTTTAACCAATCTTGTGCATCCAATAGGTGTGTTTGTGTCATTGGATAAACATTTAGGTCATTTTCATCCTCCCTAGTCTTATTCTTGTCCAATTAGGGTTTTAATGTAATCTTGTGCATCCAATAGGTGTGTTTGTGTCATTGGACGAACATTTAGGTCATTTCGCCCTCCCTAGGCATATTATTGTCCAATTAGGGTTTTTAACCAATCTTGTGCATCCAATAAGTTCATTTGTGTCATTGGATGAACATTTAGGTCATTTTCGTCCTCCCTAGGCTTATTCTTGTCCAATTAGGG
>JBBPBR010000007.1:26253618-26283029 GCA_037974775.1 Cicer pinnatifidum | reverse complement strand
CCTCCCTAGGCATATTATTGTCCAATTAGGGTTTTTAACCAATCTTGTGCATCCAATAAGTTCATTTGTGTCATTGGATGAACATTTAGGTCATTTTCGTCCTCCCTAGGCTTATTCTTGTCCAATTAGGGTTTTTAACCAATCTTGTGCATCCAATAAGTTCATTTGTGTCATTGGATGAACATTTAGGTCATTTTCGTCCTCCCTAGTCTTATTCTTGTCCAATTAGGGTTTTAAGCAATCTTGTGCATCCAATATGTGTGTTTGTGTCATTGGATGAACATTTAGGTCATTTTCGTCCTCCCTTAGCTTATTCTTGTTCAATTAGGGTTTTTAACCAATCTTGTGCATCCAATAAGTTCATTTGTGTCATTGGATGAACATTTAGGTCATTTTCGTCCTCCCTAGGCTTATTCTTGTCCAATTAGGGTTTTTAACCAATCTTGTGCATCCAATAAGTTCATTTGTGTCATTGGATGAACATTTAGGTCATTTTCGTCCTCCCTAGGCTTATTCTTGTCCAATTAGGGTTTTTAACCAATCTTGTGCATCCAATAAGTTCATTTGTGTCATTGGAATGAACATTTAGGTCATTTTCGTCCTCCCTAGGCTTATTCTTGTCCAATTAGGGTTTTTATGCAATCTTGTGCATCCAATTGGTGTGTTTGTGTCATTGGACGAACATTTAGGTCATTTTCGTCCTCCCTAGGCTTATTCTTGTCAGATTAGGGTTTTTAACCAATCTTGTTCATCCAATAAGTTCATTTGTGTCATTGGATGAACATTTAGGTCATTTTCGTCCTCCCTAGGCTTATTCTTGTCCAATTAGGGTTTTTAACCAATCTTGTGCATCCAATAAGTTTATTTGTGTCATTGGATGAACATTTAGGTCATTTTCTTCCTCCCTAGGCTTATTCTTGTCCAATAAGGGTTTTTAACCAATCTTGTGCATCCAATAGGTGTGTTTGTGTCATTGGATGAACATTTAGGTCATTTTCGTCCTCCCTAGGCTTATTCTTACCCAATTAGGGTTTTTATGCAATCTTGTGCATCCAATAGGTGTGTTTGTGACATTGGACGAACATTTAGGTCATTTTCGTCCCCCCTAGGCTTATTCTTGTCCGATTAGGGTTTTTAACCAATCTTGTGCATCCAATAAGTTCATTTGTGTCATTGGATGAACATTTAGGTCATTTTCGTCCTCCCTAGGCTTATTCTTGTCCAATTAGGGTTTTTAACCAATCTTGTGCATCCAATAAGTTCATTTGTGTCATTGGATGAACATTTAGGTCATTTTCGTCCTCCATAGGCTTATTGTTGTCCAATTAGGGTTTTTAACCAATCTTATGCATCCAATAAGTTCATTTGTTTCATTGGATGAACATTTAGGTCATTTTCGTCCTCCCTAGGCTTATTCTTGTCCAATTAGGGTTTTTATGCAATCTTGTGCATCCAATAGGTGTGTTTGTGTCATTGGACGAACATTTAGGTCATTTTCGTCCTCCCTAGGCTTATTCTTGTCCAATTAGGGTTTTTAACCAATTTTGTGCATCCAATAAGTTCATTTGTGTCATTGGATGAACATTTAGGTCATTTTCGTCCTCCCTATGCTTATTCTTGTCCAATTAGGGTTTTTAACCAATCTTGTGCATACAATAAGTTCATTTGTGTCATTGGATGAACATTTAGGTCATTTTCGTCCTCCCTAGTCTTATTCTTGTCCAACTAGGGTTTTTATGCAATCTTGTGCATCCAATAGGTGTGTTTGTGTCATTGGACGGAAATTTAGGTCATTTTCGTCCTCCCTAGGCTTATTCTTGTCCAATTAGGGTTTTTAACCAACCTTGTGCATCCAATAAGTTCATTTGTGTCAATGGTTGAACATTTAGGTCATTTTCGTCCTCCCTAGGCTTATTCTTGTCCAATTAGGGTTTTTAATCAATCTTGTGCATCCAATAAGTATATTTGTGTCATTGGTTGAACATTTAGGTCATTTTCGTCCACTCTAGGCTTATTCTTGTCCAATTAAGGTTTTTAACCAATCTTGTGCATCCAAGAAGTTCATTTGTGTCATTGGATGAACATTTAGGTCATTTTCGTCCTCCCTAGTCTTATTCTTGTCCAATTAGGGTTTTAAGCATTCTTGTGTATCCAATATGTGTGTTTGTGTCATTGGATGAACATTTAGGTCATTTTCGTCCTCCCTATGCTTATTCTTGTCCAATTAGGGTTTTTAACCAATCTTGTACATACAATAAGTTCATTTGTGTCATTGGATGAACATTTAGGTCATTTTCGTCCTCCCTAGTCTTATTCTTGTCCAATTAGGGTTTTTATGCAATCTTGTGCACCCAATAGATGTGTTTGTGTCATTGGACGAACATTTAGGTCATTTTCGTCCTCCCTAGGCTTATTCTTATCCAATTAGGGTTTTTAACCAATCTTGTGCATCCAATAAGTTCATTTGTGTCATTGGATGAACATTTAGGTCATTTTCGTCCTCCCTAGGCTTATTCTTGTCCAATTAGGGTTTTTAACCAATCTTGTGCATCCAATAAGTTCATTTGTGTCGTTGGATGAACATCTTGGTCATTTTCGTCCTCACTAGGCTATTCTTGTCCAATTAGGGTTTTTAACCAATCTTGTGCATCCAATAAGTTCATTTGTGTCATTGGATGAACATTTAGGTCATTTTCGTCCTCCCTAGTCTTATTCTTGTCCAATTAGGGTTTTTAACCAATCTTGTGCATCCAATAAGTTCATTTGTGTCATTGGATGAACATTTAGGTCATTTTCGTCCTCCCTAGGCTTATTCTTGTCCAATTTGGGTTTTTAACCAATCTTGTGCATCCAATAAGTTCATTTGTGTCATTGGACGAACATTTAGGTCATTTTCGTCCTCCCTAGGCTTATTCTTGTCCAATTAGGGTTTTTAACCAACCTTGTGCATCCAATAAGTTCATTTGTGTCATTGGTTGAACATTTAGGTCATTTTCGTCCTCCCTAGGCTTATTCTTGTCCAATTAGGGTTTTTAATCCATCTTGTGCATCCAATAAGTATATTTGTGTCATTGGTTGAACATTTAGGTCATTTTCGTCCTCCCTAGGCTTATTCTTGTCCAATTAGGGTTTTTAACCAATCTTGTGCATCCAAGAAGTTCGTTTGTGTCATTGGATGAACATTTAGGTCATTTTCGTCCTCCCTAGTCTTATTCTTGTCCAATTAGGGTTTTAAGCATTCTTGTGTATCCAATATGTATGTTTGTGTCATAGGATGAACATTTAGGTCATTTTCGTCCTCACTATGCTTATTCTTGTCCAATTAGGGTTTTTAACCAATCTTGTACATACAATAAGTTCATTTGTGTCATTGGATGAACATTTAGGTCATTTTCGTCCTCCCTAGTCTTATTCTTGTCCAATTAGGGTTTTTATGCAATCTTGTGCACCCAATAGATGTGTGTGTGTCATTGGACGAACATTTAGGTCATTTTCGTCCTCCCTAGGCTTATTCTTGTCCAATTAGGGTTTTAAACAAATCTTGTGCATCCAATAAGTTCATTTGTGTCATTGGATGAACATTTAGGTCATTTTCGTCCTCCCTAGTCTTATTCTTGTCCAATTAGGGTTTTAAGCATTCTTGTGTATCCAATATGTGTGTTTGTGTCATTGGATGAACATTTAGGTCATTTTCGTCCTCACTATGCTTATTCTTGTCCAATTAGGGTTTTTAACCAATCTTGTACATACAATAAGTTCATTTGTGTCATTGGATGAACATTTAGGTCATTTTCGTCCTCCCTAGTCTTATTCTTGTCCAATTAGGGTTTTTATGCAATCTTGTGCACCCAATAGATGTGTTTGTGTCATTGGACGAACATTTAGGTCATTTTCGTCCTCCCTAGGCTTATTCTTGTCCAATTAGGGTTTTAAACAAATCTTGTGCATCCAATAAGTTCATTTGTGTCATTGGATGAACATTTAGGTCATTTTCATCCTCCCTAGGCTTATTCTTGTCCAATTAGGGTTTTCAACCAATCTTGTGCATCCAATAAGTTCATTTGTGTCATTGGATGAACATTTAGGTCATTTTCGTCCTCCCTAGTCTTATTCTTGTCCAATTAGGGTTTTAAGCAATCTTGTGCATCCAATATGTGTGTTTGTGTCATTGGATGAACATTTAGGTAATTTTCGTCCTCCCCATGCTTATTCTTGTCCAATTAGGGTTTTTTAACCAATCTTGTGCATACAATAAGTTCATTTGTGTCATTGGATGAACATTTAGGTCATTTTCGTCCTCCCTAGTCTTATTCTTGTCCAATTAGGGTTTTTATGCAATCTTGTGCATCCAATAGGTGTGTGTGTGTCATTGGAGGAACATTTAGGTCATTTTCGTCCTCCCTAGTCTTATTCTTGTCCAATTAGGGATTTTATGCAATCTTGTGCATCCAATAGGTGTGTTTGTGTCGTTGGATGAACATTTAGGTCATTTTCGTCCTCCCTATGCTTATTCTTGTCCAATTAGGGTTTTTAACCAATCTTGTGCATCCAATAAGTTCATTTGTGTCATTGGATGAACATTTAGGTCATTTTCGTCCTCCCTAGTCTTATTCTTGTCCTATTAGGGTTTTATGCAATCTTTTGCATCCAATAGGTGTGTTTGTGTCATTGGACGAACATTTAGGTCATTTTCGTCCTCCCTAGGCTTATTCTTGTCCAATTAGGGTTTTTAACCAATCTTGTGCATCCAATAAGTTCATTTGTGTCATTGGATGAACATTTAGGTCATTTTCGTCCTCCCTAGTCTTATTCTTGTCCAATTAGGGTTTTAAGCAATCTTGTGCATCCAATATGTGGGTTTGTGTCATTGGATGAACATTTAGGTCATTTTCGTCCTCCCTATGCTTATTCTTGTCCAATTAGGGTTTTTAACCAATCTTTTGCATCCAATAAGTTCATTTGTGTCAATGGATGAACATTTATGTCATTTTCGTCCTCCCTAGTCTTATTCTTGTCCAATTAGGGTTTTATGTAATCTTGTGCATCCAATAGGTGTGTTTGTGTCATTGGACGAACATTTAGGTCATTTTCGTCCTCCCTAGGCTTATTCTTGTCCAATTAGGGTTTTTAACCAATCTTGTGCATCCAATAAGTTCATTTGTGTCATTAGATGAACATTTAGGTCATTTTCGTCCTCCCTAGTCTTATTCTTGTCCAATTAGGGTTTTAAGCAATCTTGTGCATCCAATATGTGGGTTTGTGTCATTGGATGAACGTTTAGGTCATTTTCGTCCTCCCTATGCTTATTCTTGTCCAATTAGGGTTTTTAACCAATCTTGTGTATCCAATAAGTTCATTTGTGTCATTGGATGAACATTTAGGTCATTTTCGTCCTCCCTAGTCTTATTCTTGTCCAATTAGGGTTTTTATGCAATCTTGTGCATCCAATAGGTGTGTTTGTGTCATTGGAGGAACATTTAGGTCATTTTCATCCTCCCTAGTCTTATTCTTGTCCAATTAGGGTTTTTATGCAATCTTGTGCATCCAATAGGTGTGTTTGTGTCATTGGACGAACATTTAGGTCATTTTCGTCCTCCTTAGGCTTATTCTTGTCCAATTACGGTTTTTAACCAATCTTGTGCATCCAATAAGTTCATTTGTGTCATTGGATGAACATTTAGGTCATTTTCGTCCTCCCTAGTCTTATTCTTGTCCAATTAGGGTTTTAAGCAATCTTGTGCATCCAATATGTGTGTTTGTGTCATTGGACGAACATTTAGGTCATTTTCGTCCTCCCTATGCTTATTCTTGTCTAATTAGGGTTTTTAACAAATCTTGTGCATCCAATAAGTTCATTTGTGTCTTTCGATGATAATTTAGTTCATTTTCGTCCTCCCTAGTCTTATTCTTGTCCAATTAGGGTTTTTATGCAATCTTGTGCATCCAATAGGTGTGTTTGTGTCATTGGACGAACATTTAGGTCATTTTCGTCCTCCCTAGGCTTATTCTTGTCCAATTAGGGTTTTTAACAAATCTTGTGGATCCAATAAGTTCATTTGTGTCATTGGATGAACATTTAGGTCATTTTCGTCCTCCCTAGGCTTATTCTTGTCCAATTAGGGTTTTTAACCAATCTTGTGCATCCAATAAGTTCATTTGTGTCATTGGATGAACATTTAGGTCATCTTCGTCCTCCCTAGGCTTATTCTTGTCCAATTAGGGTTTTCAACCAATCTTGTGCATCCAATAAGTTCATTTGTGTCATTGGATGAACATTTAGGTCATTTTCGTCCTCCCTAGGCTTATTCTTGTCCAATTAGGGTTTTTAACCAATCTTGTGCATCCAATAAGTTCATTTGTGTCCTTGGATGTACATTTAGGTCATTTTCGTCCTCCCTAGGCTTATTCTTGTCCAATTAGGGTTTCTAACCAATCTTGTGCATCCAATAAGTTCATTTGTGTCATTGGATGAACATTTAGGTCATTTTCGTCCTCCCTAGGCTTATTCTTGTCCAATTATGGTTTTTAACCAATCTTGTGCATCCAATAAGTTCATTTGTGTCATTGGATTAACATTTAGGTCATTTTCGTCCTCCCTTGGCTTATTCTTGTCCAATTAGGGTTTCTAACCAATCTTGTGCATCCAATAAGTTCATTTGTGTCATTGGATGAACATTTAGGTCATTTTCGTCCTCCCTAGGCTTATTCTTGTCCAATTAGGGTTTTTAACCAATCTTGTGCATCCAATAAGTTCATTTGTGTCATTGGATTAACATTTAGGTCATTTTCGTTCTTCCTAGGCTTATTCTTGTCCAATTAGGGTTTTTAACCAATCTTGTGCATCCAATAGGTGTGTTTGTGTCATTGGATCAACATTTAGGTCATTTTCGTCCTCCCTAGGCTTATTCTTGTCCAATTGGGGTTTTTAAACAATCTTGTGCATCCAATAAGTTCATTTGTGTCATTGGATGAACAATTAGGTCATTTTCATCCACCCTAAGCTTATTCTTGTCCAATTAGGGTTTTTAACCAATCTTATGCATCCAATAAGTTCATTTGTGTCATTGGATGAACATTTAGGTCATTTTCGTCCTCCCTATGCTTATTCTTGTCCAATTAGGGTTTTTAACCAATCTTGTGCATACAATAAGTTCATTTGTGTCATTGGATGAACATTTAGGTCATTTTCGTCCTCCCTAGTCTTATTCTTGTCCAACTAGGGTTTTTATGCAATCTTGTGCATCCAATAGGTGTGTTTGTGTCATTGGACGGAAATTTAGGTCATTTTCGTCCTCCCTAGGCTTATTCTTGTCCAATTAGGGTTTTTAACCAACCTTGTGCATCCAATAAGTTCATTTGTGTCAATGGTTGAACATTTAGGTCATTTTCGTCCTCCCTAGGCTTATTCTTGTCCAATTAGGGTTTTTAATCAATCTTGTGCATCCAATAAGTATATTTGTGTCATTGGTTGAACATTTAGGTCATTTTCGTCCACTCTAGGCTTATTCTTGTCCAATTAAGGTTTTTAACCAATCTTGTGCATCCAAGAAGTTCATTTGTGTCATTGGATGAACATTTAGGTCATTTTCGTCCTCCCTAGTCTTATTCTTGTCCAATTAGGGTTTTAAGCATTCTTGTGTATCCAATATGTGTGTTTGTGTCATTGGATGAACATTTAGGTCATTTTCGTCCTCCCTATGCTTATTCTTGTCCAATTAGGGTTTTTAACCAATCTTGTACATACAATAAGTTCATTTGTGTCATTGGATGAACATTTAGGTCATTTTCGTCCTCCCTAGTCTTATTCTTGTCCAATTAGGGTTTTTATGCAATCTTGTGCACCCAATAGATGTGTTTGTGTCATTGGACGAACATTTAGGTCATTTTCGTCCTCCCTAGGCTTATTCTTATCCAATTAGGGTTTTTAACCAATCTTGTGCATCCAATAAGTTCATTTGTGTCATTGGATGAACATTTAGGTCATTTTCGTCCTCCCTAGGCTTATTCTTGTCCAATTAGGGTTTTTAACCAATCTTGTGCATCCAATAAGTTCATTTGTGTCATTTGATGAACATTTTGGTCATTTTCGTCCTCCCTAGGCTTATTCTTGTCCAATTAGGGTTTTCAACCAATCTTGTGCATCCAATAAGTTCATTTGTGTCATTGGATGAACATTTAGGTCATTTTCGTCCTCCCCAGGCTTATTCTTGTCCAATTAGGGTTTTCAACCAATCTTGTGCATCCAATAAGTTCATTTGTGTCATTGGATGAACATTTAGGTCATTTTCGTCCTCCCTAGGCTTATTCTTGTCCAATTAGGGTTTTTAACCAATCTTGTGCATCCAATAAGTTCATTTGTGTCATTGGATGAACATTTAGGTCATTTTCGTCCTCCCTAGGCTTATTCTTGTCCAATTGGGGTTTTTATGCAATCTTGTGCATCCAATAGGAGTGTTTGTGTCATTGGACGAACATTTAGGTCATTTTCGTCCTCCATAGGCTTATTCTTGTCCAATTAGGGTTTTTATGCAATCCTGTGCATCCAATAGGTGTGTTTGTGTCATTGGACGAACATTTAGGTCATTTTCGTCCTCCCTAGTCTTATTCTTGTCCAATTAGGGTTTTAAGCAATCTTGTGCATCCAATATGTGTGTTTGTGTCATTGGATGAACATTTAGGTCATTTTCGTCCTCCCTATGCTTATTCTTGTCCAATTAGGGTTTTTAACCAATCTTGTGCATCCAATAAGTTCATTTGTGTCATTGGATGATCATTTATGTTATTTTCGTCCTCCCTAGTCTTATTCTTGTCCAATTAGGGCTTTTATGCAATCTTGTGCATCCAATAGGCGTGTTTGTGTCATTGGACGAACATTTAGGTCATTTTCGTCCTCCCTAGGCTTATTCTTGTCCAATTAGGGTTTTTAACCAATTTTGTGCATCCAATAAGTTCATTTGTGTCATTGGATGAACATTTAGGTCATTTTCGTCCTCCCTATGCTTATTCTTGTCCAATTAGGGTTTTAACCAATCTTGTGCATCCAATAAGTTCATTTGTGTCATTGGATGAACATTTAGGTCATTTTCGTCCTCCCTAGTCTTATTCTTGTCCAATTAGGGTTTTAAGCAATCTTGTGCATCCAATATGTGTGTTTGTCTCATTGGATGAACATTTAGGTTATTTTCGTCCTCCCTATGCTTATTCTTGTCCAATTAGGGTTTTTAATCAATCTTGTGCATACAATAAGTTCATTTGTGTCATTGGATGAACATTTAGATCATTTTCGTCCTCCCTAGTCTTATTCTTGTCCAATTAGGGTTTTTATGCAATCTTGTGCATCCAATAGGTGTGTTTGTGTCATTGGACGAAAATTTAGGTCATTTTCGTCCTCCCTAGGCTTATTCTTGTCCAATTAGGGTTTTTAACCAACCTTGTGCATCCAATAAGTTCATTTGTGTCATTGGTTGAACATTTAGGTCATTTTCGTCCTCCCTAGGCTTATTCTTGTCCAATTAGGGTTTTTAATCAATCTTGTGCATCCAATTAGTTCATTTGTGTCATTGGTTGAACATATAGGTCATTTTCGTCCTCCCTAGGCTTATTCTTGTCAAATTAGGGTTTTTAACCAATCTTGTGCATCCAAGAAGTTCATTTGTGTCATTGGATGATCATTTATGTTATTTTCGTCCTCCCTAGTCTTATTCTTGTCCAATTAGGGTTTTAAGCATTCTTGTGCATCCAATATGTGTGTTTGTGTCATTGGATGAACATTTAGGTCATTTTCGTCCTCCCTATGCTTATTCTTGTCCAATTAGGGTTTTTAACCAATCTTGTGCATACAATAAGTTCATTTGTGTCATTGGATGAACATTTAGGTCATTTTCGTCCTCCATAGTCTTATTCTTGTCCAATTAGGGTTTTTATGCAATCTTGTGCACCCAATAGGTGTGTTTGTGTCATTGGACGAACATTTAGGTCATTTTCGTCCTCCATAGGCTTATTCTTGTCCAATTAGGGTTTTTAACCAACCTTGTGCATCCAATAAGTTCATTTGTGTCATTGGTTGAACATTTAGGTCATTTTCGTCCTCCCTAGGCTTATTCTTGTCCAATTAGGGTTTTTAATCAATCTTGTGCATCCAATAAGTTCATTTGTGTCATTGGTTGAACATTTAGGTCATTTTCGTCCTCCCTAGGCTTATTCTTGTCAAATTAGGATTTTTAACCAATCTTGTGCATCCAAGAAGTTCATTTGTGTCATTGAATGAACATTTAGGTCATTTTCATCCTCCCTAGTCTTATTCTTGTCCAATTAGGGTTTTAAGCATTCTTGTGCATCCAATATGTGTGTTTGTGTCATTGGATGAACATTTAGGTCATTTTCGTCCTCCCTATGCTTATTCTTGTCCAATTAGGGTTTTTAACCAATCTTGTGCATACAATAAGTTCATTTGTGTCATTGGATGAACATTTAGGTCATTTTCGTCCTCCCTAGTCATATTCTTGTCCAATTAGAGTTTTTATGCAATCTTGTGCACCCAATAGGTGTGTTTGTGTCATTGGACGAACATTTAGGTCATTTTCGTCCTCCCAAGGCTTATTCTTGTCCAATTAGGGTTTTAAACCAATCTTGTGCATCCAATAAGTTCATTTGTGTCATTGGATGAACATTTAGGTCATTTTCGTCCTCCCTAGTCTTATTCTTGTCCAATTAGGGTTTTAAGCATTCTTGTGCATCCAATATGTGTGTTTGTGTCATTGGATGAACATTTAGGTCATTTTCGTCCTCCCTATGCTTATTCTTGTCCAATTAGGGTTTTTAACCAACCTTGTGCATCCAATAAGTTCATTTGTGTCATTGGATGAACATTTAGGTCATTTTCGTCCTCCCTAAGCTTATTCTTGTCCAATTAGGGTTTTTAGCCAATCTTGTGCATCCAATAAGTTCATTAGTGACATTGGAGGAACATTTAGGTCATTTTCGTCCTCCCTAGGCTTATTCTTGTCCAATTAGGGTTTTTAACCAATCTTGTGCATCCAATAGGTGTGTTTGTGTCATTGGATAAACATTTAGGTCATTTTCGTCGTCCTTAGTCTTATTCTTGTCCAATTAGGGTTTTTATGTAATCTTGTGCATTCAATAGGTGTGTTTGTGTCATTGGACGAACATTTAGGTCATTTTCGTCCTCCCTAGGCTTATTCTTGTCCAATTAGGGTTTTTAACCAACCTTGTGCATCCAATAAGTTCATTTGTGTCATTGGTTGAACATTTAGGTCATTTTCGTCCTCCCTAGGCTTATTCTTGTTCAATTAGGGTTTTTAACCAATCTTGTGCATCCAATAAGTTCATTTGTGTCATTGGATGAACATTTAGGTCATTTTCGTCCTCCCTAGGCTTATTCTTGTCCAATTAGGGTTTTTAACCAATCTTGTGCATCCAATAAGTTCATTTGTGTCATTGGATGAACATTTAGGTCATTTTCGTCCTCCCTAGGCTTATTCTTGTCCAATTAGCGTTTTTAACCAATCTTGTGCATCCAATAAGTTCATTTGTGTAATTGGATGAACATTTAGGTCATTTTCGTCCTCCCTAGTCTTATTCTTGTCCAATTAGGGTTTTAAGCAATCTTGTGCATCCAATATGTGTGTTTGTGTCATTGGATGAACATTTAGGTCATTTTCGTCCTCCCTATGCTTATTCATGTCCAATTAGGGTTTTTAACCAATCTTGTGCATCCAATAAGTTCATTTGTGTCATTGGATGAACATTTAGGTCATTTACGTCCTCCCTAGGCTTATTCTTGTCCAATTAGGGTTTTTAACCAATCTTGTGCATCCAATAGGTGTGTTTGTGTCATTGGACGAACATTTAGGTCATTTTCGTCCTCCCTAGGCTTATTCTTGTCCAATTAGGGTTATTAACCAATCATGTGCATCCAATAAGTTCATTTGTGTCATTGGATGAACATTTAGGTCATTTTCGTCCTCCCTAGGCTTATTCTTGTCCAATTAGGGTTTTTAACCAATCTTGTGCATCCAATAAGTTCATTTGTGTCATTGGATGAACATTTAGGTCATTTTCGTCCTCCCTAGTCTTATTCTTGTCCAATTAGGGTTTTAAGCAATCTTGTGCATCCAATATGTGTGTTTGTCTCATTGGATGAACATTTAGGTCATTTTCGTCCTCCTTATGCTTATTCTTGTCCAATTAGGGTTTTTAACCAATCTTGTGCATACAACAAGTTCATTTGTGTCATGGATGAACATTTTGGTCATTTTCGTCCTCCCTAGTCTTATTCTTGTCCAATTAGGGTTTTTATGCAATCTTGTGCATCCAATAGGTGTGTTTGTGTCATTGGACGAACATTTAGGTCATTTTCGTCCTCCCTAGGCTTATTCTTGTCCAATTAGGGTTTTTAACCAACCTTGTGCATCCAATAAGTTCATTTGTGTCGTTGGTGGAACATTTAGGTCATTTACGTCCTCCTTAGTCTTATTCTTGTCCAATTAGGGTTTTTATGCAATCTTGTGCATCCAATAGGTGTGTTTGTGTCATTGGAGGAACATTTAGGTCATTTTCGTCCTCCCTAGTCTTATTCTTGTCGAATTAGGGTTTTTTTGCAATCTTGTGCATCCAATAGGTGTGTTTGTGTCATTGGAGGAACATTTAGGTCATTTTCGTCCTCCCTAGTCTTATTCTTGTCCAATTAGGGTTTTTATGCAATCTTGTGCATCCAATAGGTGTGTTTGTGTCATTGGACGAACATTTAGGTCATTTTCGTCCTCCCTAGGCTTATTCTTGTCCAATTAGGGTTGTTAACCAATCTTGTGCATCCAATAAGTTCATTTGTGTCATTGGAGGAACATCTAGGTCATTTTCGTCCTCCCTAGTCTTATTCTTGTCCAATTAGGGTTTTTATGCAATCTTGTGCATCCAATAGGTGTGTTTGTGTCATTGGACGAACATTTAGGTCATTTTCGTCCTCCCTAGGCTTATTCTTGTCCAATTAGGGTTTTTAACTAATCTTGTGCATCCAATAAATTCATTTGTGTCATTGGATGAACATTTAGGTCATTTTCGTCCTCCCTAGGCTTATTCTTGTCCAATTAGGGTTTTTAACCAATCTTGTGCATCCAATAAGTTCATTTGTGTCACTGGACGAACATTTAGGTCAATTTCGTCCTCCCTAGGCTTATTCTTGTGCAATTAGGGTTTTCAACCAATCTTGTGCATCCAATAAGTTCATTTGTGTCATTGGATGAACATTTAGGTCATTTTCGTCCTCCCTAGGCTTATTCTTGTCCAATTAGGGTTTTTAACCAATCTTGTGCATCAAATAAGTTCATTTGTGTCATTGGATGAACATTTAGGTCATTTTCGTCCTCCCTAGTCTTATTCTTGTCCAATTAGGGTTTTAAGCAATCTTGTGCATCCAATATGTGGGTTTATGTCATTGGACGAACATTTAGGTCATTTTCCTTCTCCCTATGCTTATTCTTGTCCAATTAGGGTTTTTAACCAATCTTGTGCATCCAATAAGTTCATTTGTGTCATTGGATGAACATTTAGGTCATTTTCGTCCTCCCTAGTCTTATTCTTGTCCAATTAGGGTTTTTATGCAATCTTGTGCATCCAATAGGTGTGTTTGTGTCATTGGACGAACATTTATGTCATTTTCGTCCTCCCTAGTCTTATTCTTGTCCAATTAGGGTTTTTATGCAATCTTGTGCATCCAATAGGTGTGTTTGTGTCATTGGACGAACATTTAGGTCATTTTCGTCCTCCCTAGGCTTATTCTTGTCCGATTAGGGTTTTAAGGCAATCATGTGCATCCAATAGGTGTGTTTGTGTCATTGGACGAACATTTAGGTCATTTTCGTCCTCCCTAGGCTTATTCTTGTCCAATTAAGGTTTTTAACCAATCTTGTGCATCCAATAAGTTCATTTGTTTCATTGGATGAACATTTAGGTCATTTTTGTCCTCCCTAGTCTTATTCTTGTCCAATTAGGGTTTTTATGCAATCTTGTGCATCCAATAGGTGTGTTTGTGTCATTGGACGAACATTTAGGTCATTTTCGTCCTCCCTAGGCTTATTCTTGTCCAATTAGGGTTTTAAACCAACCTTGTGCATCCAATAAGTTCATTTGTGTCATTGGATGAACATTTAGGTCATTTTCGTCCTCCCTAGTCTTATTCTTGTCCAATTAGGGTTTTAAGCAATCTTGTGCATCCAATATGTGTGTTTGTGTCATTGGATGAACATTTAGGTCATTTTCGTCCTCCCTATGCTTATTCTTGTCCAATTAGGGTTTTTAACCAATCTTGTGCATCCAATAAGTTCATTTGTGTCATTGGATGAACATTTAGGTCATTTTCGTCCTCCCTAGGCTTATTCTTGTCCGATTAGGGTTTTTATGCAATCTTGTGCATCCAATAGGTGTGTTTGTGTCATTGGACGAACATTTAGGTCATTTTCATCCTACCTGGGCTTATTCTTGTCCAATTAGGGTTTTTATTAAATCTTGTGCATCCAATATGTCTGTTTGTGTCACTAGATGAACATTTAGGTCATTTTCGTCCTCCCTATGCTTGTTCTTGTCCAATTAGGGTTTTTAACCAATCTTGTGCATACAATAAGTTCATTTGTGTCATTGGATGAACATTTAGGTCATTTTCGTCCTCCCTAGGCTTATTCTTGTCCATTTAGGGATTTTATGCAATCTTGTGCATCCAATAGGTGTGTTTGTGTCATTGGACGAACATTTAGGTCATTTTCGTCCTCCCTAGGCTTATTCTTGTCCAATTAGGGTTTTTAACCAATCTTGTGCATCCAATAAGTTCATTTGTGTCATTGGATGAATATTTAGGTCATTTTCGTCCTCCCTAGGCTTATTCTTGTCCAATTAGGGTTTTCAACCAATCTTGTGCATCCAATAAGTTCATTTGTGTCATTGGATGAACATTTAGGTCATTTTCGTCCTCCCTAGGCTTATTCTTGTCCAATTAGGGTTTTTAACCAATCTTGTGCATCCAATAAGTTCATTTGTGTCATTGGATGAACATTTAGGTCATTTTCGTCCTCCCTAGTCTTATTCTTGTCCAATTAGGGTTTTTATGCAATATTGTGCATCAAATAGGTGTTTTGTGTCATTGGAGGAACATTTAGGTCATTTTCGTCCTCCCTAGTCTTATTCTTGTCCAATTAGGGTTTATATGCAATCTTGTGCATCCAATAGGTGTGTTTGTGTCATTGGACGAACATTTAGGTCATTTTCGTCCTCCCTAGGCTTATTCTTGTCCAATTAGGGTTTTTAACCAACCTTGTGCATCCAATAAGTTCATTTGTGTCATTGGTGGAACATTTAGGTCATTTTCGTCCTCCCTAGGCTTTTTCTTGTCCAATTAGGGTTTTTAATCAATCTTGTGCATCCAATTAGTTCATTTGTGTCATTGGTTGAACCTTTAGGTCATTTTCGTCCTCCCTAGGCTAATTCTTGTCCAATTAGGGTTTTTAACCAATCTTGTGCATCCAAGAAGTTCATTTGTGTCATTGGATGAACATTTAGGTCATTTTCGTCCTCCCTAGTCTTATTCTTGTCCAATTAGGGTTTTAAGCATTCTTGTGCATCCGATATGTGTGTTTGTGTCATTGGATGAACATTTAGGTCATTTTCGTCCTCCCTATGCTTATTCTTGTCCAATTAGGGTTTTTAACCAATCTTGTGAATACAATAAGTTCATTTGTGTCATTGGATGAACATTTAGGTCATTTTCGTCCTCCCTAGTCTTATTCTTGTCCAATTAGGGTTTTTATGCAATCTTGTGCACCCAATAGATGTGTTTGTGTCATTGGACGAACATTTAGGTCATTATCGTCCTCCCTAGGCTTATTCTTGTCCAATTAGGGTTTTAAACAATTCTTGTGCATCCAATAAGTTCATTTGTGTCATTGGATGAACATTTAGGTCATTTTCATCCTCCCTAGGCTTATTCTTGTCCAATTAGGGTTTTCAACCAATCTTGTGCATCCAATAAGTTCATTTGTGTCATTGGATGAACATTTAGGTTATTTTCGTCCTCCCTAGTCTTATTCTTGTCCAATTAGGGTTTTAAGCAATCTTGTGCGTCCAATATGTGTGTTTGTGTCATTGGATGAACATTTAGGTCATTTTCGTCCTCCATATGCTTATTCTTGTCCAATTAGGGTTTTTAACCAATCTTGTGCATCCAATAAGTTCATTTGTGTCATTGGATGATCATTTATGTTATTTTCATCCTCCCTAGTCTTATTCTTGTCCAATTAGGGCTTTTATGCAATCTTGTGCATCCAATAGGTGTGTTTGTGTCATTGGACGAACATTTAGGTCATTTTCGTCCTCCCTAGGCTTATTCTTGTCCAATTAGGGTTTTTAACCAATTTTGTGCATCCAATAAGTTCATTTGTGTCATTGGATGAACATTTAGGTCATTTTTGTCCTCCCTAGGCTTATTCTTGTCCAATTAGGGTTTTTAACCAATCTTGTGCATCCAATAAGTTCATTTGTGTCATTGGATGAACATTTAGGTCATTTTCGTCCTCCCTAGTCTTATTCTTGTCCAATTAGGGTTTTAAGCAATCTTGTGCATCCAATATGTGTGTTTGTCTCATTGGATGAACATTTAGGTTATTTTCGTCCTCTCTATGCTTATTCTTGTCCAATTAGGGTTTTTAACCAATGTTGTGCATACAATAAGTTCATTTGTGTCATTGGATGAACATTTAGGTCATTTTCGTCCTCCCTAGTCTTATTCTTGTCCAATTAGGGTTTTTATGCAATCTTGTGCATCCAATAGGTGTGTTTGTGTCATTGGACGAAAATTTAGGTCATTTTCGTCCTCCCTAGGCTTATTCTTGTTCAATTAGGGTTTTTAACCAACCTTGTGCATCCAATAAGTTCATTTGTGTCATTGGTTGAACATTTAGGTCATTTTCGTGCTCCCTAGGCTTATTCTTGTCCAATTAGGGTTTTTAATCAATCTTGTGCATCCAATTAGTTCATTTGTGTCATTGGTTGAACATATAGGTCATTTTCGTCCTCCCTAGGCTTATTCTTGTCCAATTAGGGTTTTTAACCAATCTTGTGCATCCAAGAAGTTCATTTGTGTCATTGGATGATAATTTATGTTATTTTCGTCCTCCCTAGTCTTATTCTTGTCCAATTAGGGTTTTAAGCATTCTTGTGCTTCCAATATGTGTGTTTGTGTCATTGGATGAACATTTAGGTCATTTTCGTCCTCCCTATGCTTATTCTTGTCCAATTTGGGTTTTTAACCAATCTTGTGCATACAATAAGTTCATTTGTGTCATTGGATGAACATTTAGGTCATTTTCGTCCTCCATAGTCTTATTCTTGTCCAATTATGGTTTTTATGCAATCTTGTGCACCCAATAGGTGTGTTTGTGTCATTGGACGAACATTTAGGTCATTTTCGTCCTCCCTAGGCTTATTCTTGTCCAATTAGGGTTTTTAACCAACCTTGTGCATCCAATAAGTTCATTTGTGTCATTGGTTGAACATTTAGGTCATTTTCGTCCTCCCTAGGCTTATTCTTGTCCAATTAGGGTTTTTAATCAATCTTGTGCATCCAATAAGTTCATTTGTGTCATTGGTTGAACATTTAGGTCATTTTCGTCCTCCCTAGGCTTATTCTTGTCCAATTAGGATTTTTAACCAATCTTGTGCATCCAAGAAGTTCATTTGTGTCATTGAATGAAAATTTAGGTCATTTTCGTCCTCCCTAGTCTTATTCTTATCCAATTAGGGTTTTAAGCATTCTTGTGCATCCAATATGTGTGTTTGTGTCATTGGATGAACATTTAGGTCATTTTCGTCCTCCCTATGCTTATTCTTGTCCAATTATGGTTTTTAACCAATCTTGTGCATACAATAAGTTCATTTGTGTCATTGGATGAACATTTAGGTCATTTTCGTCCTCCCTAGGCTTATTCTTGTCCAATTAGGGTTTTTAATCAATCTTGTGCATCCAATAAGTTCATTTGTGTCATTGGTTGAACATTTAGGTCATTTTCGTCCTCCCTAGGCTTATTCTTGTCCAATTAGGATTTTTAACCAATCTTGTGCATCCAAGAAGTTCATTTGTGTCATTGAATGAAAATTTAGGTCATTTTCGTCCTCCCTAGTCTTATTCTTATCCAATTAGGGTTTTAAGCATTCTTGTGCATCCAATATGTGTGTTTGTGTCATTGGATGAACATTTAGGTCATTTTCGTCCACCCTAGGCTTGTTCTTGTCCAATTAGGGTTTTTAACCAATCTTGTGCATCCAATAAGTTCATTTGTGTCATTGGATGAACATTTAGGACATTTTCGTCCTCCCTAGGCTTATTCTTGTCCAATTAGGGTTTTTATTCAATCTTGTGCATCCAATAGGTGTGTTTGTGTCATTTGACGAACATTTAGGTCATTTTCGTCCTCCCTAGGCTTATTCTTGTCCAATTAGGGTTTTTAACCAACCTTGTGCATCCAATAAGTTCATTTGTGTCATTGGTTGAACATTTAGGTCATTTTCGTCTTCCCTAGGCTTATTCTTGTCCAATTAGGGTTTTTAATCAATCTTGTGCATCCAATAAGTTCATTTGTGTCATTGGTTGAACATTTAGGTCATTTTCGTCATCCCAAGGCTTATTCTTGTCCAATTAGGGTTTTTAACCAATCTTGTGCATCCAAGAAGTTCATTTGTGTCATTGGAAGAACATTTAGGTCATTTTCGTCCTCCCTAGTCTTATTCTTGTCCAATTAGGGTTTTAAACATTCTTGTGCATCCAATATGTGTGTCTGTGTCATTGGATGAACATTTAGGTCATTTTCGTCCTCCCTATGCTTATTCTTGTCCAATTAGGGTTTTTAACCAATCTTGTGCATAAAATAAGTTCATTTGTTTCATTGGATGAACATTTAGGTCATTTTCGTCCTCCATAGTCTTATTCTTGTCCAATTAGGGTTTTTATGCAATCTTGTGCACCCAATAGGTGTGTTTGTGTCATTGGACGAACATTTAGGTCATTTTCGTCCTCCCTAGGCTTATTCTTGTCCAATTAGGGATTTTAACCAATCTTGTGCAATCAATAAGTTCATTTGTGTCATTGGATGAACATTTAGGTCATTTTCGTCCTCCCTAGTCTTATTCTTGTCCAATTAGGGTTTTAAGCAATCTTGTGCGTCTAATATGTGTGTTTGTGTCATTGGATGAACATTTAGGTCATTTTCGTCCTGCCTATGCTTATTCTTGTCCAATTAGGATTTTTAACCAATCTTGTACATCCAATAAGTTCATTTGTGTCATTGGATGATCATTTATGTTATTTTCGTCCTCCCTAGTCTTATTCTTGTCCAATTAGGGCTTTATGCAATCTTGTGCATCCAATAGGTGTGTTTGTGTCATTGGACGAACATTTAGGTCATTTTCGTCCTCCCTAGGCTTATTCTTGTCCAATTAGGGTTTTTAACCAATTTTGTGCATCCAATAAGTTAATTTGTGTCATTGGATGAACATTTAGGTCATTTTCGTCCTCCCTAGGCTTATTCTTGTCCAATTAGGGTTTTTAACCAATTTTGTGCATCCAATAAGTTCATTTGTTTCATTGGATGAACATTTAGGTCATTTTCGTCCTCCCTAGGCTTATTCTTGTCCAATTAGGGTTTTTAACCAATCTTGTGCATCCAATAAGTTCATTTGTGTCATTGGATGAACATTTAGGTCATTTTCGTCCTCCCTAGTCTTATTCTTGTCCAATTAGGGTTTTAAGCAATCTTGTGCATCCAATATGTGTGTTTGTCTCACTGGATGAACATTTAGGTCATTTTCGTCCTCCCTATGCATATTCTTGTCCAATTAGGGTTTTTAACCAATCTTGTGCATACAATAAGTTCATTTGTGTCATGGATGAACATTTAGGTCATTTTCGTCCTCCCTAGTCTTATTCTTGTCCAATTAGGGTTTTTATGCAATCTTGAGCATCCAATAGGTGTGTTTGTGTCATTGGACGAACATTTAGGTCGTTTTCGTCCTCCCTAGGCTTATTCTTGTCCAATTAGGGTTTTTAACCAACCTTGTGCATCCAATAAGTTCATTTGTGTCATTGGTGGAACATTTAGGTCATTTTCGTCCTCCCTAGGCTTTTTCTTGTCCAATTAGGGTTTTTAATCAATCTTGTGCATCCAATTAGTTCATTTGTGTCATTGGTTGAACCTTTAGGTCATTTTCGTCCTCCCTAGGCTTATTCTTGTCCAATTATGGTTTTTAACCAATCTTGTGCATCCAAGAAGTTCATTTGTGTCATCTGATGAACATTTAGGTCATTTTCGTCCTCCCTAGTCTTATTCTTGTCCAATTAGGGTTTTAAGCATTCTTGTGCATCCGATATGTGTGTTTGTGTCGTTGGATGAACATTTAGGTCATTTTCGTCCTCCCTATGCTTATTCTTGTCCAATTAGGGTTTTTAACCAATCTTGTGCATACAATAAGTTCATTTGTGTCATTGGATGAACATTTAGGTCATTTTCGTCCTCCCTAGTTTTATTCTTGTCCAATTAGGATTTTTATGCAATCTTGTGCACCCAATAGGTGTGTTTGTGTCATTGGACGAACATTTAGGTCATTTTCGTCCTCCCTAGGCTTATTCTTGTCCAATTAGGGTTTTAAACCATTCTTGTGCATCCAATAAGTTCATTTGTGTCATTGGATGAACATTTAGGTCATTTTCGTCCTCCCTAGTCTTATTCTTGTCCAATTAGGGTTTTAAGCAATCTTGTGCATCCAATATGTGTGTTTGTGTCATTGGATGAACATTTAGGTCATTTTCGTCCACCCTAGGCTTGTTCTTGTCCAATTAGGGTTTTTAACCAATCTTGTGCATCCAATAAGTTCATTTGTGTCATTGGATGAACATTTAGGACATTTTCGTCCTCCCTAGGCTTATTCTTGTCCAATTAGGGTTTTTATTCAATCTTGTGCATCCAATAGGTGTGTTTGTGTCATTTGACGAACATTTAGGTCATTTTCGTCCTCCCTAGGCTTATTCTTGTCCAATTAGGGTTTTTAACCAACCTTGTGCATCCAATAAGTTCATTTGTGTCATTGGTTGAACATTTAGGTCATTTTCGTCTTCCCTAGGCTTATTCTTGTCCAATTAGGGTTTTTAATCAATCTTGTGCATCCAATAAGTTCATTTGTGTCATTGGTTGAACATTTAGGTCATTTTCGTCCTCCCAAGGCTTATTCTTGTCCAATTAGGGTTTTTAACCAATCTTGTGCATCCAAGAAGTTCATTTGTGTCATTGGAAGAACATTTAGGTCATTTTCGTCCTCCCTAGTCTTATTCTTGTCCAATTAGGGTTTTAAGCATTCTTGTGCATCCAATATGTGTGTCTGTGTCATTGGATGAACATTTAGGTCATTTTCGTCCTCCCTATGCTTATTCTTGTCCAATTAGGGTTTTTAACCAATCTTGTGCATACAATAAGTTCATTTGTTTCATTGGATGAACATTTAGGTCATTTTCGTCCTCCCTAGTCTTATTCTTGTCCAATTAGGGTTTTTATGCAATCTTGTGCACCCAATAGGTGTGTTTGTGTCATTGGACGAACATTTAGGTCATTTTCGTCCTCCCTAGGCTTATTCTTGTCCAATTAGGGTTTTAAACCAATCATGTGCATCCAATAAGTTCATTTGTGTCATTGGATGAACATTTAGGTCATTTTCGTCCTCCCAATTCTTATTCTTGTCCAATTAGGGTTTTAAGCAATCTTGTGCATCCCATATGTGTGTTTGTGTCATTGGATGAACATTTAGGTCATTTTCGTCCTCCCTATGCTTATTCTTGTCCAATTAGGGTTTTTAACCAATCTTTTGCATCCAATAAGTTCATTTGTGTCATTGGATGAACATTTAGGTCATTTTTGTCCTCCCTAGTCTTATTCTTGTCCAATTAGGGTTTTAAGCAATCTTGTGCATCCAATATGTGTGTTTGTGTCATTGGATGAACATTAAGGTCATTTTTTTCCTCCCTATGCTTATTCTTGTCCAATTAGGGTTTTTAACCAATCTTGTGCATACAATAAGTTCATTTGTGTCATTGGATGAACATTTAGGTCATTTTCGTCCTCCCTAGACTTATTCTTGTCCAATTAGGGGTTTTATGCAATCTTGTGCATCCAATAGGTGTGTTTGTGTCATTGGACGAACATTTATGTCATTTTCGTCCTTCCTAGGCTTATTCTTGTCCAATTAGGGGATTTAACCAATCTTGGGCATCCAATAAGTTCATTTGTGTCATTGAATGAACATTTAGGTCATTTTCGTCCTCCCTAGGCTTATCCTTGTCCAATTAGGGTTTTTAACCAAACTTGTGCATCCAATAAGTTCATTTGTGTCATTGGAGGAACATTTAGGTCATTTTCGTCCTCCCTAGTCTTATTCTTGTCCAATTAGGGTTTTTATGCAATCTTGTGCACCCAATAGGTGTGTTTGTGTCATTGGACGAACATTTAGGTCATTTTCGTCCTCCCTAGGCTTATTCTTGTCCAATTAGGGTTTTAAACCAATCTTGTGCATCCAATAAGTTCATTTGTGTCATTGGATGAACATTTAGGTCATTTTCGTCCTCCCTAGTCTTATTCTTGTCCAATTAGAGTTTTTAACCAATCTTGTGCAACCAATAAGTTCATTTGTGTCATTGGATGAACATTTAGGTCATTTTCGTCCTCCCTATGCTTATTCTTGTCCAATTAGGGTTTTTAACCAATCTTGTGCATACAATAAGTTCATTTGTGTCATTGGAAGAACATTTAGGTCATTTTCGTCCTCCCTAGACTTATTCTTGTCCAATTAGGGTTTTTATGCAATCTTGTGCATCCAATAGGTGTGTTTGTGTCATTGGACGAACATTTAGGTCATTTTCGTCCTCCCTAGGCTTATTCTTGTCCAATTAGGGTTTTTAACCAATTTTGTGCATCCAATAAGTTCATTTGTGTCATTAGACGAACATTTAGGTCATTTTCGTCCTCCCTAAGCTTATTCTTGTCCAATTAGGGTTTTAACCAATCATATGCATCCAATAAGTTTATTTGTGACATTGGATGAACATTTAAGTCATTTTCGTCCTCCCTAGGCTTATTCTTGTCCAATTAAGGTTTTTAGCCAATCTGGTGCATCCAATAAGTTCATTTGTGTCATTGGAGGAATATTTAGGTCATTTTCGTCCTCCCTAGGCTAATTCTTGTCCAATTAGGGTTTTTAGCCAATCTGGTGCATCCAATAAGTTCATTTGTGTCATTGGAGGAACATTTAGGTCATTTTCGTCCTCCCTAGGCTTATTCTTGTCCAATTAGGGTTTTTAACCAATCTTGTGCATCCAATAAGTTCATTTGTGTCATTGGTTGAACATTTAGGTCATTTTCGTCCTCCCTAGTTTTATTCTTGTCCAATTAGGGTTTTTAACCAACCTTGTGCATCCAATAAGTTCATTTGTGTCATTGGTGGAACATTTAGGTCATTTACGTCCTCCCTAGTCTTATTCTTGTCCAATTAGGGTTTTTATGCAATCATGTGCATCCAATAGGTGTGTTTGTGTCATTGGACGAACATTTAGGTCATTTTCGTCCTCCCTAGGCTTATTCTTGTCCAATTAGGGTTTTTAACCAACCTTGTGCGTCCAATAAGTTCATTTGTGTCATTGGTGGAACATTTAGGTCATTTTCGTCCTCCCTAGGCTTATTCTTGTCCAATTAGGGTTTTTAACCAACCTTGTGCATCCAATAAGTTCATTTGTGTCATTGGTGGAACATTTAGGTCATTTTCGTCCTCCCTAGGCTTATTCTTGTCCAATTAGGGTTTTTAACCAATCTTGTACATCCAATAAGTTCATTTGTGTCATTGGTTGAACATTTTGGTCATTTTCGTCCTCCCTAGGCTTATTCTTGTCCAATTAGGGTTTTTAACCAACCTTGTGCATCCAATAAGTTCATTTGTGTCATTGGAGGAACATTTAGGTCATTTTCGTCCTCCCTAGTCTTATTCTTGTCGAATTAGGGTTTTTATGCAATCTTGTGCATCCAATAGGTGTGTTTGTGTCATTGGAGGAACATTTAGGTCATTTTCGTCCTCCCTAGTCTTATTCTCGTCCAATTAGGGTTTTTATGCAATCTTGTGCATCCAATAGGTGTGTTTGTGTCATTGGACGAACATTTAGGTCATTTTCGCACTCCCTAGGCTTATTCTTGTCCAATTAGGGTTTTTAACCAATCTTGTTCATCCAATAAGTTCATTTGTGTCATTGGTTGAACATTTAGGTCATTTTCGTCCTCCCTAGGCTTATTCTTGTCCAATTAGGGTTTTTAACCAATCTTGTGCATCCAATAAGTTCATTTGTGTCATTGGATGAACATTTAGGTCATGTTTTTCCTCCCTAGGCTTATTCTTGTCTAATTAGGATTTTTAACCAATCTTGTGCATCCAATAAGTTCATTTGTGTCATTGGATGAACATTTAGGTCATTTTCGTCCTCCCTAGTCTTATTCTTGTCCAATTAGGGTTTTAAGCAATCTTGTGCATCCAATATGTGTGTTTGTGTCATTGGATGAACATTTAGGTCATTTTCGTCCACCCTATGCTTATTCTTGTCCAATTAGGGTTTTTAACCAATCTTGTGCATACAATAAGTTCATTTGTGTCATTGGATGAACATTTAGGTCATTTTCGTCCTCCCTAGTCTTATTCTTGTCCAATTAGGGTTTTTATGCAATCTTGTGCATCCAATAGGTGTGTTTGTGTCATTGGAGGAACATTTAGGTCATTTTCGTCTTCCCAAGTCTTATTCTTGTCCAATTAGGGATTTTATGCAATCTTGTGCATCCAATAGGTGTGTTTGTGTCATTGGACGAACATTTAGGTCATTTTCGTCCTCCCTAGGCTTATTCTTGTTCAATTAGGGTTTTTAACCAATCTTGTGCATCCAATAAGTTCATTTGTGTCATTGGATGAATATTTAGGTCATTGGATGAACATCCAATAGGTGTGTTTGTGTCATTGGAGGAACATTTAGGTCATTTTCGTCCTCCCTAGTCTTATTCTTGTCCAATTAGGGTTTTTATGCAATCTTGTGCACCCAATAGGTGTGTTTGTGTCATTGGACGAACATTTAGGTCATTTTCGTCCTCCCTAGGCTTATTCTTGTCCAATTAGGGTTTTAAACCAATCTTGTGCATCCAATAAGTTCATTTGTGTCATTGGATGAACATTTAGGTCATTTTCGTCCTCCCTAGTCTTATTCTTGTCCAATTAGGGTTTTAAGCAATCTTGTGCATCCAATATGTGTGTTTGTGTCATTGGATGAACATTTAGGTCATTTTCGTCCTCCCTTAGCTTATTCTTGTTCAATTAGGGTTTTTAACCAATCTTGTGCATCCAATAAGTTCATTTGTGTCATTGGATGAACATTTAGGTCAGTTTCGTCCTCCCTAGGCTTATTCTTGTCCAATTAGGGTTTTCAACCAATCTTGTGCATCCAATAAGTTCATTTGTGTCATGGGATGAACATTTAGGTCATTTTCGTCCTCCCTAGGCTTATTCTTGTCCAATTAGGGTTTTTAACCAATCTTGTGCATCCAATAAGTTCATTTGTGTCATTGGATGAACATTTAGGTCATTTTCGTCCTCCCTAGTCTTATTCTTGTCCAATTAGGGTTTTAAGCAATCTTGTGCATCCAATATGTGGGTTTGTGTCATTGGATGAACGTTTAGGTCATTTTCGTCCTCCCTATGCTTATTGTTGTCCAATTAGGGTTTTTAACCAATCTTGTGGATCCAATAAGTTCATTTGTGTTATTGGATGAACATTTAGGTCATTTTCGTCCTCCCTAGTCTTATTCTTGTCGAATTAGGGTTTTTATGCAATCTTGTGCATCCAATAGGTGTGTTTGTGTCATTGGATGAACATTTAGGTCATTTTCGTCCTCCCTAGTCTTATTCTTGTCCAATTAGGGTTTTTATGCAATCTTGTGCACCCAATAGGTGTGTTTGTGTCATTGGACGAACATTTAGGTCATTTTCGTCCTCCCTAGGCTTATTCTTGTCCAATTAGGGTTTTAAACCAATCTTGTGCAATCAATAAGTTCATTTGTGTCATTGGATGAACATTTAGGTCATTTTCGTCCTCCCTAGTCTTATTCTTGTCCAATTAGGGTTTTAAGCAATCTTGTGCATCCAATATGTGTGTTTGTGTCATTGGATGAACATTTAGGTCATTTTCGTCCTCCCTATGCTTATTCTTGTCCAATTAGGGTTTTTAACCAATCTTGTACATCCAATAAGTTCATTTGTGTCGTTGGATGATCATTTATGTTATTTTCGTCCTCCCTAGTCTTATTCTTGTCCAATTAGGGCTTTTATGCAATCTTGTGCATCCAATAGGTGTGTTTGTGTCATTGGACGAACATTTAGGTCATTTTCGTCCTCCCTAGGCTTATTCTTGTCCAATTAGGGTTTTTAACCAATTTTGTGCATCCAATAAGTTCATTTGTGTAATTGGATGAACATTTAGGTCATTTTCGTCCTCCCTAGGCTTATTCTTGTCCAATTAGGGTTTTTAACCAATCTTGTGCATCCAATGAGTTCGTTTGTGTCATTGGATGAACATTTAGGTCATTTTCGTCCTCCCTAGTCTTATTCTTGTACAATTAGGGTTTTAAGCAATCTTGTGCATCCAATATGTGTGTTTGTCTCATTGGATGAACATTTAGGTCATTTTCGTCCTCCCTATGCTTATTCTTGTCCAATTAGGGTTTTTAACCAATCTTGTGCATACAATAAGTTCATTTTTGTCATTGGATGAACATTTAGGTCATTTTCGTCCTCCCTAGTCTTATTCTTGTCCAATTAGGGTTTTTATGCAATCTTGTGCATCCAGTAGGTGTGTTTGTGTCATTGGACGAACATTTAGGTCATTTTCGTACTCCCTGGGCTTATTCTTGTCCAATTAGGGTTTTAAACCAACCTTGTGCATCCAATAAGTTCATTTGTGTCATTGGTTGAACATTTAGGTCATTTTCGTCCTCCGTAAGCTTATTCTTGTCCAATTAGGGTTTTAAATCAATCTTGTGCATCAAATAAGTTCATTTGTGTCATTGGTTGAACATTTAGGTCATTTTCGTCCTCCCTAGGCTTATTCTTGTCCAATTAGGGTTTTTAACCAATCTTGTGCATCCAAGAAGTTCATTTGTGTCATTGGATGATCATTTAGGTCATTTTCGTCCTCCCTAGTCTTATTCTTGTCCAATTAGGGTTTTAAGCATTCTTGTGCATCCAATATGTGTGTTTGTGTCATTGGATGAACATTTAGGCCATTTTCGTCCTCCCTATGCTTACTCTTGTCCAATTAGGGTTTTTAAACAATCTTGTGCATACAATAAGTTCATTTGTGTCATTGGATGAACATTTAGGTCATTTTCGTCCTCCCTAGTCTTATTCTTGTCCAATTAGGGTTTTTATGCAACCTTGTGCACCCAATAGGTGTGTTTGTGTCATTGGACGAACATTTAGGTCATTTTCGTCCTCCCAAGGCTTATTCTTGTCCAATTAGGGTTTTAAACCAATCTTGTGCATCCAATATGTTCATTTGTGTCATTGGATGAACATTTAGGTCATTTTCGTCCTCCCTAGTCTTATTCTTGTCCAATTAGGGTTTTAAGCAATCTTGTGCATCCAATATGTGTGTTTGTGTCATTGGATGAACATTTAGGTCATTTTCGTCCTCCCTATGCTTATTCTTGTCCAATTAGTGTTTTTAACCAATCTTGTGCATCCAATAAGTTCATTTGTGTCATTGGATGATCATTTATGTTATTTTCGTCCTCCCTAGTCTTATTCTTGTCCAATTAGGGTTTTAAGTAATCTTGTGCATCCAATATGTGTGTTTGTGTCATTGGATGAACATTTAGGTCATTTTCGTCCTCCCTATGCTTATTCTTGTCCAATTAGGGTTTTTAACCAATCTTGTGCGTCCAATAAGTTCATTTGTGTCATTGGATGATCATTTATGTTATTTTCGTCCTCCCTAGTCTTATTCTGGTCCAATCAGGGCTTTTATGCAATCTTGTGCATCCAATAGGTGTGTTTGTGTCATTGGACGAACATTTAGGTCATTTTCGTCCTCCCTAGGCTTATTCTTGTCCAATTAGGGTTTTTAACCAATTTTGTGCATCCAATAAGTTCATTTGTGTCATTGGATGAACATTTAGGTCATTTTCGTCCTCCCTAGGCTTATTCTTGTCCAATTAGGGTTTTTAACCAATCTTGTGCATCGAATAAGTTCATTTGTGTCATTGGATGAACATTTAGGTCATTTTCGTCCTCCCTAGTCTTATTTTTGTCCAATTAGGGTTTTAAGCAATCTTGTGCATCCAATATGTGTGTTTGTCTCACTGGATGAACATTTAGGTCATTTTCGTCCTCCCTATGCTTATTCTTGTCCAATTAGGGTTTTTAACCAATCTTGTGCATACAATAAGTTCATTTGTGTCATGGATGAACATTTAGGTCACTTTCGTCCTCCCTAGTCTTATTCTTGTCCAATTAGGGTTTTTATGCAATCTTGAGCATCCAATAGGTGTGTTTGTGTCATTGGACGAACATTTAGGTCATTTTCGTCCTCCCTAGGCTTATTCTTGTCCAATTAGGGTTTTTAACCAACCTTGCGCATCCAATAAGTTCATTTGTGTCATTGGTGGAACATTTAGGTCATTTTCGTCCTCACTAGGCTTTTTCTTGTCCAATTAGGGTTTTTAATCAATCTTGTGCATCCAATTAGTTCATTTGTGTCATTGGTTGAACCTTTAGGTCATTTTCGTCCTCCCTAGGCTTATTCTTGTCCAATTAGGGTTTTTAACCAATCTTGTGCATCCAAGAAGTTCATTTGTGTCATCTGATGAACATTTAGGTCATTTTCGTCCTCCCTAGTCTTATTCTTGTCCAATTAGGGTTTTAAGCATTCTTGTGCATCCAATATGTGTGTTTGTGTCGTTGGATGAACATTTAGGTCATTTTCGTCCTCCCTATGCTTATTCTTGTCCAATTAGGGTTTTTAACCAATCTTGTGCATACAATAAGTTCATTTGTGTCATTGGATGAACATTTAGGTCATTTTCGTCCTCCCTAGTCTTATTCTTGTCCAATTAGGATTTTTATGCAATCTTGTGCACCCAATAGGTGTGTTTGTGTCATTGGACGAACATTTAGGTCATTTTCGTCCTCCCTAGGCTTATTCTTGTCCAATTAGGGTTTTAAACCAATCTTGTGCATCCAATAAGTTCATTTGTGTCATTGGATGAACATTTAGGTCATTTTCGTCCTCCCTA
>JBBPBR010000007.1:26181410-26246481 GCA_037974775.1 Cicer pinnatifidum | reverse complement strand
CCTCCCTAGGCATATTATTGTCCAATTAGGGTTTTTAACCAATCTTGTGCATCCAATAAGTTCATTTGTGTCATTGGATGAACATTTAGGTCATTTTCGTCCTCCCTAGGCTTATTCTTGTCCAATTAGGGTTTTTAACCAATCTTGTGCATCCAATAAGTTCATTTGTGTCATTGGATGAACATTTAGGTCATTTTCGTCCTCCCTAGTCTTATTCTTGTCCAATTAGGGTTTTAAGCAATCTTGTGCATCCAATATGTGTGTTTGTGTCATTGGATGAACATTTAGGTCATTTTCGTCCTCCCTATGCTTATTCTTGTCCAATTAGGGTTTTTAACCATTCTTGTGCATCCAATAAGTTCATTTGTGTCATTGGATGAACATTTAGGTCATTTTCGTCCTCCCTAGTCTTATTCTTGTCCAATTAGGGTTTTTATGCAATCTTGTGCATCCAATAGGTGTGTTTGTGTCATTTGACGAACATTTAGGTCATTTTCGTCCTCCCTAGGCTTATTCTTGTCCAATTAGGGTTTTTAACCAACCTTGTGCATCCAATAAGTTCATTTGTGTCATTGGTTGAACATTTAGGTCATTTTCGTCCTCCCTAGGCTTATTCTTGTCCAATTAGGGTTTCTAACCAACCTTGTGTATCCAATATGTGTGTTTGTGTCATTGGAGGAACATTTTGGTCATTTTCGTCCTCCCTAGTCTTATTCTTGTCGAATTAGGGTTTTTATGCAATCTTGTGCATCCAATAGGTGTGTTTGTGTCATTGGAGGAAAATTTAGGTCATTTTCGTCCTCCCTAGTCTTATTCTTGTCCAATTAGGGTTTTTATGCAATCTTGTGCATCCAATAGGTGTGTTTGTGTCATTGGACGAACATTTAGGTCATTTTCGTCCTCCCTAGGCTTATTCTTGTCCAATTAGGGTTTTTAACCAATCTTGTGCATCCAATAAGTTCATTTGTGTCATTGGATGAACATTTAGGTCATTTTCGTCCTCCCTAGTCTTATTCTTGTCGAATTAGGGTTTTTATGCAATCTTGTGCATCCAATAGGTGTGTTTGTGTCATTAGAGGAACATTTAGGTCATTTTCGTCCTCCCTAGGCTTATTCTTGTCCAATTAGGGTTTTTAACCAATCTTGTGCATCCAATAAGTTCATTTGTGTCATTGGATGAACATTTAGGTCATTTTCGTCCTCCCTAGGCTTATTCTTGTCCAATTAGGGTTTTTATGCAATCTTGTGCATCCAATAGGTGTGTTTGTGTCATTGGACAAATATTTAGGTCATTTTCGTCCTCCCTAGGCTTATTCTTGTCCAATTAGGGTGTTTAACCAATCTTGTGCATCCAATAAGTTCATTTGTGTCATTGGATGAACATTTAGGTCATTTTCGTCCTCCCTAGTCTTATTCTTGTCCAATTAGGGTTTTTATGCAATCTTGTGCATCTAATAGGTGTGTTTATGTCATTGGAGGAACATTTAGGTCATTTTCGTCCTCCCTAGTCTTATTATTGTCCAATTAGGGTTTTTATGCAATCTTGTGCATCCAATAGGTCTGTTGGTGTCATTGGACGAACATTTATGTCATTTTCGTCCTCCCTAGGCTTATTCTTGTCCAATTAGGGTTTTTAACCAATCTTGTGCATCCAATAAGTTCATTTGTGTCATTGGATGAACATTTAGGTCATTTTCGTCCTCCCTAGTCTTATTCTTGTCCAATTAGGGTTTTTATGCAATCTTGTGCATCCTATTGGATGCACAAGATTGCATAAAAACCCTAATTCGACAAGAATAAGACTAGGGAGGACGAAAATGACCTAAATGTTCCTCCAATGACACAAACACACCTATTGGATGCACAAGATTGCATAAAAACCCTAATTGGACAAGAATAAGACTAGGGAGGATGAAAATGACCTAAATGTTCATCCAATGACACAAATGAACTTATTGAATGCACAAGATTGGTTAAAAACTCTAATTGGACAAGAATAAGCCTAGGGAGGACGAAAATGACCTAAATGTTCATCCAATGACACAAATGAACTTATTGGACGAACATTTAGGTCATTTTCGTCCTCCCTTCGCTTATTCTTGTCCAATTAGGGTTTTTAACCAACCTTGTGCATCCAATAAGTTCATTTGTGTCATTGGTTGAACATTTAGGTCATTTTCGTCCTCCCTAGGCTTATTCTTGTCCAATTAGGTATTTTAACCAACCTTGTGCATCCAATAAGTTCATTTGTGTCATTGGTGGAACATTTAGGTCATTTACGTCCTCCCTAGTCTTATTCTTGTCCAATTAGGGTTTTTATGCAATCTTGTGCATCCAATAGGTGTGTTTGTGTCATTGGAGGAACATTTAGGTCATTTTCGTCCTCCCTAGTCTTATTCTTGTCGAATTAGGGTTTTTATACAATCTTGTGCATCCAATAGGTGTATTTGTGTCATTGGAGAAACATTTAGGTCATTTTCGTCCTCCCTAGTCTTATTCTTGTCCAATTAGGGTTTTTTTTGCAATCTTGTGCATCCAATAGGTGTGTTTGTGTCATTGGACGAACATTTAGGTCATTTTCGTCCTCCCTAGGCTTATTCTTGTCCAATTAGTGTTTTTAACCAATCTTGTGCATCCAATAAGTTCATTTGTGTCATTGGACGCACATTTAGGTCATTTTCGTCATCCCTAGGCTTATTCTTGTCCAATAAGGGTTTTTAACCAATCTTGTGCATCCAATATGTGTGTTTGTGTCATTTGATGAACATTTAGGTAATTTTCGTCCTCCCTATGCTTATTCTTGTCCAATTAGGGTTTTTAACCAATCTTGTGCATCCAAAAAGTTCATTTGTGTCATTGGATGAACATTTAGGTCATTTTCGTCCTCCCTAGTCTTATTCTTGTCCAATTAGGGTTTTAAGCATTCTTGTGCATCCAATATGTGTGTTTGTGTCATTGGATGAACATTTAGGTCATTTTCGTCCTCCCTATGCTTATTCTTGTCCAATTAGGGTTTTTAACCAATCTTGTGCATACAATAAGTTCATTTGTTTCATTGGATGAACATTTAGGTCATTTTCGTCCTCCCTAGTCTTATTCTTGTCCAATTAGGGTTTTTATGCAATCTTGTGCACCCAATAGGTGTGTTTGTGTCATTGGACGAACATTTAGGTCATTTTCGTCCTCCCTAGGCTTATTCTTGTCCAATTAGGGTTTTAAACCAATCTTGTGCAATCAATAAGTTCATTTGTGTCATTGGATGAACATTTAGGTCATTTTCGTCCTCCCTAGTCTTATTCTTGTCCAATTAGGGTTTTAAGCAATCTTTTGCATCCAATATGTGTGTTTGTGTCATTGGATGAACATTTAGGTCATTTTCGTCCTCCCTATGCTTATTCTTGTCCAATTAGTGTTTTTAACCAATCTTGTACATCCAATAAGTTCATTTGTGTCATTGGATGATCATTTATGTTATTTTCGTCCTCCCTAGTCTTATTCTTGTCCAATTAGGGCTTTTATGCAATCTTGTGCATCCAATAGGTGTGTTTGTGTCATTGAACGAACATTTAGGTCATTTTCGTCCTCCCTAGGCTTATTCTTGTCCAATTAGGGTTTTAAGCAATCTTTTGCATCCAATATGTGTGTTTGTGTCATTGGATGAACATTTAGGTCATTTACGTCCTCCCTATGCTTATTCTTGTCCAATTAGTGTTTTTAACCAATCTTGTACATCCAATAATTTCATTTGTGTCATTGGATGATCATTTATGTTATTTTCGTCCTCCCTAGTCTTATTCTTGTCCAATTAGGGCTTTTATGCAATCTTGTGCATCCAATAGGTGTGTTTGTGTCATTGGACGAACAGTTAGGTCATTTTCGTCCTCCCTAGGCTTATTCTTGTCCAATTAGGGTTTTTAACCAATTTTGTGCATCCAATAAGTTCATTTGTGTCATTGGATGAACATTTAGGTCATTTTCGTCCTCCCTAGGCTTATTCTTGACCAATTAGGGTTTTTAACCAATCTTGTGCATCCAATAAGTTCGTTTGTGTCATTGGATGAACATTTAGGTCATTTTCGTCCTCCCTAGTCTTATTCTTGTACAATTAGGGTTTTAAGCAATCTTGTGCATCCAATATGTGTGTTTGTCTCATTGGATGAACATTTAGGTCATTTTCGTCCTCGCTATGCTTATTCTTGTCCAATTAGGGTTTTTAACCAATCTTGTGCATACAATAAGTTCATTTTGGTCATTGGATGAACATTTAGGTCATTTTCGTCCTCCCTAGTCTTATTCTTGTCCAATTAGGGTTTTTATGCAATCTTGTGCATCCAATAGGTGTGTTTGTGTCATTGGACGAACATTTAGGTCATTTTCGTCCTCCCTAGGCTTATTCTTGTCCAATTAGGGTTTTAAACCAACCTTGTGCATCCAATAAGTTCATTTGTGTCATTGGTTGAACATTTAGGTCATTTTCGTCCTCCCTAGGCTTATTCTTGTCCAATTAGGGTTTTTAATCAATCTTGTGCATCCAATAAGTTCATTTGTGTCATTGGTTGAACATTTAGGTCATTTTCGTCCTCCCTAGGCTTATTCTTGTCCCATTAGGGTTTTTAACCAATCTTGTGCATCCAAGAAGTTCATTTGTGTCATTGGATGAACATTTAGGTCATTTTCGTCCTCCCTAGTCTTATTCTTGTCCAATTAGGGTTTTAAGCATTCTTGTGCATCCAATATGTGTGTTTGTGTCATTGGATGAACATTTAGGTCATTTTCGTCCTCCCTATGCTTATTCTTGTCCAATTAGGGTTTTTAAACAATCTTGTGCATACAATAAGTTCATTTGTGTCATTGGATGAACATTTAGGTCATTTTCGTCCTCCCTAGTCTTATTCTTGTCCAATTAGGGTTTTTATGCAATCTTGTGCATCCAATAGGTGTGTTTGTGTCATTGGACGAACATTTAGGTCATTTTCGTCCTCCCTAGTCTTATTCTTCTCCAATTAGGGTTTTTATGCAATCTTGTGCATCCAATAGGTGTGTTTGTGTCATTGGAAGAACATTTAGGTCATTTTCGTCCTCCCTAGTCTTATTCTTGTCCAATTAGGGTTTTTATGCAATCTTGTGCATCCAATAGGTGTGTTTGTGTCATTGGAAGAACATTTAGGTCATTTTCGTCCTCCCTAGGCTTAATCTTGTCCGATTAGGGTTTTTAACCAATCTTGTGCATTCAATAAGTTCATTTGTGTCATTGGATGAACATTTAGGTCATTTTCGTCCTCCCTAGTCTTATTCTTGTCCAATTAGGGTTTTAAGCAATCTTGTGCATCCAATATGTGGGTTTGGGTCATTGGATGAACGTTTAGGTCATTTTCGTCCTCCCTATGCTTATTCTTGTCCAATTAGGGTTTTTAACCAATCTTGTGCATCCAATAAGTTCATTTGTGTCATTGGATGAACATTTAGGTCATTTTCGTCCTCCCTAGTCTTATTCTTGTCCAATTAGGGTTTTTATGCAATCTTGTGCATCCAATAGGTGTGTTTGTGTCATTGGACGAACATTTAGCTCATTTTCGTCCTCCCTAGGCTTATTCTTGTCCAATTAGGGTTTTTAACCAATCTTGTGCATCCAATAAGTTCATTTGTGTCATTGGATGAACATTTAGGTCATTCTCGTCCTCCCTAGTCTTATTCTTGTCCAATTAGGGTTTTTATGCAATCTTGTGCATCCAATAGGTGTGTTTGTGTCATTGGAGGAACATTTAGGTCATTTTCGTCCTCCCTAGTCTTATTCTTGTCCAATTAGGGTTTTTATGCAATCTTGTGGATCCAATAGGTGTGTTTGTGTCATTGGACGAACATTTAGGTCATTTTCGTCCTCCCTAGGCTTATTCTTGTCCGATTAGGGTTTTTAACCAATCTTGTGCATTCAATAAGTTCATTTGTGTCATTGGACGAACATTTAGGTCTTTTTCGTCCTCCCTAGGCTTATTCTTGTCCAATTAGGGTTTTTAACCAACCTTGTGCATCCAATATGTGGGTTGGATGAACGTTTAGGTCATTTTCGTCCTCCCTATGCTTATTCTTGTCCAATTAGGGTTTTTAACCAATCTTGTGCATCCAATAAGTTCATTTGTGTCATTGGATGAACATTTAGGTCATTTTCGTCCTCCCTAGTCTTATTCTTGTCCAATTAGGGTTTTTATGCAATCTTGTGCATCCAATAGGTGTGTTTGTGTCATTGGACGAACATTTAGGTCATTTTCGTCCTCCCTAGGCTTATTCTTGTCCAATTAGGGTTTTTAACCAATCTTGTGCATCCAATAAGTTCATTTGTGTCATTGGATGAACATTTAGGTCATTTTCGTCCTCCCTAGGCTTATTCTTGTCCAATTAGGGTTTTTAACCAATCTTGTGCTTCCAATAAGTTCATTTGGGTCATTGGATGAACATTTAAGTTATTTTCGTCCTCCCTAGGCTTATTCTTGTCCAATTAGGGTTTTTATGCAATCCTTTGCATCCAATAGGTGTGTTTGTGTCATTGGACGAACATTTAGGTCATTTTCGTCCTCCCTAGGCTTATTCTTGTCCAATTAGGGTTTTTAACCAACCTTGTGCATCCAATAAGTTCATTTGTGTCATTGGTTGAACATTTAGGTCATTTTCGTCCTCCCTAGGCTTATTCTTGTCCAATTAGGGTTTTTAACCAACCTTGTGTATCCAATAAGTTCATTTGTGTCATTGGTGGAATATTTAGCTCATTTACGTCCTCCCTAGTCTTATTCTTGTCCAATTAGGGTTTTTATGCAATCTTGTGCATCCAATAGGTGTGTTTGTGTCATTGGAGGAACATTTAGGTCATTTTCGTCCTCCCTAGTCTTATTCTTGTCCAATTAGGGTTTTTAAGCAATCTTGTGCATCCAATAGGTGTGTTTGTGTCATTGGAGGAACATTTAGGTCATTTTCGTCCTCCCTAGTCTTATTCTTGTCCAATTAGGGTTTTTATGCAATCTTGTGCATCCAATAGGTGTGTTTGTGTCATTGGACGAACATTTAGGTCATTTTCATCCTCCTTAGGCTTATTCTTGTCCTATTAGGGTTTTTAACCAATCTTGTGCATCCAATAAGTTCATTTGTGTCATTGGATGAACATTTAGGTCATTTTCGTCATCCCTAGTCTTATTCTTGTCCAATTAGTGTTTTAAGCAATCTTGTGCATCCAATATGTGTGTTTGTGTCATTGGATGAACATTTAGGTCATTTTCGTCCTCCCTATGCTTATTCTTGTCCAATTAGGGTTTTTAACCAATCTTGTGCATCCAATAAGTTCATTTGTGTCATTGGATGAACATTTAGGTCATTTTTGTCCTCCCTATGCTTATTCTTGTCCAATTAGGGTTTTTAACCAATCTTGTGCATACAATAAGTTCATTTGTGTCATTGGATGAACATTTAGGTCATTTTCGTCCTCCCTAGTCTTATTCTTGTCCAATTAGGGTTTTTATGCAATCTTGTGCATCCAATAGCTGTGTTTGTGTCATTGGAGGAACATTTAGGTCATTTTCGTCCTCCCTAGTCTTATTCTTGTCCAATTAGGGTTTTTATGCAATCTTGTGCATCCAATAGGTGTGTTTGTGTCATTGAACAAACATTTAGGTCATATTCGTCCTCCCTAGGCTTATTCTTGTCCAATTAGGGTTTTTAACCAATCTTGTGCATCCAATAAGTTCATTTGTGTCATTGGATGAACATTTAGGTCATTTTCGTCCTCCCTAGTCTTATTCTTGTCCAATTAGGGTTTTAAGCATTCTTGTGCATCCAATATGTGTGTTTGTGTCATTGGATGAACATTTAGGTCATTTTTGTCCTCCCTATGCTTATTCTTGTCCAATTAGGGTTTTTAAACAATCTTGTGCATACAATAAGTTCATTTGTGTCATTGGATGAACATTTAGGTCATTTTCGTCCGCCCTAGTCTTATTCTTGTCCAATTAGGGTTTTTATGCGATCTTGTGCACCCAATAGGTGTGTTTGTGTCATTGGACGAACATTTAGGTCATTTTCGTCCTCCCAAGGCTTATTCTTGTCCAATTTGTGCATCCAATATGTTCATTTGTGTCATTGGATGAACATTTAGGTCATTTTCGTCCTCCCTAGTCTTATTCTTGTCCAATTAGGGTTTTAAGCAATCTTGTGCATCCAATATGTGTGTTTGTGTCATTGGATGAACATTTAGGTCATTTTCGTCCTCCCTATGCTTATTCTTGTCCAATTAGGGTTTTTAACCAATCTTGTGCATCCAATAAGTTCATTTGTGTCATTGGATGATCATTTATGTTATTTTCGTCCTCCCTAGTCTTATTCTTGTCCAATTAGGGCTTTTATGCAATCTTGTGCATCCAATATGTGTGTTTGTGTCATTGGATGAACATTTAGGTCATTTTCGTCCTCCCTATGCTTATACTTGTCCAATTAGGGTTTTTAACCAACCTTGTGCATCCAATAAGTTCATTTGTGTCATTGGATGATCATTTATGTTATTTTCGTCCTCCCTAGTCTTATTCTTGTCCAATTAGGGCTTTTATGCAATCTTTTGCATCCAATAGGTGTGTTTGTGTCATTGGACGAACATTTAGGTCATTTTCGTCCTCCCTAGGCTTATTCTTGTCCAATTAGGGTTTTTAACCAATTTTGTGCATCCAATAAGTTCATTTGTGTCATTGGATGAACATTTAGGTCATTTTCGTCCTCCCTAGGCTTATTCTTGTCCAATTAGGGTTTTTAACAAATCTTGTGCATCCAATAAGTTCATTTGTGTCATTGGATGAACATTTAGGTCATTTTCATCCTCCCTAGTCTTATTCTTGTACAATTAAGGTTTTAAGCAATCTTGTGCATCCAATATGTGTGTTTGTCTCATTGGATGAACATTTAGGTCATTTTCGTCCTCCCTATGCTTATTCTTGTCCAATTAGGGTTTTTAACCAATCTTGTGCATACAATAAGTTCATTTGTGTCATTGGATGAACATTTAGGTCATTTTCGTCCTCCCTAGTCTTATTCTTGTCCAATTAGGGTTTTTATGCAATCTTGTACATCCAATAGGTGTGTTTGTGTCATTGGACGAACATTTAGGTCATTTTCGTCCTCCCTAGGCTTATTCTTGTCCAATTAGGGTTTTAAACCAACCTTGTGCGTCCAATAAGTTCATATGTGTCATTGGTTGAACATTTAGGTCATTTTCGTCCTCCCTAGGCTTATTCTTGTCCAATTAGGGTTTTTAATCAATCTTGTGCATCCAATAAGTTCATTTGTGTCATTGGTTGAACATTTAGGTCATTTTCGTCCTCCCTAGGCTTATTCTTGTCCAATTAGGGTTTTTAACCAATCTTGTGCATCCAAGAAGTTCATTTGTGTCATTGGATGAACATTTAGGTCATTTTCGTCCTCCCTAGTCTTATTCTTGTCCAATTAGGTTTTTAAGCATTCTTGTGCATCCAATATGTGTGTTTGTGTCATTGGATGAACATTTAGGTCATTTTCGTCCTCCCTATGCTTATTCTTGTCCAATTAGGGTTTTTAAACAATCTTGTGCATACAATAAGTTCATTTGTGTCATTGGATGAACATTTAGGTCATTTTCGTCCTCCCTAGTCTTATTCTTGTCCAATTAGGGTTTTTATGCAATCTTGTGCACCCAATAGGTGTGTTTGTGTCATTGGACGAACATTGAGGTCATTTTCGTCCTCCCAAGGCTTATTCTTGTCCAATTAGGGTTTTAAACCAATCTTGTGCATCCAATATGTTCATTTGTGTCATTGGATGAACATTTAGGTCATTTTCGTCCTCCCTAGTCTTATTCTTGTCCAATTAGGGTTTTAAGCAATCTTGTGCATCCAATATGTGTGTTTGTGTCATTGGATGAACATTTAGGTCATTTTCGTCCTCCCTATGCTTATTCTTGTCCAATTAGGGTTTTTAAACAATCTTGTGCATACAATAAGTTCATTTGTGTCATTGGATGAACATTTAGGTCATTTTCGTCCTCCCTAGTCTTATTCTTGTCCAATTAGGGTTTTTATGCAATCTTGTGCACCCAATAGGTGTGTTTGTGTCATTGGACGAACATTTAGGTCATATTCGTCCTCCCAAGGCTTATTCTTGTCCAATTAGGGTTTTAAACCAATCTTGTGCATCCAATATGTTCATTTGTGTCATTGGATGAACATTTAGGTCATTTTCGTCCTCCCTAGTCTTATTCTTGTCCAATTAGGGTTTTAAGCAATCTTGTGCATCCAATATGTGTGTTTGTGTCATTGGATGAACATTTAGGTCATTTTCGTCCTCCCTATGCATATTCTTGTCCAATTAGGGTTTTTAACCAATCTTGTGCATCCAATAAGTTCATTTGTGTCATTGGATGATCATTTATGTTATTTTCGTCCTCCCTAGTCTTATTCTTGTCCAATTAGGGCTTTTATGCAATCTTGTGCATCCAATATGTGTTTGTGTCATTGGATGAACATTTAGGTCATTTTCGTCCTCCCTAGTCTTATTCTTGTCCAATTAGGGTTTTTATGCAATCTTGTACATCCAATAGGTGTGTTTGTGTCATTGGACGAACATTTAGGTCATTTTCGTCCTCCTTAGGCTTATTCTTGTCCAATTAGGGTTTGTAACCAATCTTGTGCATCCAATAAGTTCATTTGTGTCATTGGATGAAGATTTAGGTAATTTTATTCATCCCTAGTCTTATTCTTGTCCAATTAGGGTTTTAAGCAATCTTGTGCATCCAATATGTGTGTTTGTGTCATTGGATGAACATTTAGGTCATTTTCGTCCTCCCTATGCTTATTCTTGTCCAATTAGGGTTTTTAACCAATCTTGTGCATACAATAAGTTCATTTGTGTCATTGGATGAACATTTAGGTCATTTTCGTCCTCCCTAGTCTTATTCTTGTCCAATTAGGGATTTTATGCAATCTTGTGCATCCAATAGGTGTGTTTGTGTCATTGGACGAACATTTAGGTCATTTCCGTCCTCCCTAGGCTTATTCTTGTGCAATTAGGGTTTTTAACCAATCTTGTGCATCCAATAGGTGTGTTTGTGTCATTGGACGAAATTTTAGGTCATTTTCGTCCTCCCTAGGCTTATTCTTGTCCAATTAGGGTTTTTAACCAATCTTGTGCATCCAATAAGTTCATTTGTGTCATTCGATGATCATTTAGGTCATTTTCGTCCTCCCTAGTCTTATTCTTGTCCAATTAGGGTTTTAAGCAATCTTGTGCATCCAATATGTGTGTTTGTGTCATTGGATGAACATTTAGGTAATTTTCGTCCTCCCTATGCTTATTCTTGTCCAATTAGGGTTTTTAACAAATCTTGTGCATACAATAAGTTCATTTGTGTCATTGGATGAACATTTAAGTCACTTTCGTCCTCCCTAGTCTTATTCTTGTCCAATTAGGGTTTTTATGCAATCTTGTGCATCCAATAGGTGTGTTTGTGTCATTGGAGGAACATTTAGGTCATTTTCGTCCTCCCTAGTCTTATTCTTGTCCAATTAGGGTTTTTATGCAATCTTGTGCATCCAATAGGTGTGTTTGTGTCATTGGACGAACATTTAGGTCATTTTTGTCCTCCCTAGGCTTATTCTTGTCCGATTAGGGTTTTTAACCAATCTTGTGCATCCAAAAAGTTCATTTGTGTCATTGGATGAACATTTAGGTCATTTTCGTCCTCCCTAGCCTTATTCTTGTCCAATTAGGGTTTTAAGCAATCTTGTGCATCCAATATGTGGGTTTGTGTCATTGGACGAACATTTAGGTCATTTTCGTCCTCCCTATGCTTATTCTTGTCCAATTAGGGTTTTTAACCAATCTTGTGCATCCAATAAGTTCATTTGTGTCATTGGATGAACATTTAGGTCATTTTCGTCCTCCCTAGTCTTATTCTTGTCCAATTAGGGTTTTTATGCAATCTTGTGCATCCAATAGGTGTGTTTGTGTCATTGGACGAACATTTAGGTCATTTTCGTCCTCCCTAGGCTTATTCTTGTCCGATTAGGGTTTTTAACCAATCTTGTGCTTTCAATAAGTTCATTTGTGTCATTGGATGAACATTTAGGTCATTTACGTCCTCCCTAGTCTTATTCTTGTCCAATTAGGGTTTTAAGCAATCTTGTGCATTCAATATGTGGGTTTGTGTCATTGGATGAACGTTTAGGTCATTTTCGTCCTCCCTATGCTTATTCTTGTCCAATTAGGGTTTTTAACCAATCTTGTGCATCCAATAAGTTCATTTGTGTCATTGGATGAACATTTAGGTCATTTTCGTCCTCCCTAGTCTTATTCTTGTCCAATTAGGGTTTTTATGCAATCTTGTGCATCCAAAAGGTGTGTTTGTGTCATTGGACGAACATTTAGGTCATTTTCGTCCTCCCTAGACTTATTCTTGTCCAATTAGGGTTTTTAACCAATCTTGTGCATCCAATAAGTTCATTTGTGTCATTGGATGAACATTTAGGTCATTTTCGTCCTCCCTAGGCTTATTCTTGACCAATTAGGGTTTTTAACCAATCTTGTGCATCCAATAGGTGTGTTTGTGTCATTGGATGAACATTTAGATCATTTTAGTCCTCCCTAGTCTTATTCTTGTCCAATTAGGGTTTTTAACCAATCTTGTGCATCCAATAAGTTCATTTGTGTCATTGGATGAACATTTAGGTCATTTTCGTCCTCCCTATGCTTATTCTTGTCCAATTAGGGTTTTTAACCAATCTTGTGCATACAATAAGTTCATTTGTGTCATTGGATGAACATTTAGGTCATTTTCTTCCTCCCTAGTCTTATTCTTGTCCAATTAGGGTTTTTATGCAATCTTGTGCACCCAATAGGTGTGTTTGTGTCATTGGACGAACATTTAGGTCATTTTCGTCCTCCCTAGGCTTATTCTTGTCCAATTAGGGTTTTTAACCAACCTTGTGCATCCAATAAGTTCATTTGTGTCATTGGTTGAACATTTAGGTCATTTTCGTCCTCCCTAGGCTTATTCTTGTCCAATTAGGGTTTTTAATCAATCTTGTGCATCCAATAAGTTCATTTGTGTCATTGGTTGAACATTTAGGTCATTTTCGTCCTCCCTAGTCTTATTCTTGTCCAATTAGGGCTTTTATGCAATCTTGTGCATCCAATATGTGTGTTTGTGTCATTGGATGAACATTTAGGTCATTTTCGTCCTCCCTAGTCTTATTCTTGTCCAATTAGGGTTTTAAGCATTCTTGTGCATCCAATATGTGTGTTTGTGTCATTGGATGAACATTTAGGTCATTTTTGTCCTCCCTATGCTTATTCTTGTCCAATTAGGGTTTTTAAACAATCTTGTGCATACAATAAGTTCATTTGTGTCATTGGATGAACATTTAGGTCATTTTCGTCCGCCCTAGTCTTATTCTTGTCCAATTAGGGTTTTTATGCGATCTTGTGCACCCAATAGGTGTGTTTGTGTCATTGGACGAACATTTAGGTCATTTTCGTCCTCCCAAGGCTTATTCTTGTCCAATTTGTGCATCCAATATGTTCATTTGTGTCATTGGATGAACATTTAGGTCATTTTCGTCCTCCCTAGTCTTATTCTTGTCCAATTAGGGTTTTAAGCAATCTTGTGCATCCAATATGTGTGTTTGTGTCATTGGATGAACATTTAGGTCATTTTCGTCCTCCCTATGCTTATTCTTGTCCAATTAGGGTTTTTAACCAATCTTGTGCATCCAATAAGTTCATTTGTGTCATTGGATGATCATTTATGTTATTTTCGTCCTCCCTAGTCTTATTCTTGTCCAATTAGGGCTTTTATGCAATCTTGTGCATCCAATATGTGTGTTTGTGTCATTGGATGAACATTTTGGTCATTTTCGTCCTCCCTAGTCTTATTCTTGTCCAATTAGGGTTTTTATGCAATCTTGTACATCCAATAGGTGTGTTTGTGTCATTGGACGAACATTTAGGTCATTTTCGTCCTCCCTAGGCTTATTCTTGTCCAATTAGGGTTTTAAACCAACCTTGTGCATCCAATAAGTTCATATGTGTCATTGGTTGAACATTTAGGTCATTTTCGTCCTCCCTAGTCTTATTCTTGTCCAATTAAGGTTTTAAGCAATCTTGTGCATCCAATATGTGTGTTTGTGTCATTGGATGAACATTTAGGTCATTTTCGTCCTCCCTATGCTTATTCTTGTCCAATTAGGGTTTTTAACCAATCTTGTGCATCCAATAAGTTCATTTGTGTCATTGGATGATCATTTATGTTATTTTCGTCCTCCCTAGTCTTATTCTTGTCCAATTAGGGCTTTTATGCAATCTTGTGCATCCAATATGTGTGTTTGTGTCATTGGATGAACATTTAGGTCATTTTCGTCCTCCCTAGGCTTATTCTTGTCCAATTAGGGTTTTTAACCAATTTTGTGCATCCAATAAGTTCATTTGTGTCATTGGATGAACATTTAGGTCATTTTCGTCCTCCCTAGGCTTATTCTTGTCCAATTAGGGTTTTTAACAAATCTTGTGCATACAATAAGTTCATTTTGGTCATTGGATGAACATTTAGGTCATTTTCGTCCTCCCTAGTCTTATTCTTGTCCAATTAGGGTTTTTATGCAATCTTGTGCATCCAATAGGTGTGTTTGTGTCATTGGACGAACATTTAGGTCATTTTCGTCCTCCCTAGGCTTATTCTTGTCCAATTAGGGTTTTAAACCAACCTTGTGCATCCAATAAGTTCATTTGTGTCATTGGTTGAACATTTAGGTCATTTTCGTCCTCCCTAGGCTTATTCTTGTCCAATTAGGGTTTTTAATCAATCTTGTGCATCCAATAAGTTCATTTGTGTCATTGGTTGAACATTTAGGACATTTTCGTCCTCCCTAGGCTTATTCTTGTCCCATTATGGTTTTTAACCAATCTTGTGCATCCAAGAAGTTCATTTGTGTCATTGGATGAACATTTAGGTCATTTTCGTCCTCCCTAGTCTTATTCTTGTCCAATTAGGGTTTTAAGCATTCTTGTGCATCCAATATGTGTGTTTGTGTCATTGGATGAACATTTAGGTCATTTTCGTCCTCCCTATGCTTATTCTTGTCCAATTAGGGTTTTTAAACAATCTTGTGCATACAATAAGTTCATTTGTGTCATTGGATGAACATTTAGGTCATTTTCGTCCTCCCTAGTCTTATTCTTGTCCAATTAGGGTTTTTATGCAATCTTGTGCACCCAATAGGTGTGTTTGTGTCATTGGACGAACATTGAGGTCATTTTCGTCCTCCCAAGGCTTATTCTTGTCCAATTAGGGTTTTAAACCAATCTTGTGCATCCAATATGTTCATTTGTGTCATGGATGAACATTTAGGTCATTTTCGTCCTCCCTAGTCTTATTCTTGTCCAATTAGGGTTTTTATGCAATCTTGAGCATCCAATAGGTGTGTTTGTGTCATTGGACGAACATTTAGGTCATTTTCGTCCTCCCTAGGCTTATTCTTGTCCAATTAGGGTTTTTAACCAACCTTGTGCATCCAATAAGTTCATTTGTTTCATTGGATGAACATTTAGGTCATTTTCGTCCTCCCTAGGCTTATTCTTGTCCAATTAGGGTTTTTAGCCAATCTTGTGCATCCAATAAGTTCATTTGTGTCATTAGACGAACATTTAGGTCATTTTCGTCCTCCCTAGGCTTATTCTTGTCCAATTAGGGTTTTTAACCAATCTTGTGCATCCAATAAGTTCATTTGTGTCATTGGATGAACAATTAGGTCATTTTCGTCCTCCCTAGTCTTATTCTTGTCCAATTAGGGTTTTAAGCAATCTTGTGCATCCAATATGTGTGTTTGTGTCATTGGATGAACATTTAGGTCATTTTCGTCCTCCCTATGCTTATTCTTGTCCAATTAGGGTTTTTTAACCAATCTTGTCCATCCAATAAGTTCATTTGTGTCGTTGGATGAACATTTAGGTCATTTTCGTCCTCCCTAGTCTTATTCTTGTCCAATTAAGGTTTTTATGGAATCTTGTGCATCCAATAGGTGTGTTTGTGTCATTGGAGGAACATTTAGGTCATTTTCGTCCTCCCTAGTCTTATTCTTGTCCAATTAGGGTTTTTATGCAATCTTGTGCATCCAATAGGTGTGTTTGTGTCATTAGACGAACATTTAGGTCATTTTCGTCCTCCCTAGGCTTATTCTTGTCCAATTAGGGTTTTTAACCAATCTTGTGCATCCAATAAGTTCATTTGTGTCATTGGATGAACATTTAGGTCATTTTCTTCATCCCTAGGCTTATTCTTGTCCAATTAGGGTTTTTAACCAATCTTGTGCATCCAATAAGTTCATTTGTGTCATTGGATGAATATTTAGGTCATTTTCGTCCTCCCTAGGCTTATTCTTGTCCAATTAGGGTTTTTAACCAACCTTGTGCATCCAATAAGTTCATTTGTGTCATTGGTTGAACATTTAGGTCATTTTCGTCCTCCCTAGGCTTATTCTTGTCCAATTAGGGTTTTTAATCAATCTTGTGCATCCAATAAGTTCATTTGTGTCATTGGTTGAACATTTAGGTCATTTTCGTCCTCCCTAGGCTTATTCTTGTCAAATTAGGGTATTTAACCAATCTTGTGCATCCAAGAAGTTCATTTGTGTCATTGGATGAACATTTAGGTCATTTTCCTCCTCCCTAGTCTTATTCTTGTCCAATTAGGGTTTTAAGCAATCTTGTGCATCCAATATGTGTGTTTGTGTCATTGGATGAACATTTAGGTCATTTTCGTCCTCCCTATGCTTATTCTTGTCCAATTAGGGTTTTTAACCAATCTTGTGGATCCAATAAGTTCATTTGTGTCATTGGATGAACATTTAGGTCATTTTCGTCCTCCCTAGTCTTATTCTTGTCCAATTAGGGTTTTTATGCAATCTTGTGAATCCAATAGGTGTGTTTGTGTCATTACAGGAACATTTAGGTCATTTTCGTCCTCCCTAGTCTTATTCTTGTCCAATTAGGGTTTTTATGCAATCTTGTGCATCCAATAGGTGTGTTTGTGTCATTGGACGAACATTTAGGTCATTTTCGTCCTCCCTAGGCTTATTCTTGTCCAATTAGGGTTTTTAACCAATCTTGTGCATCCAATAGTTGTGTTTGTGTCATTGGAGGAACATTTAGGTCATTTTCGTCCTCCCTAGTCTTATTCTTGTCCAATTAGGGTTTTTATGCAATCTTGTGCATCCAATAGGTGTGTTTGTGTCATTGGACGAACATTTAGGTCATTTTCGTCATCCCTAGGCTTATTCTTGTTCGATTAGGGTTTTAAGGCAATCTTGTGCATCCAATAGGTGTGTTTGTGTCATTGGACGAACATTTAGGTCATTTTCGTCCTCCCTAGGCTTATTCTTGTCCAATTAGGGTTTTTAACCAACCTTGTGCATCCAATAAGTTCATTTGTGTCATTGGTTGAACATTTAGGTCATTTTCGTCCTCCCTAGGCTTGTTCTTGTCCAATTAGGGTTTTTATGCAATCTTGTGCATCCAATAGGTGTGTTTGTGTCATTGGACGAACATTTAGGTCATTTTCGTCCTCCCTATGCTTATTCTTGTCCAATTAGGGTTTTTAACCAATCTTGTGCATCCAATAAGTTCATTTGTGTCATTGGATGATCATTTATGTTATTTTCGTCCTCCCTAGTCTTATTCTTGTCCAATTAGGGCTTTTATGCAATCTTGTGCATCCAATATGTGTGTTTGTGTCATTGGATGAACATTTTGGTCATTTTCGTCCTCCCTAGTCTTATTCTTGTCCAATTAGGGTTTTTATGCAATCTTGTACATCCAATAGGTGTGTTTGTGTCATTGGACGAACATTTAGGTCATTTTCGTCCTCCCTAGGCTTATTCTTGTCCAATTAGGGTTTTAAACCAACCTTGTGCATCCAATAAGTTCATATGTGTCATTGGTTGAACATTTAGGTCATTTTCGTCCTCCCTAGTCTTATTCTTGTCCAATTAAGGTTTTAAGCAATCTTGTGCATCCAATATGTGTGTTTGTGTCATTGGATGAACATTTAGGTCATTTTCGTCCTCCCTATGCTTATTCTTGTCCAATTAGGGTTTTTAACCAATCTTGTGCATCCAATAAGTTCATTTGTGTCATTGGATGATCATTTATGTTATTTTCGTCCTCCCTAGTCTTATTCTTGTCCAATTAGGGCTTTTATGCAATCTTGTGCATCCAATATGTGTGTTTGTGTCATTGGATGAACATTTAGGTCATTTTCGTCCTCCCTAGGCTTATTCTTGTCCAATTAGGGTTTTTAACCAATTTTGTGCATCCAATAAGTTCATTTGTGTCATTGGATGAACATTTAGGTCATTTTCGTCCTCCCTAGGCTTATTCTTGTCCAATTAGGGTTTTTAACAAATCTTGTGCATACAATAAGTTCATTTTGGTCATTGGATGAACATTTAGGTCATTTTCGTCCTCCCTAGTCTTATTCTTGTCCAATTAGGGTTTTTATGCAATCTTGTGCATCCAATAGGTGTGTTTGTGTCATTGGACGAACATTTAGGTCATTTTCGTTCTCCCTAGGCTTATTCTTGTCCAATTAGGGTTTTTAGTCAACCTTGTGCATCCAATAAGTTCATTTTTGTCATTGGTTGAACATTTAGGTCATTTTCGTCCTCCCTAGTCTTATTCTTGTCCAATTAGGGTTTTTATGCAATCTTGTGCATCCAATAGGTGTGTTTGTGTCATTGGACGAACATTTAGGTCATTTTCGTCCTCCCTAGGCTTATTCTTGTCCAATTAGGGTTTTTAACCAATCTTGTGCATCCAATAAGTTCATTTGTGTCATTGGAGGAACATTTAGGTCATTTTCGTCCTCCCTAGTCTTATTCTTGTCCAATTAGGGTTTTTATGCAATCTTGTGCACCCAATAGGTGTGTTTGTGTCATTGGACGAACATTTAGGTCATTTTCGTCCTCCCTAGGCTTATTCTTGTCCAATTAGGGTTTTTAACCAATCTTGTGCATCCAAGAAGTTCATTTGTGTCATTGGATGAACATTTAGGTCATTTTCGTCCTCCCTAGTCTTATTCTTGTCCAATTAGGGTTTTAAGCATTCTTGTGCATCCAATATGTGTGTTTGTGTCATTGGATGAACATTTAGGTCATTTTCGTCCTCCCTATGCTTATTCTTGTCCAATTAGGGTTTTTAAACAATCTTGTGAATACAATAAGTTCATTTGTGTCATTGGATGAACATTTAGGTCATTTTCGTCCGCCCTAGTCTTATTCTTGTCCAATTAGGGTTTTTATGCAATCTTGTGCACCCAATAGGTGTGTTTGTGTCATTGGACGAACATTTAGGTCATTTTCGTCCTCCCAAGGCTTATTCTTGTCCAATTTGTGCATCCAATAAGTTCATTTGTGTCATTGGATGTACATTTAGGTCATTTTCGTCCTCCCTAGTCTTATTCTTGTCCAATTAGGGTTTTAAGCAATCTTGTGCATCCAATATGTGTGTTTGTGTCATTGGATGAACATTTAGGTCATTTTCGTCCTCCCTATGCTTATTCTTGTCCAATTAGGGTTTTTAACCAATCTTGTGCATCCAATAAGTTCATTTGTGTCATTGGATGATCATTTATGTTATTTTCGTCCTCCCTAGTCTTATTCTTGTCCAATTAGGGCTTTTATGCAATCTTTTGCATCCAATAGGTGTGTTTGTGTCATTGGACGAACATTTAGGTCATTTTCGTCCTCCCTAGGCTTATTCTTGTCCAATTAGGGTTTTTAACCAATTTTGTGCATCCAATAAGTTCATTTGTGTCATTGGATGAACATTTAGGTCATTTTCGTCCTCCCTAGGCTTATTCTTGTCCAATTAGGGTTTTTAACAAATCTTGTGCATCCAATAAGTTCATTTGTGTCATTGGATGAACATTTAGGTCATTTTCATCCTCCCTAGTCTTATTCTTGTACAATTAAGGTTTTAAGCAATCTTGTGCATCCAATATGTGTGTTTGTCTCATTGGATGAACATTTAGGTCATTTTCGTCCTCCCTATGCTTATTCTTGTCCAATTAGGGTTTTTAACCAATCTTGTGCATACAATAAGTTCATTTGTGTCATTGGATGAACATTTAGGTCATTTTCGTCCTCCCTAGTCTTATTCTTGTCCAATTAGGGTTTTTATGCAATCTTGTACATCCAATAGGTGTGTTTGTGTCATTGGACGAACATTTAGGTCATTTTCGTCCTCCCTAGGCTTATTCTTGTCCAATTAGGGTTTTAAACCAACCTTGTGCGTCCAATAAGTTCATATGTGTCATTGGTTGAACATTTAGGTCATTTTCGTCCTCCCTAGGCTTATTCTTGTCCAATTAGGGTTTTTAATCAATCTTGTGCATCCAATAAGTTCATTTGTGTCATTGGTTGAACATTTAGGTCATTTTCGTCCTCCCTAGGCTTATTCTTGTCCAATTAGGGTTTTTAACCAATCTTGTGCATCCAAGAAGTTCATTTGTGTCATTGGATGAACATTTAGGTCATTTTCGTCCTCCCTAGTCTTATTCTTGTCCAATTAGGTTTTTAAGCATTCTTGTGCATCCAATATGTGTGTTTGTGTCATTGGATGAACATTTAGGTCATTTTCGTCCTCCCTATGCTTATTCTTGTCCAATTAGGGTTTTTAAACAATCTTGTGCATACAATAAGTTCATTTGTGTCATTGGATGAACATTTAGGTCATTTTCGTCCTCCCTAGTCTTATTCTTGTCCAATTAGGGTTTTTATGCAATCTTGTGCACCCAATAGGTGTGTTTGTGTCATTGGACGAACATTGAGGTCATTTTCGTCCTCCCAAGGCTTATTCTTGTCCAATTAGGGTTTTAAACCAATCTTGTGCATCCAATATGTTCATTTGTGTCATGGATGAACATTTAGGTCATTTTCGTCCTCCCTAGTCTTATTCTTGTCCAATTAGGGTTTTTATGCAATCTTGAGCATCCAATAGGTGTGTTTGTGTCATTGGACGAACATTTAGGTCATTTTCGTCCTCCCTAGGCTTATTCTTGTCCAATTAGGGTTTTTAACCAACCTTGTGCATCCAATAAGTTCATTTGTTTCATTGGATGAACATTTAGGTCATTTTCGTCCTCCCTAGGCTTATTCTTGTCCAATTAGGGTTTTTAGCCAATCTTGTGCATCCAATAAGTTCATTTGTGTCATTGGAGGAACATTTAGGTCATTTTCGTCCTCCCTAGGGTTATTCTTGTCCAATTAGGGTTTTTACCCAATCATGTGCATCCAATAAGTTGATTTGTGTCATTGGATGAACATTTAGGTCATTTTCGTCCTCCCTAGGCTTATTCTTGTCCAATTAGGGTTTTTAACCAATCTTGTGCATCCAATAGGTGTGTTTGTGCCATTGGAGGAACATTTAGGTCATTTTCGTCCTCCCTAGTCTTATTCTTGTCCAATTAGGGTTTTTATGCAATCTTGTGCATCCAATAGGTGTGTTTGTGTCATTGGACGAACATTTAGGTCATTTTCGTCCTCCCTAGGCTTATTCTTGTCCAATTATGGTTTTTAACCAATCTTGTGCATCCCTAGTCTTATTCTTGTCCAATTAGGGTTTTTAACCAATCTTGTGCATACAATAAGTTCATTTGTGTCATTGGAGGAACATTTAGGTCATTTTCGTCCTCCCTAGTCTTATTCTTGTCCAATTAGGGTTTTTATGCAATCTTGTGCATCCAATAGGTGTGTTTGTGTCATTGGACGAACATTTAGGTCATTTTCGTCCTCCCTAGGCTTATTCTTGTCCAATTATGGTTTTTAACCAATCTTGTGCATCCAATAAGTTCATTTGGGTCATTGGATGAACAATTAGGTCATTTTCGTCCTCCCTAGTCTTATTCTTGTCCAATTAGGGTTTTAAGCAATCTTGTGCATCCAATATGTGTGTTTGTTTCATTGGATGAACATTTAGGTCATTTTCGTCCTCCCTATGCTTATTCTTGTCCAATTAGGGTTTTTATCCAATCTTGTGCATCCAATAAGTTCATTTGTGTCATTGGATGAACATTTAGGTCATTTTCGTCCTCCCTAGGCTTATTCTTGTCCAATTAGGGTTTTCAACCAATCTTGTGCATCCAATAAGTTCATTCGTGTCATTGGATGAACATTTAGGTCATTTTCGTCCTCCCTAGTCTTATTCTTGTCCAATTAGGGTTTTTATGCAATCTTGTACATCCAATAGGTGTGTTTGTGTCATTGGACGAACATTTAGGTCATTTTCGTCCTCCCTAGGCTTATTCTTGTCCAATTAGGGTTTTTAACCAATCTTGTGCATCCAATAAGTTCATTTGTGTCATTGGATGAACATTTAGGTCATTTTCGTCCTCCCAAGTCTTATTCTTGTCCAATTAGGGTTTTAAGCAATCTTGTGCATCCAATATGTGGGTTTGTGTCATTGGATGAACGTTTAGGTCATTTTCGTCCTCCCTATGCTTATTCTTGTCCAATTAGGGTTTTTAACCAATCTTGTGCATCCAATAAGTTCATTTGTGTCATTGGATGAACATTTAGGTCATTTTCGTCCTCCCTAGTCTTATTCTTGTCCAATTAGGGTTTTTATGCAATCTTGTGAATCCAATAGGTGTGTTTGTGTCATTGGAAGAACATTTAGGTCATTTTCGTCCTCCCTAGGCTTATTCTTGTCCGATTAGGGTTTTTAACCAATCTTGTGCATTCAATAAGTTCATTTGTGTCATTGGATGAACATTTAGGTCATTTTCGTCCTCCCTAGTCTTATTCTTGTCCAATTAGGGTTTTAAGCAATCTTGTGCATCCAATATGTGGGGTTGTGTCATTGGATGAACGTTTAGGTCATTTTCGTCCTCCCTATGCTTATTCTTGTCCAATTAGGGTTTTTAACCAATCTTGTGCATCCAATAAGTTCATTTGTGTCATTGGATGAACATTTAGGTCATTTTCGTCCTCCCTAGTCTTATTCTTGTCCAATTAGGGTTTTTATGCAATCTTGTGCATCCCATAGGTGTGTTTGTGTCATTGGACGAACATTTAGGTCATTTTCGTCCTCCCTATGCTTATTCTTGTCCAATTAGGGTTTTTAACCAATCTTGTGCATCCAATAAGTTCATTTGTGTCATTGGATGAACATTTAGGTCATTTTCGTCCTCCCTAGTCTTATTCTTGTCCAATTGGGGTTTTTATGCAATCTTATGCATCCAATATGTGTGTTTGTGTCATTGGATGAACATTTAGGTCATTTTCGTTCTCCCTATGCTTATTCTTGTCCAATTAGGGTTTTTAACCAATCTTGTGCATACAATAAGTTCATTTGTGTCATTGGATGAACATTTAGGTCATTTTCGTCCTCCCTAGTCTTATTCTTGTCCAATTAGGGTTTTTATGCAATCTTGTGCATCCAATAGGTGTGTTTGTGTCATTGGACGAACATTTAGGTCATTTTCGTCCTCCCTAGGCTTATTCTTGTCCAATTAGGAGTTTTAACCAATCTTGTGCATCCAATAAGTTCATTTGTGTCATTGGATGAACATTTACGTCATTTTCGTCCTCCATAGGCTAAATCTTGTCCAATTAGGGGTTTTAGCCAATCTTGTGCAACCAATAACTTCATTTGTGTCATTGGATGAACATTTAGGTCATTTTCCTCCTCCCTAGGCTTATTCTTGTCAAATTAGGGTTTTTAACCAATCTTGTGCATCCAATAAGTTCATTTGTGTCATTGGATGAACATTTAGGTCATTTTCGTCCTCCCTTGTCTTATTCTTGTCCAATTAGGGTTTTAAGCAATCTTGTGCATCCAATATGTGTGTTTGTGTCATTGGATGAACATTTAGGTCATTTTCGTTCTCCCTATGCTTATTCTTGTCCAATTAGGGTTTTTAACCAATCTTGTGCATACAATAAGTTCATTTGTGTCATTGGATGAACATTTAGGTCATTTTCGTCCTCCCTAGTCTTATTCTTGTCCAATTAGGGTTTTTATGCAATCTTGTGCATCCAATAGGTGTGTTTGTGTCATTGGACGAACATTTAGGTCATTTTCGTCCTCCCTAGGCTTATTCTTGTCCGATTAGGAGTTTTAACCAATCTTGTGCATCCAATGAGTTCATTTGTGTCATTGGTTGAACATTTAGGTCATTTACGTCCTCCCTAGGCTTATTATTGTCCAATTAGGGTTTTTAACCAATCTTGTGCATCCAATAAGTTCATTTGTGTCATTGGTTGAACATTTAGGTCATTTTCGTCCTCCCTAGGCTTATTCTTGTCCAATTAGGGTTTTTAACCAACCTTGTGCATCCAATAAGTTCATTTGTGTCATTGGATGAACATTTAGTTCATTTTCGTCCTCCCTAGTCTTATTCTTGTCCAATTAGGGTTTTAAGCAATCTTGTGCATCAAATATGTGTGTCTGTGTCATTGGATGAACATTTAAGTCATTTTCGTTCTCCCTATGCTTATTCTTGTCCAATTAGGGTTTTTAACCAATCTTGTGCATACAATAAGTTCATTTGTGTCATTGGATGAACATTTAGGTCATTTTCGTCCTCCCTAGTCTTATTCTTGTCCAATTAGGGTTTTTATGCAATCTTGTGCAACCAATAGGTGTGTTTGTGTTATTGGACGAACATTTAGGTCATTTTCGTCCTCCCTAGGCTTATTCTTGTCCAATTAGGGTTTTTAACCAACCTTGTGCATCCAATAAGTTCATTTGTGTCATTGGATGAACATTTAGGTCATTTTCGTCCTCCCTAGTCTTATTCTTGTCCAATTAGGGTTTTAAGCAATCTTGTGCATCCAATATGTATGTTTGTGTCATTGGATGAACATTTAGGTCATTTTCGTCCTCCCTAGTCTTATTCTTGTCCAATTAGGGTTTTAAGCAATCTTGTGCATCCAATATGTGTGTTTGTGTCATTGGATGAACATTTAGGTCATTTTCGTCCACCCTAGGCTTGTTCTTGTCCAATTAGGGTTTTTAACCAATCTTGTGCATCCAATAAGTTCATTTGTGTCATTGGATGAACATTTAGGACATTTTCGTCCTCCCTAGGCTTATTCTTGTCCAATTAGGGTTTTTATTCAATCTTGTGCATCCAATAGGTGTGTTTGTGTCATTTGACGAACATATAGGTCATTTTCGTCCTCCCTAGGCTTATTCTTGTCCAATTAGGGTTTTTAACCAACCTTGTGCATCCAATAAGTTCATTTGTGTCATTGGTTGAACATTTAGGTCATTTTCGTCTTCCCTAGGCTTATTCTTGTCCAATTAGGGTTTTTAATCAATCTTGTTCATCCAATAAGTTCATTTGTGTCATTGGTTGAACATTTAGGTCATTTTCGTCATCCCAAGGCTTATTCTTGTCCAATTAGGGTTTTTAACCAATCTTGTGCATCCAAGAAGTTCATTTGTGTCATTGGAAGAACATTTAGGTCATTTTCGTCCTCCCTAGTCTTATTCTTGTCCAATTAGGGTTTTAAACATTCTTGTGCATCCAATATGTGTGTCTGTGTCATTGGATGAACATTTAGGTCATTTTCGTCCTCCCTATGCTTATTCTTGTCCAATTAGGGTTTTTAACCAATCTTGTGCATACAATAAGTTCATTTGTTTCATTGGATGAACATTTAGGTCATTTTCGTCCTCCATAGTCTTATTCTTGTCCAATTAGGGTTTTTATGCAATCTTGTGCACCCAATAGGTGTGTTTGTGTCATTGGACGAACATTTAGGTCATTTTCGTCCTCCCTAGGCTTATTCTTGTCCAATTAGGGTTTTAAACCAATCTTGTGCAATCAATAAGTTCATTTGTGTCATTGGATGAACATTTAGGTCATTTTCGTCCTCCCTAGTCTTATTCTTGTCCAATTAGGGTTTTAAGCAATCTTGTGCGTCTAATATGTGTGTTTGTGTCATTGGATGAACATTTAGGTCATTTTCGTCCTGCCTATGCTTATTCTTGTCCAATTAGGGTTTTTAACCAATCTTGTACATCCAATAAGTTCATTTGTGTCATTGGATGATCATTTATGTTATTTTCGTCCTCCCTAGTCTTATTCTTGTCCAATTAGGGCTTTATGCAATCTTGTGCATCCAATAGGTGTGTTTGTGTCATTGGACGAACATTTAGGTCATTTTCGTCCTCCCTAGGCTTATTCTTGTCCAATTAGGGTTTTTAACCAATTTTGTGCATCCAATAAGTTAATTTGTGTCATTGGATGAACATTTAGGTCATTTTCGTCCTCCCTAGGCTTATTCTTGTCCAATTAGGGTTTTTAACCAATTTTGTGCATCCAATAAGTTCATTTGTTTCATTGGATGAACATTTAGGTCATTTTCGTCCTCCCTAGGCTTATTCTTGTCCAATTAGGGTTTTTAACCAATCTTGTGCATCCAATAAGTTCATTTGTGTCATTGGATGAACATTTAGGTCATTTTCGTCCTCCCTAGTCTTATTCTTGTCCAATTAGGGTTTTAAGCAATCTTGTGCATCCAATATGTGTGTTTGTCTCACTGGATGAACATTTAGGTCATTTTCGTCCTCCCTATGCTTATTCTTGTCCAATTAGGGTTTTTAACCAATCTTGTGCATACAATAAGTTCATTTGTGTCATGGATGAACATTTAGGTCATTTTCGTCCTCCCTAGTCTTATTCTTGTCCAATTAGGGTTTTTATGCAATCTTGAGCATCCAATAGGTGTGTTTGTGTCATTGGACGAACATTTAGGTCGTTTTCGTCCTCCCTAGGCTTATTCTTGTCCAATTAGGGTTTTTAACCAACCTTGTGCATCCAATAAGTTCATTTGTGTCATTGGTGGAACATTTAGGTCATTTTCGTCCTCCCTAGGCTTTTTCTTGTCCAATTAGGGTTTTTAATCAATCTTGTGCATCCAATTAGTTCATTTGTGTCATTGGTTGAACCTTTAGGTCATTTTCGTCCTCCCTAGGCTTATTCTTGTCCAATTAGGGTTTTTAACCAATCTTGTGCATCCAAGAAGTTCATTTGTGTCATTGGATGAACATTTAGGTCATTTTCGTCCTCCCTAGTCTTATTCTTGTCCAATTAGGGTTTTAAGCATTCTTGTGCATCCAATATGTGTGTTTGTGTCATTGGATGAACATTTAGGTCATTTTCGTCCTCCCTATGCTTATTCTTGTCCAATTAGGGTTTTTAAACAATCTTGTGAATACAATAAGTTCATTTGTGTCATTGGATGAACATTTAGGTCATTTTCGTCCGCCCTAGTCTTATTCTTGTCCAATTAGGGTTTTTATGCAATCTTGTGCACCCAATAGGTGTGTTTGTGTCATTGGACGAACATTTAGGTCATTTTCGTCCTCCCAAGGCTTATTCTTGTCCAATTTGTGCATCCAATAAGTTCATTTGTGTCATTGGATGTACATTTAGGTCATTTTCGTCCTCCCTAGTCTTATTCTTGTCCAATTAGGGTTTTAAGCAATCTTGTGCATCCAATATGTGTGTTTGTGTCATTGGATGAACATTTAGGTCATTTTCGTCCTCCCTATGCTTATTCTTGTCCAATTAGGGTTTTTAACCAATCTTGTGCATCCAATAAGTTCATTTGTGTCATTGGATGATCATTTATGTTATTTTCGTCCTCCCTAGTCTTATTCTTGTCCAATTAGGGCTTTTATGCAATCTTGTGCATCCAATATGTGTGTTTGTGTCATTGGATGAACATTTAGGTCATTTTCGTCCTCCCTATGCTTATTCTTGTCCAATTAGGCTTTTTAACCAACCTTGTGCATCCAATAAGTTCATTTGTGTCATTGGATGATCATTTATGTTATTTTCGTCCTCCCTAGTATTATTCTTGTCCAATTAGGGCTTTTATGCAATCTTGTGCATCCAATAGGTGTGTTTGTGTCATTGGACGAACATTTAGGTCATTTTCGTCCTCCCTAGGCTTATTCTTGTCCAATTAGGGTTTTTAACCAATTTTGTGCATCCAATAAGTTCATTTGTGTCATTGGATGAACATTTAGGTCATTTTCGTCCTCCCTAGGCTTATTCTTGTCCAATTAGGGTTTTTAACAAATCTTGTGCATCCAATAAGTTCATTTGTGTCATTGGATGAACATTTAGGTCATTTTCATCCTCCCTAGTCTTATTCTTGTCCAATTAGGGTTTTTATGCAATCTTGTACATCCAATAGGTGTGTTTGTGTCATTGGACGAACATTTAGGTCATTTTCGTCCTCCCTAGGCTTATTCTTGTCCAATTAGGGTTTTAAACCAACCTTGTGCATCCAATAAGTTCATATGTGTCATTGGTTGAACATTTAGGTCATTTTCGTCCTCCCTACTCTTATTCTTGTCCAATTAGGGTTTTAAGCAATCTTGTGCATCCAATATGTGTGTTTGTGTCATTGGATGAACATTTAGGTCATTTTCGTCCTCCCTATGCTTATTCTTGTCCAATTAGGGTTTTTAACCAATCTTGTGGATCCAATAAGTTCATTTGTGTCATTGGATGAACATTTAGGTCATTTTCGTCCTCCCTAGTCTTATTCTTGTCCAATTAGGGTTTTTATGCAATCTTGTGCATCCAATAGGTGTGTTTGTGTCATTGGACGAACATTTAGGTCATTTTCGTCCTCTCTAGGCTTATTCTTGTCGAATTAGGGTTTTGAACCAATCTTGTGCATCCAATAAGTTCATTTGTGTCATTGGATGAACATTTAGGTCATTTTCGTCCTCCCTAGTCTTATTCTTGTCCAATTAGGGTTTTTATGCAATCTTGTGTATCCAATAGGTGGGTTTGTGTCATTACAGGAACATTTAGGTCATTTTCGTCCTCCCTAGTCTTATTCTTGTCCAATTAGGGTTTTTATGCAATCTTGTGCATCCAATAGGTGTGTTTGTGTCATTGGACGAACATTTAGGTCATTTTCGTCCTCTCTAGGCTTATTCTTGTCCAATTAGGGTTTTTAACCAATCATGTGCATCCAATAAGTTCATTTGTGTCATTGGATGAACATTTAGGTCATTTTCGTCCTCCCTAGTCTTATTCTTGTCCAATTAGGGTTTTTATGCAATCTTGTGCATCCAATAGGTGTGTTTGTGTCATTGGACGAACATTTAGGTCATTTTCGTCCTCCCTAGGCTTATTCTTGTCCAATTAGGGTTTTAAACCAACCTTGTGCATCCAATAAGTTCATTTGTGTCATTGGTTGAACATTTAGGTCATTTTCGTCCTCCCTAGGCTTATTCTTGTCCAATTAGGGTTTTTAATCAATCTTGTGCATCCAATAAGTTCATTTGTGTCATTGGTTGAACATTTAGGTCATTTTCGTCCTCCCTAGGCTTATTCTTGTCCCATTAGGGTTTTTAACCAATCTTGTGCATCCAAGAAGTTCATTTGTGTCATTGGATGAACATTTAGGTCATTTTCGTCCTCCCTAGTCTTATTCTTGTCCAATTAGGGTTTTAAGCATTCTTGTGCATCCAATATGTGTGTTTGTGTCATTGGATGAACATTTAGGTCATTTTCGTCCTCCCTATGCTTATTCTTGTCCAATTAGGGTTTTTAAACAATCTTGTGCATACAATAAGTTCATTTGTGTCATTGGATGAACATTTAGGTCATTTTCGTCCTCCCTAGTCTTATTCTTGTCCAATTAGGGTTTTTATGCAATCTTGTGCACCCAATAGGTGTGTTTGTGTCATTGGACGAACATTGAGGTCATTTTCGTCCTCCCAAGGCTTATTCTTGTCCAATTAGGGTTTTAAACCAATCTTGTGCATCCAATATGTTCATTTGTGTCATGGATGAACATTTAGGTCATTTTCGTCCTCCCTAGTCTTATTCTTGTCCAATTAGGGTTTTTATGCAATCTTGAGCATCCAATAGGTGTGTTTGTGTCATTGGACGAACATTTAGGTCATTTTCGTCCTCCCTAGGCTTATTCTTGTCCAATTAGGGTTTTTAACCAACCTTGTGCATCCAATAAGTTCATTTGTTTCATTGGATGAACATTTAGGTCATTTTCGTCCTCCCTAGGCTTATTCTTGTCCAATTAGGGTTTTTAGCCAATCTTGTGCATCCAATAAGTTCATTTGTGTCATTGGATGAACATTTAGGTCATTTTCGTCCTCCCTAGTCTTATTCTTGTCTAATTAGGGTTTTAAGCAATCTTGTGCATCCAATATGTGTGTTTGTGTCATTGGATGAACATTTAGGTCATTTTCGTCCTCCCTATGCTTATTCTTGTCCAATTAGGGTTTTTAACCAATCTTGTGCATCCAATAAGTTCATTTGTGTCATTGTATGAACATTTAGGTCATTTACGTCCTCCCTAGGCTTATTCTTGTCCAATTAGGGTTTTTAACCAATCTTCTGCATCCAATAAGTTCATTTGTGTCATTGGATGAACATTTAGGTCATTTTCGTCCTCCCTAGGCTTGTTCTTGTCCAATTAGGGTTTTTAGGCAATCTTGTGCATCCTATAGGTGTGTTTGTGTCATTGGACGAACATTTAGGTCATTTTCGTCCTCCCTAGGCTTATTCTTGTCCAATTAGGGTTTTTATGCAATCATGTGCATCCAATAGGTGTGTTTGTGTCATTGGACGAACATTTAGGTCATTTTCGTCCTCCCTATGCTTATTCTTGTCCAATTAGGGTTTTTAACCAATCTTGTGCATCCAATAAGTTCATTTGTGTCATTGGATGATCATTTATGTTATTTTCGTCCTCCCTAGTCTTATTCTTGTCCAATTAGGGCTTTTATGCAATCTTGTGCATCCAATAGGTGTGTTTGTGTCATTGGACGAACATTTAGGTCATTTTCGTCCTCCCTAGGCTTATTCTTGTCCAATTAGGGTTTTAAACCAATTTTGTGCATCCAATAAGTTCATTTGTGTCATTGGATGAACATTTAGGTCATTTTCGTCCTCCCTAGGCTTATTCTTGTCCAATTAGGGTTTTTAACCAATCTTGTGCATCCAATAAGTTCATTTGTGTCATTGGATGAACATTTAGGTCATTTTCTTCTTCCCTAGGCTTATTCTTGTCCAATTAGGGTTTTTAACCAATCTTGTGCATCCAATAGGTGTGTTTGTGTCATTGGACGAACATTTAGGTCATTTTCGTCCTCCCTAGGCTTATTCTTGTCCAATTAGGGTTTTTAACCAATTTTGTGCATCCAATAAGTTCATTTGTGTCATTGGATGAACATTTAGGTCATTTTCGTCCTCCCTAGGCTTATTCTTGTCCAATTAGGGTTTTTAACCAATCTTGTGCATCCAATAAGTTCATTTGTGTCATTGGATAAACATTTAGGTCATTTTCGTCCTCCCTAGTCTTATTCTTGTCCAATTATGGTTTTAAGAAATCTTGTGCATCCAATATGTGTGTTTGTCTCATTGGATGAACATTAAGGTCATTTTCGTCCTCCCTATGTTTATTCTTGTCCAATTAGGGTTTTTAACCAATCATGTGCATACAATAAGTTCATTTGTGTCATTGGATGAACATTTAGGTGATTTTCGTCCTCCCTAGTCTTATTCTTGTCCAATTAGGGTTTTTATGCAATCTTGTGCATCCAATAGGTGTGTTTGTGTCATTGGAGGAACATTTAGGTCATTTTCGTCCTCCCTAGTCTTATTCTTGTCCAATTAGGGTTTTTATGCAATCTTGTGCATCCAATAGGTGTGTTTGTGTCATTGGACAAACATTTAGGTCATATTCGTCCTCCCTAGGCTTATTCTTGTCCAATTAGGGTTTTTAACCAATCTTGTGCATCCAATAGGTGTGTTTGTGTCATTGGAGGAACATTTAGGTCATTTTCGTCCTCCCTAGTCTTATTCTTGTCCAATTAGGGTTTTATGCAATCTTGTGCATCCAATAGGTGTGTTTGTGTCATTGGACGAACATTTAGGTCATTTTCGTCCTCCCTAGGCTTATTCTTGTCCAATTATGGTTTTTAACCAATCTTGTGCATCCAATAAGTTCATATGTGTCATTGGATGAACAATTAGGTCATTTTCGTCCTCCCTAGTCTTATTCTTGTCCAATTAGGGTTTTAAGCAATCTTGTGCATCCAATATGTGTGTTTGTGTCATTGGATGAACATTTAGGTCATTTTCGTCCTCCCTATGCTTATTCTTGTCCAATTAGGGTTTTTAACCAATCTTGTGCATCCAATAAGTTCATTTGTGTCATTGAATGAACATTTAGGTCATTTACGTCCTCCCTAGGCTTATTCTTGTCCAATTAGGGTTTTTAACCAATCTTGTGCATCCAATAAGTTCATTTGTGTCATTGGATGAACATTTAGGTCATTTTCGTCCTCCCTACGCTTATTCTTGTCCAATTAGGGTTTTTAACCAATCTTGTGCATCCAATAAGTTCATTTGTGTCATTGGATGAACATTTAGGTCATTTTCGTCCTCCCTAGTCTTATTCTTGTCGAATTAGGATTTTTATGCAATCTTGTGCATCCAATAGGTGTGTTTGTGTCATTGGAGGAACATTTAGGTCATTTTCGTCCTCCCTAGTCTTATTCTTGTCGAATTAGGGTTTTTATGCAATCTTGTGTATCCAATAGGTGTGTTTGTGTCATTGGACGAACTTTTAGGTCATTTTCGTCCTCCCTATGCTTATTCTTGTCCAATTAGGGTTTTTAACCAATCTTGTGCATCCAATAAGTTCATTTGTGTCATTGGATGAACATTTAGGTCATTTTCGTCATCCCTAGTCTTATTCTTGTCCAATTAGGGTTTTAAGCAATCTTGTGCATCCAATATGTGTGTTTGTGTCATTGGATGAACATTTAGGTCATTTTCGTCCTCCCTATGCTTATTCTTGTCCAATTAGGGTTTTTAACCAATCTTGTGCATCCAATAAGTTCATTTGTGTCATTTGATGAACATTTAGGTCATTTTCGTCCTCCCTAGGCTTATTCTTGTCCAATTAGGGTTTTTAAACAATCTTGTGCATCCAATAAGTTCATTTGTGTCATTGGACGAACATTTAGGTCATTTTCGTCCTCCTTAGGCTTATTCTTGTCCAATTAGGGTTTTTAACCAATCTTGTGCATCCAATAAGTTCATTTGTGTCATCGGATGAACATTTAGGTCATTTTCGTCATCCCTAGTCTTATTCTTGTCCAATTAGGGTTTTAAGCAATCTTGTGCATCCAATATGTGTGTTTGTGTCATTGGATGAACATTTAGGTCATTTTCGTCCTCCCTATGCTTATTCTTGTCCAATTAGGGTTTTTAACCAATCTTGTGCATCCAATAAGTTCATTTGTGTCATTGGATGAATATTTAGGTCATTGGATGAACATCCAATAGGTGTGTTTGTGTCATTGGAGGAACATTTAGGTCATTTTCGTCCTCCCTAGTCTTATTCTTGTCCAATTAGGGTTTTTATGCAATCTTGTGCACCCAATAGGTGTGTTTGTGTCATTGGACGAACATTTAGGTCATTTTCGTCCTCCCTAGGCTTATTCTTGTCCAATTAGGGTTTTAAACCAATCTTGTGCATCCAATAAGTTCATTTGTGTCATTGGATGAACATTTAGGTCATTTTCGTCCTCCCTAGTCTTATTCTTGTCCAATTAGGGTTTTAAGCAATCTTGTGCATCCAATATGTGTGTTTGTGTCATAGGACGAACATTTAGGTCATTTTCGTCCTCCCTAGGCTTATTCTTGTCCAATTAGGGTTTTTAACCAATCTTGTGCATCCAATAAGTTCATTTGTGTCATTGGATGAACATTTAGGTCATTTTCGTCATCCCCAGTTTTATTCTTGTCCATATAGGGTTTTAAGCAATCTTGTGCATCCAATATGTGTGTTTGTGTCATTGGATGAACATTTAGGTCATTTTCGTCCTCCCTATGCTTATTCTTGTCCAATTAGGGTTTTTAACCAATCTTGTGCATCCAATAAGTTCATTTGTGTAATTGGATGAACATTTAGGTCACTTACGTCCTCCCTAGGCTTATTCTTGTCCAATTAGGGTTTTTAACCAATCTTGTGCATCCAATAAGTTCATTTGTGTCATTGGATGAACATTTAGGTCATTTTCGTCCTCCCTAGTCTTATTCTTGTCCAATTAGGGTTTTAAGCAATCTTGTGCATCGAATATGTGTGTTTGTTTCATTGGATGAACATTTAGGTCGTTTTCGTCCTCCCTATGCTTATTCTTGTCCAATTAGGGTTTTTGACCAATCTTGTGCATACAATAAGTTCATTTGTGTCATTGGATGAACATTTAGGTCATTTTCGTCCTCCCTAGTCTTATTCTTGTCCAATTAGGGTTTTATGCAATCTTGTGCATCCTATAGGTGTGTTTGTGTCATTGGACGAACATTTAGGTCATTTTCGTCCTCTCTATGCTTATTCTTGTCCAATTAAGGTTTTTAACCAACCTTGTGCATCCAATAAGTTCATTTGTGTCATTGGTTGAACATTTAGGTCATTTTCGTCCTCCCTAGGCTTATTCTTGTCCAATTAGGGTTTTTAACCAACCTTGTGCATCCAATAAGTCCATTTGTGTCATTGGAGGAACAATTAGGTCATTTTCATCCTCCCTAGTCTTATTCTTGTCCAATTAGGGTTTTTATGCAATCTTGTGCATCCAATAGGTGTGTTTGTCTCATTTGACGAACATTTAGGTCATTTTTGTCCTCCCTAGGCTTATTCTTGTCCAATTAGGGTTTTTAACCAATCTTGTGCATCCAATAAGTTCATTTGTGTCATTAGATGAACATGTAGGTCATTTTCGTCCTCCCTAGGCTTATTCTTGTCCAATTAGGGTTTTTAACCAATCTTGTGCATCCAATAAGTTCATTTGTGTCATTGGATGAACATTTAGGTCATTTTCGTCCTCCCTAGTCTTATTCTTGTCCAATTAAGGTTTTAAGCAATCTTGTGCATCCAATATGTGTGTTTGTGTCATTGGATGAACATTTAGGTCATTTTCGTCCTCCCTATGCTTATTCTTGTCCAATTAGGGTTTTTAACCAATCTTGTGCATCCAATAAGTTCATTTGTGTCATTGGATGATCATTTATGTTATTTTCGTCCTCCCTAGTCTTATTCTTGTCCAATTAGGGCTTTTATGCAATCTTGTGCATCCAATATGTGTGTTTGTGTCATTGGATGAACATTTAGGTCATTTTCGTCCTCCCTAGTCTTATTCTTGTCCAATTAGGGTTTTAAGCATTCTTGTGCATCCAATATGTGTGTTTGTGTCATTGGATGAACATTTAGGTCATTTTTGTCCTCCCTATGCTTATTCTTGTCCAATTAGGGTTTTTAAACAATCTTGTGCATACAATAAGTTCATTTGTGTCATTGGATGAACATTTAGGTCATTTTCGTCCGCCCTAGTCTTATTCTAGTCCAATTAGGGTTTTTATGCAATCTTGTGCACCCAATAGGTGTGTTTGTGTCATTGGACGAACATTTAGGTCATTTTCGTCCTCCCAAGGCTTATTCTTGTCCAATTTGTGCATCCAATATGTTCATTTGTGTCATTGGATGAACATTTAGGTCATTTTCGTCCTCCCTAGTCTTATTCTTGTCCAATTAGGGTTTTAAGCAATCTTGTGAATCCAATATGTGTGTTTGTGTCATTGGTTGAACATTTAGGTCATTTTCGTCCTCCCTATGCTTATTCTTGTCCAATTAGGGTTTTTAACCAATCTTGTGCATCCAATAAGTTCATTTGTGTCATTGGATGATCATTTATGTTATTTTCATCCTCCCTAGTCTTATTCTTGTCCAATTAGGGCTTTTATGCAATCTTGTGCATCCAATATGTGTGTTTGTGTTATTGGATGAACATTTAGGTCATTTTCGTCCTCCCTATGCTTATTCTTGTCCAATTAGGCTTTTTAACCAACCTTGTGCATCCAATAAGTTCATTTGTGTCATTGGATGATCATTTATGTTATTTTCGTCCTCCCTAGTATTATTCTTGTCCAATTAGGGCTTTTATGCAATCTTGTGCATCCAATAGGTGTGTTTGTGTCATTGGACGAACATTTAGGTCATTTTCGTCCTCCCTAGGCTTATTCTTGTCCAATTAGGGTTTTTAACCAATTTTGTGCATCCAATAAGTTCATTTGTGTCATTGGATGAACATTTAGGTCATTTTCGTCCTCCCTAGGCTTATTCTTGTCCAATTAGGGTTTTTAACAAATCTTGTGCATCCAATAAGTTCATTTGTGTCATTGGATGAACATTTAGGTCATTTTCATCCTCCCTAGTCTTATTCTTGTCCAATTAGGGTTTTTATGCAATCTTGTACATCCAATAGGTGTGTTTGTGTCATTGGACGAACATTTAGGTCATTTTCGTCCTCCCTAGGCTTATTCTTGTCCAATTAGGGTTTTAAACCAACCTTGTGCATCCAATAAGTTCATATGTGTCATTGGTTGAACATTTAGGTCATTTTCGTCCTCCCTAGGCTTATTCTTGTCCAATTAGGGTTTTTAATCAATCTTGTGCATCCAATAAGTTCATTTGTGTCATTGGTTGAACATTTAGGTCATTTTCGTCCTCCCTAGGCTTATTCTTGTCCAATTAGGGTTTTTAACCAATCTTGTGCATCCAAGAAGTTCATTTGTGTCATTTGATGAACATTTAGGTCATTTTCGTCCTCCCTAGTCTTATTCTTGTCCAATTAGGGTTTTAAGCAATCTTGGGCATCCAATATGTGTGTTTTTGTCATTGGATGAACATTTAGGTCATTTTCGTCCTCCCTATGCTTATTCTTGTCCAATTAGGGTTTTTAACCAATCTTGTGCATACAATAAGTTCATTTGTGTCATTGGATGAACATTTAGGTCATTTTCGTCCTCCCTAGTCTTATTCATGTCCAATTAGGGTTTATATGCAATCTTGTGCATCCAATAGGTGTGTTTGTGTCATTGGAGGATCATTTAGGTCATTTTCGTCCTACCTAGTCTTTTTTTTGTCCAAATAGGGTTTTCATGCAATCTTGTGCATCCACTAGGTGTGTTTGTGTCATTGGACGAACATTTAGGTCATTTTCGTCCTCCCTAGGCTTATTCTTGTCCAATTATGGTTTTTAACCAATCTTGTGCATCCAATAAGTTCATTTGTGTCATTGGATGAACATTTAGGTCATTTTCGTCCTCCCTAGTCTTATTCTTGTCCAATTAGGGTTTTAAGCAATATTGTGCATCCAATATGTGTGTTTGTGTCATTGGATGAACATTTAGGTAATTTTCGTCCTCCCTATGCTTATTCTTGTCCAATTAGGGTTTTTAACCAATATTGTGCTTTCAATAAGTTCATTTGTGTCATTGGATGAACATTTAGGTCATTTTCGTCCTCCCTAGGCTTATTCTTGTCCAATTAGGGTTTTTAACCAATCTTGTGCATCCAATAAGTTCATTTGTGTCATTGGATGAACATTTAGGTCATTTTCGTCCTCCCTAGGCTTATTCTTGTCCAATTAGGGTTTTTAACCAATCTTGTGCATCCAATAAGTTCATTTGTGTCATTGGATGAACATTTAGGTCATTTTCGTCCTCCCTAGGCTTATTCTTGTCCAATTAGGCTTTTTAGCCAATCTTGTGCATCTAATAAGTTCATTTGTGTCATTGGAGGAACATTTAGGTCATTTTCGTCCTCCTTAGGCTTATTCTTGTCCAATTAGGGTTTTTAACCAATCTTGTGCATCAAATAAGTTCATTTGTGTCATTGGATGAACATTTAGGTCATTTTCGTCTTCCCTAGGCTTATTCTTGTCCAATTAGGGTTTTTAACCAATCTTGTGCATCCAATAGGTGTGTTTGTGTCATTGGAAAAACATTTAGGTCATTTTCGTCCTCCCTAGTCTTATTCTTGTCCAATTAGGGTTTTTATGTAATCTTGTGCATCCAATAGGTGTGTTTGTGTCATTGGACAAACATTTAGGTTATTTTCGTCCTCCCTAGGCTTATTCTTGTCCAATTAGGGGTTTTAACCAATCTTGTGCATCCAATAAGTTCATTTGTGTCATTAGACGAACATTTAAGTCATTTTCGTCCTCCCTAGGCTTATTCTTGTCCAATTAGGGTTTTTAACCAATCATGTGTCTCCAATAAGTTGCTTTGTGTCATTGGATGAACATTTAGGTCATTTTCGTCCTCCCTAGGCTTATTCTTGTCCAATTAGGGTTTTTAACCAATCTTGTGCATCCAATAAGTTCATTTGTGTCATTGGATGAACATTTAGGTCATTTTCGTCCTCCTTAGGCTTATTCTTGTCTAATTAGGGTTTTTAACCAATCTTGTGCATCCAATAAGTTCATCTGTGTCATTGGACGAACATTTAGGTCATTTTCGTCTTCCCTAGGCTGATTCTTGTCCAATTAGGGTTTTTAACCAATCTTGTGCATCCAATAAGTTCATTTGTGTCATTGGATGAACATTTACGTCATTTTTGTCCTCCCTAGTCTTATTCTTGTCCAATTAGGGTTTTTATGCAATCTTGTGCATCCAATAGGTGTGTTTGTGTCATTGGAGGAACATTTAGGTCATTTTTGTCCTCCGTAGTCTTATTCTTGTCCAATTAGGGTTTTTATGCAATCTAGTGCATCCAATAAGTTCATTTGTGTCATTGGATGAACATTTATGTCATTTTCGTCCTCCCTAGGCTTATTCTTTTCCAACTAGGGTTTTTAACCAATCTTGTGCGTCCAATAAGTTCATTTGTGTCATTGGATGAACATTTAGGTCATTTTCGTCCTCCCTAGGCTTATTCTTGTCCAATTAGGGTTTTTAACCAATCTTGTGCATCCAATAAGTTCATTTGTGTCATTGGATGAACATTTAGGTCATTTTCGTTCTCCATAGGCGTATTCTTGTCCAATTAGGGTTTCTAACCAATCTTGTGCATCCAATAAGTTCATTTGTGACATTGGATGAACATTTAGGTCATTTTCGTCCTCCCTAGGCTTATTCTTGTCCAATTAGGGTTTTTAACCAATCTTGTGCATCCAATAGGTGTGTTTGTGTCATTGGATGAACATTTAGGTCATTTTCGTCCTCCCTAGGCTTATTCTTGTCCAATTAGGGTTTTTAACCAATCTTGTGCATCCAATAAGTTCATTTGTGTCATTGGATGAACATTTAGGTCATTTCCGTCCTCCCTAGGCTTATTCTTGTCCAATTAGGGTTTTTAACCAATCTTGTGCATCCAATAGGTGTATTTGTGTCATTGGATGAACATTTAGGTCATTTTCGTCCTCCCTAGGCTTATTCTTGTCCAATTAGGGTTTTTACGCAATCTTGTGCATCCAATAAGTTCATTTGTGTCATTGGATGAACATTTAGGTCATTTTCGTCCTCCCTAGGCTTATTCTTGTCCAATTAGGGTTTTTAACCAATCTTGTGCATCCAATAAGTTCATTTGTGTCATTGGATGAACATTTAGGTCATTTTAGTCCTCCCTAGGCTTATTCTTGTCCAATTAGGGTTTTTAACCAATCTTGTGCATCCAATAAGTTCATTTGTGACATTGGATGAACATTTAGGTTATTTTCGTCCTCCCTAGGCTTGTTCTTGTCCAATTAGGGTTTTTATGCATTCTTGTGCATCCTATAGGTGTGTTTGTGTCATTGGACGAACATTTAGGTCATTTTCGTCCTCCCTAGGCTTATTCTTGTCCAATTAGGGTTTTTATGCAATCCTGTGCATCCAATAGGTGTGTTTGTGTCATTGGAGGAACATTTAGGTCATTTTCGTCCTCCCTAGTCTAATTCTTGTCGAATTAGGGTTTTTATACAATCTTGTGCATTCAATAGGTGTGTTTGTGTCATTGGATGAACATTTAGGTCATTTTCGTCCTCCCTAGGCTTATTCTTGTCCAATTAGGGTTTTTAACCAATCTTGTGCATCCAATAAGTTCATTTGTGTCATTGGATGAACATTTAGGTCATTTTCGTCCTCCCTAGGCTTATTCTTGTCCAATTAGGGTTTTTAACCAATCTTGTGCATCCAATAAGTTCATTTGTGTCATTGGATGAACATTTAGGTCATTTTCTTCCTCCCTAGGCTTATTCTTGTCCAATTAGGGTTTTTAACCAATCTTGTGCATCCAATAGGTGTGTTTGTGTCATTGGACGAACATTTAGGTCATTTTCGTCCTCCCTAGGCTAATTCTTGTCCAATTAGGGTTTTTAACCAATCTTGTGCATCCAATAAGTTCATTTGTGTCATTGGATGAACATTTAGGTCATTTTCGTCCTCCCTAGGCTTATTCTTGTCCAATTAGGGTTTTTAACCAATCTTGTGCATCCAATAAGTTCATTTGTGTCATTGGATGAACATTTAGGTCATTTTCGTCCTCCCTAGGCTTATTCTTGTCCAATTAGGGTTTCTTACCAATCTTGTGCATCCAATAAGTTTATTTGTGTCATTGGATGAACATTTAGGTCATTTTCGTCCTCCCTGGGCTTATTCTTGTCCAATTAGGGTTTTTAACCAATCTTGTGCATCCAATATGTTCATTTGTGTCATTGGATGAACATTTAAGTCATTTTCGTCCTCCGTAGGCTTATTCTTGTCGAATTAGGGTTTCTAACCAATCTTGTGCATCCAATAGGTGTGTTTGTGTCATTGGATGAACATTTAGGTCATTTTCGTCCTCCCTAGGCTTATTCTTGTCCAATTAGGGTTTTTAACCAATCTTGTGCATCCAATAAGTTCATTTGTGTCATTGGATGAACATTTAGGTCATTTTCGTCCTCCCTAGGCTTATTCTTGTCCAATTAGGGTTTTTAACCAATCTTGTGCATCCAATAAGTTCATTTGTGTCATTGGATGAACATTTAGGTCATATTCGTCCTCACTAGGCTTATTCTTGTCCAATTAGGGTTTTTAACCAATCTTGTGCATCCAATAAGTTCATTTGTGTCATTGGATGAACATTTAGGTCATTTTCGTCCTCCCTAGTCTTATTCTTGTCCAATTAGGGTTTTTATGCAATCTTGTGCAACCAATAGGTGTGTTTGTGTTATTGGACGAACATTTAGGTCATTTTCGTCCTCCCTAGGCTTATTCTTGTCCAATTAGGGTTTTTAACCAATCTTGTGCATCCAATAATTTCATTTGTGTCATTGGATGAACATTTAGGTCATTTTCGTCCTCCCTAGGCTTATTCTTGTCCAATTAGGGTTTTTAACCAATCTTGTGCATCCAATAAGTTCATTTGTGTCATTGGATGAACATTTAGGTCATTTTCGTCCTCCCTAGGCTTATTCTTGTCCAATTAGGGTTTTTAATCAACCTTGTGCATCCAATAAGTTCATTTGTGTCATTGGAGGGACATTTAGGTCATTTTCGTCTTCCCTAGTCTTATTCTTGTCCAGTTAGGGTTTTTATGCAATCTTGTGCATCCAATAGGTGTGTTTGTGTCATTGGATGAACATTTAGGTCATTTTCGTCCTCCCTATGCTTATTCTTGTCCAATTAGGGTTTTTAACCAATCTTGTGCATCCAATAAGTTCATTTTCTTCATTGGATGAACATTTAGGTCATTTTTGTCCTCCCTAGTCTTATTCTTGTCCAATTAGGGTTTTTATGCAATCTTGTGCATCCAATTGGTGTGTTTGTGTCATTGGAGGAACATTTAGGTCATTTTCGTGCTCCCTAGGCTTATTCTTGTCCAATTAGGGTTTTCAACCAATCTTGTGCATCCAATAAGTTCGTTTGTGTCATTGGATGAACATTTAGGTCATTTTCGTCCTCCATAGGCTTATTCTTGTCCAATTATGGTTTTCAACCAATCTTGTGCATCCAATAAGTTCATTTGTGTCATTGGATGAACATTTAGGTCATTTTCGTCCTCCCTAGTCTTATTCTTGTCCAATTAGGGTTTTAAGCAATCTTGTGCATCCAATATGTGTGTTTGTGTCATTGGATGAACATTTAGGTCATTTTCGTTCACCCTATGCTTATTCTTGTCCAATTAGGGTTTTTAACCAATCTTGTGCATACAATAAGTTCATTTGTGTCATTGGATGAACATTTAGGTCATTTTCGTCCTCCCTAGTCTTATTCTTGTCCAATTAGGGTTTTTATGCAATCTTGTGCATCCAATAGGTGTGTTTGTGTCATTGGACGAACATTTAGGTCATTTTCGTCCTCCCTAGGCTTATTCTTGTCCAATTAGGGTTTTAAACCAACCTTGTGCATCCAATAAGTTCATTTGTGTCATTGGTTGAACATTTAGGTCATTTTCGTCCTCCCTAGGCTTATTCTTGTCCAATTAGGGTTTTTAATCAATCTTGTGCATCCAATAAGTTCATTTGTGTCATTGGTTGAACATTTAGGTCATTTTCGTCCTCCCTAGGCTTATTCTTGTCCCATTAGGGTTTTTAACCAATCTTGTGCATCCAAGAAGTTCATTTGTGTCATTGGATGAACATTTAGGTCATTTTCGTCCTCCCTAGTCTTATTCTTGTCCAATTAGGGTTTTAAGCATTCTTGTGCATCCAATATGTGTGTTTGTGTCATTGGATGAACATTTAGGTCATTTTCGTCCTCCCTAGTCTTATTCTTGTCCAATTAGGGTTTTTATGCAATCTTGTACATCCAATAGGTGTGTTTGTGTCATTGGACGAACATTTAGGTCATTTTCGTCCTCCTTAGGCTTATTCTTGTCCAATTAGGGTTTTAAACCAACCTTGTGTATCCAATAAGTTCATATGTGTCATTGGTTGAACATTTAGGTCATTTTCGTCCTCCCTAGTCTTATTCGTGTCCAATTAGGGTTTTTAACCAATCTTGTGCATCCAATAAGTTCATTTGTGTCATTGGATGATCATTTATGTTATTTTCGTCCTCCCTAGTCTTATTCTTGTCCAATTAGGGCTTTTATGCAATCTTGTGCATCCAATATGTGTTTGTGTCATTGGATGAACATTTAGGTCATTTTCGTCCTCCCTAGTCTTATTCTTGTCCAATTAGGGTTTTTATGCAATCTTGTACATCCAATAGGTGTGTTTGTGTCATTGGACGAACATTTAGGTCATTTTCGTCCTCCCTAGGCTTATTCTTGTCCAATTAGGGTTTTAAACCAACTTTGTGCATCCAATAAGTTCATATGTGTCATTGGTTGAACATTTAGGTCATTTTCGTCCTCCCTAGGCTTATTCTTGTCCAATTAGGGTTTTTAATCAATCTTGTGCATCCAATAAGTTCATTTGTGTCATTGGTTGAACATTTAGGTCATTTTCGTCCTCCCTAGGCTTATTCTTGTCCAATTAGGGTTTTTAACCAATCTTGTGCATCCAAGAAGTTCATTTGTGTCATTGGATGAACATTTAGGTCATTTTCGTCCTCCCTAGTCTTATTCTTGTCCAATTAGGGTTTTTATGCAATCTTGTACATCCAATAGGTGTGTTTGTGTCATTGGACGAACATTTAGGTCATTTTCGTCCTCCCTAGGCTTATTCTTGTCCAATTAGGGTTTTAAACCAACCTTGTGCATCCAATAAGTTCATATGTGTCATTGGTTGAACATTTAGGTCATTTTCGTCCTCCCTAGGCTTATTCTTGTCCAATTAGGGTTTTTAATCAATCTTGTGCATCCAATAAGTTCATTTGTGTCATTGGTTGAACATTTAGGTCATTTTCGTCCTCCCTAGGCTTATTATTGTCCAATTAGGGTTTTTAACCAATCTTGTGCATCCAAGAAGTTCATTTGTGTCATTGGATGAACATTTAGGTCATTTTCGTCCTCCCTAGTCTTATTCTTGTCCAATTAGGGTTTTAAGCATTCTTGTGCATCCAATATGTGTGTTTGTGTCATTGGATGAACATTTAGGTCATTTTCGTCCTCCCTAGTCTTATTCTTGTCCAATTAGGGTTTTTATGCAATCTTGTACATCCAATAGGTGTGTTTGTGTCATTGGACGAACATTTAGGTCATTTTCGTCCTCCCTAGGCTTATTCTTGTCCGATTAGGGTTTTTAACCAATCTTGTGCATTCAATAAGTTCATTTGTGTCATTGGATGAACATTTAGGTCATTTTCGTCCTCCCTGGTCTTATTCTTGTCCAATTAGGGTTTTATGCAATCTTGTGCATCCAATAGGTGTGTTTGTGTCATTGGAGGAACATTTAGGTCATTTTCGTCCTCCCTAGTCTTATTCTTGTCGAATTAGGGTTTTTATGCAATCTTGTGCATCCAATAGGTGTGTTTGTGTCATTGGACGAACATTTAGGTCATTTTCATCCTCCCTAGTCTTATTCTTGTCCAATTAGGGTTTTTATGCAATGTTGTGCGTCCAATAGGTGTGTTTGTGTCATTGGTCGAACATTTAGGTCATTTTCATCCTCCCTAGGCTTATTCTTGTCCAATTAGGGTTTTTAACCAATCTTGTGCATCCAATAAGTTCATTTGTGTCATTGGATGAACATTTAGGTCATTTTCGTCCTCCCTAGTCTTATTCTTGTCCAATTAGGGTTTTTATGCAATCATGTGTATCCAATAGGTGTGTTTGTGTCATTGGAGGAACATTTAGGTCATTTTCGTCCTCCCTAGTCTTATTCTTGTCCAATTTGGGTTTTTATGCAATCTTGTGCATCCAATAGGTGTGTTTGTGTCATTGGTGGAACATTTAGGTCATTTTCGTCCTCCCTAGTCTTATTCTTGTCCAATTATGGTTTTTATGCAATCTTGTGCATCCAATAGGTGTGTTTGTGTCATTGGACGAACATTTAGGTCATTTTCGTCCTCCATAGGCTTATTCTTGTCCAATTAGGGTTTTTAACCAACCTTGTGCATCCAATAAGTTCATTTGTGTCATTGGTTGAACATTTAGGTCATTTTCGTCCTCCGTAGGCTTATTCTTGTCCAATTAAGGTTTTTAACCAATCTTGTGCGTCCAATTAGTTCATTTGTGTCATTCGATGAACATTTAGGTCATTTTCGTCCTCCCTAGTCTTATTCTTGTCCAATTAGGGTTTTAAGCAATCTTGTGCATCCAATATGTGTGTTTGTGTCATTGGATGAACATTTAGGTCATTTTCATCCTCCCTAGGCTTATTCTTGTCCAATTAGGGTTTTTAACCAATCTTGTGCATCCAATAAGTTCATTTGTGTCATTGGATGAACATTTAGGTCATTTTCTTCCTCCCTAGGCTTATTCTTGTCCAATTAGGGTTTTTAACCAATCTTGTGCATCTAATAGGTGTGTTTGTGTCATTGGACGAACATTTAGGTCATTTTCGTCCTCCCTAGGCTTATTCTTGTCCAATTAGGGTTTTTAACCAATCTTGTGCATCCAATAAGTTCATTTGTGTCATTGGATGAACATTTAGGTCATTTTCGTCCTCCCTAGTCTTATTCTTGTCCAATTAGGGTTTTAAGCAATCTTGAGCATCCAATATGTGTGTTTGTGTCATTGGATGAACATTTAGGTAATTTTCGTCCTCCCTATGCTTATTCTTGTCCAATTAGGGTTTTTAACAAATCTTGTGCATACAATATGTTCATTTGTGTCATTGGATGAACATTTAAGTCATTTTCGTCCTCCCTAGTCTTATTCTTGTCCAATTAGGGTTTTTATGCAATCTTGTGCATCCAATAGGTGTGTTTGTGTCATTGGACGAACATTTAGGTCATTTTCGTCCTCCCTAGGCTTATTCATGTCCGATTAGGGTTTTTAACCAATGTTGTGCATTCAATAAGTTCATTTGTGTCATTGGATGAACATTTAGGTCATTTTCGTCCTCCCTAGTCTTATTCTTGTCCAATTAGGGTTTTAAGCAATCTTGTGCATCCAATATGTGGGTTTGTGTCATTGGATGAACATTTAGGTCATTTTCGGCCTCCCTAGGCTTATTCTTGTCCAATTAGGCATTTTATGCAATCCTTTGCATCCAATAGGTGTGTTTGTGTCATTGGACGAACATTTAGGTCATTTTCGTCCTCCCTAGGCTTATTCTTGTCCAATTAGGGTTTTTAACCAACCTTGTGCATCCAATAAGTTCATTTGTGTCATTGGTTGAACATTTAGGTCATTTTCGTCCTCCCTAGGCTTATTCTTGTACAATTAGGGTTTTTAACCAACCTTGTGTATCCAATAAGTTCATTTGTGTCATTGGTGGAACATTTAGGTCATTTACGTCCTCCCTAGTCTTATTCTTGTCCAATTAGGGTTTTTATGCAATCTTGTGCATCCAATAGGTGTGTTTGTGTCATTGGAGGAACATTTAGGTCATTTTCGTCCTCCCTAGTCTTATTCTTGTCGAATTAGGGTTTTTATGCAATCTTGTGCATCCAATAGGTGTGTTTGTGTCATTGGCGGAACTTTTAGGTCATTTTCGTCCTCCCTTGTCTTATTCTTGTCCAATTAGGGTTTTTATGCAATCTTGTGCATCCAATAGGTGTGTTTGTGTCATTGGACGAACATTTAGGTCATTTTCGTCCTCCCTAGGCTTATTCTTGTCCAATTAGGGTTTTTAACCAACCTTGTGCATCCAATAAGTTCATTTGTGTCATTAGTTTAACATTTAGGTCATTTTCATCCGCCCTAGGCTTATTCTTGTCCAATTAGGGTTTTTAACCAATCTTGTGCATCCAATAAGTTCATTTGTGTCATTGGATGAACATTTAGGTCATTTTCGTCCTCCCTAGTCTTATTCTTGTCCAATTAGGGTTTTAAGCAATCTTGTGCATCCAAATGTGTGTTTGTGTCATTGGATGAACATTTAGGTCATTTTCGTCCTCCCTATGCTTATTCTTGTCCAATTAGGGTTTTTAACCAATCTTGTGCATCCAATAAGTTCATTTGTGTCATTGGATGAACATTTAGGTCATTTAGGTCCTCCCTAGGCTTATTCTTGTCCAATTAGGGTTTTTAACCAATCTTGTGCATCCAATAAGTTCATTTGTGTCATTGGATGAACATTTAGGTCATTTTCGTCCTCCCTAGTCTTATTCTTGTCCAATTAGGGTTTTTATGCAATCTTGTGCATCCAATAGGCGTGTTTGTGTCATTGGAGGAACATTTAGGTCATTTTCGTCCTCCCTAGTCTTATTCTTGTCCAATTAGGGTTTTTATGCAATCTTGTGCATCCAATTGGTGTGTTTGTGTCATTGGACGAACATTTAGGTCATTTTCGCCCTCCCTAGGCTTATTCTTGTCCAATTATCGTTTTTAACCAACCTTGTGCATCCAATAAGTTCATTTGTGTCATTGGATGAACATTTAGGTCATTTTCGTCCTCCCTAGGCTTATTCTTGTCCAATTAGGGTTTTTAACCAATCTTGTGCATCCAATAAGTTCATTTGTGTCATTGGATGAACATTTAGGTCATTTTCGTCCTCCCTAGTCTTATTCTTGTCCAATTAGGGTTTTAAGCCATCTTGTGCATCCAATATGTGTGTTTGTGTCATTGGATGAACATTTAGGTCATTTTCGTCCTCCTTGTGCTTATTCTTGTCCAATTAGGGTTTTTAACCAATCTTGTGCATACAATAAGTTCATTTGTGTCATTGGATGAACATTTAGGTCATTTTCGTCCTCCCTAGTCTTATTCTTGTCCAATTAGGGTTTTTATGCAATCTTGTGCATCCAATAGGTGTGATTGTGTCATTGGACAAACATTTAGGTCATTTTCGTCCTCCCTAGTCTTATTCTTGTCGAATTAGGGTTTTTATGCAATCTTTTGCATCCAATAGGTGTGTTTGTGTCATTGGAGGAACATTTAGGTCATTTTCGTCCTCCCTAGTCTTATTCTTGTCCAATTAGGGTTTTTATGCAATCTTGTGCATCCAATAGGTGTGTTTGTGTCATTGGACGAACATTTAGGTCATTTTCGTCCTCCCTAGGCTTATTCTTGTCCAATTAGGGTTATTAACCAATCATGTGCATCCAATAAGTTCATTTGTGTCATTGGATGAACATTTAGGTCATTTTCGTCCTCCCTAGGCTTATTCTTGTCCAATTAGGGTTTTTAACCAATCTTGTGCATCCAATAAGTTCATTTGTGTCATTGGATGAACATTTAGGTCATTTTCGTCCTCCCTAGTCTTATTCTTGTCCAATTAGGGTTTTAAGCAATCTTGTGCATCCAATATGTGTGTTTGTGTCATTGGACGAACATTTATGTCATTTACGTCCTCCCTAGGCTTATTCTTGTCCAATTAGGGTTTTTAACCAATCTTGTGCATCCAATAAGTTCATTTGTGTCATTGGATGAACATTTAGGTCATTTTCGTCCTCCCTAGGCTTATTCTTGTCCAATTAGGGTTTTTAACCAATCTTGTGCATCCAATAAGTTCATTTGTGTCATTGGATGAACATTTAGGTCATTTTCGTCCTCACTAGGCTTATTCTTGTCCAATTAGGGTTTTTAACCAATCTTGTGCATCCAATAAGTTCATTTGTGTCATTGGATGAACATTTAGGTAATTTTCGTCCTCCCTATGCTTATTCTTGTCCAATTAGGGTTTTTAACCAATCTTGTGCATCCAATAAGTTCATTTGTGTCATTGGATGAACATTTAGGTCATTTTCGTCCTCCCTATGCTTATTCTTGTCCAATTAGGGTTTTTAACCAATATTGTGCATCCAATAAGTTCATTTGTGTCATTGGATGAACATTTAGGTCATTTTCATCCTCCCTAGTCTTATTCTTGTCCAATTAGGGTTTTTATGCAATCTTGTGCATCCAATAGGTGTGTTTGTGTCATTGGAAGAACATTTAGGTCATTTTCGTCCTCCCTAGGCTTATTCTTGTCCGATTAGGGTTTTTAACCAATCTTGTGCATGCAATAAGTTTATTTGTGTCATTGGATGAACATTTAGGTCATTTTCGTCCTCCCTAGGCTTATTCTTGTCCAATTAGGGTTTTTAACCAATCTTGTGCATCCAATAAGTTCATTTGTGTCATTGGATGAACATTTAGGTCATTTTCGTCCTCCCTAGTCTTATTCTTGTCCAATTAGGGTTTTTATGCAATCTTGTGCATCCAATAGGCGTGTTTGTGTCATTGGAGGAACATTTAGGTCATTTTCGTCCTCCCTAGTCTTATTCTTGTCCAATTAGGGTTTTTATGCAATCTTGTGCATCCAATTGGTGTGTTTGTGTCATTGGACGAACATTTAGGTCATTTTCGTCCTCCCTAGTCTTATTATTGTCCAATTAGGGTTTTTATGTAATCTTGGGCATCCAATAGGTGTGTTTGTGTCATTGGATGAACATTTAGGTCATTTTCGTCCTCCCTAGGCTTATTCTTGTCCAATTAGGGTTTTTAACCAATCTTGTGCATCCAATAAGTTCATTTGTGTCATTGGATGAACATTTAGGTCATTTTCGTCCTCCCTAGTCTTATTCTTGTCCAATTAGGGTTTTAAGCAATCTTGTGCATCCAATATGTGTGTTTGTGTCATTGGATGAACATTTAGGTCATTTTCGTCCTCCCTTAGCTTATTCTTGTTCAATTAGGGTTTTTAACCAATCTTGTGCATCCAATAAGTTCATTTGTGTCATTGGATGAACATTTAGGTCAGTTTCGTCCTCCCTAGGCTTATTCTTGTCCAATTAGGGTTTTCAACCAATCTTGTGCATCCAATAAGTTCATTTGTGTCATGGGATGAACATTTAGGTCATTTTCGTCCTCCCTAGGCTTATTCTTGTCCAATTAGGGTTTTTAACCAATCTTGTGCATCCAATAAGTTCATTTGTGTCATTGGATGAACATTTAGGTCATTTTCGTCCTCCCTAGTCTTATTCTTGTCCAATTAGCGTTTTTATGCAATCTTGTGCATCCAATAGGTGTGTTTGTGTCATTGGACGAACATTTAGGTCATTTTCGTCTTCCCTAGGCTTATTCTTGTCCAATTAGGATTTTTAACCAACCATGTGCATCCAATAAGTTCATTTGTGTCATTGGAGGAACATTTAGGTCATTTAGGTCCTCCCTAATCTTATTCTTGTCCAATTAGGGATTTTATACAATCTTGTGCATCCAATAGGTGTGTTTGTGTCATTGGACGAACATTTAGGTCATTTTGTCCTCCCTAGGCTTATTCTTGTCCAATTAGGGTTTTTAACCAATCTTGTGCATACAATAAGTTCATTTGTGTCATTGGACGAACATTTAGGTCATTTTCGTCCTCCCTAGGCTTATTCTTGTCCAATTAGGGTTTTTAACCAATCTTGTGCATCCAATAAGTTCATTTGTGTCATTGGATGAACATTTAGGTCATTTTCGTCCTCCCTAGTCTTATTCTTGTCCAATTAGGGTTTTAAGCAATCTTGTGCATCCAATATGTGGGTTTGTGTCATTAGATGAACGTTTAGGTCATTTTCGTCCTCCCTATGCTTATTCTTGTCCAATTAGGGTTTTTAACCAATCTTGTGCATCCAATAAGTTCATTTGTGTCATTGGATGAACATTTAGGTCATTTTCGTCCTCCCTAGTCTTATTCTTGTCCAATTAGGGTTTTAAGCAATCTTGTGCATCCAATATGTGTGTTTGTGTCATTGGATGAACATTTAGGTTATTTTCGTCCTCCCTATGCTTATTCTTGTCCAATTAGGGTTTTTAACCAATCTTGTGCATACAATAAGTTCATTTGTGTCATTGGATCAACATTTAGGTAATTTTCGTCCTCCCTAATCTTATTCTTGTCCAATTAGGGATTTTATGCAATCTTGTGCATCCAATAGGTGTGTTTGTGTCATTGGAGGAACATTTAGGTCATTTTCGTCCTCCCTAGTCTTATTCTTGTCCAATTGGGGTTTTTATGCAATCTTGTGCATCCAATAGGTGTGTTTGTGTCATTGGACGAACATTTAGGTCATTTTCGTCCTCCCTAGGCTTATTCTTGTCCAATTAGGGTTTTTAACCAACCTTGTGCATCCAATAGGTGTGTTTGTGTCATTGGACGAACATTTAGGTTATTTTCGTCCTCCCTAGGCTTATTCTTGTCCAATTAGGGTTTTTAACCAATCTTGTGCATCCAATAAGTTCATTTGTGTCATTGGATGAACATTTAGGTCATTTTCGTCCTCCCTAGTCTTATTCTTGTCCAATGAGGGTTTTTATGCAATCTTGTGCTTCCAATAGGTGTGTTTGTGTCATTGGAGGAACATTTAGGTCATTTTCGTCCTCCCTAGGCTTATTCTTGTCCAATTAGGGTTTTTAACCAATCTTGTGCATCCAATAAGTTCATTTGTGTCATTGGATGAACATTTAGGTCATTTTCATCCTCCCTAGTCTTATTCTTGTCCAATTAGGGTTTTAAGCAATCTTGTGCATCCAATATGTGGGTTTGTGTCATTGGACGAACATTTAGGTCATTTTCGTTCTCACTATGCTTATTCTTGTCCAATTAGGGTTTTTAACCAATATTGTGCATCCAATAAGTTCATTTGTGTCATTGGATGAACATTTAGGTCATTTTCGTCCTCCCTAGTCTTATTCTTGTCCAATTAGGGTTTTTATGCAATCTTGTACATCCAATAGGTGTGTTTGTGTCATTGGACGAACATTTAGGTCATTTTCGTCCTCCCTAGGCTTATTCTTGTCCAATTAGGGTTTTTAACCAATCTTGTGCATCCAATAAGTTCATTTGTGTCATTGGATGAACATTTAGGTCATTTTCGTCCTCCCTATGCTTATTCTTGTCCAATTAGGGTTTTTAACCAATCTTGTGCATCCAAAAAGTTCATTTGTGTCATTGGATGAACATTTAGGTCATTTTCGTCCTCCCTAGGCTTATTCTTGTCCAATTAGGGTTTTTTACCAATCTTGTGCATCCAAAAAGTTCATTTGTGTCATTGGATGAACATTTAGGTCATTTTCGTCCTCCCTAGGCTTATTCTTGTCCAATTAGGGTTTTTAACCAATCTTGTGCATCCAATAAGTTCATTTGTGTCATTGGATGAACATTTAGGTCATTTTCGTCCTCCCTATGCTTATTCTTATCCAATTAGGGTTTTTAACCAATCTTGTGCATCCAATAAGTTCATTTGTGTCATTGGATGAACATTTAGGTCATATACGTCCTCCCTAGGCTTATTCTTGTCCAATAATGGTTTTTAACCAATCTTGTGCATCCAATAAGTTCATTTGTGTCATTGGATGAACATTTAGGTCATTTTCGTCCTCCCTAGGCTTGTTCTTGTCCAATTAAGGTTTTTATGCAATCTTGTGCATCCTATAGGTGTGTTTGTGTCATTGGACGAACATTTAGGTCATTTTCGTCCTCCCTAGGCTTATTCTTGTCCAATTAGGGTTTTTATGCAATCATGTGCATCCAATAGGTGTGTTTGTGTCATTGGACGAACATTTAGGTCATTTTCGTCCTCCCTAGGCTTATTCTTGTCCAATTAGGGTTTTTAACCAACCTTGTGCATCCAATAAGTTCATTTGTGTCATTGGTGGAACATTTAGGTCATTTTCGTCCTCCCTAGGGTTATTCTTGTCCAATTAGGGTTTTTAATCAATCTTGTGCATCCAATTAGTTCATTTGTGTCATTGGATGAACATTTAGGTCATTTTCGTCCTCCCTAGTCTTATTCTTGTCCAATTAGGGTTTTAAGTAATCTTGTGCATCCAATATGTGTGTTTGTGTCATTGGATGAACATTTAGGTCATTTTCGTCCTCCCTATGCTTATTCTTGTCCAATTAGGGTTTTTAACCAATCTTGTGCATCCAATAAGTTCATTTGTGTCATTGGATGATCATTTATGTTATTTTCGTCCTCCCTAGTCTTATTCTTGTCCAATTAGGGCTTTTATGCAATCTTGTGCATCCAATAGGTGTGTTTGTGTCATTGGACGAACATTTAGGTCATTTTCGTCCTCCCTAGGCTTATTCTTGTCCAATTAGGGTTTTTAACCAATTTTGTGCATCCAATAAGTTCATTTGTGTCATTGGATGAACATTTAGGTCATTTTCGTTCTCCCTAGGCTTATTCTTGTCCAATTAGGGTTTTTAACCAATCTTGTGCATCCAATAAGTTCATTTGTGTCATTGGATGAACATTTAGGTCATTTTCGTCCTCCCTAGTCTTATTCTTGTCCAATTAGGGTTTTAAGCAATCTTGTGCTTCCAATATGTGTGTTTGTGTCATTGGATGAACATTTAGGTCATTTTCGTCCTCCCTATGCTTATTCTTGTCCAATTAGGGTTTTTAACCAATCTTGTGCATACAATAAGTTCATTTGTGTCATTGGATGAACATTTAGGTCACTTTCGTCCTCCCTAGTCTTATTCTTGTCCAATTAGGGTTTTTATGCAATCTTGTGCACCCAATAGGTGTGTTTGTGTCATTGGACGAACATTTAGGTCATTTTCGTCCTCCCTAGGCTTATTCTTGTCCAATTAGGGTTTTTAACCAATCTTGTGCATCCAAGAAGTTCATTTGTGTCATTGGATGAACATTTAGGTCATTTTCGTCCTCCCTAGTCTTATTCTTGTCCAATTAGGGTTTTAAGCATTCTTGTGCATCCAATATGTGTGTTTGTGTCATTGGATGAACATTTAGGTCATTTTCGTCCTCCCTATGCTTATTCTTGTCCAATTAGGGTTTTTAAACAATCTTGTGAATACAATAAGTTCATTTGTGTCATTGGATGAACATTTAGGTCATTTTCGTCCGCCCTAGTCTTATTCTTGTCCAATTAGGGTTTTTATGCAATCTTGTGCACCCAATAGGTGTGTTTGTGTCATTGGACGAACATTTAGGTCATTTTCGTCCTCCCAAGGCTTATTCTTGTCCAATTTGTGCATCCAATATGTTCATTTGTGTCATTGGATGAACATTTAGGTCATTTTCGTCCTCCCTAGTCTTATTCTTGTCCAATTAGGGTTTTAAGCATTCTTGTGCATCCAATATGTGTGTTTGTGTCATTGGATGAACATTTAGGTCATTTTTGTCCTCCCTATGCTTATTCTTGTCCAATTAGGGTTTTTAAACAATCTTGTGCATACAATAAGTTCATTTGTGTCATTGGATGAACATTTAGGTCATTTTCGTCCGCCCTAGTCTTATTCTTGTCCAATTAGGGTTTTTATGCGATCTTGTGCACCCAATAGGTGTGTTTGTGTCATTGGACGAACATTTAGGTCATTTTCGTCCTCCCAAGGCTTATTCTTGTCCAATTTGTGCATCCAATATGTTCATTTGTGTCATTGGATGAACATTTAGGTCATTTTCGTCCTCCCTAGTCTTATTCTTGTCCAATTAGGGTTTTAAGCAATCTTGTGCATCCAATATGTGTGTTTGTGTCATTGGATGAACATTTAGGTCATTTTCGTCCTCCCTATGCTTATTCTTGTCCAATTAGGGTTTTTAACCAATCTTGTGCATCCAATAAGTTCATTTGTGTCATTGGATGATCATTTATGTTATTTTCGTCCTCCCTAGTCTTATTCTTGTCCAATTAGGGCTTTTATGCAATCTTGTGCATCCAATATGTGTGTTTGTGTCATTGGATGAACATTTAGGTCATTTTCGTCCTCGCTATGCTTATACTTGTCCAATTAGGGTTTTTAACCAACCTTGTGCATCCAATAAGTTCATTTGTGTCATTGGATGATCATTTATGTTATTTTCGTCCTCCCTAGTCTTATTCTTGTCCAATTAGGGCTTTTATGCAATCTTTTGCATCCAATAGGTGTGTTTGTGTCATTGGACGAACATTTAGGTCATTTTCGTCCTCCCTAGGCTTATTCTTGTCCAATTAGGGTTTTTAACCAATTTTGTGCATCCAAGAAGTTCATTTGTGTCATTGGATGAACATTTAGGTCATTTTCGTCCTCCCTAGGCTTATTCTTGTCCAATTAGGGTTTTTAACAAATCTTGTGCATCCAATAAGTTCATTTGTGTCATTGGATGAACATTTAGGTCATTTTCATCCTCCCTAGTCTTATTCTTGTACAATTAGGGTTTTAAGCAATCTTGTGCATCCAATATGTGTGTTTGTCTCATTGGATGAACATTTAGGTCATTTTCGTCCTCCCTATGCTTATTCTTGTCCAATTAGGGTTTTTAACCAATCTTGTGCATACAATAAGTTCATTTGTGTCATTGGATGAACATTTAGGTCATTTTCGTCCTCCCTAGTCTTATTCATGTCCAATTAGGGTTTATATGCAATCTTGTGCATCCAATAGGTGTGTTTGTGTCATTGGAGGATCATTTAGGTCATTTTCGTCCTACCTAGTCTTTTTTTTGTCCAAATAGGGTTTTCATGCAATCTTGTGCATCCACTAGGTGTGTTTGTGTCATTGGACGAACATTTAGGTCATTTTCGTCCTCCCTAGGCTTATTCTTGTCCAATTATGGTTTTTAACCAATCTTGTGCATCCAATAAGTTCATTTGTGTCATTGGATGAACATTTAGGTCATTTTCGTCCTCCCTAGTCTTATTCTTGTCCAATTAGGGTTTTAAGCAATATTGTGCATCCAATATGTGTGTTTGTGTCATTGGATGAACATTTAGGTAATTTTCGTCCTCCCTATGCTTATTCTTGTCCAATTAGGGTTTTTAACCAATATTGTGCTTTCAATAAGTTCATTTGTGTCATTGGATGAACATTTAGGTCATTTTCGTCCTCCCTAGGCTTATTCTTGTCCAATTAGGGTTTTTAACCAATCTTGTGCATCCAATAAGTTCATTTGTGTCATTGGATGAACATTTAGGTCATTTTCGTCCTCACTAGGCTTATTCTTGTCCAATTAGGGTTTTTAACCAATCTTGTGCATCCAATATGTTCATTTGTGTCATTGGATGAACATTTAGGTCATTTTCGTCCTCCCTAGTCTTATTCTTGTCCAATTAGGGTTTTTAACCAATCTTGTGCATCCAATATGTTCATTTGTGTCATTGGATGAACATTTAGGTCATTTTCGTCCTCCCTAGGCTTATTCTTTTTCAATTAGGGTTTTTAACCAATCTTGTGCATCCAATAGGTGTGTTTGTGTCATTGGATGAACATTTAGGTCATTTTCGTCCTCCCTAGGCTTATTCTTGTCCAATTAGGGTTTTTAACCAATCTTGTGCATCCAATAAGTTCATTTGTGTCATTGGATGAACATTTAGGTCATTTTCGTCCTCCCTAGGCTTATTCTTGTCCAATTTGGGTTTCTTACCAATCTTGTGCATCCAATAGGTGTATTTGTGTCATTGGATGAACATTTAGGTCATTTTCGTCCTCCCTAGGCTTATTCTTATCCAATTAAGGTTTTTAAGCAATATTGTGCATCCAATAAATTCATTTGTGTCATTGGATGAACATTTAGGTCATTTTCGTCCTCCCTAGGCTTATTCTTGTCCAATTAGGGTTTTTAACCAATCTTGTGCATCCAATAGGTGTGTTTGTGTCATTGGATGAACATTTAGGTCATTTTCGTCCTCCCTATGCTTATTCTTGTCAAATTAGGGTTTCTAACCAATCTTTTGCATCCAATAGGTGTATTTGTGTCATTGGATGAACATTTAGGTGATTTTCGTCCTCCCTAGGCTTATTCTTGTCCAATTAGGGTTTTTAAGCAATCTTGTGCATCCAATAAGTTCATTTGTGTCATTGGATGAACATTTAGGTCATTTTCGTCCTCCCTAGGCTTATTCTTGTCCAATTAGGGTTTTTAAGCAATCTTGTGCATCCAATAGGTGTGTTTGTGTCATTGGATGAATATTTAGGTCATTTTCGACCTCCCTAGGCTTATTCTTGTCCAATTAGGGTTTTTAACCAATCTTGTGCATCCAATAAGTTCATTTGTGTCATTGGATGAACATTTAGGTCATTTTCGTCCTCCCTAGGCTTATTCTTGTCCAATTAGGGTTTTTAACCAATCTTGTGCATCCAATAAGTTCATTTGTGTCATTGGATGAACATTTAGGTCATTTTCGTCCTCCCTAGTCTTATTCTTGTCCAATTAGGGTTTTTATGCAATCTTATGCCTCCAATAGGTGTGTTTGTGTTATTGTAGGAACGTTTAGGTCATTTTCGTCCTCCCTAGTTTTATTCTTGTCCAATTAGGGTTTTTATGCAATCTTGTGCATCCAATAGGTTTGTTTGTGTCATTGGACGAACATTTAGGTCATTTTGGTCCTCCCTAGGCTTATTCTTGTCCAATTAGGGTTTTTAACAACTCTTGTGCATCCAATAAGTTCATTTGTGTCATTGGATGAACATTTAGGTCATTTTCGTCATCCCTAGTCTTATTCTTGTCCAATTAGGGTTTTAAGCAATCTTGTGCATCCAATATGTGTGTTTGTGTCATTGGATGAACATTTAGGTCATTTTCGTCCTCCCTATGCTTATTCTTGTCCAATTAGGGTTTTTAACCAATCTTGTGCATCCAATAAGTTCATTTGTGTCAATGGATGAACATTTAGGTCATTTTTGTCCTCCCTAGTCTTATTCTTGTCCAATTAGGGTTTTTATGCAATCTTGTGCATCCAATAGGTGTGTTTGTGTCATTGGACGAACATTTAGGTCATTTTCGTCCTCCCTAGGCTTATTCTTGTCCAATTATGGTTTTTAACCAATCTTGTGCATCCAATAAGTTCATTTGTGTCATTGGATGAACATTTAGGTCATTTTCGTCCACCCTAGGCTTATTCTTGTCCAATTAGGGTTTTTAACCAATCTTGTGCATCCAATAAGTTCATTTGTGTCATTGGATGAACATTTAGGTCATTTTCGTCCTCCCTAGACTTATTCTTGTCCAATTAGGGTTTTAAGCAATCTTGTGCATCCAATATGTGTGTTTGTGTCATTGGATGAACATTTAGGTCATTTTCGTCCTCCCTATGCTTATTCTTGTCCAATTAGGGTTTTTAACCAATCTTGTGCATACAATAAGTTCATTTGTGTCATTGGATGAACATTTAGGTCATTTTCGTCCTCCCTAGTCTTATTCTTGTCCAATTAGGGTTTTTATGCAATCTTGTGCATCCAATAGGTGTGTTTGTGTCATTGGAGGAACCTTTAGGTCATTTTCGTCCTCCCTAGTCTTATTCTTGTCCAATTAGGGTTTTTATGCAATCTTGTGCACCCAATAGGTGTGTTTGTGTCATTGGACGAACATTTAGGTCATTTTCGTCCTCCCTAGGCTTATTCTTGTCCAATTAGGGTTTTAAACCAATCTTGTGCAATCAATAAGTTCATTTGTGTCATTGGATGAACATTTAGGTCATTTTCGTCCTCCCTAGCCTTATTCTTGTCCAATTAGGGTTTTAAGCAATCTTGTGCATCCAATATGTGTGTTTGTGTCATTGGATGAACATTTAGGTCATTTTCGTCCTCCCTATGCTTATTCTTGTCCAATTAGGGTTTTTAACCAATCTTGTACATCCAATAAGTTCATTTGTGTCATTGGATGATCATTTATGTTATTTTCGTCCTCCCTAGTCTTATTCTTGTCCAATTAGGGCTTTTATGAAATCTTGTGCATCCAATAGGTGTGTTTGTGTCATTGGACGAACATTTAGGTCATTTTCGTCCTCCCTAGGCTTATTCTTGTCCAATTAGGGTTTTTAACCAATTTTGTGCATCCAATAAGTTCATTTGTGTCATTGGATGAACATTTAGGTCATTTTCGTCCTCCCTAGGCTTATTCTTGACCAATTAGGGTTTTTAACCAATCTTGTGCATCCAATAAGTTCGTTTGTGTCATTGGATGAACATTTAGGTCATTTTCGTCCTCCCTAGTCTTATTCTTGTACAATTAGGGTTTTAAGCAATCTTGTGCATACAATAAGTTCATTTTTGTCATTGGATGAACATTTAGGTCATTTTCGTCCTCCCTAGTCTTATTCTTATCCAATTAGGGTTTTTATGCAATCTTGTGCATCCAATAGGTGTGTTTGTGTCATTGGACGAACATTTAGGTCATTTTCGTCCTCCCTAGGCTTATTCTTGTCCAATTAGGGTTTTAAACCAACCTTGTGCATCCAATAAGTTCATTTGTGTCATTGGTTGAACATTTAGGTCATTTTCGTCCTCCCTAGGCTTATTCTTGTCCAATTAGGGTTTTTAACCAATCTTGTGCATCCAAGAAGTTCATTTGTGTCATTGGATGAACATTTAGGTCATTTTCGTCCTCCCTAGTCTTATTCTTGTCCAATTAGGGTTTTAAGCATTCTTGTGCATCCAATATGTGTGTTTGTGTCATTGGATGAACATTTAGGTCATTTTCGTCCTCCCTATGCTTATTCTTGTCCAATTAGGGTTTTTAAACAATCTTGTGAATACAATAAGTTCATTTGTGTCATTGGATGAACATTTAGGTCATTTTCGTCCGCCCTAGTCTTATTCTTGTCCAATTAGGGTTTTTATGCAATCTTGTGCACCCAATAGGTGTGTTTGTGTCATTGGACGAACATTTAGGTCATTTTCGTCCTCCCAAGGCTTATTCTTGTCCAATTTGTGCATCCAATAAGTTCATTTGTGTCATTGGATGTACATTTAGGTCATTTTCGTCCTCCCTAGTCTTATTCTTGTCCAATTAGGGTTTTAAGCAATCTTGTGCATCCAATATGTGTGTTTGTGTCATTGGATGAACATTTAGGTCATTTTCGTCCTCCCTATGCTTATTCTTGTCCAATTAGGGTTTTTAACCAATCTTGTGCATCCAATAAGTTCATTTGTGTCATTGGATGATCATTTATGTTATTTTCGTCCTCCCTAGTCTTATTCTTGTCCAATTAGGGCTTTTATGCAATCTTGTGCATCCAATATGTGTGTTTGTGTCATTGGATGAACATTTAGGTCATTTTCGTCCTCCCTATGCTTATTCTTGTCCAATTAGGCTTTTTAACCAACCTTGTGCATCCAATAAGTTCATTTGTGTCATTGGATGATCATTTATGTTATTTTCGTCCTCCCTAGTATTATTCTTGTCCAATTAGGGCTTTTATGCAATCTTGTGCATCCAATAGGTGTGTTTGTGTCATTGGACGAACATTTAGGTCATTTTCGTCCTCCCTAGGCTTATTCTTGTCCAATTAGGGTTTTTAACAAATTTTGTGCATCCAATAAGTTCATTTGTGTCATTGGATGAACATTTAGGTCATTTTCGTCCTCCCTAGGCTTATTCTTGTCCAATTAGGGTTTTTAACAAATCTTGTGCATCCAATAAGTTCATTTGTGTCATTGGATGAACATTTAGGTCATTTTCATCCTCCCTAGTCTTATTCTTGTACAATTAGGGTTTTAAGCAATCTTGTGCATCCAATAGGTGTGTTTGTGTCATTGGACGAACATTTAGGTCATTTTCGTCCTCCCTAGTCTTATTCTTGTCCAATTAGGGTTTTTATGCAATCTTGTGCATCCAATAGGTGTGTTTGTGTCATTGGACCAACATTTAGGTCATTTTCGTCCTCCCTAGGCTTATTCTTTTCCAATTAGGGTTTTTAACCAACCTTGTGCATCCAATAAGTTCATTTGTGTCATTGGTGGAACATTTAGGTCATTTTCGTCCTCCCTAGGGTTATTCTTGTCCAATTAGCGTTTTTAATCAATCTTGTGCATCCAATTAGTTCATTTGTGTCATTGGATGAACATTTAGGTTATTTTTGTCCTCCCTAGTCTTATTCTTGTCCAATTAGGGTTTTAAGTAATCTTGTGCATCCAATATGTGTGTTTGTGTCATTGGATGAACATTTAGGTCATTTTCGTCCTCCCTATGCTTATTCTTGTCCAATTAGGGTTTTTAACCAATCTTGTGCATCCAATAAGTTCATTTGTGTCATTGGATGATCATTTATGTTATTTTCGTCCTCCCTAGTCTTATTCTTGTCCAATTCATTTGTGTCATTGGTTGAACATTTAGGTCATTTTCGTCCTCCCTAGGCTTATTCTTGTCCAATTAGGGTTTTTAACCAATCTTGTGCAACCAAGAAGTTCATTTGTGTCATTGGATGAACATTTAGGTCATTTTCGTCCTCCATAGTCTTATTCTTGTCCAATTAGGGTTTTAAGCATTCTTGTGCATCCAATATGTGTGTTTGTGTCATTGGATGAACATTTAGGTCATTTTCGTCCTCCCTATGCTTATTCTTGTCCAATTAGGGTTTTTAACCAATCTTGTGCATACAATAAGTTCATTTGTTTCATTGGATGAACATTTAGGTCATTTTCGTCCTCCCTAGTCTTATTCTTGTCCAATTAGGGTTTTTATGCAATCTTGTGCACCCAATAGGTGTGTTTGTGTCATTGGACGAACATTTAGGTCATTTTCGTCCTCCCTAGGCTTATTCTTGTCCAATTAGGGTTTTAAACCAATCATGTGCATCCAATAAGTTCATTTGTGTCATTGGATGAACATTTAGGTCATTTTCGTCCTCCCAATTCTTATTCTTGTCCAATTAGGGTTTTAAGCAATCTTGTGCATCCCATATGTGTGTTTGTGTCATTGGATGAACATTTAGGTCATTTTCGTCCTCCCTATGCTTATTCTTGTCCAATTAGGGTTTTTAACCAATCTTTTGCATCCAATAAGTTCATTTGTGTCATTGGATGAACATTTAGGTCATTTTTGTCCTCCCTAGTCTTATTCTTGTCCAATTAGGGTTTTAAGCAATCTTGTGCATCCAATATGTGTGTTTGTGTCATTGGATGAACATTAAGGTCATTTTTTTCCTCCCTATGCTTATTCTTGTCCAATTAGGGTTTTTAACCAATCTTGTGCATACAATAAGTTCATTTGTGTCATTGGATGAACATTTAGGTCATTTTCGTCCTCCCTAGACTTATTCTTGTCCAATTAGGGGTTTTATGCAATCTTGTGCATCCAATAGGTGTGTTTGTGTCATTGGACGAACATTTATGTCATTTTCGTCCTTCCTAGGCTTATTCTTGTCCAATTAGGGGATTTAACCAATCTTGGGCATCCAATAAGTTCATTTGTGTCATTGAATGAACATTTAGGTCATTTTCGTCCTCCCTAGGCTTATCCTTGTCCAATTAGGGTTTTTAACCAAACTTGTGCATCCAATAAGTTCATTTGTGTCATTGGAGGAACATTTAGGTCATTTTCGTCCTCCCTAGTCTTATTCTTGTCCAATTAGGGTTTTTATGCAATCTTGTGCACCCAATAGGTGTGTTTGTGTCATTGGACGAACATTTAGGTCATTTTCGTCCTCCCTAGGCTTATTCTTGTCCAATTAGGGTTTTTAACCAACCTTGTGCATCCAATAAGTTCATTTGTGTCATTGGTGGAACATTTAGGTCATTTTCGTCCTCCCTAGGCTTTTTCTTGTCCAATTAGGGTTTTTAATCAATCTTGTGCATCCAATTAGTTCATTTGTGTCATTGGTTGAACCTTTAGGTCATTTTCGTCCTCCCTAGGCTTATTCTTGTCCAATTAGGGTTTTTAACCAATCTTGTGCATCCAAGAAGTTCATTTGTTTCATTGGATGAACATTTAGGTCATTTTCGTCCTCCCTAGTCTTATTCTTGTCCAATTAGGGTTTTAAGCATTCTTGTGCATCCGATATGTGTGTTTGTGTCATTGGTTGAACATTTAGGTCATTTTCGTCCTCCCTAGGCTTATTCTTGTCCAATTAGGGTTTTTAACAAATCTTGTGCATCCAAGAAGTTCATTTGTGTCATTGGATGAACATTTAGGTCATTTTCGTCCTCCCTAGTCTTATTCTTGTCCAATTAGGGTTTTAAGCATTCTTATGCATCCAATATGTGTGTTTTTGTCATTGGATGAACATTTAGGTCATTTTCGTCCTCCCTATGCTTATTCTTGTCCAATTAGGGTTTTTAAACAATCTTGTGCATACAATAAGTTCATTTGTGTCATTGGATGAACATTTAGGTCATTTTCGTCCTCCCTAGTCTTATTCTTGTCCAATTAGGGTTTTTATGCAATCTTGTGCACCCAATAGGTGTGTTTGTGTCATTGGACGAACATTTAGGTCATTTTCGTCCTCCCAAGGCTTATTCTTGTCCAATTAGGGTTTTAAACCAATCTTGTGCATCCAATATGTTCATTTGTGTCATTGGATGAACATTTAGGTCATTTTCGTCCTCCCTAGTCTTATTCTTGTCCAATTAGGGTTTTAAGCAATCTTGTGCATCCAATATGTGTGTTTGTGTCATTGGATGAACATTTAGGTCATTTTCGTCCTCCCTATGCTTATTCTTGTCCAATTAGGGTTTTTAACCAATCTTGTGCATCCAATAAGTTCATTTGTGTCATTGGATGATCATTTATGTTATTTTCGTCCTCCCTAGTCTTATTCTTGTCCAATTAGGGCTTTTATGCAATCTTGTGCATCCAATATGTGTGTTTGTGTCATTGGATGAACATTTAGGTCATTTTCGTCCTCCCTATGCTTATTCTTGTCCAATTAGGCTTTTTAACCAACCTTGTGCATCCAATAAGTTCATTTGTGTCATTGGATGATCATTTATGTTATTTTCGTCCTCCCTAGTATTATTCTTGTCCAATTAGGGCTTTTATGCAATCTTGTGCATCCAATAGGTGTGTTTGTGTCATTGGACGAACATTTAGGTCATTTTCGTCCTCCCTAGGCTTATTCTTGTCCAATTAGGGTTTTTAACCAATCTTGTGCATCCAATAAGTTCATTTGTGTCATTGGACTAACATTTAGGTCATTTTCGTCATCCCTAGGATTATTCTTGTCCAATTAGGGTTTTTAACCAATCGTGTGCATCCAATATGTGTGTTTGTGTCATTGGATGAACATTTAGGTAATTTTCGTCCTCCCTATGCTTATTCTTGTCCAATTAGGGTTTTTAACCAATCTTGTGCATCCAATAAGTTCATTTGTGTCATTGGATGAACATTTAGGTCATTTTCGTCCTCCCTAGTCTTATTCTTGTCCAATTAGGGTTTTAAGCAATCTTGTGCATCCAATATGTGTGTTTGTGTCATTGGATGAACATTTAGGTCATTTTCGTCCTCCCTATGCTTATTCTTGTCCAATTAGGGTTTTTAAACAATCTTGTGCATCCAATAAGTTCATTTGTGTCATTGGATGAACATTTAGGTCATTTTCGTCCTCCCTAGGCTTATTCTTGTCCAATTAGGGTTTTTAACCAATCTTGTGCATCCAATAAGTTCATTTGTGTCATTGGATGAACATTTAGGTCATTTTCGTCCTCCCTAGGCTTATTCTTGTCCAATTAGGGTTTCTAACCAATCTTGTGCATCCAATAGGTGTATTTGTGTCATTGGATGAACATTTAGCTCATTTTCGTCCTCCCTAGGCTTATTCTTGTCCAATTAGGGTTTTTAAGCAATCTTGTGCATCCAATAAGTTCATTTGTGTCATTGGATGAACATTTAGGTCATTTTCGTCCTCCCTAGGCTTATTCTTGTCCAATTAGGGTTTTTTACCAATCTTGTGCATCCAATAGGTGTATTTGTGTCATTGGATGAACATTTAGGTCATTTTCGTCCTCCCTAGGCTTATTCTTGTCTAATTAGGGTTTTTAAGCAATCTTGTGCATCCAATAAGTTCATTTGTGTTATTGGATGAACATTTAGGTCATTTTCGTCCTCCCTAGGCTTATTCTTGTCCAATTAGGGTTTTTAAGTAATCTTGTGCATCCAATAAGTTCATTTGTGTCATTGGATGAACATTTAGGTCATTTTTGTCCTCCCTTGGCTTATTCTTGTCCAATTAGGGTTTTTAACCAATCTTGTGCATCCAATAGGTGGGTTTGTGTCATTGGATGAACATTTAGGTCAGTTTCGTCCTCCCTATGCTTATTCTTGTCCAATTAGGGTTTCTAACTAATCTTGTGCATCCAATAGGTGTATTTGTGTCATTCGATGAACATTTAGGTCATTTTCGTCCTCCCTAGGCTTATTCTTGTCCAATTAGGGTTTTTAAGCAATCTTGTGTATCCAATAAGTTCATTTGTGTCATTGGATGAACATTTAGGTCATTTTCGTCCTCCTAGGCATATTCTTGTCCAATTAGGGTTTTTAACCAATCTTTTGCATCCAATAGGTGTATTTGTGTCATTGGA
>JBBPBR010000007.1:26143358-26181292 GCA_037974775.1 Cicer pinnatifidum | reverse complement strand
CCCTAGGCTTATTCTTGTCCAATTAGGGTTTTTAACCAATCTTGTGCATCCAATAAGTTCATTTGTGTCATTGGATGAACATTTAGGTCATTTTCGTCCTCCCATGGCTTATTCTTGTCCAATTAGGGTTTTTAATCAATCTTGTGCATCCAATAGGTGTGTTTGTGTCATTGGATGAACATTTAAATCATTTTCTACCTCCCTAGGCTTATTCTTGTCCAATTAGGGTTTCTAACTAATCTTGTGCATCCAATAGGTGTATTTGTGTCATTGGATGAACATTTAGGTCATTTTCGTCCTCCCTAGGCTTATTCTTGTCCAATTAGGGTTTTTAACCAATCTTGTGCATCCAATAGGTGTGTTTGTGTCATTGGATGAACATTTAGGTCATTTTTGTCCTCCCTAGTATTATTCTTGTCCAATTAGGGTTTTATGCCAATCTTGTGCATCCAATAGGTGTGTTTGTGTTATTTGATGAACATTTAGGTCATTTTCATCCTCCCTAGGCTTATTGTTGTCCAATCAGGGTTTTTAACCAATCTTGTGCATCCAATAGGTGTGTTTGTGTCATTGGATGAACATTTAGGTCATTTTCGTCCTCCCTAGTCTTATTCTTGTCCAATTAGGGTTTTAAGCATTCTTGTGCAATCAATGTGTGTGTTTGTGTCATTGGATGCACATTTTGGTCAATTTCGTCCTCCCTAGGCTTATTCTTGTCCAATTAGGGTTTTTAACCAATCTTGTGCATCCAATAAGTTAATTTGTGTCGTTGGATGAACATTTAGGTTATTTTCGTTCTCCCTAGGCTTATTCTTGTCCAATTAGGGTTTTTAACCAATCTTGTGCATCCAATAAGTTCGTTTGTGTCATTGGATGAACATTTAGGTCATTTTCGTCCACCTTAGGCTTATTATTGTCCAATTAGGGTTTTTAAGCAATCTTATGCATCCAATAACTTCATTTGTGTCATTGGATTAACATTTAAGTCATTTTCGTCCTCCCTAGGCTTAGTCTTGTCCAATTATGATTTTTAACCAATCTTGTGGATTCAATAGGTGTGTTTGTGTCATTGGATGAACATTTAGGTCATTTTCGTCCTCCCTAGGCTTATTCTTGTCCAATTAGGGTTTTTAACCAATCTTGTGCATCCAATAAGTTCATTTGTGTCATTGGATGAACATTTAGGTCATTTTCGTCCTCCCTAGGCTTATTCTTGTCCAATTAGGGTTTCTAACTAATCTTGTGCATCCAATAGGTGTGTTTGTGTCATTGAATGAACATTTAGGTCATTTTTGTCCTCCCTAGTCTTATTCTTGTCCAATTAGGGTTTTAAGCAATCTTGTGCATCCAATAAGTTCATTTGTGTCAATGGATTAACATTTAAGTCATTTTCGTCCTCCCTAGGCTTATTCTTGTCCAATTAGGGTTTTTAACCAATCTGATGCATCCAATAGGTGTGTTTGTGTCATTGGATGAACATTTAGGTCATTTTCGTCCACCCTAGGCTTTTTCTTGTCCAATTAGGGTTTTTATACAATCTTGTGCATCCAATAACTTCGTTTGTGTCATTGGATTAACATTTAAGTCATTTTCGTCCTCCGTAGGCTTATTCTTGTCCAATTATGATTTTTAACCAATCTTGTGCATTTAATAGGTGTGTTTGTGTCATTGGATGAACATTTAGGTCATTTTCGTCCTCCCTAGGCTTATTCTTGTCCAATTAGGGTTTTTAACCAATCTTGTGCATCCAATAAGTTCATTTGTGTCATTGGATGAACATTTAGGTCATTTTCGTCCTCCCTAGGCTTATTCTTGTACAATTAAGGTTTTTAACCAATCTTGTGCATCCAATAAGGTCATTTGTGTCATTGGATGAACATTTAGGTCATTTTCGTCCTCCCTAGGCTTATTCTTGTCCAATTAGGGTTTTTAACCAATCTTGTGCATCCAATAAGTTCATTTGTGTCATTGGATGAACATTTAGGTCATTTTCGTCCTCCCTAGGCTTATTCTTGTCCAATTAGGGTTTTTGACCAATCTTGTGCATCCAATAAGTTCATTTGTGTCATTGGATGAACATTTAGGTCATTTTCGTCCTCCCTAGTCTTATTCTTGTCCAATTAGGGTTTTAAGCAATCTTGTGCATCCAATATGTGTGTTTGTGTCATTGGATGAACATTTAGGTCATTTTCGTCCACCCTAGGCTTGTTCTTGTCCAATTAGGGTTTTTAACCAATCTTGTGCATCCAATAAGTTCATTTGTGTCATTGGATGAACATTTAGGACATTTTCGTCCTCCCTAGGCTTATTCTTGTCCAATTAGGGTTTTTATGCAATCTTGTGCATCCAATAGGTGTGTTTGTGTCATTTGACGAACATTTAGGTCATTTTCGTCCTCCCTAGGCTTATTCTTGTCCAATTAGGGTTTTTAACCAACCTTGTGCATCCATGAAGTTCATTTGTGTCATTGGTTGAACATTTAGGTCATTTTCGTCATCCCTAGGCTTTTTCTTGTCCAATTAGGGTTTTTAATCAATCTTGTGCATCCAATAGTTCATTTGTGTCATTGGTTGAACCTTTAGGTCATTTTCGTCCTCCCTAGGCTTATTCTTGTCCAATTAGGGTTTTTAACCAATCTTGTGCATCCAAGAAGTTCATTTGTGTCATTGGATGAACATTTAGGTCATTTTCGTCCTCCCTAGTCTTATTCTTGTCCAATTAGGGTTTTAAGCATTCTTGTGCATCCGATATGTGTGTTTGTGTCGTTGGATGAACATTTTGGTCATTTTCGTCCTCCCTATGCTTATTCTTGTCCAATTAGGGTTTTTAACCAATCTTGTGCATACAATAAGTTCATTTGTTTCATTGGATGAACATTTAGGTCACTTTCGTCCTCCCTAGTCTTATTCTTGTCCAATTAGGGTTTTTATGCAATCTTGTGCACCCAATAGGTGTGTTTGTGTCATTGGACGAACATTTAGGTCATTTTCGTCCTCCCTAGGCTTATTCTTGTCCAATTAGGGTTTTAAACCAATCTTGTGCAATCAATAAGTTCATTTGTGTCATTGGATGAACATTTAGGTCATTTTCGTCCTCCCTAGCCTTATTCTTGTCCAATTAGGGTTTTAAGCAATCTTGTGCATCCAATATGTGTGTTTGTGTCATTGGATGAACATTTAGGTCATTTTCGTCCTCCCTATGCTTATTCTTGTCCAATTAGGGTTTTTAACCAATCTTGTACATCCAATAAGTTCATTTGTGTCATTGGATGATCATTTATGTTATTTTCGTCCTCCCTAGTCTTATTCTTGTCCAATTAGGGCTTTTATGAAATCTTGTGCATCCAATAGGTGTGTTTGTGTCATTGGACGAACATTTAGGTCATTTTCGTCCTCCCTAGGCTTATTCTTGTCCAATTAGGGTTTTTAACCAATTTTGTGCATCCAATAAGTTCATTTGTGTCATTGGATGAACATTTAGGTCATTTTCGTCCTCCCTAGGCTTATTCTTGACCAATTAGGGTTTTTAACCAATCTTGTGCATCCAATAAGTTCGTTTGTGTCATTGGATGAACATTTAGGTCATTTTCGTCCTCCCTAGTCTTATTCTTGTACAATTAGGGTTTTAAGCAATCTTGTGCATACAATAAGTTCATTTTTGTCATTGGATGAACATTTAGGTCATTTTCGTCCTCCCTAGTCTTATTCTTATCCAATTAGGGTTTTTATGCAATCTTGTGCATCCAATAGGTGTGTTTGTGTCATTGGACGAACATTTAGGTCATTTTCGTCCTCCCTAGGCTTATTCTTGTCCAATTAGGGTTTTAAACCAACCTTGTGCATCCAATAAGTTCATTTGTGTCATTGGTTGAACATTTAGGTCATTTTCGTCCTCCCTAGGCTTATTCTTGTCCAATTAGGGTTTTTAACCAATCTTGTGCATCCAAGAAGTTCATTTGTGTCATTGGATGAACATTTAGGTCATTTTCGTCCTCCCTAGTCTTATTCTTGTCCAATTAGGGTTTTAAGCATTCTTGTGCATCCAATATGTGTGTTTGTGTCATTGGATGAACATTTAGGTCATTTTCGTCCTCCCTATGCTTATTCTTGTCCAATTAGGGTTTTTAAACAATCTTGTGAATACAATAAGTTCATTTGTGTCATTGGATGAACATTTAGGTCATTTTCGTCCGCCCTAGTCTTATTCTTGTCCAATTAGGGTTTTTATGCAATCTTGTGCACCCAATAGGTGTGTTTGTGTCATTGGACGAACATTTAGGTCATTTTCGTCCTCCCAAGGCTTATTCTTGTCCAATTTGTGCATCCAATAAGTTCATTTGTGTCATTGGATGTACATTTAGGTCATTTTCGTCCTCCCTAGTCTTATTCTTGTCCAATTAGGGTTTTAAGCAATCTTGTGCATCCAATATGTGTGTTTGTGTCATTGGATGAACATTTAGGTCATTTTCGTCCTCCCTATGCTTATTCTTGTCCAATTAGGGTTTTTAACCAATCTTGTGCATCCAATAAGTTCATTTGTGTCATTGGATGATCATTTATGTTATTTTCGTCCTCCCTAGTCTTATTCTTGTCCAATTAGGGCTTTTATGCAATCTTGTGCATCCAATATGTGTGTTTGTGTCATTGGATGAACATTTAGGTCATTTTCGTCCTCCCTATGCTTATTCTTGTCCAATTAGGGTTTTTAACCAACCTTGTGCATCCAATAAGTTCATTTGTGTCATTGGATGATCATTTTTGTTATTTTCGTCCTCCCTAGTCTTATTCTTGTCCAATTAGGGCTTTTATGCAATCTTGTGCATCCAATAGGTGTGTTTGTGTCATTGGACGAACATTTAGGTCATTTTCGTCCTCCCTAGGCTTATTCTTGTCCAATTAGGGTTTTTAACCAATCTTGTGCATCCAATAAGTTCATTTGTGTCATTGGACTAACATTTAGGTCATTTTCGTCATCCCTAGGATTATTCTTGTCCAATTAGGGTTTTTAACCAATCGTGTGCATCCAATATGTGTGTTTGTGTCATTGGATGAACATTTAGGTAATTTTCGTCCTCCCTATGCTTATTCTTGTCCAATTAGGGTTTTTAACCAATCTTGTGCATCCAATAAGTTCATTTGTGTCATTGGATGAACATTTAGGTCATTTTCGTCCTCCCTAGTCTTATTCTTGTCCAATTAGGGTTTTAAGCAATCTTGTGCATCCAATATGTGTGTTTGTGTCATTGGATGAACATTTAGGTCATTTTCGTCCTCCCTATGCTTATTCTTGTCCAATTAGGGTTTTTAACCAATCTTGTGCATACAATAAGTTCATTTGTGTCATTGGATGAACATTTAGGTCATTTTCGTCCTCCCTAGTCTTATTCTTGTCCAATTAGGGATTTTATGCAATCTTGTGCATCCAATAGGTGTGTTTGTGTCATTGGACGAACATTTAGGTCATTTCCGTCCTCCCTAGGCTTATTCTTGTGCAATTAGGGTTTTTAACCAATCTTGTGCATCCAATAGGTGTGTTTGTGTCATTGGACGAAATTTTAGGTCATTTTCGTCCTCCCTAGGCTTATTCTTGTCCAATTAGGGTTTTTAACCAATCTTGTGCATCCAATAAGTTCATTTGTGTCATTCGATGATCATTTAGGTCATTTTCGTCCTCCCTAGTCTTATTCTTGTCCAATTAGGGTTTTAAGCAATCTTGTGCATCCAATATGTGTGTTTGTGTCATTGGATGAACATTTAGGTAATTTTCGTCCTCCCTATGCTTATTCTTGTCCAATTAGGGTTTTTAACAAATCTTGTGCATACAATAAGTTCATTTGTGTCATTGGATGAACATTTAAGTCACTTTCGTCCTCCCTAGTCTTATTCTTGTCCAATTAGGGTTTTTATGCAATCTTGTGCATCCAATAGGTGTGTTTGTGTCATTGGAGGAACATTTAGGTCATTTTCGTCCTCCCTAGTCTTATTCTTGTCCAATTAGGGTTTTTATGCAATCTTGTGCATCCAATAGGTGTGTTTGTGTCATTGGAGGAACATTGAGGTCATTTTCGTCCTCCCTAGTCTTATTCTTGTCGAATTAGGGTTTTTATGCAATGTTGTGCATCCAAAAGGTGTGTTTCTGTCATTGGAGGAACATTTAGGTCATTTTCGTCCTCCCTAGTCTTATTCTTGTCCAATTAGGGTTTTTATGCAATCTTGTGCATCCAATAGGTGTGTTTGTGTCATTGGAGGAACATTTAGGTCATTTTCGTCCTCCCTAGTCTTATTCTTGTCCAATTAGGGTTTTTATGCAATCTTGTGCATCCAATAGGTGTGTTTGTGTCATTGGACGAACATTTAGGTCATTTTCATCCTCCCTAGGCTTATCCTTGTCCAAGTAGGGTTTTTAACCAATCTTGTGCATCCAATAAGTTCATTTGTGTCATTGGATGAACATTTAGGTCATTTTCGACATCCCTAGTCTTATTCTTGTCCAATTAGGGTTTTAAGCAATCTTGTGCATCCAATATGTGTGTTTGTGTCATTGGAGGAACATTTAGGTCATTTTCGTCCTCCCTAGTCTTATTCTTGTCCAATTAGGGTTTTTATGCAATCTTGTGCATCCAATAGGTGTGTTTGTGTCATTGGAGGAACATTTAGGTCATTTTCGTCCTCCCTAGTCTTATTCTTGTCGAATTAGGGTTTTTATGCAATGTTGTGCATCCAATAGGTGTGTTTGTGTCATTGGACGAACATTTAGGTCATTTTCGTCCTCCCTAGGCTTATCCTTGTCCAAGTAGGGTTTTTAACCAATCTTGTGCATCCAATAAGTTCATTTGTGTCATTGGATGAACATTTAGGTCATTTTCGTCATCCCTAGTCTTATTCTTGTCCAATTAGGGTTTTAAGCAATCTTGTGCATCCAATATGTGTGTTTGTGTCATTGGAGGAACATTTAGGTCATTTTCGTCCTCCCTAGTCTTATTCTTGTCGAATTAGGGTTTTTATGCAATCTTGTGCATCCAATAGGTGTGTTTGTGTCATTGGACGAACATTTAGGTCATTTTCATCCTCCCTAGGCTTATTCTTGTCCAATTAGGGTTTTTAACCAATCTTGTGTATCCAATAAGTTCATTTGTGTCATAGGATGAACATTGAGGTCATTTTCGTCCTCCCTAGTCTTATTCTTGTCCAATTAGGGTTTTTATGCAATCTTGTGCATCCAATAGGTGTGTTTGTGTCATTGGAGGAACATTTAGGTCATTTTCGTCCTCCCTAGTCTTATTCTTGTCCAATTAGGGTTTTTATGCAATCTTGTGCATCCAATAGGTGTGTTTGTGTCATTGGACAAACATTTAGGTCATTTTCGTCCTCCCTAGGCTTATTCTTGTCCGATTAGGGTTTTTAACCAATCTTGTGCATCCAATAAGTTCATTTGTGTCATTGGATGAACATTTAGGTCATTTTCGTCCTCCCTAGGCTTATTCTTGTCTAATTAGGGTTTTTAACCAATCTTGTGCATCCAATAAGTTCATTTGTGTCACTGGATGAACATTTAGGTCATTTTCGTCCTCCCTAGTCTTATTCTTGTCCAATTAGGGTTTTTATGCAATCTTGTGCATCCAATAGGTGTGTTTGTGTCATTGGAGGAACATTTAGGTCATTTTCGTCCTCCCTAGTCTTATTCTTGTCCAATTAGGGATTTTATGCAATCTTGTGCATCCAATAGGTGTGTTTGTGTCATTGGACGAACATTTAGGTCATTTTCGTCCTCCCTAACCTTATTCTTGTCCAATTAGGGTTTTTAACCAATCTTGTGCATCCAATAAGTTCATTTGTGTCATTGGATGAACATTTTGGTCATTTTCGTCCTCCCTAGGCTTATTCTTGTCCAATTAGGGTTTTTAACCAATCTTGTGCATCCAATAAGTTCATTTGTGTTATTGGATGAACATTTAGGTCATTTTCGTCCTCCCTAGGCTTATTCTTGTCCAATTAGGGTTTTTAACCAATCTTGTGCATCCAATAAGTTCATTTGTGTCATTGGATGAACATTTAGGTCATTTTCGTCCTCCCTAGTCTTATTCTTGTCCAATTAGGGTTTTTATGCAATCTTGTGCATCCAATAGGTGTGTTGGTGTCATTGGACGAACATTTAGGTCATTTTCGTCATCCCTTGGCTTATTCTTGTCCAATTAGGGTTTTTAACCAATCTTGTGCATCCAATAAGTTCATTTGTGTCATTTGATGAACATTTAGGTCATTTTCGTCCTCCCTAGTCTTATTCTTGTCCAATTAGGGTTTTTATGCAATCTTGTGCATCCAATAGGTGTGTTGGTGTCATTGGACGAACATTTAGGTCATTTTCGTCATCCCTAGGCTTATTCTTGTCCAATTAGGGTTTTTAACCAATCTTGTGCATCCAATAAGTTCATTTGTGTCATTGGATGAACATTTAGGTCATTTTCGTCCTCCCTAGTCTTATTCTTGTCCAATTAGGGTTTTTATGCAATCTTGTGCATCCAATAGGTGTGTTTGTGTCATTGGACGAACATTTAAGTCATTTTCGTCCTCCCTAGTCTTATTCTTGTCCAATTAGGGTTTTTATGCAATCTTGTGCATCCAATAGGTGTGTTTGTGTCATTGGAGGAACATTTAGGTCATTTTCGTCCTCCCTAGTCTTATTCTTGTCCAATTAGGGTTTTTATGCAATCTTGTGCATCCAATAGGTGTGTTTGTGTCATTGGACGAACATTTAGGTCATTTTCGTCCTCCCTAGGCTTATTCTTGTCCAATTTGGGTTTTAAGCAATCTTGTGCGTCCAATAAGTGTGTTTGTGTAATTGGATGAACATTTAGGTAATTTTCGTCCTCCCTATGCTTATTCTTGTCCAATTAGGGTTTTTTAACCAATCTTGTGCATACAATAAGTTCATTTGTGTCATTGGATGAACATTTAGGTCATTTTCGTCCTCCCTAGGCTTATTCTTGTCCAATTAGGGTTTTTAACCAATCTTGTGCATCCAATAAGTTCATTTGTGTCATTGGATGAACATTTAGGTCATTTTCGTCCTCCCTAGTCTTATTCTTGTCCAATTAGGGTTTTTATGCAATCTTGTGCATCCAATAGGTGTGTTTGTGTCATTGGAGGAACATTTAGGTCATTTTCGTCCTCCCTAGTCTTATTCTTGTCCAATTAGGGATTTTATGCAATCTTGTGCATCCAATAGGTGTGTTTGTGTCATTGGACAAACATTTAGGTCATTTTCGTCCTCCCTAACCTTATTCTTGTCCAATTAGGGTTTTTAACCAATCTTGTGCATCCAATAAGTTCATTTGTGTCATTGGATGAACATTTTGGTCATTTTCGTCCTCCCTAGGCTTATTCTTGTCCAATTAGGGTTTTTAACCAATCTTGTGCATCCAATAAGTTCATTTGTGTCATTGGATGAACATTTAGGTCATTTTCGTCCTCCCTAGGCTTATTCTTGTCCAATTAGGGTTTTTAACCAATCTTGTGCATCCAATAAGTTCATTTGTGTCATTGGATGAACATTTAGGTCATTTTCGTCCTCCCTATCTTATACTTGTCCAATTAGAGTTTTTATGCAATCTAGTGCATCCAATAGGTGTGTTTGTGTCATTGGAGGAACATTTAGGTCATTTTCGTCTACCCTAGTCTTATTCTTGTCCAATTAGGGTTTTTATGCAATCTTGTGCATCCAATAGGTGTGTTTGTGTCATTGGACGAACATTTAGGTCATTTTCGCCCTCCCTAGGCTTATTCTTGTCCAATTAGGGTTTTTAACCAACCTTGTGCATCCAATAGGTGTGTTTGTGTCATTGGACGAACATTTAGGTCATTTTCGCCCTCCCTAGGCTTATTCTTGTCCAATTATCGTTTTTAACCAACCTTGTGCATCCAATAAGTTCATTTGTGTCATTGGATGAACATTTAGGTCATTTTCGTCCTCCCTAGGCTTATTCTTGTCCAATTAGGGTTTTTAACCAATCTTGTGCATCCAATAAGTTCATTTGTGTCATTGGATGAACATTTAGGTCATTTTCGTCCTCCCTATACTTATTCTTGTCCAATTAGGGTTTTAAGCAATCTTGTGCATCCAATATGTGTGTTTGTGTCATTGGATGAACATTTAGGTCATTTTCGTCCTCCCTATGCTTATTCTTGTCCAATTAGGGTTTTTAACCAATCTTGTGCATCCAATAAGTTCATTTGTGTCATTTGATGAACATTTAGGTCATTTTCGTCCTCCCTAGGCTTATTCTTGTCCAATTAGGGTTTTTAAACAATCTTGTGCATCCAATAAGTTCATTTGTGTCATTGGACGAACATTTAGGTCATTTTCGTCCTCCTTAGGCTTATTCTTGTCCAATTAGGGTTTTTAACCAATCTTGTGCATCCAATAAGTTCATTTGTGTCATCGGATGAACATTTAGGTCATTTTCGTCATCCCTAGTCTTATTCTTGTCCAATTAGGGTTTTAAGCAATCTTGTGCATCCAATATGTGTGTTTGTGTCATTGGATGAACATTTAGGTCATTTTCGTCCTCCCTATGCTTATTCTTGTCCAATTAGGGTTTTTAACCAATCTTGTGCATCCAATAAGTTCATTTGTGTCATTGGATGATCATTTATGTTATTTTCGTCCTCCCTAGTCTTATTCTTGTCCAATTAAGGCTTTTATGCAATCTTGTGCATCCAATAGGTGTGTTTGTGTCATTGGACGAACATTTAGGTCATTTTCGTCCTCCCTAGGCTTATTCTTGTCCAATTAGGGTTTTTAACCAATCTTGTGCATCCAATAAGTTCATTTGTGTCATTGGATGAACATTTAGGTCATTTTCGTCCTCCCTAGTCTTATTCTTGTCCAATTAGGGTTTTAAGCAATCTTGTGCATCCAATATGTGGGTTTGTGTCATTGGATGAACGTTTAGGTCATTTTCGTCCTCTCTATGCTTATTCTTGTCCAATTAGGGTTTTTAACCAATCTTGTGCATCCAATAAGTTCATTTGTGTCATTGGACGAACATTTAGGTCATTTTCGTCCTTCCTAGTCTTATTCTTGTCCAATTAGGGTTTTTATGCAATCTTGTGCATCCAATAGGTGTGTTTGTGTCATTGGACGAACATTTAGGTCATTTTCGTCCTCCCTAGGCTTATTCTTGTCCAATTAGGGTTTTTAACCAATCTTGTGCATCCAATAAGTTCATTTGTGTCATTGGATGAACATTTAGGTCATTTTCGTCCTCCCTAGTCTTATTCTTGTCCAATTAGGGTTTTTAACCAACCTTGTGCAATCAATTAGTTCATTTGTGTCATTGGTGGAACATTTAGGTCATTTACGTCCTCCCTAGTCTTATTCTTGTCCAATTAGGGTTTTTATGCAATCTTGTGCATCCAATAGGTGTGTTTGTGTCATTGGAGGAACATTTAGGTCATTTTCGTCCTCCCTAGTCTTACTCTTGTCCAATTAGGGTTTTTATGCAATCTTGTGCATCCAATAGGTGTGTTTGTGTCATTGGACGAACCTTTAGGTCATTTTCATCCTCCCTAAGATTATTCTTGTCCAATAAGGGTTTTTAACCAATCTTGTGCATCCAATAAGTTCATTTGTGTCATTGGATGAACATTTAGGTCATTTTCGTCCTCCCTAGTCTTATTCTTGTCCAATTAGGGTTTTTATGCAATCTTGTGCATCCAATAGGTGTGTTTGTGTCATTGGATGAACATTTAGGTCATTTTCATCCTCCCTAGGCTTATTCTTGTCCAATTAGGGTTTTTATGCAATCTTGTGCATCCAATATGTGTGTTTGTGTCATTGGATGAACATTTAGGTCATTTCGACCTCCCTATGCTTATTCTTGTCCAATTAGGGTTTTTAACCAATCTTGTGCATACAATAAGTTTATTTGTGTCATTGGATGAACATTTAGGTCATTTTCGTCCTCCCTAGTCTTATTCTTGTCCAATTAGGGTTTTTATGCAATCTTGTGCATCCAATGGGTGTGTTTGTGTCATTGGAGGAACATTTAGGTCATTTTCGTCATCCCTAGTCTTATTCTTGTCCAATTAGGGTTTTTATGCAATCTTGTGCATCCAATACGTGTGTTTGTGTCATTGGACGAACTTTTAGGTCATTTTCGTCCTCCCTAGGCTTATTCTTGTCCAATTAGGGTTTTTAACCAATCTTGTGCAGCCAATAAGTTCATTTGTGTCATTCGATGAACATTTAGGTCATTTTCGTCCTCCCTAGTCTTATTCTTGTCCAATTAGGGTTTTAAGCAATCTTGTGCATCGAATATGTGTGTTTGTGTCGTTGAATGAACATTTAGGTAATTTTCGTCCTCCCTATGCTTATTCTTGTCCAATTAGGGTTTTTAACCAATCTTGTGCATACAATAAGTTCATTTGTGTCATTGGATGAACATTTAGGTCATTTTCGTCCTCCCTAGTCTTATTCTTTTCCAATTAGGGTTTTTATGCAATCTTGTGCATCCAATAGGTGTGTTTGTGTCATTGGAGGAACATTTAGGTCATTTTCGTCCTCCCTAGTCTTATTCTTGTCGAATTAGGGTTTTTATGCAATCTTGTGCATCCAATAGGTGTGTTTGTGTCATTGGACGAACATTTAGGTCATTTTCGTCCTCCCTAGGCTTATTCTTGTCCAAATAGGGTTTTTAACCAATCTTGTGTATCCAATAAGTTCATTTGTGTCATTGGATGAACATTTAGGTCATTTTCGTCCTCCCTAGTCTTATTCTTGTCCAATTAGGGTTTTTATGCAATCTTGTGCATCCAATAGGTGTGTTTGTGTCATTGGATGAACATTTAGGTCATTTTCGTCCTCCCTAGTCTTATTCTTGTCCAATTAGGGTTTTTATGCAATCTTGTGCATCCAAAAGGTGTGTTTGTGTCATTGGATGAACATTTAGGTCATTTTCGTCCTCCCTAGTGTTATTCTAGTCCAATTAGGGTTTTAAGCAATCTTGTGCATCCAATATGTGTGTTTGTGTCATTGGATGAACATTTAGGTCATTTTCGTCCTCCCTATGCTTATTCTTGTCCAATTAGGGTTTTTAACCAATCTTGTGCATACAATAAGTTCATTTGTGTCATTGGATGAACATTTAGGTCATTTTCGTCCTCCCTAGTCTTATTCTTGTCCAATTAGGGTTTTTATGCAATCTTGTGCATCCAATAGGTGTGTTTGTGTCATTGGAGGAACATTTAGGTCATTTTCGTCTTCCCAAGTCTTATTCTTGTCCAATTAGGGATTTTATGCAATCTTGTGCATCCAATAGGTGTGTTTGTGTCATTGGACGAACATTTAGGTCATTTTCGTCCTCCCTAGGCTTATTCTTGTTCAATTAGGGTTTTTAACCAATCTTGTGCATCCAATAAGTTCATTTGTGTCATTGGATGAATATTTAGGTCATTGGATGAACATCCAATAGGTGTGTTTGTGTCATTGGAGGAACATTTAGGTCATTTTCGTCCTCCCTAGTCTTATTCTTGTCCAATTAGGGTTTTTATGCAATCTTGTGCACCCAATAGGTGTGTTTGTGTCATTGGACGAACATTTAGGTCATTTTCGTCCTCCCTAGGCTTATTCTTGTCCAATTAGGGTTTTAAACCAATCTTGTGCATCCAATAAGTTCATTTGTGTCATTGGATGAACATTTAGGTCATTTTCGTCCTCCCTAGTCTTATTCTTGTCCAATTAGGGTTTTAAGCAATCTTGTGCATCCAATATGTGTGTTTGTGTCATTGGATGAACATTTAGGTCATTTTCGTCCTCCCTATGCTTATTCTTGTCCAATTAGGGTTTTTAACCAATCTTGTGCATCCAATAAGTTCATTTGTGTCATTGGATGATCATTTATGTTATTTTCGTCCTCCATAGTCTTATTCTTGTCCAATTAGGGCTTTTATGCAATCTTGTGCATCCAATAGGTGTGTTTGTGTCATTGGACGAACATTTAGGTCATTTTCGTCCTCCTTGGCTTATTCTTGTCCAATTAGGGTTTTTATCCAATTTTGTGCATCCAATAAGTTCATTTGTGTCATTGGATGAACATTTAGGTCATTTTCGTCCTCCCTAGGCTTATTCTTGTCCAATTAGGGTTTTTAACCAATCTTGTGCATCCAATAAGTTCATTTGTGTCATTGGATGAACATTTAGGTCATTTTCGTCCTCCCTAGTCTTATTCTTGTCCAATTAGGGTTTTAAGCAATCTTGTGCTTCCAATATGTGTGTTTGTGTCATTGGATGAACATTTAGGTCATTTTCGTTCTCCCTATGCTTATTCATGTCCAATTAGGGTTTTTAACCAATCTTGTGCATACAATAAGTTCATTTGTGTCATTGGATGAACATTTAGGTCATTTTCGTCCTCCCTTGTCTTATCCTTGTCCAATTATGGTTTTTATGCAATCTTGTGCATCCAATTGGTGTGTTTGTGTCATTGGAGGAACATTTAGGTCATTTTCGTGCTCCCTAGGCTTATTCTTGTCCAATTAGGGTTTTCAACCAATCTTGTGCATCCAATAAGTTCATTTGTGTCATTGGATGAACATTTAGGTCATTTTCGTCCTCCCTAGGCTTATTCTTGTCCAATTATGGTTTTCAACCAATCTTGTGCATCCAATAAGTTCATTTGTGTCATTGGATGAACATTTAGGTCATTTTCGTCCTCCCTAGTCTTATTCTTGTCCAATTAGGGTTTTAAGCAATCTTGTGCATCCAATATGTGTGTTTGTGTCATTGGATGAACATTTAGGTCATTTTCGTCCTCCCTAGTCTTATTCTTGTCCAATTAGGGTTTTTATGCAATCTTGTGCATCCAATAGGTGTGTTTGTGTTATTGGACGAACATTTAGGTCATTTTCGTCCTCCCTAGGCTTATTCTTGTCCAATTAGGGTTTTTAACCAACCTTGTGCATCCAATAAGTTCATTTGTGTCATTGGTTGAACATTTAGGTCATTTTCGTCTTCCCTAGGCTTATTCTTGTCCAATTAGGGTTTTTAACCAAGCTTCTGCATCCAATAAGTTCATTTGAGTCATTGGTGGAACATTTAGGTCATTTACGTCCTCCCTAGTCTTATTCTTGTCCAATTAGGGTTTTTATGCAATCTTGTGCATCCAATAGGTGTGTTTGTGTCATTGGAGGAACATTTAGGTCATTTTCGTCCTCCCTAGTCTTATTCTTGTCGAATTAGGGTTTTTATACAATCTTGTGCATCCAATAGGTGTGTTTGTGTCATTGGAGGAACATTTAGGTCATTTTCGTCCTCCCTAGTCTTATTCTTGTCCAATTAGGGTTTTTATGCAATCTTGTGCATCCAATAGGTGTGATTGTGTCATTGGACGAACATTTAGGTCATTTTCGTCCTCCCAAGGCTTATTCTTGTCCAATTAGGGTTTTTAACCAATCTTGTGCATCCAATAAGTTCATTTGTGTCTTTGGATGAACATTTAGGTCATTTTCGTCCTCCCTAGTCTTATTCTTGTCCAATTAGGGTTTTTATGCAATCTTGTGCATCCAATAGGTGTGTTTGTGTCATTGGAGGAACATTTAGGTCATTTTCGTCCTCCCTAGTCTTATTCTTGTCGAATTAGGGTTTTTATGCAATCCTGTGCATCCGATAGGTGTGTTTATGTCATTGGAGGAACATTTAGGTCATTTTCGTCCTCCCTAGGCTTATTCTTGTCCAATTAGGGTTTTTAACCAATCTTGTGCATCCAATAAGTTCATTTGTGTCATTGGATGAACATTTAGGTCATTTTCGTCCTCCCTAGTCTTATTCTTGTCCAATTAGGGTTTTAAGCAATCTTGTGCATCCAATATGTGTGTTTGTGTCATTGGACGAACATTTATGTCATTTACGTCCTCCCTAGGCTTATTCTTGTCCAATTAGGGTTTTTAACCAATCTTGTGCATCCAATAAGTTCATTTGTGTCATTGGATGAACATTTAGGTCATTTTCGTCCTCCCTAGGCTTATTCTTGTCCAATTAGGGTTTTTAACCAATCTTGTGCATCCAATATGTTCATTTGTGTCATTGGATGAACATTTAGGTCCTTTTTGTCCTCCCTAGTCTTATTCTTGTCCAATTAGGGTTTTTATGCAATCTTGTGCATCCAATAGGTGTGTTTGTGTCATTGGATGAACATTTAGGTCATTTTCGTTCTCCCTATGCTTATTCTTGTCCAATTAGGGTTTTTAACCAATCTTGTGCATACAATAAGTTCATTTGTGTCATTGGATGAACATTTAGGTCATTTTCGTCCTCCCTAGTCTTATTCTTGTCCAATTAGGGTTTTTATGCAATCTTGTGCATCCAATAGGTGTGTTTGTGTCATTGGAGGAACATTTAGGTCATTTTCGTCCTCCCTAGGCTTGTTCTTGTCCAATTAGGGTTTTTAACCAATCTTGTGCATCCAATAAGTTCATTTGTGTCATTGGATGAACATTTAGGTCATTTTCGTCCTCCCTAGTCTTATTCTTGTCCAATTAGGGTTTTAAGCAATCTTGTGCATCCAATTTGTGTGTTTGTGTCATTGGATGAACATTTAGGTAATTTTCGTCCTCTCTATGCTTATTCTTGTCCAATTAGGATTTTTAACCAATCTTGTGCATCCAATAAGTTCATTTGTGTCATTGGATGAACATTTAGGTCATTTTCATCCTCCCTAGTCTTATTCTTGTCCAATTAGGAATTTTATGCAATCTTGTGCATCCAATAGGTGTGTTTGTGTCATTGGACGAACATTTAGGTCATTTTCGTCCTCCCTAGGCTTATTCTTGTCCAATTAGGGTTTTTAACCAATCTTGTGCATCCAATATGTTTATTTGTGTCATTGGATGAACATTTAGGTCATTTTCGTCCTCCCTAGGCTTATTCTTGTCCAATTAGGGTTTTTAACCAATCTTGTGCATCCAATAAGTTCATTTGTGTCATTGGATGAACATTTCGGTCATTTACGTCCTCCCTAGGCTTATTCTTGTCCAATTAGGGTTTTTAACCAATGTTGTGCATCCAATAAGTTCATTTGTGTCATTCGATGAACATTTAGGTCATTTTCGTCCTCCCTAGTCTTATTCTTGTCCAATTAGGGTTTTAAGCAATCTTGTGCATCCAATATGTGTGTTTGTGTCATTGGATGAACATTTAGGTCATTTTCGTCCTCCCTATGCTTATTCTTGTCCAATTAGGGTTTTTTAACCAATCTTGTGCATACAATAAGTTCATTTGTGTCATTGGATGAACATTTAGGTCATTTTCGTCCTTCCTAGTCTTATTCTTGTCCAATTAGGGTTTTTATGCAATCTTGTGCATCTAATAGGTGTGTTTGTGTCATTGGAGGAACATTTAGGTCATTTTCGTCCTCCCTAGTCTTATTCTTGTCCAATTAGGGTTTTTAACCAATCTTGTGCATCCAATAAGTTCATTTGTGTCATTGGATGAACATTTAGGTCATTTTCGTCCTCCTTAATCTTATTCTTGTCCAATTAGGATTTTAAGCAATCTTGTGCATCGAATATGTGTGTTTGTTTCATTGGACGAACATTTAGGTCATTTTCGTCCTCCCTATGCTTATTCTTGTCCAATTAGGGTTTTTAACCAATCTTGTGCATACAATAAGTTCATTTGTGTCATTGGATGAACATTTAGGTCATTTTCGTCCTCCCTAGTCTTATTCTTGTCCAATTAGGGTTTTTATGCAATCTTGTGCATCCAATAGGTGTGTTTGTGTCATTGGAGGAACATTTAGGTCATTTTCGTCCTCCCTAGTCTTATTCTTGTCCAATTAGGGTTTTTATGCAATCTTGTGCATCCAATAGGTGTGTTTGTGTCATTGAACAAACATTTAGGTCATATTCGTCCTCCCTAGGCTTATTCTTGTCCAATTAGGGTTTTTAACCAATCTTGTGCATCCAATAAGTTCATTTGTGTCATTGGATGAACATTTAGGTCATTTTCGTCCTCCCTAGTCTTATTCTTGTCCAATTAGGGTTTTTAACCAATCATGTGCATCCAATAAGTTCATTTGTGTCATTGGATGAACATTTAGGTCATTTTCGTCCTCCCTAGGCTTATTCTTGTCCAATTAGGGTTTTTAACCAACCTTGTGCATCCAATAAGTTCATTTGTGTCATTGGAGGATCATTTAGGTCATTTACGTCCTCCCTAGTCTTATTCTTGTCCAATTAGGGTTTTTATGCAATCTTGTGCATCCAATAGGTGTGTTTGTGTCATTGGACGAACATTTAGGTCATTCTCGTCATCCCTAGGCTAATTCTTGTCCAATTAGGGTTTTTAACCAATCTTGTGCATCCAATAAGTTCATTTGTGTCATTGGCTGAACATTTAGGTCATTTTTTTCCTCCCTAGGCTTATTCTTGTCCAATTAGGGTTTTTAACCAATCTTGTGCCTCCAATAAGTTCATTTGTGTCATTGGATGAACATTTAGGTCATTTTCGTCCTCTTTAGTCTTATTCTTGTCCAATTAGGGTTTTAAGCAATCTTGTGCATCCAATATGTGTGTTTGTGTCATTGGATGAACATTTAGGTCATTTTCGTCCTCCCTATGCTTATTCTTGTCCAATTAGGGTTTTTAACCAATCTTGTGCATACAATAAGTTCATTTGTGTCATTGGATGAACATTTAGGTCATTTTCGTCCTCCCTAGTCTTATTCTTGTCCAATTAGGGTTTTTATGCAATCTTGTGCATCCAATAGGTGTGTTTGTGTCATTGGAGGAACATTTAGGTCATTTTCGTCTTCCCAAGTCTTATTCTTGTCCAATTAGGGATTTTATGCAATCTTGTGCATCCAATAGGTGTGTTTGTGTCATTGGACGAACATTTAGGTCATTTTCGTCCTCCCTAGGCTTATTCTTGTTCAATTAGGGTTTTTAACCAATCTTGTGCATCCATTAAGTTCATTTGTGTCATTGGATGAACATTTAGGTCATTGGATGAACATCCAATAGGTGTGTTTGTGTCATTGGAGGAACATTTAGGTCATTTTCGTCCTCCCTAGTCTTATTCTTGTCCAATTAGGGTTTTTATGCAATCTTGTGCACCCAATAGGTGTGTTTGTGTCATTGGACGAACATTTAGGTCATTTTCGTCCTCCCTAGGCTTATTCTTGTCCAATTAGGGTTTTAAACCAATCTTGTGCATCCAATAAGTTCATTTGTGTCATTGGATGAACATTTAGGTCGTTTTCGTCCTCCCTAGTCTTATTCTTGTCCAATTAGGGTTTTAAGCAATCTTGTGCATCCAATATGTGTGTTTGTGTCATTGGATGAACTTTTAGGTCATTTTCCTCCTCCCTATGCTTATTCTTGTCCAATTAGGGTTTTTAACCAATCTTCTGCATCCAAGAAGTTCATTTGTGTCATTGGATGAACATTTAGGTCATTTTCGTTCTCCCTAGTCTTATTCTTGTCCAATTAGGGTTTTAAGCATTCTTGTGCATCCAATATGTGTGTTTGTGTCATTGGATGAACATTTAGGTCATTTTCGTCCTCCCTATGCTTATTCTTGTCCAATTAGGGTTTTTAACCAATCTTGTGCATACAATAAGTTCATTTGTGTCATTGGATGAACATTTAGGTCATTTTCGTCCTCCCTAGTCAAATTCTTGTCCAATTAGAGTTTTTATGCAATCTTGTGCATCCAATAGGTGTGTTTGTGTCATTGGACGAACATTTAGGTCATTTTCGTCCTCCCAAGGCTTATTCTTGTCCAATTAGGGTTTTAAACCAATCTTGTGCATCCAATAAGTTCATTTGTGTCATTGGATGAACATTTAGGTCATTTTCGTCCTCCCTAGTCTTATTCTTGTCCAATTAGGGTTTTAAGCAATCTTGTGCATCCAATATGTGTGTTTGTGTCATTGGATGAACATTTAGGTCATTTTCGTCCTCCCTATGCTTATTCTTGTCCAATTAGGGTTTTTAACCAATCTTGTGCATCCAATAAGTTCATTTGTGTCATTGGATGATCATTTATGTTATTTTCGTCCTCCCTAGTCTTATTCTTGTCCAATTAGGGCTTTTATGCAATCTTGTGCATCCAATATGTGTGTTTGTGTCATTGGATGAACATTTAGGTCATTTTCGTCCTCCCTATGCTTATTCTTGTCCAATTAGGCTTTTTAACCAACCTTGTGCATCCAATAAGTTCATTTGTGTCATTGGATGATCATTTATGTTATTTTCGTCCTCCCTAGTATTATTCTTGTCCAATTAGGGCTTTTATGCAATCTTGTGCATCCAATAGGTGTGTTTGTGTCATTGGACGAACATTTAGGTCATTTTCGTCCTCCCTAGGCTTATTCTTGTCCAATTAGGGTTTTTAACCAATCTTGTGCATCCAATAAGTTCATTTGTGTCATTGGACTAACATTTAGGTCATTTTCGTCATCCCTAGGATTATTCTTGTCCAATTAGGGTTTTTAACCAATCGTGTGCATCCAATATGTGTGTTTGTGTCATTGGATGAACATTTAGGTAATTTTCGTCCTCCCTATGCTTATTCTTGTCCAATTAGGGTTTTTAACCAATCTTGTGCATCCAATAAGTTCATTTGTGTCATTGGATGAACATTTAGGTCATTTTCGTCCTCCCTAGTCTTATTCTTGTCCAATTAGGGTTTTAAGCAATCTTGTGCATCCAATATGTGTGTTTGTGTCATTGGATGAACATTTAGGTCATTTTCGTCCTCCCTATGCTTATTCTTGTCCAATTAGGGTTTTTAACCAATCTTGTGCATCCAATAAGTTCATTTGTGTCATTGGATGATCATTTATGTTATTTTCGTCCTCCCTAGTCTTATTCTTGTCCAATTAGGGTTTTTATGCAATCTTGTGCATCCAATAGGTGTGTTTGTGTCATTGGACGAACATTTAGGTCATTTTCGTCCTCCCTAGGCTTATTCTTGTCCAATTAGGGTTTTTAACCAACCTTGTGCATCCAATAAGTTCATTTGTGTCATTGGTTGAACATTTAGGTCAATTTCGTCCTCCCTAGGCTTATTCTGGTCCAATTAGGGTTTTTAACCAACCTTGTGTATCCAATAAGTTCATTTGTGTCATTGGTGGAACATTTAGGTCATTTAAGTCCTCCCTAGTCTTATTCTTGTCGAATTAGGGTTTTTATGCAATCTTGTGCATCCAATAGGTGTGTTTGTGTCATTGGAGGAACATTTAGGTCAATTTCGTCCTCCCTAGTCTTATTCTTGTCCAATTAGGGTTTTTATGCAATCTTGTGCATCCAATAGGTGTGTTTGTGTCATTGGACGAACATTTAGGTCATTTTCGTCCTCCCTAGGCTTATTCTTGTCCAATTAGGGTTTTTAACCAATCTTATGCATCCTATAAGTTCATTTGTGTCATTGGATGAACATTTAGGTCATTTTCGTCCTCCCTAGTCTTATTCTTGTCCAATTAGGGTTTTAAGCAATCTTGTGCATCCAATATGTGTGTTTGTGTCATTGGATGAACATTTAGGTCATTTTCGTCCTCCCTATACTTATTCTTGTCCAATTAGGGTTTTTAACCAATCTTGTGCATCCAATAAGTTCATTTGTGTCATTGGATGAACATTTAAGTCATTTTCGTCCTCCCTAGTCTTATTCTTGTCAAATTAGGGTTTTTATGCAATCTTGTGCATCCAATAGGTGTGTTTGTGTCGTTGGACGAACATTTAGGTCATTTTCGTCCTCCCTAGGCTTATTCTTGTCCAATTAGGGTTTTTAACCAATCTTGTGCATCCAATAAGTTCATTTGTGTCATTGGATGAACATTTAGGTCATTTTCGTCCTCCCTAGTCTTATTCTTGTCCAATTAGGGTTTTAAGCAATCTTGTGCATCCAATATGTGTGTTTGTGTCATTGGATGAACATTTAGGTCATTTTCGTCTTCCCTATGCTTATTCTTGTCCAATTAGGGTTTTTAACCAATCTTGTGCATCCAATAAGTTCATTTGTGTCATTGGATGAACATTTAGGTCGCTTTTGTCCTCCCTAGTCTTATTCTTGTCCAATTAGGGTTTTTATGCAATCTTGTGCATCCAATAGGTGTGTTTGTGTCATTGGAGGAACATTTAGGTCATTTTCGTCCTCCCTAGGCTTATTCTTGTCCAATTAGGTTTTTAAACCAATCTTGTGCATCCAATAAGTTCATTTGTGTCAATGGATGAACATTTAGGTCATTTTCGTCCTCCCTAGGCTTATTCTTGTCCAATTAGGGTTTTTAACCAATCTTGTGCATCCAATAAGTTCATTTGTGTCATTGGATGAACATTTAGGTCATTTTCGTCCTCCCTAGTCTTATTCTTGTCCAATTAGGGTTTTAAGCAATCTTGTGCATCCAATATGTGTGTTTGTGTCATTGGATGAACATTTAGGTCATTTTCGTTCTCCCTATGCTTATTTTTGTCCAATTAGGGTTTTTAACCAATCTTATGCATACAATAAGTTCATTTGTGTCATTGGATGAACATTTAGGTCATTTTCGTCCTCCCTAGTCTTATTCTTGTCCAATTAGGGTTTTTATGCAATCTTGTGCATCCAATAGGTGTGTTTGTGTCATTGGAGGAACATTTAGGTCATTTTCGTGATCCCTAGGCTTATTCTTGTCCAATTAGGGTTTTCAACCAATCTTGTGCATCCAATAAGTTCATTTGTGTCATTGGATGAACATTTAGGTCATTTTCGTCCTCCCTAGTCTTATTCTTGTCCAATTAGGGTTTTAAGCAATCTTGTGCATCCAATATGTGTGTTTGTGTCATTGGATGAACATTTAGGTCATTTTCGTTCTCCCTATGCTTATTCTTGTCCAATTAGGGTTTTTAACCAATCTTGTGCATACAATAAGTTCATTTGTGTCATTGGATGAACATTTAGGTCATTTTCTTTCTCCCTATGCTTATTCTTGTCCAATTAGGGTTTTTAACCAATCTTGTGCATCCAATAAGTTCATTTGTGTCATTGGATGAACATTTAGGTCATTTTCGTCCTCCCTAGGCTTATTCTTGTCCAATTAGGGGTTTTAGCCAATCTTGTGCAACCAATAAGTTTATATGTCTCATTGGATGAACATTTAGGTCATTTTCGTCCTCCCTAGGCTTATTCTTGTCCAATTAGGGGTTTTAGCCAATCTTGTGCAACCAATAAGTTCATTTGTGTCATTGGAGGAACATTTAGGTCACTTTCGTCCTCCCTAGGCTTATTCTTGTCCAATTAGGATTTTTAACCAATCTTGTGAATCCAATAGGTGTTTGTGTCATTGGAGGAACATTTAGGTCATTTTCGTCCTCCCTAGTCTTATTCTTGTCCAATTAGCGTTTTTATGCAATCTTGTGCATCCAATAGGTGTGTTTGTGTCATTGGACGAACATTTAGGTCATTTTCGTCGTCCCTAGGCTTATTCTTGTCCAATTAGGGTTTTTAACCAACCTTGTGCATCCAATAAGTTCTTTTGTGTCATTGGAGGAACATTTAGGTCATTTTCGTCCTCCCTAGTCTTATTCTTGTCCAATTAGGGATTTTATGCAATCTTGTGCATCCAATAGGTGTGTTTGTGTCATTGGACGAACATTTAGGTCATTTTCGTCCTCCCTAGGCTTATTCTTGTCCAATTAGGGTTTTCAACCAATCTAGTGCATCCAATAAGTTCATTTGTGTCATGGGATGAACATTTAGGTCATTTTCGTCCTCCCTAGGCTTATTCTTGTCCAATTAGGGTTTTTAACCAATCTTGTGCATCCAATAAGTTCATTTGTGTCATTGGATGAACATTTAGGTCATTTTCGTCCTCCCTAGTCTTATTCTTGTCCAATTAGCGTTTTTATGCAATCTTGTGCATCCAATAGGTGTGTTTGTGTCATTGGACGAACATTTAGGTCATTTTCGTCTTCCCTAGGCTTATTCTTGTCCAATTAGGATTTTTAACCAACCATGTGCATCCAATAAGTTCATTTGTGTCATTGGAGGAACATTTAGGTCATTTAGGTCCTCCCTAATCTTATTCTTGTCCAATTAGGGATTTTATACAATCTTGTGCATCCAATAGGTGTGTTTGTGTCATTGGACGAACATTTAGGTCATTTTGTCCTCCCTAGGCTTATTCTTGTCCAATTAGGGTTTTTAACCAATCTTGTGCATACAATAAGTTCATTTGTGTCATTGGACGAACATTTAGGTCATTTTCGTCCTCCCTAGGCTTATTCTTGTCCAATTAGGGTTTTTAACCAATCTTGTGCATCCAATAAGTTCATTTGTGTCATTGGATGAACATTTAGGTCATTTTCGTCCTCCCTAGTCTTATTCTTGTCCAATTAGGGTTTTAAGCAATCTTGTGCATCCAATATGTGTGTTTGTGTCATTGGATGAACATTTAGGTCATTTTCGTCCTCCCTATGCTTATTCTAGTCCAATTAGGGTTTTTAACCAATCTTGTGCATACAATAAGTTCATTTGTGTCATTGGATGAACATTTAGGTCATTTGCGTCCTCCCTAGTCTTATTCTTGTCCAATTAGGGATTTTATGCAATCTTGTGCATCCAATAGGTGTGTTTGTGTCATTGGACGAACATTTAGGTCATTTTCGTCCTCCCTAGACTTATTCTTGTTCAATTAGGGTTTTTAACCAATCTTGTGCATCCAACAGGTGTGTTTGTGTCATTGGACGAACATTTAGGTCATTTTCGTCTTCCCTAGGCTTATTCTTGTCCAATTAGGGTTTTCAACCAATCTTGTGCATCCAATAAGTTCATTTGTGTCATTGGATGAACATTTAGGTCATTTTCGTCCTCCCTAGGCTTATTCTTGTCCAATTAGGGTTTTCAACCAATCTTGTGTATCCAATAAGTTTAGTTGTGTCATTGGATGAACATTTAGGTCATTTTCGTCCTCCCTAGGCATATTCTTGTCCAATTAGGGTTTTTATGCAATCTTGTGCATCCAATAGGTGTGTTTGTGTCATTGGACGAACATTTAGGTCATTTTCGTCCTCACTAGGCTTATTCTTGTCCAATTAGGGTTTTTATGCAATCTTGTGCATCCAATAGGTGTGTTTGTGTCATTGGACGAACATTTAGGTCATTTTCGTCATCCCTAGGCTTATTCTTGTCCAATTAGGGTTTTTAACCAATCTTGTGCATCCAATAAGTTCATTTGTGTCATTGGATGAACATTTTGGTCATGTTTTTCCTCCCTAGGCTTATTCTTGTCTAATTAGGGTTTTTAACCAATCTTGTGCATCTAATAAGTTCATTTGTGTCATTGGATGAACATTTAGGTCATTTTCGTCCTCCCTAGTCTTATTCTAGTCCAATTAGGGTTTTAAGCAATCTTGTGCATCCAATATGTGTGTTTGTGTCATTGGATGAACATTTAGGTCATTTTCGTCCTCCATATGCTTATTCTTGTCCAATTAGGGTTTTTAACCAATCTTGTGCATACAATAAGTTCATTTGTGTCATTGGATGAACATTTAGGTCATTTTCGTCCTCCCTAGTCTTATTCTTGTCCAATTAGGGTTTTTATGCAATCTTGTGCATCCAATAGGTGTGTTTGTGTCATTGGACGAACATTTAGGTCATTTTTGCCCTCCCTAGGCTTATTCTTGTCCAATTAGGGTTTTTAACCAATCTTGTGCATCCAATAAGTTCATTTGTGTCATTGGATGAACATTTAGGTCATTTTCGTCCTCCCTAGGCTTATTCTTGTCCAATTAGGGTTTATAACCAATCTTGTGCATCCAATAGGTGTGTTTGTGTCATTGGATTAACATTTAGGTCATTTTCGTCCTCCCTAGGCTTATTCTTGTCCAATTAGGGTTTTTAACCAATCTTGTGCATCCAATAAGTTCATTTGTGTCATTGGATGAACATTTAGGTCATTTTCGTCCTCCCTAGGCTTATTCTTGCCCAATTAGTGTTTTTAACCAATCTTGTGCATCCAATAGGTGTGTTTGTGTCATTGGATGAACATTTAGGTCATTTTCGTCCTCCCTAGGCTTATTCTTGTCCAATTAGGGTTTTTAACCAATCTTGTGCATCCAATAAGTTCATTTGTGTCATTGGATGAACATTTAGGTCATTTTCGTCCTCCCTAGGCTTATTCTTGTCCAATTAGGGTTTTTAACCAATCGTGTGCATCCAATAAGTTCATTTGTGTCATTGGATGAACATTTAGGTCATTTTCGTCCTCCCTAGTCTTATTCTTGTCCAATTAGGGTTTTAAGCAATCTTGTGCATCCAATATGTGTGTTTGTGTCATTGGATGAACATTTAGGTCATTTTCGTCCTCCCTATGCTTATTCTTGTCCAATTAGGGTTTTTAACCAATCTTGTGCATCCATTAAGTTCATTTATGTCATTGGATGAACATTTAGGTCATTTTCGTCCTCCCTCGTCTTATTCTTGTCCAATTAGGGTTTTTATGCAATCTTGTGCATCCAATAGGTGTGTTTGTGTCATTGGACGAACATTTAGGTCATTTTCGTCCTCCCTAGGCTTATTCTTGTCCAATTAGGGTTTTAAACCAACCTTGTGCATCCAATAAGTTCATTTGTGTCATTGGATGAACATTTAGGTCATTTTCGTCCTCCCTAGTCTTATTCTTGTCCAATTAGGGTTTTAAGCAATCTTGTGCATCCAATATGTGTGTTTGTGTCATTGGATGAAAATTTAGGTCATTTTCCTCCTCCCTAGGCTTATTCTTTTCCAGTTAGGGTTTTTAACCAATCTTGTGCATCCAATAAGTTCATTTGTGTCATTGGATGAACATTTAGGTCATTTTCGTCCTCCCTAGGCTTATTCTTGTCCAATTAGGGTTTTTAACCAATCTTGTGCATCCAATAAGTTCATTTGTGTTATTGGATGAACATTGAGATCATTTTCGTCCTCCCTAGGCTTATTCTTGTCAAATTAGGGTTTCTAACCAATCTTTTGCATCCAATAAGTGTATTTGTGTCATTGGATGAACATTTAGGTCATTTTCGTCCTCCCTAGGCTTATTCTTGTCCAATTAGGGTTTTTAAGCAATCTTGTGCATCCAATAAGTTCATTTGTGTCATTGGATGAACATTTAGGTAATTTTCGTCCTCCCTAGGCTTATTCTTGTCCAATTAGGGTTTCTAACCAATCTTTTGCATCCAATAGGTGTGTTTGTGTCATTGGATGAACATTTAGGTCATTTTCGTCCTCCCTAGTCTTATTCTTGTCCAATTAGGTTTTTAAGCAATCTTGTGCATCCAATAAGTTCATTTGTGTCATTGGATGAACATTTAGGTCATTTTCGTCGTCCCTAGTCTTATTCTTGTCCAATTAGGGTTTTAAGCCAATCTTGTACATCCAATAGGTGTGTTTGTGTCATTTGATGAACATTTAGGTCATTTTCGTCATCCCAAGGCTTCTTCTTATCCAATTAGGGTTTTAAGCAATCTTGTGCATCCAATAAGTTCATTTGTGTCATTGGATTAAGATTTAAGTCATTTTCGTCCTCCCTAGGCTTATTCTTGTCCAGTTAGGGTTTTTAACCAATCTTGTGTATCCAATAGGTGTGTTTGTGTCATTGGATAAACATTTAGGTCATTTTCGTCCACCCTAGACTTATTCTTGTCCAATTAGGGTTTTTAACCAATCTTGTGCATCCAATAGGTGTGTTTGTGTCATTGGATGAACATTTAGGTCATTTTCGTCCTCCCTAGGCTTATTCTTGTCCAATTAGGGTTTTTAACCAATCTTGTGCATCCAATAAGTTCATTTGTGTCATTGGATGAACATTTAGGTCATTTTCGTCCACCCTAGGCTTATTCTTGTCCAATTAGGGTTTTTAACTAATCTTGTGCATCCAATAAGTTCATTTGTGTCATTGGATGAACATTTATGTCATTTTCGTCCTCCCAAGGCATATTCTTGTCCAATTAGGGTTTTTAAACAAATCTTGTGCATCCAATAAGTTAATTTGTGTCATTGGATGAACATTTAGGTCATTTTCGTCCTCCCTAGGCTTATTCTTGTCCAATTAGGGTTTTTAAGCAATCTTGTGCATCCAATAAGTTCATTTGTGTCATTGGATGAACATTTAGGTCATTTTCGTCCACCCTAGGCTTATTCTTGTCCAATTAGGGTTTTTAACCAATCTTGTGCATCCAATAAGTTCATTTGTGTAATTGGATGAACATTTAAGTCATTTTCGTCCTCCCTAGGCTTATTCTTGTCCAGTTAGGGTTTTTAACCAATCTTGTGCATCCAATAGGTGTGTTTGTGTCATTGGATGAACATTTAGGTCATTTTCGTCCACCCTAGGCTTATTCTTGTCCAATTAGGGTTTTTAACCAATCTTGTGCATCCAATAAGTTAATTTGTGTCATTGGATGAACATTTAGGTCATTTTCGTCCTCCCATGGCTTATTCTTGTCCAATTAGGGTTTTTAACCAATCTTGTGCATCCAATAAGTTGATTTGTGTCGTTGGATGAACATTTAGGTCATTTTCGTCCTCCCTAGGCTTATTCTTGTCCAATTAGGGTTTTTAACCAATCTTGTGCATCCAATAAGTTCATTTGTGTCATTGGATGAACATTTAGGTCATTTTCGTCCTCCCTAGTCTTATTCTTGTCCAATTAGGGTTTTAAGCAATCTTGTGCATCCAATATGTGTGTTTGTGTCATTGGATGAACATTTGGGTCATTTTCGTTCTCCCTATGCTTATTTTTGTCCAATTAGGGTTTTTAACCAATCTTATGCATACAATATGTTCATTTGTGTCATTGGATGAACATTTAGGTCATTTTTGTCCTCCCTAGTCTTATTCTTGTCCAATTAGGGTTTTTATGCAATCTTGTGCATCCAATAGGTGTGTTTGTGTCATTGGAGGAACATTTAGGTCATTTTCGTGCTCCCTAGGCTTATTCTTGTCCAATTAGGGTTTTTAACCAATCTTGTGCATCCAATAAGTTCATTTGTGTCATTGGATGAACATTTAGGTCATTTTCGTCCTCCCTAGTCTTATTCTTGTCCAATTAGGGTTTTTATGCAATCTTGTGCATCCAATAGGCGTGTTTGTGTCATTGGAGGAACATTTAGGTCATTTTCGTCCTCCCTAGTCTTATTCTTGTCCAATTAGGGTTTTTATGCAATCTTGTGCATCCAATTGGTGTGTTTGTGTCATTGGACGAACATTTAGGTCATTTTCGCCCTCCCTAGGCTTATTCTTGTCCAATTATCGTTTTTAACCAACCTTGTGCATCCAATAAGTTCATTTGTGTCATTGGATGAACATTTAGGTCATTTTCGTCCTCCCTAGGCTTATTCTTGTCCAATTAGGGTTTTTAACCAATCTTGTGCATCCAATAAGTTCATTTGTGTCATTGGATGAACATTTAGGTCATTTTCGTCTACCCTAGGCTTATTCTTGTCCAATTAGGGTTTTTAACCAATCTTGTGCATCCAATAAGTTCATTTGTGTCATTGGATGAACATTTAGGTCATTTTCGTCCTCCCAAGGCTTATTCTTGTCCAATTAGGGTTTTAACCAATCTTGTGCATCCAATAAGTTAATTTGTGTCATTGGATGAACATTTAGGTCATTTTCGTCCTCCCTAGGCTTATTCTTGTCCAATTAGGGTTTTTAAGCAATCTTGTGCATCCAATAAGTTCATTTGTGTCATTGGATGAACATTTAGGTCATTTTCGTCCACCCTAGGCTTATTCTTGTCCAATTAGGGTTTTTAACCAATCTTGTGCATCCAATAAGTTCATTTGTGTAATTGGATGAACATTTAAGTCATTTTCGTCCTCCCTAGGCTTATTCTTGTCCAGTTAGGGTTTTTAACCAATCTTGTGCATCCAATAGGTGTGTTTGTGTCATTGGATGAACATTTAGGTCATTTTCGTCCACCCTATGCTTATTCTTGTCCAATTAGGGTTTTTAATCAATCTTGTGCATCCAATAAGGTCATTTGTCTCATTGGATGAACATTTAGGTCATTTTCGACCTCATTAGGCTTATTCTTGTCTAGTTAGGGTTTTTAACCATTCTTGTGCATCCAATAGGCGTATTTGTGTCATTGGATGAACATTTATGTCATTTTCGTCCTCCCAAGGCTTATTCTTGTCCAATTAGGGTTTTTAACCAATCTTGTGCATCCAATAAGTTAATTTGTGTCATTAGATGAACATTTAAGTCATTTTCGTCCTCCGTAGGCTTATTCTTGTCCAATTAGGGTTTTTAACCAATCTTGTGCATCCAATAGGTGTGTTTGTGTCATTGGATGAACATTTAGGTCATTTTCGTCCTCCCTAGTCTTATTCTTGTCCAATTAGGGTTTTAAGCAATCTTGTGCATCCAATAAGTTCATTTGTGTCATTGGATGAACATTTAGGTCATTTTCGTCCTCCCTGGGCTTATTCTTGTCCAATTAGGGTTTTTAACCAATCTTGTGCATCCAATAAGTTCATTTGTGTCATTGGATGAACATTTAGGTCATTTTCGTCCTCCCTAGTCTTATTCTTGTCCAATTAGGGTTTTAAGCAATCTTGTGCATCCAATATATGTGTTTGTGTCATTGGATGAACATTTAGGTCATTTTCGTCCTCCTTGTGCTTATTCTTGTCCAATTAGGGTTTTTAACCAATCTTGTGCATACAATAAGTTCATTTGTGTCATTGGATGAACATTTAGGTCATTGGATGAACATCCAATAGGTGTGTTTGTGTCATTGGAGGATCATTTAGGTCATTTTCGTCCTCCCTAGTCTTATTCTTGTCCAATTAGGGATTTTATGCAATCTTGTGCATCCAATAGGTGTGTTTGTGTCATTGGACGAACATTTAGGTCATTTTCGTCCTCCCTAGTCTTATTCTTGTCCAATTAGTGTTTTTAACCAATCTTGTGCATCCAATAAGTTCATTTGTGTCATTGGATGAACATTTAGGTCATTTTCGTCCTCCCTAGGCTTATTCTTGTCCAATTAGGGTTTTTAACCATCCTTGTGCATCCAATAAGTTCATTTGTGTCATTGGTTGAACATTTAGGTCATTTTCTTCCTCCCTAGGCTTATTCTTGTCCAATTAGGGTTTTTAATCAATCTTGTGCATCCAATAAGTTCATTTGTGTCATTGGTTGAACATTTAGGTCATTTTCGACCTCCCTAGGCTTATTCTTGTCCAATTAGGGTTTTTAACCAATCTTGTGCATCCAAGAAGTCCATTTGTGTCATTGGATGAACATTTATGTCATTTTCGTCCTCCCTAGTCTTATTCTTGTCCAGTTAGGGTTTTAAGCAATCTTGTGCATCCAATATGTGTGTTTGTGTCATTGGATGAACATTTAGGTCATTTTCGTCCTCCCTATGCTTATTCTTGTCCAATTAGGGTTTTTAACCAATCTTGTGCATACAATAAGTTCATTTGTGTCATTGGATCAACATTTAGGTCATTTTCATCCTCCCTAGTCTTATTCTTGTCCAATTAGGGTTTATATGCAATCTTGTGCATCCAATAGGTGTGTTTGTGTCATTGGAGGAACATTTAGGTCATTTTCGTCCTCCCTAGTCTTATTCTTGTCCAATTAGGGTTTATATGCAATCTTGTGCATCCAATAGGTGTGTTTGTGTCATTGGTTGAACATTTAGGTCATTTTTTCGACCTCCCTAGGCTTATTCTTGTCCAATTAGGGTTTTTAACCAATCTTTTGCATCCAAGAAGTTCATTTGTGTCATTGGATGAACATTTAGGTCATTTTCGCCCTCCCTAGTCTTATTCTTGTCCAATTAGGGTTTTAAGCAATCTTGTGCATCCAATATGTGTGTTTGTGTCATTGGATAAACATTTAGGTCATTTTCGTCCTCCTTGTGCTTATTCTTGTCCAATTTGGGTTTTTAACCAATCTTGTGCATACAATAAGTTCATTTGTGTCATTGGATGAACATTTAGGTCAATGGATGAACATCCAATAGGTGTGTTTGTGTCATTGGAGGAACATTTAGGTCATTTTCGTCCTCCCTAGTCTTATTCTTGTCCAATTAGGGATTTTATGCAATCTTGTGCATCCGATAGGTGTGTTTGTGTCATTGGACGGACATTTAGGTCATTTTCGTCCTCCCTAGTCTTAATCTTGTCCAATTAGGGTTTTTAACCAATCTTGTGCATCCAATAAGTTCATTTGTGTCATTGGATGAACATTTAGGTCATTTTCGTCCTCCCTAGGCTTACTCTTGTCCAATTAGGGTTTTTAACCAACCTTGTGCATCCAATAAGTTCATTTGTGTCATTGGTTGAACATTTAGGTCATTTTCGTCCTCCCTAGGCTTATTCTTGTCCAATTAGGGTTTTTAATCAATGTTGTGCATCCAATAAGTTCATTTGTGTCATTGGTTGAACATTTAGGTCGTTTTCGTCCTCCCTAGGCTTATTCTTGTCCAATTAGGGTTTTTAACCAATCTTGTGCATCCAAGAAGTTCATTTGTGTCATTTGATGAACATTTAGGTCATTTTCGTCCTCCCTAGTCTTATTCTTGTCCAATTAGGGTTTTAAGCAATCTTGTGCATCCAATATGTGTGTTTGTGTCATTGGATGAACATTTAGGTCATTTTCGTCCTCCCTATGCTTATTCTTGTCCAATTAGGGTTTTTAACCAATCTTGTGCATACAATAAGTTCATTTGTGTCATTGGATGAACATTTAGGTCATTTTCGTCCTCCCTAGTCTTATTCTTGTCCAATTAGGGATTTTATGCAATCTTGTGCATCCAATAGGTGTGTTTGTGTCATTGGACGAACATTTAGGTCATTTCCGTCCTCCCTAGGCTTATTCTTGTGCAATTAGGGTTTTTAACCAATCTTGTGCATCCAATAGGTGTGTTTGTGTCATTGGACGAAATTTTAGGTCATTTTCGTCCTCCCTAGGCTTATTCTTGTCCAATTAGGGTTTTTAACCAATCTTGTGCATCCAATAAGTTCATTTGTGTCATTCGATGATCATTTAGGTCATTTTCGTCCTCCCTAGTCTTATTCTTGTCCAATTAGGGTTTTAAGCAATCTTGTGCATCCAATATGTGTGTTTGTGTCATTGGATGAACATTTAGGTAATTTTCGTCCTCCCTATGCTTATTCTTGTCCAATTAGGGTTTTTAACAAATCTTGTGCATACAATAAGTTCATTTGTGTCATTGGATGAACATTTAAGTCACTTTCGTCCTCCCTAGTCTTATTCTTGTCCAATTAGGGTTTTTATGCAATCTTGTGCATCCAATAGGTGTGTTTGTGTCATTGGAGGAACATTTAGGTCATTTTCGTCCTCCCTAGTCTTATTCTTGTCCAATTAGGGTTTTTATGCAATCTTGTGCATCCAATAGGTGTGTTTGTGTCATTGGACGAACATTTAGGTCATTTTCGTCCTCCCTAGGCTTATTCTTGTCCAATTAGGGTTTTTAACCAATCTTGTGCATCCAATAAGTTCATTTGTGTCATTGGATGAACATTTAGGTAATTTTCGTCGTCCTTAGTCTTATTCTTGTCGAATTAGGTTTTTATGCAATCTTGTGCATCCAATAGGTGTGTTTGTGTCATTGGAGGAACATTTAGGTCATTTTCGTCCTCCCTAGTCTTATTCTTGTCCAATTAGGGTTTTTATGCAATCTTGTGCATCCAATAGGTGTGTTTGTGTCATTGGACGAACATTTAGGTCATTTTCGTCCTCCCTAGGCTTATTCTTGTCCAATTAGGGTTTTTAACCAATCTTGTGCATCCAATAAGTTCATTTGTGTCATTGGATGAACTTTTAGGTCATTTTCTTCCTCCCTAGTCTTATTCTTGTCCAATTTAGGGTTTTAAGCAATCTTGTGCATCCAATATGTGGGTTTGTGTCATTGGATGAACGTTTAGGTCATTTTCGTCCTCCCTATGCTTATTCTTGTCCAATTAGGGTTTTTAACCAATCTTGTGCATCCAATAAGTTCTTTTGTATCATTGGATGAACATTTAGGTCATTTTCGTCCTCCCTAGTCTTATTCTTGTCCAATTAGGGTTTTTATGCAATCTTGTGCATCCAATAGGTGTGTTTGTGTCATTGGAGGAACATTTAGGTCATTTTCGTCCTCCCTAGTCTTATTCTTGTCCAATTAGGGATTTTATGCAATCTTGTGCATCCAATAGGTGTGTTTGTGTCATTGGACGAACATTTAGGTCATTTTCGTCCTCCCTAGGCTTTTTCTTGTCCAATTAGGGTTTTTAACCAATCTTGTGCATCCAATAAGTTCATTTGTGTCATTGGATGAACATTTAGGTCATTTTCGTCCTCCCTAGGCTTATTCTTGTCCAATTAGGGTTTTCAACCAATCTTGTGCATCCAATAAGTTCATTTGTTTCATTGGACGAACATTTAGGTCATTTTCGTCCTCCCTAGGCTTATTCTTGTCCAATTAGGGTTTTTAACCAATCTTGTGCATCCAATAAGTTCATTTGTGTCATTGGATGAACATTTAGGTCATTTTCGTCCTCCCTAGTATTATTCTTGTCCAATTAGGGTTTTAAGCAATCTTGTGCATCAAATATGTGTGTTTGTTTCATTGGAGGAACATTTAGGTCATTTTCGTCCTCCCTATGCTTATTCTTGTCCAATTAGGGTTTTTAACCAATCTTGTGCATACAATAAGTTTATTTGTGTCATTGGATGAACATTTAGGTCATTTTCGTCCTCCCTAGTCTTATTCTTGTCCAATTAGGGTTTTTATGCAATCTTGTGCATCCAATAGGTGTGTTTGTGTCATTGGAGGAACATTTAGGTCATTTTCGTCCTCCCTAGTCGTATTCTTGTCCAATTAGGGTTTTTATGCAATCTTGTGCATCCAATAGGTGTGTTTGTGTCACTGGACGAACATTTAGGTCATTTTCGTCCTCCCTAGGCTTATTCTTGTCCGATTAGGGTTTTTAACCAATCTTGTGCATCCAATAAGTTCATTTGTGTCATTGGATGAACATTTAGGTCATTTTCGTCCTCCCTAGTCTTATTCTTGTCCATTTAGGGTTTTAAGCAATCTTGTGCATCCAATATGTGTGTTTGTGTCATTGGATGAACATTTAGGTCATTTTCGTCCTCCCTATGCTTATTCTTGTCCAATTAGGGTTTTTATCCAATCTTGTGCATACAATAAGTTCATTTGTGTCATTGGATGAACATTTAGGTCATTTTCGTCCTCCCTAGTCTTATTCTTGTCCAATTAGGGTTTTTATGCAATCTTGTGCATCCAATAGGTGTGTTTGTGTCATTGGAGGAACATTTAGGTCATTTTCGTCCTCCCTAGTCTTATTCTTGTCCAATTAAGGTTTTTATGCAGTCTTGTGCATCCAATAGGTGTGTTTGTGTCATTGGACGAAATTTTAGGTCATTTTCGTCCTCCCTAGGCTTATTCTTGTCCAATTAGGGTTTTTAACCAATCTTGTGCATCCAATAAGTTCATTTGTGTCATTCGATGAACATTTAGGTCATTTTCGTCCTCCCTAGTCTTATTCTTGTCCAATTAGGGTTTTAAGCAATCTTGTGCATCCAATATGTGTGTTTGTGTCATTGGATGAACATTTAGGTAATTTTCGTCCTCCCTATGCTTATTCTTGTCCAATTAGGGTTTCTAACCAATCTTGTGCATACAATAAGTTCATTTGTGTCATTGGATGAACATTTAGGTCATTTTCGTCCTCCCTAGTCTTATTCTTGTCCAATTAGGGTTTTTATGCAATCTTGTGCATCCAATAGGTGTGTTTGTGTCATTGGAGGAACATTTAGGTCATTTTCGTCCTCCCTAGTCTTATTCTTGTCGAATTAGGGTTTTTATGCAATCCTGTGCATCCGATAGGTGTGTTTATGTCATTGGAGGAACATTTAGGTCATTTTCGTCCTCCCTAGTCTTATTCTTGTCCAATTAGGGTTTTTATGCAATCTTGTGCATCCAATAGGTGTGTTTGTGTCATTGGACGAACATTTAGGTCATTTTCGTCCTCCCTAGGCTTATTCTTGTCCAATTAGGGTTTTTAACCAATCTTGTGCATCCAATAAGTTCATTTGTGTCATTGGATGAACATTTAGGTCATTATCGTCCTCCCTAGTCTTATTCTTGTCCAATTAGGGTTTTTATGCAATCTTGTGCATCCAATAGGTGTGTTTGTGTCATTGGAGGAACATTTAGGTCATTTTCGTCCTCCCTAGTCTTATTAATGTCCAATTAGGGTTTTTATGCAATCTTGTGCATCCAATAGGTGTGTTTGTGTCATTGGACGAACATTTAGGTCATTTTCGTCCTCCCTAGGCTTATTCTTGTCCAATTAGGGTTTTTAACCAATCTTGTGCATCCAATAAGTTCATTTGTGTCATTGGATGAACATTTAGGTCATTTTCGTCATCCCTAGTCTTATTCTTGTCCAATTAGGGTTTTAAGCAATCTTGTGCATCAAATATGTGTGTTTTTGTCATTGGAAGAACATTTAGGTCATTTTCGTCCTCCCTATGCTTATTCTTGTCCAATTAGGGTTTTTAACCAATCCTGTGCATCCAATAAGTTCATTTGTGTCATTGGATGAACATTTAGGTCATTTTCGTCCTCCCTAGTCTTATTCTTGTCCAATTAGGGTTTTTATGCAATCTTGTGCATCCAATAGGTGTGTTTGTGTCATTGGAGGAACATTTAGGTCATTTTCGTCCTCCCTAGTCTTATTCATGTCCAATTAGGGTTTTTATCCAATCTTGTGCATCCAATAGGTGTGTTTGTATCATTGGACGAACATTTAGGTCATTTTCGTCCTCCCTAGGCTTATTCTTGTCCAATTAGGGTTTTTAACCAATCTTGTGCATCCAATAAGTTCATTTGTGTCATTGGATGAACATTTAGGTCATTTTCGTCATCCCTAGTCTTATTCTTGTCCAATTAGGGTTTTAAGCAATCTTGTGCATCCAATATGTGTGTTTGTGTCATTGGATGAACATTTAGGTCATTTTCGTCCTCCCTATGCTTATTCTTGTCCAATTAGGGTTTTTAACCAATCTTGTGCATACAATAAGTTCATTTGTGTCATTGGATGAACATTTAGGTCATTTTCGTCCTCCCTAGTCTTATTCTTGTCCAATTAGGGTTTTTATGCAATCTTGTGCATCCAACAGGTGTGTTTGTGTCATTGGAGGAACATTTAGGTCATTTTCGTCTTCCCAAGTCTTATTCTTGTCCAATTAGGGATTTTATGCAATCTTGTGCATCCAATAGGTGTGTTTGTGTCATTGGACGAACATTTAGGTCATTTTCGTCCTCCCTAGGCTTATTCTTGTTCAATTAGGGTTTTTAACCAATCTTGTGCATCCAATAAGTTCATTTGTGTCATTGGATGAACATTTAGGTCATTGGATGAACATCCAATAGGTGTGTTTGTGTCATTGGAGGAACATTTAGGTCATTTTCGTCCTCCCTAGTCTTATTCTTGTCCAATTAGGGATTTTATGCAATCTTGTGCATCCAATAGGTGTGTTTGTGTCATTGGACGGACATTTAGGTCATTTTCGTCCTCTCTAGTCTTATTCTTGTCCAATTAGGGTTTTTAACCAATCTTGTGCATCCAATAAATTCATTTGTGTCATTGGATGAACATTTAGGTCATTTTCGTCCTCCCTAGGCTTATTCTTGTCCAATTAGGGTTTTTTACCAACCTTGTGCATCCAATAAATTCATTTGTGTCATTGGTTGAACATTTAGGTCATTTTCGTCCTCCCTAGGCTTATTCTTGTCCAATTAGGGTTTTTAATTAATCTTGTGCATCCAATAAGTTCATTTGTGTCATTGGTTGAACATTTAGGTCATTTTCGTCCTCCCTAGGCTTATTCTTGTCCAATTAGGGTTTTTAACCAATCTT